>JAWWNH010000149.1:4410000-5010000 GCA_034641385.1 Darevskia mixta
TGTGAAGCAATAAGGTGTCAGTTGAGCCAAAGGGCAGGAATGTAGCTTGGTGGTAGAGAACATGCTTTGCATGCATAACATCCTAGGTTCGCTCTCTGACATCTTCAGGTGTAGGATAGGAAAGACTCCTGTCTGGAACCCTGAAGAATCACTACAGATGTCTTGGACTAAAGCTTCAGTATTCCCTCACCTCTTTGGCCATGCATGCTTGGGCAGACAGAAGTTCCAGGTTGGAGGAGGACTGGTGTAGACAGGGCTTGGCTAGATGTTCTGCTGATGCAGCCCGCTATGATTTTTGTTTCTAAACAAAGCGGCTAAGACATTAAATACAAAAAAAAGATGATCTCTAAAAATGGGGAAGGGGTTTCTTCTTGACTAGGTAATCACTGCCCTTCCACGCCACACATCTGAGATTAGGGCATGAGGGTTTGGGTCAGGGGTGTTTTTGTGCACTTTCCAGGAACGTTGGGTTTTTAACAAATTAGCCATGTCCCGGAAAGGAAATAAAACTTCCCCTGAAATCCATTTGGCTTGCTTCTCAGGAAATGTGTTTAGTATTTGGGTGGCAGTAAAGCAGAATGAAAAGGATCTTTGTTAAAAGGATTGATTACATATTTTAATGCCCCTGTGATAATCCTCCTTAATGCTCCTAATGCTGAAATGAATGCAAGGGGGGAGAGAAGCCATTCCCTTACTTGTCAAAACAAAGCACATTTTCTCTGCTAGTGACATCTAACAGACTCGAGCATAAGCAACTGGAGCTAATTATCTTGTGACCAGCAGGCAGTCTCGAACAGATCTTTTCCAAAGACTTCCAAGAAGCAGCACTTCAGCTGGACCAAATGGGGGTGGGAGGGGGACCAGTATCTAAAATTTCAAATAATTTAACAGAATGCCTCTAAATAATTTGCCAACTATTAGCAAGGAAAATGGGGGGATTTTGTTTTTGCCCCTCTGCATCACAGTGTTGTAAGTGTGTTTTTCCCCCACAGCACCTCTGGGAGTGATTCAGGCTGCTATTAATTAGCACATTGCCTCTCACAGCATTACAATTTTATTATTTTTGCCTCGTCACACTTTGGAAAGTCAGCAATATAGCCAAACAGTTTGGCAGACTGCAAGGATTTCATTTCATTTTTAGTTTAATTGAGCTGCTTTCAAATTAAATGTGTGTGTTTGTGTGTGCGTTTGTGTGCGCGTGTGTGTGTGCACCTATACATATGCATGCATGTACACACATACACACATGCACCGTGGAGGTTAAGTTCAACTACACAGCAGAGAATAAAATCACCCTACCGCACCATAGTGTGGAGCCACAGGCTCCTGACTGCAGCAACAAGGGCTATGGCTTTCCTTTTGTGCCTTTAACAGCAATTTGATCTACAGCAACCAAGCAAGTAAAGCTTTCAATGGCATGAAGATGCATAGTCCCCTAATGATGGGGTCCTCAACATAGTGCCAATAGGCACCACAGTGCCTTCAGACATCATACTAGTACCCGCGAAGACCCTCCCAATTTACTTATTTTTAATTGAGAAGGGGTTTTGCTTTTGCTTTTGTAGGTGGGGCTGTTTGGTTGGAGGTGGCCTGCTTTTTTGTCTTTTGGGGGAGGTAAGTTTTGCCTGTTGTTGTTTTTAAGGGGAGAGGTTCTGAGCATTGCCAGAATGCTTTGAAATGGCCCCATTTGCACTATATACATTTAATGCAGAGGAAACCATGGCTTCTCAAAGCGGACTGAAATGCCCTCCAACTTATTGAGTCCCCAAACTGGAATGCGTGTCTTTCTGCCCATGCTCCTGCGCAAGATCATGGAGCCCCAAAGACACGCCTTTTTCACGGCTGTGCTCACAGGGTGCCCAAAAATGCATGTTTTGGAAGTGCTGTGTGGGATCACAGCCCCACCCCAAATGCTTTTTCAGGGGAGAGCGTTTTTTCAGAGTGACATCCCTCCGCGAAATTGCACAAAATCATGGCACCCAAAATGGCCACCATGCTGTCATACTAGAAAACGGGATATCTCCCTTTTTTTTCCTGGGATACCTGGGGGTATGGCATGGCAGTGATTTTAAATGTATAGTGTAGATGGGCCATATAGACAGTGTGTCATGATTATACATGGACGCAGGTGGCGCTGTGGTCTAAACCACAGAGTCTAGGGCTTGCCTATCAGAAGCTCGGTGGTTCGAATCCCTGCGACAGGGTGAGCTCCCATTGCTCGGTCCTTGCTCCTGCCAACCTAGCAGTTCGAAAGGATGTCAAAGTGCAAGTAGATAAATAGGTACCACTGCAGCGGGAAGGTAAACGGCGTTTCCGTGCACTGCTCTGGTTCACCAGAAGCGGCTTAGTCATGCTGGCGGGCCACATGACCTGGAAGCTGTACGCTGGCTCCCTCAGCCAATAAAGCGAGACGAGCGCTGCAACCCCAGAGTCATCCGCGACTGGACCTAACGGTCAGGGGTCCCTTTACCTTTACCTTTTTGTTAAAGAAAATGAGGTGCCAGTACTCATATAATGATAAAAGTGGTGTGGGTGCCAGCACAAAATGACTTGTTACAGGAAAGTCCTGACTGTACATAAACATAGTAAACATTTTACAGAAAGACACACATACCCAATTCTTTCCCCACAACAATGCCCAGGATCAGTTTAAGTTCTCTCCCCACTGAAGTTCAGAACATCTTTTATTGGGTTTGCACTGGGATTCCTGCCTGCCTTCTCCTGCCTAAGACTACTGTCACCCTCTCATTCTTTCCTCCTCCATAATCATCAAATTGTTAACCTCTATAACATCATTTAGCTCAATGAAACCAAACAGAACACTCTGATTGATTGATTTTGCTTTATCAGTAGCCGTTTAGGCAGGAAGCTCATTTGGAGTGATTTGCTTACACAACAGTTTCAATAATGTTTTGCTACTTGAAATGATTGTGAGGAATGGATCCAGACAAAGGACAAAGCTGTTGTTGGGGTGAGCCTGGCTCTGCATGCACCAGAACTGGATTTCCAACTCATACTTCTCTTTCTCTCACACACACAGCACGTACATTTCAGAGTGAACCACAAAACAATTTGGTTCCATCCAAAATAGCTCTGCTGTTTCAGGCCTAGCCATGACCTGGTTCCTGCATTCCCTGAATGCATTGTACAAGTAATGCAATGACTGGGCAGGTGTGGTTGTAGCACCAAGCACTGTTAGTCACCTGCTAATAGCTGGGGAATTAAAATGCCAGCTCCCATTGTGACCACCACTGCTACCACTATCACCAGCTAAGCCTGCTAGAATGCAGTGGGTTGGGGGCACTATGCCAAGGGTTCCCTCAAGCCTGGAGCCAGACCTTCACTAAAAATGGCCACCACCTCATGGCCACAACAACACTGAATTGTCTGCCCAGTGACATATTATTGTGTTTCTTGTGTAATTGTGCTTCTGCACTTGCAGCACAGAGACACGCATAGATAGCCCTGGGCATGGAGCATCTGTGTCCTGGTATGCAATTAGCACATTTCTGAGTTTGGGGCATGGGTTAGAAGACACCAATTTCTATCTGAGCTGAACGCCACTCTTTCCCTACCCTTCCTTCTCATCCTTTCTATCTGTGCTCTGCCCACTCATCTAGCCCTGTTGACCGGCTTTTCAACTTTGTTCTGAATCTTACTCGAGTCATGGTAGGCGGAAGGTCATATCCAGCAGCTAGGTTCCTGGGGATTCAGCTCACCTGTTCAAAGACCACTCTGAAAGGTCAGCCAATTTCCTCCCAATCAAGTAGTTAATATTCTTTAGCAGCTCCTGCCTGCTTTGCTGCAAGGGAACAGGCAGTGCTTTAAGGAGACACAGCAGTATCCAATCTAGGTTATCTATTCAGCTTCCTAAAACCTGCTGTCTTGTAGCATCTAGGGACCCTTGTGTGGTGTTGGAGTAGCTTTAGTTTTCAATATAAAGAATCACAACAGATTCATGATTGGAGATTCTTGGCTGTGCTTTAGGAGACCAAAGGCAGCTGTCAGAGCAGCTTAATATAAATGTATGTTACTTGCTGTTCAGTAGCTTTGATTTTCTACATTTTGATATCCCTGACCTCCAGATAAATTAGTTGTGTGTTTTGGGTGTGGGGTTTTTTTCCACTGAGAAACTATCATGCAAGTTAATAGCTACCCAGGCAAGCCAGATGTTGACAAACTTTGAAGCTGCTCTCATTTGCTGGCTTAATTTCAAGTCAAGGTGTGATTTGTATAATCCTGACCTCTTTATGTAAAGTTCACATTTACGTATATTCAAAATCTGTAAATCCCAACAGAGTTGAAAACATTTAGTGTTTTCATTTGATTGGGGGTTGGGGGGAGCCACTGAATATATTAAACTGATTTTTCAATGGCTAGCTGAGCATGCTATCAATCTCACTTGTAATATTTGGTGTTGGTTTTTTTTAACTCCTCTGCATTTCACTGAATGTGCAAGATGTGTAAAAATAATGTTACTGAGCATGCATGGGAGGAAATGATAAAACAAGGGCATGAGCCAGCCAAAGGGAAGCACAGTTAATTACACTGAAAGCAATAAAAGTGGCTGGATTGTGTTGTGATGGTTTTTAGACATGTTCTTTGAATGTTTTCCAACATCTGCCAGCAAGATAAACACATTTCATTTTTTAAAGCAGCCTCCCCTACTTAACAATTTTATTTCTGTACTTTAGCATATACTAGGGGTGGGCATGCCCCCCTAATTTTCCTTGTATTCAACAAAAGTTGTACCTGTTTCTGAGTCATTCTCTGTTTACTTCCCTCTGTGCTTTGGGTTCTGAGCTGCTCTGTATAATGCAAACTTGTGTGTTCCCTATAATGGGGAAGCTAAAAGTGGCTACAATTGGTACCCCTTTTGGCCAAAGTGGATGAAATTTAAAAGTACAGAGTAAATTATGCCTGCCACATTGCAGAAAACAGGTCTAGAGATTTTCTTTTGGTGGGGGTAAAAGAGATTCAATTCCTTCCTCAATCCCTTTTAAGCTAAGGGAGCAGGGATTGACTGGAAGATCCTTTCTGCTTAATACAAGGAATAAACTGCCCAGTTTGGCATCAGCAAACGGGGAAAAAGAGGGGGGATTTTTGTGCAAAGAGGGCAGGAGCTTGGAGCAACAACAGCATCATATGTTTGTGGGATGGGGATCAGTAGGATGATCTCCACATTCAGGTTCAGGATAACATAGCTGACTTCCGTGGTAAGCTTGAAGTAGAAGGCATGCACGGTCAGACATAGAATTTAAGAGACACAGACTGTTCTGGACTTGTTTAAATGTGTGGAGTCAAGAGGGAGGGTTGCAGCTTAGAGGAGGAAAGGGACATAATCATTGGCAAATTACAACATGAAGTCATTATGAAGTAACATCCTGCAGTCAGATCATTGGTGTTCGTGCACTCCCGTTATTTTATTTTTTAAAAACCTGAATAACTTTGAAAGTACTATAAATATTTCAACAAATCCCACATTAATGGGGGCCTTAAGTTATTTATTGCTTCAAAGTAATGGTTATAAAATAGGCAACCTTGCAGTTAAAATGCATGAAACCAGCAACTGCCAAAGACCGAAGGTCCAAAAATAAATGTACCAAGTAACTTTGGATTAGTGGGTCACCATGCTGAAAAGGTTGGGAACCACTACTCTGGGGAATGGCAGGACGAGTTGATTTCCTTGAAATTTACATGAATATAAATCTTGCAACTTACCTGGTGACCAGGGGAGAAGCCATTATTGGAGACTGGGATCACACAGTGGGGATGATTGAAAAGCTCCAAAGCCCTAAGGTTAGGAGATAGGAAGAAATGCGATAGTAATTACACAGGGTGGAAAAGGGAAAGATTAATTATCTAGAGAATTATTCCCCTACCTAGATATGAAAAAAGAACTCACAGTAATTAGAATAGAAATTTCTTGCAATGAAAAAGATGGAACAGTGGTTAACCCTCTTAGTGACTAATATTCAATTCTCTGAAATATACAATGTTGTTTGCGGAAATTTTGGCATCTTCTGGAAATGTTGGGTGGTATCCAACTAAGTCATAATCAGAGTAGATCCATTGCAATCAATTATTTCAAGGGATCTACTCATGAGTATGACTTTCTTGGATACAACCTGTTGACCGCAAGACTTTAGGACAAGTCCTGGAAGAAATCTGTCAATGCTCCATTTAAAATGTATGTTTAGTTCATTTTTATCCCACTTTTCTACACAAAGATACACCCAAAGCAGCATACAACAAGAATATTAATACCAATACAAAAATAGAAATAGAGCAAAAAGGAGCAGTAAGTTAACAAACACAGGTGAAAAACAGCACAGAGGTGATATTAATCAAATGTGTGCCTGGATTTTTGTTAAAGTCTTTATAGACCATCTAAAATAGGATCATTTCAAGAAAAAGAATTCCGGGAAAACAACAAGCCCCATCTCTTTACAGACCTTTTCCAGCTTCTGAGAAAATAGTGTCTCCAGCAGCGTAGTCTTTCCATGTCTCAGTCCAAAAATCCAAAGGCATTAAATTATTATCAAGAACCACCCTGCAGCATTCGAATTTTGTTTGTTGGACTCAAACACCCTTAAACACCTGCATGAGTAAACCCTGTTCTGATCCGTAATGCAGGGTAATAAAATCATGTGAGCAAGTCAAGCTCATATTTTGCAGGTGGGAAATCCTAGGAGCAGCACTTGTTATGCCCAGGTAAAGGATCAGATCCCTATGTAAGATTCCTATAGCACACATGCAGGAAACTGGCCTTGGGACCTTCCTGCCTGCAAGACTTGGGACCTTCTCCTCCCCTCCCATTCTGCAGTAGGTTGTCATCATTTGAAGGGCTATCAGAGGACAGACCTCTCTATTTGAAGGAATCCTCTAGGGCGGTCCTGTTTCAAGACAATGAACACTAAGAACAGAAAACATCAAGGTCACTGAAGTTGCTCATCAACGGTTATCAGTACCTGGATAGCAAACTGATAGCAAACAAGTCTTCTCCACAATGCTGGTATATCCTGTACTTCTGTTTAAATTGCAATAAGTATTTCTTAATTTGCATCTATAAATATAATTAGCACATGCCAATTTTATACAAAGCAGACGACCTCCTTTGTCCTCTTTTTCTGCATATATGCTTCGTCATGGTTGGCAGTGCACGAGAGGCAACCCGCTATTCTGCAGGCAAGGAAGCCTTTGTAAATTGGAAGAGGGTTGGTTTCTTTTTTCCACGCTCTCAGTGTGAACTGAATTCTTACTGTGAGTACAGAAGGATTGGCAAAAATGCTTCTGGGCTAGTAACCTTTATGGACTTATTTGCAAAGCTGTTTTCCCCTTCCAACTGATTCCAAAGGATAAGCTTTTTCACAATCATATTCTTCAACTATTTTCTTGCCTTGCTTTTAATGGCCCAGGTAACAGGTTTGTCCAGGGCAGGTAGACATGTGTTCATCCTTATGCTGGATTTTGCAACAGCCAGTGGATCTTATGGGCCAATAAAAACTTGCCTATATGATGGCACAAAGTCATCTCACCCCCTCTCTATAACAGTAAGACCATGGTAAGCAGAGCAGTCTCTGTGCTCTCCTTGCCTCTAATAGGGTCGGTATTTAGCTGCAACAGCACTTATCATGGATTTGAGCTGCCAGAAGCTGAACTGATATACAGATGATTTAAGAGACATGATTTAGCCCATTGTGATGCTCTTGGAGTAGCATTTTTCGAGCCACCCCAGCCTCCAAACAAGATAGTCTTTTGGAGCGAAAGGCAAAGGTGGCAGCTCTCGAGTTAATGCATTGAAAGGTCAAGAGGAGAATAATTCACTTTCACCTTGCCACGGAGGGAAAGCGGCAGTAAAAGCTGCCCGCTTATTGGCAAGATTATATATAAACGTGCAGTTCATATCTCCAGCCACCACCTCAGGAGCAGTCCAGTTACAGAGTTGATGCCATCGCCCACCTCCCTAATCAAGTGGTGCTGGATTATCTTGTCCTGATAAATTGGAGCCAGCATCTACTGGAGGGCAGGAGGGAGAGAGAGGAGGAGAGGGAGAGAGAAACAAGTCTTACATGAAGTACTCTGCTAGATTGTAAGTAATAGGGTAGCAGATGTCCGGATCAAGCCCCTGAGCTTGTAGTCTGCGGCACAACAAAATGATTTGTGGTGAGCAGTGTACAGGCGTTTAAAGGAAGACATCACCAAACAGACACACAGTTAAGCATGACATATTTGAGGCCAAGGGACAAAAGGAATCCAAAATGCCACAGTGGGTATTGTTTTACAGAGGAATGCACACAGTCTGTATGGCTTATCTGGATGCATTTGCCCTAGAAGGGACCATAGTTTTGCACTGCTCTTCTTGGGCAATGCGCTTGTGATTAAAAGAAGAAAGAAATACTCCTAGCTTCACTACTGAGCATCTTTCTAAAAAGAATCAAGGGCTGTTGAGCTGTTAGGTGGGGGTGGGGTGGGGGTGAGTTGATTACCAGCAGCTCATTCAGGGTAAATAAACAATTTTGTTCCTCTTAAACCTCAGTAAGGCTAACATTAAAATTTGCTAACCACATAACTGTGGAGGAAGGCTTTATTTAAGAAAAAGACAAAGTAGGACTATTCTTGATCAGATTTTGGAAATCCTCTCCTTAACAGAAAGGCAGTTGTAAAAAGACAATTTGCAAATGCAATAGCTGTAGCCATTGATGTGTTGTAAAAATGGACATTGAGTCTTTAAGGGCAATTTCATTATTGGGCGTACGTTGGTTAGGTCACTACTGCAGGAATTCCAAAGAGCATCATTTGTGGCTGAGCATTTTGTTTTCGTACCAAACATCTGTGTTTCAATCCCTGACATCTCCAGGTAAGGTTGAGAAAGACCCTGGTCTGAAACCCTGGAGAACTGCTGCCAGTCAGTATAATGAATCAGTATAAGACAGCTTCTTATATTTATCGGGTGCTTTTACATTTAAAATCCATCATACTAGAACAGATGGCACATGCTTGCCACTCCAGTCATCGATGTATAGTCACTGGTTAGTTCTGTTAGCCAGTTAACATATCCAGCATCTGCATATATAACACTGAGCAGGCATCAGTTGGTTGTTTATGTCAATAAACATCTATAATACAGTGGTACGAACTTAATTCGTTCCGGAGGTCCGTTCTTAACCCGAAACCATTTTTAACCTGAGGCGCAGTTTTGCTAATGGGGCCTACCGCTGCCGCCGCACGATTTCCATTCTCATCCTGGGGCAAAGTTCGCAACCCGAGGTAACAACTTCCGGGTTAGCGGAGTTTGTAACCCGAACTGTTTTTAACCCGAAGCGTTTGTAACCCAAGGTATCACTGCACACTGTACACAAAGAATGTAAGCTCCTGAATACCAACATGTTTTCTGATACACTGAGGGCCAGACTACATCAGATGTGGGAGATCTGTGAGCTAATCTCCCCCAACTGTTTGATTTCTTACTTAAAAGCAACTGCAGGAGCTCCCAGGTTTGCTGCAGTGACGTTAGTCCTCTCCCCCAAAGCCATTTTCCCAGTCCACTCCCCCATACTGTTTCCCAACCCACCCGCTGCTCTTTTGGGGAAGAACTTTACACTGAGAAAATGGTGGGCATCAGAGACTGTGTTAAGCGCACACCCTCCCGCTCCTGCTCTGATGAAAATCAGGGGTCCCTGCAGTTGCAGCAAGTCATAGATATCTTGTGTAGTTTTTCTTGGGTGGGTTAAATAATGATTAACAGTTATTTTGTTTTCGTTTTATAGTGAAGAGACTCTCCAAAGATCTAAACCTCCCATGCCTCTGGCATGCAACCTTTTGCCAAATCGGGTTCTCCTTCAAAGAGAGCACGTGTTGCGGTGGGGCCTGACTAATTCACCCCTCTGTTGCTGGGGAGTTTAGAGAGCTGGCCACAGCTATGATTGGTTATGGGTTGTTGTTGGGGAGAAGTACATGTTGCAATTTGGCTGGGGATAGACCAAGGGGTTTATAACCCACTAGCTCGCCCGTTGTTATCTCCTCTTTGCTGCGTGCAACGGATCTCCCGCCCGTCCTCTCCCTTTTATTTAGGCCTCTGTGTTGATCTTGCTGTGCCTGTCATGGGGTCGTCTGCCGTTGGGGCAGGGGCCTGGTAGGAATTTTTCCAGTTGGCTGATTGGCTGGTGCCTTCTGGTTTTCGCCTACTGCATAGCAATTAGTCACAACTTGTAAAGTTGGCGGTTAGGCTTTGGTTCATGTGTATTTGTTGCTGGAGGGGATAAGCCTGGCTGTGGCTGCCCCTCCAATTGCTGCTGCTGCGCGGGGAATTCCGTTAAAGGAATCCAGGGTCTCGCCATTGCTTGTCCGTACCCCTCCGCTTGGGGGCCAGGGCCGTGCAAGAGCTCCTGGGAGCATGTGGGGGAGAGTATCAGAGTCCCTGACCCCGACTCATATTCTCAAACCCTAAACGTGTTTTCCCATACTGACGGTCATCAGTTCTGCCCCTTAGGGGGCAGATAGCTGGAACCAATGCCTATGCAACCACTCACATTGTTTGTATTGCAATAAAGTTGTGGCCAAAATCATGCCAAAAACCAAACCAAAATTTCTGTCTGTGGTGTGCGTTATTCAGGGGGGTGAATCGGGGACCTCGACACACAATTATTTGGAAGTTGAATAAACCAATAGCTATAACCTGTGAAACTGACTACACTCTCATAATCATTTCATCCAAGCGACCATCCTTCTTACAGCTGTTTTTTCCCCCTTCTTTCCAGGGAAATCCCTACATGTGCAATGAGTGTGATGCAGCCATTGATGAACTGGCGCATCCGCCTGAACTGATGTTTGATGCTGAAGGAAGGTATCCCTCCACCTATTGGCAGTCTACCACTTGGAAGGGTTACCCCAAGCCTCTCCGTGTGAACATCACCCTGTACTGGAACAAAACCATCGAGCTAACGGACAACATAGTCATCACCTTTGAATCTGGCCGCCCAGACCAAATGATCCTGGAGAAGTCCCTCGACTATGGTCGGACGTGGCAGCCGTATCAGTATTACGCTACAGATTGTTTAAATGCTTTCGACATGGAACCAAAATCAGTGAGGGATTTGTCCCAACAAACAGTCCTAGAAATCATTTGCACAGAAGAATATTCTATGGGGTACATGGCAAACAGTAAAATCCTCCACTTTGAGATTAAGGACAGATTTGCGTTTTTTGCTGGGCCTCGGCTCCATAATATGGCTTCTCTCTATGGGCAGCTCGACACAACCAAGAACCTAAGAGATTTCTTTACGGTCACAGACTTAAGGATAAGACTGCTCAGGCCAGCAACAGGGGAAATATATGTGGATCCACAGCACTTGACACGCTACTTTTATGCAATCTCAGACATAAAAGTAATTGGAAGGTAAGACAAAATAAACAAATGCATTTTCATTTGCTTTTTAAACACTGTGCGTGATGGCAAGCTTCCATCTTTCCTCCCCTTTCTAAAGACGATAGCAATTTCCACTGGAATTTGAATTGTTAGCCGTGTTGTGAAAATTCTTTGCACATCTACATGGTTGCAACTTGATAATTTGTAAGGCTAGGTTTCAACTTCAGATGGGGAACCTGTGCCCCCCCCACCCGCCACCATGTTGTTGGACTCCCAACTCCCATCAGCCCCAGCTAGCCTGGTCAATAGTCAGGGATGATGGGAGCTGGGAACGAATAATATCCGAATAGCCACAGATTTCTCATCCCTGAGTTAGACCAGCCAGCACACTATAATTCTGAAGACTTGCACTTTGATTTGGGTTTCTGCAGAAATTTTGCTTGGCAAGCACCAGTTGCTTGGTTTGCAACTGGATTTTCTCTTTAACTTGGTTAACACCTTTCTGTTTATGAGGTGACCACAGCAGGTTTGCTGTTTTCTTGCTCCCTGGACACAAGCTTGGAATTCACTCCTTCCAGTGCCACTAGTATCTAGCTTTTCTCAAATATTTGAAGGGATGGAGAGAGAGGTTTTCTGTAGAGGTAACTTGTTTACCATTTCCCACCACCTTATAGATGGAAGGGGAGAACTCTTGCACTTATAAGAGAAACATGCAGTCTCCAGTGAAAGCGAGGAACAGAAAAGTTTAAATGGTTTCCCAATGACAAGAGTGTTTCCCTTGATGGGAGCAAACATGACATTACTTACTATGCAGCAAGGTGACAGATTTTGCCTGCCACTGAGAGAACAGTCGAGGGTCTAACCTACTCTGTTTATGTGTATTTGTGTCAATGAGGCATGGACAGGGGAATTCCCTGGAGGATTAGGCCACATATTAATTCATGAGAGGGAGAAGAACCTTTCAGATACTCCAAGTCAGTGTTAGGCTACTCTAGTGCTTATTTTAGCTATGTTTGAAGAGATGCCTAAACATTTTAATGTGATGTTGGAACGGCTCAGGCTCATACAGAATTTTTAGATTTGAAAGAATATATGAAAGGTGACAAAGTGGTCAGAAGACGGACTGCTGCCAGTCATCCCAGTCAGAGGCTCATGACACTAGCACAACTACCAGTGTCATAGAAGCAACCACTGTGTTTCTAAGTGTGTGGGTAAAGATGGTGAACCACACTTGACCAACATCTCCAAAATGGAGAATTCGGTGCCAGGGAAATGTGATTTCCTTATAGTGGGTTCTCTTTGTTTCTAGAATCTAGCAAGTGCTCAGCAATAGTTTGACTCCCTCCCCTCCTCTCCTTACCATCTGGAAAGTATATTGGCCATACTGATAATCTGTTAACTTTTGGTACTCTCTTCTTGCTGCTATAGAACTTCATTTTCATTCAAGCTTAAAATACCAGGGGGAAATGCTCAAATACCTGGAATTTTGTTGTGCCAGGGACAAACAAATCCAAGTGTGGGTGGTTTTCTAAGTAAATGTTCATAAGAATAGGGCTCAGGTAGCACAGTATGGCTAACGTACAATTGCTCAGAATTGCCTGTAAATTGACTAACCTCATGCAATGGCAGTCCAATGTTAGGAAAACATTTTGCCTTGTCTCAGACCTAGCCTTCATTTATCACCATAAGGATAGAGCTGACATCTATTCATGCTAATCTTTGTCATAGTAAATATCTGGAAGCAATATTACTGTTCTGATTTCTCAACTGCTCCCTGCTCCCCACTGGCACAGAATGATCAAACTTTTTAAAAATCTCAGTGAGTTCTTAACATGAAGTGCTCATTATATAGTGCAGGAGCACTATGGAAAACACTGATTCATTGCCATGGTGCTGATCCCACTATAACGATCCACCCATTTAGCCCCACTCACATGGCCTTTAAATAATAAAACTGTATTGTGGGATGAACTTCCAAAAAAAGTGCTTCTCAGGAATGGTGTTAAAAAGCAGGGATAGGGAACCTGTGGCCCTCCAGTTGTGGTTGGGCTGTCAACTGCCATCATACCTGCCCGTTGACCATGCTGACAGGTCTGATGGAAGCTGAAGTCCATTGGCAGGGACACAGGTTTGACATCACTGGTTTAAAGGCTGCCTTAGCATCTTTCCACAAAGAGATTAGCCAGGCATATAGAGAGAAACATGTCTCTCTCATTCATTCATTCATTCATTCATTCATTCATTCATTGCTTGGCTCTTGCTCGATTATTGTGCTTTCACAAGCCCTAAAGGTGAAATATATGACGAAAGTGTTCTGTGTAACTAGTTGTGTGCAGATAATGAACATGTACTGTGACCTGTACTGGTGAGAAGAAGGGATTGTGTATTCTCATTAGATGCATGAGAAAGAAGGATTGACCTCATCCAAACTGTGCAGTGCTCCTGGATTTCATGCGTGCTGGTTCCGTATCCTGCACTGCAGTACTCTGAATCTCACCTTGGGAACCATGTCCATACACCCAGTTGTTAGAGGCAGATATTCATTCAGCAAATCTTCATCAGTCTCCTTTGCTGAGTCTTGCTATTACTTGTAATTTTCCTTTCGTTTTAAAAATAGAGTGGATTCTCAATCATTTTTAAACTCGAAGAAAGGCCTTAATGCAGTATATTGATAGCTGAATATACACAACCATCCAAAAACTGGCTGGACATGACAAAGGCAGTGTCCAGTAAGTGCAGTTATCAGCAATCAATAATTGATTTTATGATCATTCTCCAAACTCCTGTTCAGTCTTTATACATGAATTCATAATCTTATGGCCCACTCCAAAGAACTGGTGCTTTTGCTAACAGTGAGGAAAGGAACACAGAGTGCCAAGACCCTTTTAACAGTGCATATACCAAAACCCAACACACACATCATACCATCTAGCAGTCTTAGTACACCAGAGGTTGCCTTCTGCACCCATTGCAGAGGTACGAACAGCTGCCAGAGGTGATATGGGCAAGGGTTCCCCTTATCAATGTTGCCTGGAAAACCTCTTTGCCTGATATCATATTTGACCATCAATGGAAGCCTAGTAGGTTTGATTGATAGGACACTGAGGTCCAGTGCCGAGGGCCTTCTGGCGGTTCCCTCACTACGAGAAGCCAAGTTACAGGGAACCAGGCAGAGGGCCTTCTCGGTAGTGGCACCTGACCTGTGGAACGCCCTCCCTTCAGATGTCAAAGAGAACAACAACTACCAGACCTTTAGAAGATATCTGAAGGCAGCCCTGTTTAGGGAGGCTTTTAATGTTTAATAGATTATTGTATTTTAAAGTTCTGTTGAAAACCGCCCAGAGTGGCTGGGGAAACCCAGCCAGATGGGCGGGATATAAATAATAAATTATTATTATTATTATTATTATTATTATTGTTGTTGTTGTTGTTGATTAGGGCTAAGGGTCGGAGGTTCCCCACTGCTGCCTCATTGCTTCCTTCTGTGACAGAGTTTGTGGCCATCCGAACCTTCCAAACTGATGCAACACTGCATGCCCTCAGGTGCTTGGTTTGGAGGTTTTTCCTGTCAGGCAGTTAGAGCCTACTTGTAGACAAGATGCTGCTCCCAATTTAGTGGCAGAAGCTACTTCCTGTGCTCCTGTGGTCACAGCTCTTCCCAGAGATTAAGCTTGGATGATTTTTCTTGTCCTAAGTGTAACAAAAGCTTGCTTGATTTGTAGATGTTAACACCCAGTCCTATTTTTCTAGAAAAAGAGGTGCCTGAACTCACCACGAACACCTCCATTGTTCTCTTACAATGGCAATGCAGCCCACCTGAGAGGTGCCGGAACTGAGTTCTGGTGAGTTCCAGCTGAAAAAAGCCCTGTTAACATCACACAGGTTTAGTGAAATAAATTCAGTTCAGTACAAATGTCTGCTTATCTTTTCATCACTTAGCATATAAAGAAAACATACGGCAGGCAGCAAGTCAGGCCTGAACCTATCAACACAGCTTCACAAAGAAATTGTGTTCTTAATGAGAAGAAATAATTCGAATTTGGGGCGGGGAGGGAATAGCTGGTGTCACAGTTTGTTTTCCTCATGCCCTTTCTCTAACACGCATTAGCAGTTATTAATTTGAAATGTCACAACACTGGTAAAATGCCATTGGATTCGTAATTATTATTTAAATGCACAGCTATTGTTTGGGTGGTGAATGGTAATGTTATTTAGAGATCTCTCTTTTATACCCGTTGGAGGAGCAATATCCCTTCATTCATCTTGTATATTTTGCTCACTCTCTTCCTGGCAAAGGGGTTCAACCACTGGATATTTTAAGGTAAATATTTGGATTCAAATAGGAGAATTGTTTTAGGGTTCAGCGAGGCCACAAATTTTTTTACAGCACAGTTTTAACTCTTCCTGGGCATATGGAAGTTTGAATTGCACCCTCCTATACATACACAAACAAGAGAAATAATCACTCTCCACTCCCGTTGCTCGAAGACATTGTTTCCTAATAATAATTAGGAGTCAAATAAGAGAGAGTGAAAGAGAGGAAGCCTATTGCAAGGGAATTAAAATAAAAAGCCTTCTGAAAGACGGCTTTTTTATTCTTTTTTTAAAAAAAAACCCTCTCAATAATCCCATAGCAAATTGGCTCTAAAAATTAAGTGTGACAGTTCAGAGAATTTATCTAATGGTGTTGCTTGTTGGCTAAATCCACCAGTAATCGGACACACACATTACAAAGGGGTTATCTTCTATGTAATCCTATCCTAACAGATTAAATTCATGTGAATTTTTTGCTCAGCCAGTGCTGATAAAGCACCTCTTGCAGAGTTTTCCCCTCTTGCAACTCATCTGGATCCTTGCCTTCCTTTCACTGATAAGAGCTTAATCTATTCCCCCATAAGTAGCAAAAGGATGGCTTCCGCTCCTGGTTGCTCTCACCGCTTCAAAAGAAGAGCAAGCTGTGATGCCTCTGTCATTCCTCATGAAAGATGGCAAGCTTTATCTTTCACCCGGATGACTGCTAGAAGATGCAACTCTGGAGATCTGGGGGTTTCCTTCTGACTCCTACCCACTGGATAAATCCTCTCCGGTTCTTTTAGGGCTTGTATACACAATCAATTAGCCTCAGATAACAAAACCTCTAGCTCACTTGAGTCTGTATTATTTCCCCATGCAAGTTCAAGAGTCAAAATGTGCAGGTCGGAAATTTAGAATGAGGAGTGGAGAACACAAAAAGTTACAACTTGTTGTCACAGAAGTCTTTTATCAGAAACTCTGGAGCAGGAAAACATAGCCATCTCCACTGACCCAGCTCTGTTGCCCTGGCATTTGGGGGGGGGGGGTGGCATCTGGCAGGAGCGAGGAGCCTGCCATGTATGTGTAGGCACTTTCTGTGGTCACACAGTGTTAAGATAGTAGGTCAAACTACATGTTTCCTTAAATGTGCGATCTGATTAGTGTGTTGTTGTATTTAATAACAGGCATTACAGTTGATTGGGACCTTTGTAATTGTGAAAGTGGGTTGACCCTTTCCCCCATGCCACAGTCCCATCAGAAACCATCATTGCTCCCCGACTTTGAATTGCTGCAGGGTGGAATCTATTACCGGTGCCAAGAATAGCTTCCTTCCTACAGCAAATACTAGCTTCTGGGGGAGGGTTTTTCACTGAGACTCCCACCCCATGGCTGCAGTTTAAAAATAACAAGAGATTCATGAAATCAAATCGTGATTTTCATTTAACATGTAACTTGGCCACAGAGGTTTGCTTAGATGCTGTGCTGCCAGCTTGTTAGAGTCTGGCTCTGCCACTGGCTGTGGAGGTGATCATATCCCAGAAGGGCTGGGGCTGGCACCCTGTATCCCCATGGCTGATAGGAAGAGGATTGAGATGCAAAGCAGCTGTGAACTTTTCTGTGGGTCTTGCCCACTTGATTGCAGAGCTTCCTAAAGGGCTGTTAGTTTTGCATTGAGAATCTGCTGTTGGATAACACTGGCACTGCTGACTGATGGGAGATGAGACAAGCAGCCACATCAGAGCATCTTATAAGAAAAGAATTACCAGAACCATCACAGCTCTGTTGTTCCTGTTTTGGGTGACTTAATAAGAGCTTGACCACTCGAGCCCTAACAGACATATAACCCTGTTGTTTGTTTGCCATTGTTTGTTTTTTCTTAACTTTAACTTCCTGCTGTTATTTAGTGCTGCACTAACCATGGTTAAGCCCATCTGAATATACAAGCCAATTTGAAGTGTATCTGTACCTGCACCAAACAAACCATGGTTAGGAAAGTTTTGCTGCCTATCTCATTTCAAGGTGATGGATTGAACTCTCTGATGTCCCTCTATTCATGTCCAAATGCAAGATTTGCCTTGGTGAGATGTATTATGGGTTTCTTGTACATTTGGGATCTTAAGCAGGTTTAAAGAAACAAATAATACTTATCGCCATCCAAGGTTTGCACCCAGATTCTGTTGGGTATGTAGAGATGGCTGGAGGTCCAATGCAATTAAAAGGAAGCCCTAACTGATAATGCCCTGATGGAAAGGAAAAGTGGCTGTGGTGCCAAACAGAAACCCAAGAGTAAAAACCAAATGTGCAGATGAAAAGAGCTCAATACTGTATACAGTATATGGGGAAACATCAATTGACTTAAGTAGATTTGAAATTCAACTGCATTCCATATTTGCAAAACAGTTCAGTCTGCAAAGAAGGAGGCCCAATAATAATAAAACAATCCAGGAACAAAATAGATAATTTGAAAATTATGCTATTTGCTTCCACTGGCCTTTGAAGATGTAGAAAGGGAGGGAGAAAGGAGGTGATTTTGATATGAAAGCTACTGCCTTCAGTATAAGAGCAGTTACACAAAACCTTTCCTGGTGCATTAAAGCTGGGAAACCTACCCATTTAACATACAATTTGTTTTCTTATCCAGCTGCATTTTGCTGTGAAATGAGTCTAATGCATATTGCACCGAGGATGAAACCCTGCGTTCTCATGATAAACACTTCAGTTCTTCCATTACAAGTTGTTTATTCAACTTGCATTTGCTACCTTTCACTGTGTGTTTATTAAGAAAATGAGTAAAACAAAACAAAACAAAAAAGACAAAATGTGGCTGTTAGCAATTTCGGCAACCCTATTGTGCTGCTATTATTCGGGAAACCTAATAATCCACATAAACTAATTCTGACTTATGGACAGCCTGCTTCACTAAATCAAGGCGTTTTTCTCTGGTGAATAACAGGCGAGTTCAGTGTGCCAGTGCCTTAATTAAAGAGAGTCTCTCTTCATCTTGATCTCATTTTAATTTACAGGGTAATACTACAATAATATCACTAATGGAAGGTACATTAAAGGGCATCAAGTAGTATTAAGTGTACTAAATTATGGCACTTGTGTTAATTAACTTCTGGAGCAAGATGGTCCTAATGGCTGAAAAAGGTCCACTAATGCATAAATAAAGTCTGGCTGAGTGAGAATAGGAAGGAAGACAGGAGAGGGCTTCTTTCACTCTGTCCACTGCCGACTGTAGAGAGAATTTTAAAAGCTAGACAATGTGAATAAACTGCAAGAAAGCTTTTCCTATTGAACTGTTTGATGAAAAGGCAATTTTACAGCCCCTGAATGACTCTGATTAATGGAAAAGTTTGCTCCAGAAATTTGATTGTAAGCCAGCATGTGGAAAATTCTAGCTAAGGGCTCCATCAGAAGACATCCAAGTGCCTCCACAAGTTACTATTGTGACTGAAAACACAACCATGTGGTTCAGATGTAATGCTAAACTATCATTTTGCGTCATGAACAGGAGCTTTGTGCTCATGTCTTCCCCCTCCCCTCTGTGGCCATTCAGAAGAGCTCAGAAACTTTCACTTATGTTTTCGATGAATCACAGTGCATTATTTCATTTAAGCGGCTCATCTTATCTGTGGCTATTAAGGGGAACAAGCCAGGATGCTAAACTATGGTTTGACATTGACTCGTTTTCCTAAACTAAAGTCAGCTCTGAGCATACTTTGCCTGGGTTCAGGTTTAGGCTGTATCCATGCTAGGGCATTCATATGTACATGAGTGGCCTTTTCTGTGTACTCATTTGTGCACCTTCAGCCTCATGTGAGCACTTTCATGTTTATGCCTCTTCCAACTATCTTGCCATTTCCCATCCTGATTTCAAATACATCTATAAGCTGCATTACAGTAATTTCTTTTCGCAAGATTTCTGAACCAAAGTACAGTTGAGAGGACTTGGCAGGGACCCAGTTTGTGCGTTTTGCCATTGTGCCGGAATGTGCACATTCTATTGCTATGTTGGTTCCCCCCCCCCTAAAAACATGGAGTTGGATCCAGGCAAAAAGTGCAATTCTATGCATTTCTACTCAGGAGTAAGTCAAACTGAGTTCAATAGAGGGATGTATGTACAGGATTTCAGATGTGATTGTTTAAAATAGTTACCAGATGTTCCAGCCAAACTCCCAGATGTGTACCTCACCTTCCTGCCTGTGTCTGTTTTGATTTCAAGCAACAGACAATGTTCCTCTAGCTGTTGTTCTGCTTGTTTCATTGTCCACCAGTTCCTCTTTTCCCATTCTTGCTCCCACCTAGTTAATATACCAGTGTGTCTGCTTAGTAGATTTCCATGAGACCCTGCATCTCTGATACATCCAGTTTCTCCTTTTTCTAATGTAGTTTGGTACATTCAGCAATGAGCAATGTTTGCCTCCCAGGCAGCCCCTTGTGAAATTTTGCCTCTCCTGTTTCTACTAGCATCTATGAATACTGTTTCATCTAAATTTAAGAAATCATTTGAATGATTTCAATCAGTAATGGGGAGTCTCAGGGTCCTACAGGCCCCCAGTTTGTGACCTGAATTTGTGACCTGAAGAAAGGGCATACATTTGCAGAGGTATTCCTGAAAATGCTCCAGAATTTCCTTAACCATATCCTAAGCTACAGAATGAGAAAATAAGTAGCTACTGACATTTTCAGGCAGATTACTGAATGGTGAGCATTTAGTCACAGTAAAATTGTAGGCATGTTGACTGAAGGGGGGGAGAGAATGGTAAACTATGAGCCCCTCCCCTTGGGGTAACTAATTCAGACTCTGAGGTGGATTAAATTTAAATGTGAGGGACAAAAACAGAGCTGCTGTTATTGCTGGGACATAGTCGCAAAGCCCTGGGGCTCAAATACAGAAGATTCCAGCAGAGGGAAGAGCATAAAAATAAAATGAAAGGCTTAATGGTATGTATTGCAAAGGGACTCAAAGATATTTTAAGTTCCAGAATAAAGCACTAGTTCTTGTATTGAAGATCTGAGCAAATGGTCCATGGATTTCATCTTGGCAATCCTTTCTGAGCTCAGAGGAGCAGAAGTCATCCACAGCAATCGAAGTTTCATCATCTGATCCTTAAATACCTGAATTCTCCCAAGTAACTGCATAGCAAAAGGATATAATGATAGAAACAACATTGCCTGATATTGGGTTTGAATATTATGCAGTGCAGAGGAACAAGAAGCACAAGTGATTCATTTGTTCCCTGTGTTCCCTGTGTAGGACGCAGAGACCCACCATTTATAAACTTTGGACCCACAACTGACAATGGTTTCACTGAGTACCATAAGGCTCAAAACACTCAGAAGGGTTCAGAAAGTCTATAGATACTGAACATAACTTGTGTAATCAGACATCAGGAGTTGAAAGGATTGACATGCTGTGGTTAGGCCTTCCCCCTGCTGCCACTGCAGATCCAGTTCTGGGTGCCTTCCCTGTACCATTCCATGTCACGCCAGGTCCACTGCAGAGCCTGAGGCTGACAGGCCGCTATTTCCAGGTGCCTTTCTCTTCCTGCTCTTTATGCTAATCAGTGGTGTTGGTGGTAGCAGCTTCTGAGAGAGTTCACAGAGAAGGAAGGCGGACAGTGGCACTGGCCAGTGTGCAGATCTAGGTTCCAGGAGCAGAGGCCCCAGGCTGGCAGGTGTAAGAGGCAGTGGAGATGGGGAGAGGGCTGCTGCAGCCTGTCCTGGCAGACCCTCTGCAACTTGCCTGGGCTATCCATCCACTGCCTCTCATCACAGTGAAGTTTGCAGCAGCACCTGCCTGAAACAAAGCAAACTTCAGTGTGACAACACACTTGCATTTTTATTATATAGTAAGAATAGTAATAATAATGATAATAAATAATAATAATAATAATAAACCTTAGGAAGAGAATAACAGAGGATAGCATGCTGCCCCAGGATGTATTATAGAGAGGGACCAACATGCCCTTGAACAATATGGGCATGCCCATTGAAATTCCATTTGATTGTGCATTATTAAGTATTATTAAAAAGGTTCACAGGACCCCAGGAGGGGGGAGATCAGCAGCCAGTAGCCATACGTTCTCTACACTGGTGTAAGTTTTGGTAGTGCTCCCTGCCGGCAAGGCGTTCAACACCAGTGTGAAGGTCTTATGTGCATATCAATGCAGACACACTTCACATTGCTGCCAATTGCATAGCCTTTAGGGGAAAGAGTCACGATCTTGCACCACTCCCTACAATGTGTGAATACCACTACTATTAATAGTGCTGGTGATTATCATAACAACATAATGTTAATAAGCAGCAACATAATGTTAATAAGGCATTGCAGTAGTTGGACTAGATGACCCTTAGGGTCCCTTCCAACTCTGCAATTCTATGATTTCATGATAAAGAGCTGGTCTAATTTCATGTTTATCAAAAGTGTTTAGTTAGACTTACAGTGCAGTGCTAAAGTCTCCTAATAACGTCTGCTTCATGCTGTTAAAGGGAGATTAGAAAATCATTGTGGTTTGAAACATTTATTTACAGCACCTGAGGTTTCTTTTTTACAAAAATAGTTGCATGAGCTTATCGCATTCCTTTGGGACTTTTGCCACTGTTTGGAGTGACTGCATCTAACAATTCTTCCAATTAAATTCCAAACTTCATTAAGAGAATTGGGGGGGGGGGGAGCTTATGTACTTATGATCTTGTCAGTTTATTCACAATTCCCCTGTGCTGGTAGAAAATATTTTTATAGCTGCTGCACTATGTCATTAAAGAAAAGGAGTGCTCATCTTTTCTAAACACTTCAAAAGCTTTTAAAGGAAACATCATGAATAAAAATGAATGAAATCAGTTTAACATGCATTAGCCGAGTTTAGCAGCATTTGAGTAAACTGCTCCGGATTTCCTTGTGTTACTGCCTGTGGTCAAGCAGGTTGTTTATGCATTGTAACCTAATTTGAATTTCAAAAGGTTCAAATAGTATTGTCATTTTAGCAGCGGGTTCCATGCATGCATGAAAGGTTGCAACCTGAGAAAGTTTGGATGTGGGCTTTACTCCATTGTAAGTAGAGCCATCAACTGAACTGGGTTTCTAGCTGATTAACCACCTGTCTTTTAATCATACCCTTCAGCATCCCACAAATGAAACAGAGACAAGCCCATGCATGAGTGCAAAGGACAAGAGTCCAACCATCCAGGGATGTGTTTGGACAATGGTAGGGTCCATAGAATCCAGACTTAAATGTGTTGTTGTTGTTTAGTCGTTTAGTCATGTCTGACTCTTCGTGACCACATGGACCAGAGCACACCAGACTTAAATATACCACAATGCAATATTGTGGGGGTAAGTTCACTTGAACTCATTCAGGGCTTACTTGTGAGTAGCCAGCCAAATGAACATGCTCTTAAATTGCTAACAGATTGTTCCTGAAAATAAAAAGAGTGAAACTATCCATCGACTAGAAGTTGCATGAAATGTCTGTACAATGCATACATAGACTATTTTGCATATATAATAGTTGAAATATGGTCTCATTTTACAGATGAGAAATACTGAGGAAGAGCAGTGACTGAGAAGCCCTGCATTAACTGTTGAATCCACTTTAGAGAGTTTTTAAGCAGAATTTGTTTGTTTATTGTTTGTTTGTGAGACTTGCTAGTTGCTTGTTACCCAAAGGTCTCACTTTGGCAGCTTACTAATAACAAACAATATCACCCTAGTCTTATCAAAAGGTTGCAAACCAAAAAGATGTCAATGAAGGCACCAGATAAACCTTGCTGGAGAGCCCACTCTGCAGTTAGGAAGCCACAACTGAGAGGATCCTAGTCCTTTTTAAGCATATACAGATTGTTCTCCCTCACCCTTCAGCAACTGAAGCCAACCTCCATCCAGACACTTTGACTTTTGACCTCTGCCTTAAAGCCCCAGAACCTTTCTCTTTAAAATATCAGACACTTATCCCACCTCCACTGCTGAGAAACAACTCACTCCCAATTCCCCACACACTTTGTCTTCAGCAACAATCTTCTTGCAATAGGTAATTTTTCTGTGTGCTTCCCAACCATTATTTTATTTAAAAATAAATAAGTGAGATGCCTCTAAACCTAACGTTAATTTGTAATTAGATTCATTGCCATATTTCATCACCAGAATCCATTATATACAATAGGCAAAACACTGAGGTTACACCTACAGAAATGAAACCAGAACTTGAATGCAATACCATCAAGGGGCCCCTGTAAGATAACTCCAACATATACCCTCCAACACCTTGAAACCAAAATCCAGGACGCCATCTTCTCAGACGCCATCTTCCCCTATTTTACTGCAAGAGCATGGCTGCCATTTTGATTGCTGCGACCTCACACAATTTTGTGCTTCGGTTCCCCCTCCCCAAAAAATGCTTTTGGGGGGCACAGCTCCCCAAAACACACATTTTGGAGTGCTGCACAAGATTGCAGCCCTGAAAAAAACAACACTTGGGAGGGGATCACAGTCCCAGTCGGTTGCCAGGCAGCTGTACTGTAGACCAACTGAATGCATGGACAATGCATTTTAGTATTTTAAAATGCATGGACAATGCATTTTAGTATTTTAAGGTGAGTGTTACCAGAGCTTGGGTAACAGAGGTCAAGCTGTCCTTGAACACCCAAATACAAAATACACACACCATGCACAATAAATACAAAGGACACATTGTTTAGACCATTCATCTTTAATTTTGCATATTGACTGGAATTAAAGGTAGGTAGCCGTGTTGGTCTGTCATAGTCAAAACAAAATAAAATAAAAAAATTCCTTCCAGTAGCACCTTAGAGACCAACTAAGTTTGTTCTTGGTATGAGCTTTCGTGTGCATGCACACTTCTTCAGATACACTGAAACAGAAGGAATTAATTAGGCAATTCTTTGGCTACAGGCTTCTAGCCATAATTATAAAGCGTATCAAGCATGTAAAAGCTTTTATTTTCTATTCGGAGTAGGTCACTATGCTCTTAAGAGCAATATAGTAAAGCTATTAGAGTATAACAATTTCGAAGCTCAAGGATGAGCTAAATGGATCCCCTTGTGTTCATAGGCAGCACACGTCTAAGTATAGGTACTGGATGAATAACAGAATATGTATCACATCCGTGCTGTGCTTCAGAATTTCTACTGTTGGCAAAATAATGCTGGACTGCATGAAGTTGTTCTTATGAACATAATCTGAAATGCAAACATAGAAAATGCTGTTTGAAGCAATCCCAAATATGAGCTGCTATATCAGTGATAGGGAACTTATTCCACCCCAAGGGCCACATTTCCTTATGGGCAACTTTCTGGGGACTGTATGCCAGTGGTAAAGCAAAATTGAGTAAAGGGGTGTATGTGACTCTTACCTTTTGTACGGAATGTAGACTATATTTTAGCCATGCAAAAGCCAGAGGTTTACATACACACACATATCTATCCTTCATCCAGACATTATCTATCACATTCAATGACACATTCCAGCCTGGCAAAAGTACTCAAGGAGGGTGCAGAACAGGTCTGGGGAGAGGTATGGTCTGAGGATAGAGGGTGTGGCCTTATTAGTGTCCTGAGGGTCAGCCTGGAGAGTTGTATTTTATCCAAGGTCCTGAGGTTCCTACCCCTATTCGAAATATTTCGATTCCCCTTATAGATCAATTGTCCTTAGTACAGGCATAGGCAAACTCGGCCTTCCAGATGTTTTGGGACTACAACTCCCATCATCCCTGGCTAACAGGACCAGTGGTCAGGGATGATGGGAATTGTAGTCTCAAAACATCTGGAGGGCCAAGTTTGCCTATGCCTGCCTTAGTAACTACAACCCCAATCCTTGAAGAAAGGGTCTGTTGGGAGTGGTGTCAATTCAGTTTACATATAAAGCCAAATTTATCAAATTTGCACTTTCTGAAACAATATGAGAACACAGCCATCCTTCAAAATTCACACTTATCTGAATTTTGCAGTGCACTTCTCCCAACCAACTAATGTTTACAAAAATGTATTTATTAGCTGAACGTTTGCAAAAAAAATAAATTAGTGAAAATAGCATAACATGCATTACTTTATGAGAAATTGCTTGCCAAAATGTGTGCATTGGTCAAAGCTGCATACAAAAATATTTTTATTAGGAGGAATTCACATTAAAATGATGAATAAATTTCTTGAGGATTTTTTTAAAAAAGAAAATCTGCAAATTGCTGCAGAGATGTGGAAAACTTAATTTAAGACTGGAAAAATAAGAAACAGAGAAAACCAAAATTGACAGATCCATCCCTACTCAGGAATTCCTCATGGCATGTCACCATGTCCAAAACTGCCATAGTAGTTCTGGATGTGGAAAAGGCCTTTAATTGAATAGAGTGGCTTTATTTAACGGTGATATTAAAAAGAAAAATTATTATGAATGTGGAGTGTAATTCTTTTCAAATTGAATCATCAATATATACACTTCCCAGAGTAAGGGTAATTACTAATGGGCATGTTTTAAATATTCTCAGTCTCTCCTTCTTAATAGAATCACTAATGATAGCTATATAGAGATTATTGGAATCCCTGTTGAGTAACAGGAATTTAATATTTATTTGTACACAGAGCCCTTATATCACCTGTACCTGAAAATGCTTTCAGTTTGGTACAATACAGTAATCATAAATGGCAGAGTGATTAATAATGAATTAAACTTCTGGTCTCCGTTACCACTGTATTGATTGGGATGGTAGCTTTAATTAAATAAACCTTGGTTGTTGTTTTAAACTTCCTCAGAAATATTAATTTGAGATCTTGGAATAATGGTAAGGAATTAGCTACCATACGCTAAATAAAAGATCAGGACTACCTTATATCAGACCATATTACCTTGTGTCAAGATTTGTAGCAATATCTGACCAGCTGACCTAGATAAAAGTATGAGGGCAGAAAGCTAAAAAGTTTCCACTTCTCATTTTACTGTCATTTAAAAATGGAAGGAATAAAGGGCAAGATTATAATCTAAGAGTCAGTAACATTTTGTTAGCATAGTAAAAAGGAAAAGACAACCTACCCACTATCTCTTATCACAACTAATATCAGTATTCTATAATACTGAGTTTTCTCCTCTGGAATTGCTGAGAATTATCTCATTGTAATATCTGCCTCAATTATTTCAACTTATGTATCTGTTGAAATATAATAATTTTTTTGACTTTTCATGGAGATTTAAAAAGGAAGGAAGCAGGCCATTGCATTTTTAGTACTCCCCAACCCTTTAGCAAATTATAAATGCCTGATCTAGAGACAGTGAAATATATGTTGAAAAACTTTTGCAGAAGAATGCATGTTGTCGCTTAGATTAAAATGTTGAGGCTGTAAGTGGCATTATCTGATTACATCTATATAAAAGAGAAAAGTTGTTGGAAGTGTTAAATCCTTAATGCTGACACATTTCAGATCTTCTGGACCCATCTAAAAGGGCTTGGCAAGAAATCCTGAAAGGATACCGTTTCCTGTGAAATTCTTAGTACTCTAAAAACTGTACTGTTGGGATACCTAAGGGATTTACCCTGAAAGAAGACTTGGAACTGATCACTTGCCAGACTCTGTGTTGTTTGACCAATACATGTGACTGGCACAAAAGGATATGGATGAACACAATTTTTTTTTTAATGCAAAACTTACATATTGAAAATCTTCTAAGGAAGCAAATAAGCTTGTAGAAAAAATAGTTTTAAAAATAAAAATGGAGTGTGAACACACACACGTAGCATACTCCTCATTAACTGGCCCAAGACCATCTATAAGCTGCACATAGCTTGAACAAGGCAAACAGCACATTTCTCATTCCTCCATGACTGCCAGGAGCCTAGAATGATAGCGGCCATTTCCCATGGCTCTTTATTGTCTTCTCCATGACTTTGAAATGGAACATAATGTAGCAGCCTTCCTTTATGGAATCAAAGGAGAAAGAAAACACCCAGCAGCCAGAATCTCAAGGACAATAAAAGTGGCCTGTTTGAAAGGCTGTATTACTGAATGTATTATCGATGCAGAAACAGTAGGAGCAAATGATTGCATTCAGAAGGAGGAAGGGACAGTTCCAAATAAAAATGAATGCAATATCGTCAGGTTTGAATGTTAGATTCAGCATGGGTTAAGGGAAATGTATACACTTGAAATTTCCTCCCCCCTCTCTACTACACAGACTTCACTCTCAGGAAAGTAGTATTTGGAGGGGCACTGAACCTAAAGTGTGAGAAAGGCAAATAGATTTATAAAAGAATTTGAGTTCCAAATCATAGATTTTTATACGGATGCATACATGTATACAGGCTTCTGCATGTGCATCCCTGGGAAATGGGTTCAGGGGTTGCCAACCTAGCACCTGAGAAAAAAATGTAAGTCTCTAGCCCCCTTAGAAAGAAAGTTATGGAGCAAAATGTGCAGATACCTGCTAAGTGATTTCTAATTGTGGTGGGGGCACTTTTTATATTTTCCTGGTACAGTCATACCTTGGAAGTCGAACGGAATCTGTTGCGGAAGTCTGTTTGTCTTCCAAAATGTTCAGACGTTCGGCTTCCAAAGAACATATGCAAACCGGAACACTCACCTCCAGGTTTGCGGTGTCCGAGTACCAAGGCATTCGGTATCCAAGGTACGACTGTACGGAGGAATGCTCCCAATTGTTATTGGTCAGCAACAGCATCATATTCTGTGTGTGATCAATATTATGTGATCACTACAGTCAGGACCAGGAGTGGGTATCTGAATTCCTATTGCAAACATAAGGTTGTGAGGGGTGGTTGTCTCTCTAATTTTGTGTTATGCCATGCCCCCATGGCAGCCATATTGTGTTGTGCCACACACACATAATGGCAGCCATTTTGTGACTGGCACCCACTGCACTCTCTCAAAATTTACATTGTGCTTACTGGTCTAAAAAGATTGGTGACTTCTGGTCTATATAAACAGATGCTACCAGTATGTATGTAGGCACGCTTAAGTAATTTGATTTTGTATACTGACCTGAGTTTACCTGATCCACACCTCCTGGACTAAAGTGCATATTATGCACTGGATTTCACACATTCTGAAAATTTTCATCCAGTTCTCATCTAAAACAATTATCAAAACTTTTTTTGATGCATATTTTGAGAGAAGATATAAATGTGTTGTTTTGAGGTAAAGGTAAAGGGACCCCTGACCATTAGGTCTAGTCTCAGACGACTCTGGGGTTGTGACGCTCATCTCGCTTTATTGGCCGAGGGAACCGGCGTACAGCTTCCTGGTCATGTGGCCAGCATGACTAAGCCACTTCTGGCAAACCAGAGCAGCGCACGGAAACGCCGTTTACCTTCCCGCCGGAGCGGTACCTATTTATCTACTTGCACTTTGATGTGCTTTTGAACTCCTAGGTTGGCAGGAGCAGGGATCGAGCAACGGGAGCTCACCCCGTCATGGAGATTCGAACCGCCGACCTTCTGATCAGCAAGCCCTAGGCTCTGTGGTTTAGACCACAGCGCCACCCGCGTAGACATATTTAAAAATGCATATTCTGAGAGAAAATTGCTTTAAAATATTTAATATGCTCTCCAGCACATAAGAACATTACTACTACTATTATTATTACTACTACTACTACTACTACTAATACTATTACTTACCTATCCTTCACCCTAA
This sequence comes from Darevskia mixta, assembly GCA_034641385.1. NCBI lineage: Eukaryota > Metazoa > Chordata > Lepidosauria > Squamata > Lacertidae > Darevskia > Darevskia mixta. The sequence continues at coordinate 4,439,321 of JAWWNH010000149.1, forward strand.
TGCCCCAGGGTGGGTTACAATATTAAAACACAATATTAAAAACAGTTTAAAACAACTTGCAATATATAGGCTCCTAATTGCAGCCATGACACAAACTTAATTAGCTATGGTAGTGGTGTAGTGGAGACAGGGGGAGGGGGAGTTGTGGTTCAAATTTAATTGCTTTCACAATATGCAAAAAGATACAGATTTGGATACCACAAGGATATGTACCCTGAGATGTGCACTTTCACACTTGAGTAGCTCTTTGCCCCTGACTGCTTTTGAGTTGCTCAGCAACATGTGGTACATAAATCATTACAAAATGTGTTAAATGAAAATGGTTGCTAATAGGGTAAACATCTGTTTGATGCTGCGAACTTTATGGAAGGAGGTAGTGAGCATTTCCTTTAGTAAAACACGGGGAAAGTTCTGCAATTATCTGAAGTGGGGAGGAGGGCAAGCCCAGCAACAAATCAGCCACCTGGATTACTGTCTGCAGCAGCACCTTATATCCTTTCCATTTTCCCATCAATTTCCACAGAGGTAATTTGGCACGGTGGCATGATCTTGACTTCAAGACCATATCCTGGGCTGCAGCAATCTAGGCCACCATAGCTTCTTGCAGCTTGATCATTAAAACTCAAGCCGTATTTGTTGCCTTTGAATAGTTCATTAAGGAATAGGCTGGCCTTTCCTCCCCAGGGCATCTTTTCATCCACAAATATAATCGGACTCTCTTATCCCGCTTTACCAGCAGCCTCATACCCCATGGAAAAAAATGGATAATATTTTGTAAGTGATACATCAGTGACATTTTCCTGCCCGATAATGTATTGCAGTAGACTCCATCAGTGTGCACTTTCCATCTCGTAATCTCTCCTGCAGTATTACTATTAAAGATCTCTCTTTTTGCAAGGAAGGGGGAAATCGATTCTCTTGCCCCAGACATACATTAGTGGATGCTGTCACATACCTTCCTAATGAACATTGCTAGGCAGACTTGTGAGTGACAAGGTAATGCATTAGGAAATTACCAGTGGGACACATGAAGGGCTGAATAATCCAGTTGCTTGAGCTAAATACCACAGTAGCCAAGCTATACAGGAGAAGCTGTAAACTACCAACACCATTATCTGTTGCAAGGGCAGCTAGGTAATTGTTGGTCCATGGACTGCATCAACTCCCTGCCCTAATTTTGTCTATCTCTTCCCCCTACACACACATAACTCTATTATTTACCAGATTGGAAGTGGGGTCTGCTGCTTTTTATTTATCAAGCACTTCTTCCTTTGGGAAGTGAGGTTGCTTTGGGTTGCAAGGCATCAGGAATAAACACGGGACTCTCATAGCAGGAGTCCAGAGCCCATTCTTGCTGGATCACTGTAGCAGCTTGCCATATGAGATAGCCGCTGGCTTTCATTCTCATGAGCATCACCACCACCACCACTGCAGTGGTGGCGCTGTAGCTTCCAGTTCAGGAGTGATCAGGAGACACGACAGACCAATAGGGTTCCACCCACTGCTGCAAAGCTGCCAAGGCTAGTTTGCACATCTTACCCTCAAGTGCATACTGAGCTGCCTTCCCCTCACATTATGGCTTAACTTCCAGCTTGTTTCTAGACTGCCAGGTCACTTCCTCTATTCCCAATAAACCTTCCAGTTTATTCCAGAATCTCCCGAACCAAGCTTGTGCTTTGCAGCCCAACATAGAGCACATTGCACATTCCTGGAAGTGAGGAGAGTGTGGAGTGCAGTGTCCAAGAGGAGCTGTAGCTAGTGAACCAGCCATAGCTGGAAATGCACACTCTAGTGATCAAGGCTAATTGAGCCTCCAGTGGCAATGTTGGATCCAGGAGCTACCACAAGCTGTGGGTCTCTTCCTTCCAGGGAACTGCAGTCCTGTCCAGAATAGCCTTTCTCTCCATCTCCAGACTTGAGAACACCTCTTGTCTGTTTTGGATTCAGCTTAAGTTTATTGACCCACATGCAGCGCTTCGCTGTGTCCAAGTACCATTTGCTTGTGGGCCACAGTCGTGCATGCATCAGATCAGAATCTACTGTTGACCCCCCCTTCCCTGAACAAATTGAACAATAAGTCCCTTCCATGTACTGGAACTGCAGAAACCTGGAGGTGCGAGGGGCATTAAGTGCATATCCCCTGCAGAGAAATACAAGTGTGTGTGTTTTTTGTATTGTGTGTTTAAAAGGGAGAGTGGGATGGAGAGAAAGGAAGAGGGTGTCTTAAAACCTGCCTTCTCTTGTCATCTTACACAAAGCAACTTGCTCACTGAAAGTACGGTACATATCTTGACAACTGCTTTCTGATTTAGAAGGAACCCAGGGGTGTTCAGACAGGGTGGCTGCATGAATGAGGCACATGGAACCTGTCAAGGATGTGGGGAGAGTCCTTTGACTAGTACTTTGGCACTTGAAAGGAACAACAGCTTCAGCTTTGAATCTGTTAAGTTGGGCTCAAAATTAGATCTAACCATCAGTCTTGACCTTGAGTCTCAGAAAACTCTCAAGCAGATATGGGGATGATTAAAATAAGACTAGTCCTCTTTAATTCTACTACTTTTGTTGAACACGAGCACTGCTCCAGTTCCCAGAACACTACATATATTTTAATGTGAGTTGCTGGTGACAGGACAGCAGCGGGGCTGTTGATTGTTTCTGACTTTTATATCTGACGGATTCAATTTGATTCATTTTTGCTGTTTGGCAATCTAGGGCAATACAGGTACAGAGATTTCGAAGGTATGATATGCTGATGCCATCAGAGGCATATTGATAATTGCAACTCCTTTCCTCTTCTCTCTTGGTGAAGCCACTTGAGAGAAACGGGGCTGGTTTGCATATGCTCATGTATCTCAGTGCAAGTACTCAGACTCCACAGTAAAAGCTTTCATATCATGTCGCACCCACTCAAACACGTTGCTTCTCAATGGAATCCCATTCACACTTTGAGCTAAGAAAGCAGATGCTGTACGTGCAGTTGTGAACTGTCCTTCATTGTGTTCAGTTCCTGCAGTTTGCTTTATAGACATCACTCGGTTTCTTATCAGGTGATGGCTGCAGTCATCATGCATGTGTCTGAGCCTGCTAAACTGTATTGGGACTAAGAGGGCATTTGAGTTATCACCTTGAATGATGCACCTGGGATGATCGTATGCAGCAACTGCACCCCTTTGCTGTTTCTTCACAGCCCTGAAAGGTGGTGTCACTAGGGTACTTGTCTTGTTTGGTATTCTTGGGTATGGAGCTCCGACTGAACACATACTTCCCCATATTTCATTTCAATGTAGATTATCTTACTCTGCTCATGGAAGTGTTGTACTATCTTCCCAAAAATTTCTGGGTCCTTCAAATGCTGACCGCTTCTACTGTGTCATGCTCAAATTTAATTAGTGAGAATCCCCAAGATTCGGTTACCTTAAACTTGGGAGGAGTGCTAAATAGAGTCTTCATGTAATAGGAAGACTCCAGCTGATTGTATTAGCTGCTGATTCTTTCAGCTGCTACAACTGCATGTGGAGAACCCCTTGGCGTCGTCTCTGACTGCCATTGCTTGCTCTCTCTCCACTTCTGGCAGCACCCAGCTGCTTCTCTTAGTTGCAGAAAAGAACAAGAAATGCACTGCATGGAATCCCCTGCATGACTAAGTTTTCCTTGTTCTTTTGATGGCGCTAGAAGAAGCCAACTGATGCTGGAGACTGAGTAGGCTGCAAACTCGGAGAGAGATGGAAGAGTTCTCTTTGTAGGTTGTTAGAGCTGATATCTGCTACAACTGTTTGGCGGCTCCTCACTGTGTGTGAACTCTGGGCCTCCTGTGTCAGCCAGGTCTTGGGTTTTTTTATTCCATGCCTCTGTTATCATGAAGTAATCTCCTCCAAATTCTTGAGCAGTGGATTGCAATCAGGGAAGAACCTGATGAATACATGCTAGGGTAGTTTTTGATAGAGCAAAATCCTACTTTCTGATGCTTTTCCAGTTATGCCAGTAATGCTGAATGCAATCATGACAGATAGGAACTGACTTTCGAGTTCAATGCTTTCAATGAAAATACTTTCAGGTGCCTTAGGAATCCAATAAAAATGCAACACTATGTATTCATCCATACATTTTTCAAAGCATGAATGTTTCAGAGCTGCTACAGGCAAAATTATAAACAGATCAACAGAAAAGAGAAAGAGTTGCCCCAAGAGAAATACATGAGACTTCTCTTGAACCAGTGAGGCTCCTAGACAGCTGCTTCAGGCACAGCAAGGCACATGAACAGGTGACAATGTGACAGCAAGTAGCGTGATGACTTTTGTCAAGTACATTGTCACCATTCTGAATCCAGAGTACATTTGCCTCCGGGGGGATTTGCACATCTGCCATATATTTAGATTCCTTTTATTTTAAAGAAACACATGCATATAATTTATATGTACACACAAGAGTACAAAAGACAACCATGTGGGAGGCTAAATTCATGCAGGCATTTCTTATCTGGCATCATACAAATGTGCTAATGTACTAAATGATGCGATTAAACCTACTGTTAGGGGGTTTATCCAAGCACAATACTTTGGAGTCACTCTGTAGCTTAGTCATTTTGTAGTATTTCATCAAAATGTGTGTGAGGGCTGAACTAGCTGCCTAGTGGAAGACCTGATCTCAGCCAAACTCATGAAAAGCATTGGAAGGCAGAGTTCATTTGGAGGGGAGAAGTGGCAGATGTTGTTGCTACTTGATTCCTTCTGACTAAATCTTCCCTACACTCTCCTCCCCAGCCAAGATTCAGTGCTGGGGGTGGGTGGGAAGCAGATTGCTGGGGGCGGGGCAGGAGAGAGGTCACCACCCATCACTTTTTATTCCCAAACGACACCATCCACCACTTTCCCCCCTAGATTTTCAGCAGAGATCCAAGTTCCCAGTTCCATGTCTCTGTCAAATATCTAGTTTGGACATATACAGCATTCTGATACATTGCTTTGTCAAAACTACTACACAGCTGCTACCTGCGCAGAAAGAAAAATAATAATTAGGGCTTAATGAAATCAGTGTAGGTGGCCGTTTTGCCCCGGTATATTCCTCTGTTTCTTCTAACCTGTGGTTCGCAGCATTGTTGCAGTCTGCAGCAGTGGTAAGGCAAGAAAGCACAACACACATTGGCAGCTATAGAAGCAAGAAATAAAGCTCCCATGTCCCCACGTTGCCATGTGGAGCTCTTTGGACATTTGCTCATGTGACAGGGCAGAATGAGAAATCAGAAGAAAAACAGAGGTGATGTTTTCATCAGACTTTGACACATGAAGGGGCATCCCATATAGAATAGGGCTGTCATACATCACCTCTGGCCCCATTCATAAAGGCAAGTGGCACAATTGGTCCAGTCCACCATTGGTCCAGTCCCCAATGCCCATCCATTAGGCATGGATACACAAGAGGCCCATGTAGTGGGACAGAGCTACTCTTCTCTGTCAGCTGCCACCTAGCTGATGATCTGGGGATGGGGCAGGGTAGTGAGCTGCACAGGCTCACAACCTGATCCAATCTGATGCTGTCGAGAGTACACCCATGCAGCCTTGACCTGCCATCCTGCCTCATCCTTGTACTGTCCAGATACATGGCGGTGACACCGTTCCATGCATGGCACCACCTCATCATACCAACCACTCCTTCGGGCACCTGCAAAAGAAAGCCTTCACCCATGCACCTTGCACATGTTCTGGAATGCTACATGACCAGGGCTCCATAATGCTAAGTGAGCTACACGTGCAGGCTTTCCTTTTCCAGATATCTCAGCCTAACTTGATCGCAGGGCTGGTGCCTCCATGAAGTCTCAAGGGCAAAGCCAGAGGCAGACTAAGTGCGGTGCCTCTGGATGCAGTGCAACCATGAAGGGGGCTTCTGGGTGACTTGATGTTACCATACAATGCATTGCCTCATTCCCAGTAGCGTGGACATATGATGCCATCCCATGCATTGTGTTATACTAGGCATTTTTCTGGGCATTACAAGGCAGAGAAGAGGAACAGCCATTGGTCACTTCTCCACATTTTGTTAAAAAATAATAATATGTAGCTCTTTTCAAAGAACTTAGAAAGATGCTACCTTTCAGGAGAGAAGAGCAATGATGTTGCAATGGGAGTAAGTCTCCGCCTTCTCGCTCACCTCCTCGCACTTTGTATGCAAGTGTGTGAATGAACTGCCCACTGAGGTTACCACTAACTGCTTTATGTATGTGGATGAAATTGACTCTAGCAGATGGAGCTGGTGCCACAGCAAATCTCCTAGTCTTTAAGGTGCCATGCTTGTTGTTGCTTTTCCGCAACTCTCTAGCACAGCCTCACCTGGAATTTGTTCTTTCAGTGCTTGTGGAGAAAGGGGACTGTCAACAGGAACAATTTGCCTCATGCACGAGCTAAATTTCCCCCTGCGTGGGAAATTAAGAGGGCAGAAGACCCACCCTTCAGTCATGCTATTCAAACTCCTTGCCTTCTCTCCTCCCTCCCTCCCTACTCTATCCTTCAGTCCAGAAGTGCCTTCATATTCCCTGATCCTCTGCCACTTAAGCTTGGCAAATTTCTCCATTGTTGAGGAGGGGGGAGGAGTGTGTGTGTGTGTGTGTGTGTGTGTGTGTGTGTGTGTGCACGCACACACACGCGCGTATGCACTTTCTTCTTATCTAAACTGCTTCAAAGCCTGTCCAGACATGCCTAACCAAGGCCTCAGCTGCACTCCATCAATTTCTACCTACAAGGGCCTGCCAGGCCAGTTCTCCCCAGACTGAATTAAGCTTTCGTGGACCAGTGAAGGTTTAAGGTCATCCCATCTCATTGTTTCACTGGCATACACCCAGTGTCGGGCTTTCAGACCCTACATAAGATGCTTACTCTAACCCAGTTTTTCAGATGCAAATGTCTGTTATGCACACAAGCATTTCTAATCCTTGGGATGGCGGGCTATTCCTGTTTGTTTGTTTGTTTTCAGATTATCTCAAGTATTTCTTTGTGAGCAGAAGCAGCTTTTGCATTTTTCATTGCTGAGTGTGGCTGAGCACGGGAAGCCTGAATGACATTTTCAAAAAACGGGGGTGAGGGGGTAGAGAGGGAGGGAGAGACGACAGGATTGTAAAAAAAAGCGAAGTCAGGCAAGGCAGAGTCAGGAAGGTTCATCCTTTAATATAAGCATTGTTTTCGTCAGCAGTATTTCACAATCTGTTTTTCCTTTATGACAGTCATAAATTATTTATAACAGGCAATCTATTCCTTAAAATCTTCAGTTGTACGTTGTTGTTGCTTTTGCTGGTGGGGTGATCCCAAACTCAGGCGGGAGGAGGGGCTCAACAGAATATTGATTTGAAGCATTTGAAATATAAATGAAGTTGTTTAGTCCTTTCTGGTAGCTGGAATCTTAAAGCAATTGGGTCAAATTCAGCAGACCAGCAGATCCAACCTTTTCTCCACCTCCCCAAGACTAAATATCTAAATAAATAAAAATGCTTTAAGTTTGCATTAGCAAACAGCAGAGCTTTCTGAATTGCACCTCTCGTCCCACTGTCATCCGTCCTTGAGTTAATCAATATTTCTGAAAATGAAAAATAAACAAATGAAGAGATAGGCATATATTTTCACCATTGTGGCTGATTGCATTTTTACTTCAGGCTAGTCACAATGAACATAATCCAGTGCTCATCACATGCACTCAGGGAGCAGCAGATATATGGAACAACCATTTAATGTGTGCAAACACACACAGTTCCTGTTACACAGGCCGAGACGTGTCCTCTGCCCTCTTAAATCTCTCATGAGCACCAGTGGTGATGAGAAAACTAAGCTATCTTAATGAACGAAACACCAGGTTCACTTAGAGCCTTGCTGCCCATGAGTGCCAGTGGCATTATTCCATAACAGTTTTTTATAGGGCAAGCTGTCACAGGTAGTTACAAATACCATATTTTCAGCAATAAAAGATAAAGCATTGGCTTATGAAACAAACATATGGAAAACACAGTTTCTGAAGTGCCTCTACTTCCAGACTTTTTCTGAAAAAGATAATCCCTTCTGAGAGCACTGAGAGTACATTCTCCTTCATCTCAGTAACACAGCACCAGTAGCTTGAAGACGGCACAAATACAACGGAAGGAAAGAAAAGCATCTTTCCTCTGTTTCCTCTTCCTGTTTCATTGCAACTGCTTCAATGTCCATACAAATCAATGGGAAGATGCACAAGCCCTATCAGGATGGGCCAAGATTGTGATTTCATAAAGAAAACAGTGGGATATGTTAGTGTAAATTAGAAACAGTGCCAATGAGACCTGTGCAATATTAAAATTTAAGTAACCCATTTCCAGCCAGGATCTATTTTTAACCATGGGAAGCAACCCAGAATACCAGTTCTAACCAAATTCACATGTCATTATCAGCCAAATCTGATTGTTAAAAGCTCAGATGGGGAACGCTTTCCAGCCAAAGAGCCATCATTTACTTCTGAGTAGCCTTATGGGGGCCACATCCCAGCCTTGAGTGAGGCCGGGGCCAAAACTGGCAGAGCAACTCATGCAAATGTTACCTTCTACAGTAGGCTAGTCTCTATACACACATCTGCACATCTCTATCTATCCTCCTTCCAGACAAGCAAGATGCATGATTGGAAGTCAAGGATACATTCCAGCCTCGCGGAAACATTCAAGGAAGATGTGCAGCTGGGCCACCGAGGGGTGTTGCATAGAGAGAATCCCAAGGACCAGATAGATTGGCTCAGAGGGGTGCAGCTGGTCCTTGGGTTTGAAGTCCTGACCACAGCCAAAGGCCATGAAAAAATATACAGTAGTACTAGATAGGGATTCTGCTTCTTGGGAGAAAAGCAATGACAAACCTAGACAGCATCTTAAAAAGCAAATACATCACCTTGCCGACAAAGGTCCGTATAGTTAAAGCTATGGTTTTCCCAGTAGTAATGTACGGAAGTGAGAGCTGGACCATAAAGAAGGCTGATCGCCAAAGAATTGATGCTTTTGAATTATGGTGCTGGAGGAGACTCTTGAGAGTCCCATGGACTACAAGAAGATCAAACCTATCCATTCTTAAAGAAATCAGCCCTGAATGCTCACTAGAAGGACAGATCCTGAAGTTGAGGCTCCAGTACTTTGGCCACCTCATGAGAAGAGAAGACTCCCTAGAAAAGACCCTGGTGTTGGGAAAGATGGAGGGCACAAGGAGAAGGGGACGACAGAGGATGAGATGGTTGGACAGTGTTCTCGAAGCTACTAACATGAGTTTGGCCAAACTGCGAGAGGCAGTGAAGGATAGGCGAGCCTGGCATGCTCTGGTCCATGGGGTCACGAAGAGTCGGACACGACTGAACGACTGAACAACAACAAGGGATTCTGCTGCACTGAAGAATGCTGCCCCTTTAAGAAAAGATAGTGTCTTTCCCCCCTTTTTAGACCTCAAGGCAGGTTAGGAAACGTAGGCACAGCAATATTCTAGTTTCTTTTTTTCTTTTTTTAATGCTTTATTGGTTTAAAAACATAACAAAACAGAAAACCAAATCAAACAATATATAGCGATTAACAAAAACCAATCCAAAATAAGCACTCCTTACGTAACAAAAAGAAAGACAGAATTAATTTCATTCTTTACTAATTCTAGTGTGACTTCTGGTCCCCACACTGTGGTTCCTAAGTTCCCTTTCACTGCGCACTTAATTTTATCTCTCCTAGATTCTCTATCATTTTTGTTCTGTAACAATCTCTTGTTTTCAAGCAGACACTCAATCCAAACCTGCCAATGAATTGGTAATATTGCAATGTTCTTTCAGGTAATCTCTATAAATATTCCACTCTTTGTTGAATATTTGATCTGTATGGTCTCGGAATCTTGCAGTTAATCTTGCTAGTTCAGCATATTCTAACATTTTACTTTGCCAATCTAACTTTGTGGGCGCGGAGTCCCCTTTCCATATTTTAGCAATAACGATCCTAGCTGCTACTACCACATGCATAAATATTTTCCTTAATCTTTTTGGGATTTCAATATTCTAATTTCTATTGGCTCTGCCCAGAGCGGGAAGAAACCTCCCTTCCTCCTTTGCAATCTAGTTTCAGTTTAATTCTTCAAACCTAGAAAGAAGGGTGAACTCACTCGTTACTACAGAACTCCACCGAGAACTCTACAGGGAACTTCATAAAAAGCGTCTAATCAATTTCATCCAGAGCCAAAAACACAACAACCACAGCCTATTGAAATGTCAGTAAATATTTCTACATGTGCTTTGTGATCTTCAATAAATTTATGTATGAGAGCTTTGTGGAATTTTGTTGAATACTACCCAGATTTATCCTCCTCTGCAATGCAAAAGGGAACCTTGAGCAATTTAATATATGTGAATGATCTCTGGAGTTTCAGTAGTCATCCTTCTGATAATTTAAGCTAGCAATACTTAAGAGATGCTTAAGGAATTTGATATCAGTGAATTACTATCTGAAATCTCAGGTAATATACATTTCAAGCATTTTAAATATGTGTTTTGAGAGGGATTTTTAAAAAGTTGTTTAATGTGGAAATAGAATGAATATAATTAGTAGTTGGGGTTTGTTTTTGTTTTTAAAAGTGAAAGTAAGGTAAAGGTAAAGGGACCCCTGACCATTAAGTCAAGTCGTGACCGACTCTGGGGTTGCAGCGCTCATCTCACTTTATTGGCCGAGGGAGCCGGCGTACAGCTTCCAGGTCATGTGGCCAGCGAACCAGAGCAACGCACGGAAACGCCATTTACCTTCCCGCTGCAGTGGTACCTATTTATCTACTTGCACTTTGATGTGCTTTCGAACTGCTAGGTTGGCAGGAGCAGGGACCAAGCAACAGGAGCTCATCCCGTAGCGCGGATTCAAACCACCAACCTTCTGATCGGCAAGCCCTAGGCTCTGTGGTTTAACCCACAGAGCCACCCGCGTCCCTCAAAGTGAAAGTAGCATGGCTCAAAAAAAAAAAAAAAAAAAGGCAAATTAATCCATCCCAAGTAATGCTGTCTCACCCAAAAGAAGCCTGGGTGTTTCATGCTTCCAAACCTGCCAGTTTTCAAAACCATTATTTCTGAACAATTTTCTGAATTTTCTTAATTCTAAGCCGAAACCAAAACAAACAGACCAAAAGCCAAGAAAGACTTCAAATATAAAACAGTTGCCAGCCTCTTTAAAACAAACAAACAAAAAACCCACCCCTGTATCTCCAGGCCAGCATAGCTTCTCTTGTTGAATTTCTGCCTGTCACACATATTTTTATGGGTACTAACCATAAAAAGGTTGATAGGTGCTTCTCTGTATCAGTACACCTGGAGAAGTGTCTCACCAGATATGTAATTATGAAGGTTGCATGGTTGCATTAAAACAAAAATGCAATATAAGCAGTATTTACTTGCTGTTTTGAGTTCAGCGAGCTTTTCTCTCTGGCTGGCATTCCTGGAAGAAGGTTGCAGTTTTTCTTGCCAATTGCTAGCAGTTTTAATTCTGTCCTTCTGTACCAGCTCTGTCTACATATTCTTGGCATGTCCTATATTTATTCCCACCTGTTAACATAAGGCTAGCTGAACTTGGCAGATCCGATATTTTCATAGGACTCACAGAGTCTAGTGAATTAACTGCTCAGCTTATGTATTAGGCTTTTCCTTGCTTAAGCGGCCAGTCTGACTGGAAGGTTCCTTCCATTTGTTCTCTTGAAATATGGCTTGCCAATCTTTTAGACTAGACTAGACTAGACTAGACTAGACTAGACTAGACTTAATGAAAGAAAAAAGGGTGAAGGAGGAGGGGAGACTTGTTCTAGTCTCCAGTGAGGCTTAGCTGTGGGTGTGAATGCAAAATGTGGAAGAAAATGATTGTTGTGCAAAAGAAAGCAAAGTGTATATTACGCAGACAACCACTCTAGCATTGAAAAGCCTGTTAGAAGGCATCAAGGATCTGTTGGAAGTTTCAAACAACATCCATTCATGACTATTTAAGGCTCCACCACAGAGCCTAGGGCTTGCCGATCAGAAGGTTGGTGGTTCGAATCCCCGCGACGGGGTGAGCTCCCGTTGCTTGGTCCCTAGCAGTTCAAAAGCACATCAAAGTGCAAGTAGATAAATAGGTACCGCTCCGGCGGGAAGGTAAATGGCATTTCTGTGTGCTGCTCTGGTTTAGCCAGAAGTGGCTTAGTCATGCTGACCACATGACCCGGAAGCTTTCTGTGGACAAACACCGGCTCCCTCGGCCAGTTAAGCGAGATGAGCGCCGCAACCCCAAAATCGTCCGCGACTGGACTTAACGGTCAGGGGTCCCTTTACCTTTACTTTATTGTACCAAAATGTGAGATATTTGGATACTGTATAAATATGTGTAAAAATAAAGGGTTGCAATGTACCTGAGGCCACGGATAAGTTTTAGAACCAATCCCAGGCTGTCTTGAGCACAGAAGTGCTTTGGTGTCTATTGAAAACAAACAAATGCACTGCAGCGGTGAGCAGGTTTTCCTGCTGTGCGCTTCTGTACTTACTGCTGATTTGCTCAAATACAGCTCTCTTTTTCCTGCATTGCAATGGGGATGCTATTGTGCTAAGAGAATGCTGTCTCCTGAGTTTTGTACAGCTTGCTAGGGAAAGGTGCTTGTTTAACAGGTAGTGATGGTCAGTGATGTTTCTATGGATAAGAATGGAGGTTATTCTTATCTGCCAGAGTCAGGCGCTGGATACAATGCTTTTGCAGCTTAATCTCACATGAGGAGAGACAGACAGACTGAGAGGTTGTTTCCACCCAGTTTATTGATAAGAAGTAGCCATGAAGCTTCCTGGTTATGCTGTTGTTTTGGGTCAGGGTAGGAGTAAATCTATTTCCTATGAAGGAATGTTTACCTACAGGACAAGTTAGCCGGGGGTGGTGGCCACAGCTGGTGGTGGGTGAACCTAAAGCCAAAGCTAAGCAAAAGTTGCAGCGTTGTATAGCTCTCTCACCCACCCCATCTCTCCCTCTGTTTTTCTCCATGCCACTCCACTTCATGAAATTAGGCAATCCCTACGACGGAGTGAGCTCCCGTTGCTCTGTCCCAGCTCCTGGCAACCTAGCAGTTCAAAAGCACACCAGTGCAAGTAGATAAATAGGTATCGCTGTGGCGGGAAGGTAGACGGCGTTTCCATGCGCTCTGGTTTCCATCACAGTGTCCAGTTGCACCAGACGCTGTTTAGTCATGCTGGCCACATGACCCGGAAAGCTGTCTGTGGACCAACACCAGGTCCCTCGGCCTGAAAAGCGAGATGAGCGTTGCAACCCCAGAGTCGCCTTTGACTGGACTTAACCGTCCAGGGGTCCTTTACGTTTTTACCTTTTTTATTTCGTGAACTGATGCTGCGTGAGCACAACCTTCTCAGGCTGAGCATCTCACTGCTTTGTTGATTGTTCTGTATATTAAGAAGAAGAAGAAGAATTAATAATAATAATCGGAACCATAAGGCAGAAAGTTCACAATACAAGAAAAAATCATTTCTCCCTTTTCCATGTTAATGTGTTACATAGCACAAACCATGACAGCAAGGTGCTGTGTAAGACTCCCTCTCATTTTTTCTGAAACCCCCCTCCTCAAAAATACCCCTTCCCTTGGAGCTTTTGGCTTAATCCCTTAGTCCCCTTACCCTACTGCAACGGGCTCAAATTATACATCATGCCTAATGTATAGCATGAAGCTATGCATGGGCATAGCCAAGGGAGCAGGGGTGGGGGCAGCTGCCACCCCTATATCAAGTAAATAAATAAAAATGCTTAACCAATTGCATCACAGATAACTCAGTTTTGCCCCCCCCCCAACATAAAGCCTGCCTCCCAGAATAAATGCTGACTATGCCCATGAAGCTATTCCTCATTTATAAAAAAAAATTAACAATAACAATAATAATTACAGGCAAAGGGGGATTGTTATTTGGACTACATTTCATCACTTGGCAGGGAGGTTGATATCCCCTCCCCAGCTGAACCCCTCCCCCAAATATCCCCTATACACACAGGCAGCTATGAGATATAGATAGACAGATAAATATAGTGCCAATCTGAACTCTTTTTTAATTAATCCTCATAGCTGTCTCAGGGGTGAGCAGGGAAAGAAGGGATTAATTTCCCCTCTCAATGTCAGACACAAGTACACACACACTTATGAACAGACTGTAGGTGTTGGCTTTTCTTTGTGTGTGTGTGTGTGATTTCCCCTGGAACCCCTGGAAGATCTACCAAGCAGAACCAGGTTCAAAAGTTAGCATGAAAGAACTGGGCATCCCCTGAACATTAATGAACCTATGAATTTATTTTCAATTCCAGAACTGAACAAAATAACACACTAGTCCATTACCTTGTTTAATTTCTGCAACCTAACCTAGGAAAAAAATAATTTGGCTGTCTTTATTGTTGAAGAATTGAGAGTCTGAAACACTTGCCAAGCAACTGCAAACCACCCAGAGATCTACCAGTGGATCCTAATCTAAATTCTGCTCACACCAAGCGATGCATTGAGCATGACATGTAATTCGACCCTAACAACGCAATCCAAACCCAAAATCCACTAGGATGAGAGAGTTTGGTTTCAGTATACCTTGGGCTTTCTCTGCTGAGGCAGGGCTCAGCAGAGGCTATGCTGGTATAAATTCCTCAGCCAGCTCATCTGGAGATATGCTGGGGCTCAGAATTTATGCCAGCGTAAGTCCACAAAAAGGGGCTTTCAGCTCAGTCACATGACCTTGCAACCTGGCAGAAAAAGGCCAACCTTTCTATAGGTAGGATTGCTTGGTTAGCAATCACATATTATTTCCCTCTGTCCTGGCCTCTGTTGTTTCTCAACTTTTCCTCTAAGTTCCTCAGGACAGAGAGCTGCCTGTTGTACTCTGTAGAGTGCCATGCACACTGACGGGGCTGTATAAGCAAAACACACAAATAAGTAAATAAAACATAATCGGACGTTGGTCGTTGAGCCAAAGAAACACAGTGCTCCATGATGACATCATGTTATGCACTGTGATGCTATAGTATATACATTGTAGGGAACAGGGGAGAAAGAGACAACATGTTTCTTGCACTATCTAGCTCTGTTGTTACGACATTTTAAAAAAAGCATCTGTCAGGTTCCTCACTAAAGCTCTTAGTACTCTCTCCTCACAAGCAAACTGTCCCTGTGAAAATACGCCTTTGAAAATTTTCTACCATTCCTTGCCTGTTTCCTCTACTGATTCCTGTGCCTGCCACCGTATTCCTCCTTACAGGGGATCACCAAGGTGACAGAAACACATTTAGGCCCGGCCTTGCCATGGAGCAGAAAGGAAACTATTTCATCTAAGTTTCCCCTAATGGAATTTTGTAACGGGAATTGCTACAGTGATCGGCGCACTGTAATAAAGCAGAGTGAAAGAGATGTGGGTGTTTGTTAGAAACACCAAACCATTAATAGGGATGGGTGAGCATAAAGTGTCTCCTTTGGTTTTCAGAGAAGCATGAGAAAGACATCTCCCATGCCAGAAGTAGCCACTGCTTGCTACCCAAGGGGGTAAAATGTTCCCTGGGTGACCAGAAGAGACTGATGTGCATGCATGTATATGAGCAGAATCAGGATTTGCAGCACTGAAGGTGCAACTGTCAAATGAGCTGCCTTTTGACTTAGATTGTGTTTTCCGGGCATTTTGTCAAACTTGCGTGTTCATGGTGGCGATGCTGCTTAGATCCACAGAGGCAACATGCTTTTTTCATGCCCTTTCCATTTGCTGGCTCTGCTGTTTTCATTTGCTTCGCTTTTTGAGCATATGTCTGTGTTGTTGCTGGGCTTTTCAGCGGAGGATCCACAGCTTTGAACTGAACTGCACGTCTTACAGCTTTGTTTGTTTGGCTTCCACCATCACTTTCTCAGTTGGGCTTGCAACCATTCTTGCTTTTTCTAAGTTTTGAGGTCTCATACTGGAAGCAAGTACTTTCTCCAGTGGCCGATCTCTGGTCATTTCATCTGATTTGTTTGCAAATTCTCATTCATCAATTAGTTCGCCCGGTTTCCCCCATGAAGTTGCTGCTTGGTGTAATTTATCATGATCTAGCTACACAGAAATTGCCATAAGGATTGGTCTATAAATAGCTAAAGAGAACTTCCATGTTAAGAGGCGGTGAGTCACTTCTGAGTGCCAAGTTCTGGGAATAGACAACAGGAGTCGGCCATCACAGAAAGCTTTTAGAGGCACGTGGTTGGCTACTTGAGAAAACATGGGAACATAAGAAGTTGCTTTATGCTGAATCAGACTATTGGTCCATCTTGTTCAGTATTGTCTGCAATGTCTGGCAGTGGCTCCCCAGGGTTGCAGGCAGGAGTCTCTGTTATTGGTAAGGAAAAAATAGGTATATGAAAGGAGAATTCCTGGCAGCCAAAATCCAAGTTTGGGGTGAGTACTCTTTGGTGAGAGAACCCCAGCAAAATCACAAAATATGCAGCAAAGTGAAGCATGGAAATATAGGTTTTTCACCCCTTAAAATATGCCCTAGGAAGTTCCAAAATTTCTCTCTTTCTCCAACAAAGGTAAAGACCACACATTTGGTAAGTTAAAATTTGGTTTACTTAGAAATTCTTCAAAGGTCAGGTTCATGTGCTTTTCTATACAGCATTCAGAAAAAAGTTGTGCAGGCAGTAAAACTTAGTTTAGTTTCAAAGTGATGAATGTTTCTAAATTATTTGTATAGGAACTCAAGAGTGGCTTGTAAGAACCATGCGGTCTGAGCTTGGAGCTTCCAGCTCAAGCCTCCTCACACATTGAGCTTCTCAGGTAGACTGAAGGGGAACAAAGGCTTGAGCTAAGGTGAGCTAAGCCTAGCAGGACAGCTTACTCTGTGGTCTGCATTAATTAGACTTAAGCATGTTGGTTATATCAGGCTGATTATCCCATACTCTCTCCCAGCTCTATTTTGAGATGCCAGGCATTGAACCTGGGACCTTCTGTCTGCAAGATGCTCTGTCATTGACCCACTGACCTTCCACAAAAGAATGCTGTTGAACCATAGTCTGGTTGATTTACTGGTAAGGCACTTTTTGGGGGGAGGCAGGGAGTTGCTCTAAAATTCTGTCTAATAGGAGTGGTAATAGTACTACCGGTAGTAGTATACCACTTCATAGTTCTTCAAATAACTACCTGTATGTTGAGAAAATCCTAAAAAAAAAAATAGATATATCAAAGTCAAATACTACAAATGCTGAATGTTATAGCAGTACAGAACAATTAGATAAGGTGTCACCTTAAACATCAGTATAAACTAAAATAACTATTGTAGAGTCTTCTCTGTAGTTGCGTATCTGCAGCATGTTAACCATTACACTTTTGTCCTACTGGTTATTTTTGTTTGCTTTTGTGTTTCTTCCTGTTCAAATTCTTTTAGTTCAGAGATTGCTTTCAAATGGAAAACTACCACCTCACCACGCACTGTAGCGTTTATCCTAAATATTGGGTACACTGTTCCATCGATGTTTAAGTGGAAGTCCCTGCAGATTCATGGGGAGCTATCTTTAAAAATCAATGGTAAAATGCCAGTGTAAATTCCTACCAATTTCTCCTCCTCCATTCCCAGACCGGTATATGTTTTTCTGCCTATGACCCTGATCAGACCTGACTCTCCAGGGGGAAATCTCAGCCCAATCAGAGTCTCAGGCACAACCTCATACACCTCCTTATCACATGAAGAAAGTCACAGACTGCGCTTTGGTGCTCCACTTGAATTCAAAGGTTTTCAGACAAAAAGCTTCCAAACAGTCAGAGTGCATTACAGTAGTCTAGTCTGGATGCAACTAGGATGTATGACTATTGTAAGGTTAACTTCCTCTAAATAGGGTTGCAGCTGGCAAATTAGCCTAAACTGATTTTAAAAAAAATCTTAGTCACCAGGGGGACACATGCTTTCACTGATAAGCGCTGAATCCAGGAGATTATTTTTTTTTCTGGGGCAGTGCAACACCATCCAAACTCTGTCACACACCTCCCTAAAGGTAAAGGGACCCCTGACCATTAGGTCCAGTCGCGAACGACTCTGGGGGTGCAGCGCTCATCTCGCTTTATTGGCTGAGGGAGCCAGCATACAGCTTCCGGGTCATGTGGCCAGCATGACTAAGCCGCTTCTGGCGAACCAGAGCAGCACACAGAAACGCCGTTTACCTTCCCGCCGTTTACCTATTTATCTACTTGCACTTTGACGTGCTTTTGAACTGCTAGGTTGGCAGGAGCAGAGACCGAGCAACGGGAGCTCACCCTGTCGCGGGGATTCGAACTGCTGACCTTCTGATCGGCAAGCCCTAGGCTCTGTGGTTTGACCCACAGTGCCACCAGTGTCCCTAGTCTTAAAGGTAAAGGTACCCCTGACCGGATCTTATCTGAATTAATTTCCAGTTGGTTTGCCCTTATATATCCTAAAACTGCCTCTGTATTCATATCCATGGTTTGTGCAGCCTCCCTGAGACTAGAAAAAAGAGAGGTAATGCTGTGGGTTACTTGCATACTGATGACACTTCATCCCAAACCCACTTCATCCCAAATTCTCATGTATATGTTAAAAAGCATCAGGGACGGGTAGAACCCTGAGTAACCCCAAAACCAACAGCCATGAAATGGAACAGTAATCCCTTATCACCTGCTTCTGAATGGCATGGTCGATGGCATTAAAAAACCACCTAGAGTTCCAGGAGAACTAACAGGGTTGTACTCCCCAACAACCCCTCTCCCCAAACCAGGTCTGAAACCAGATTGGAGCAGATTCCTGAGTGAGGGGATTCCTTCTGAGTACACATGTATGATGTCACTGCAAAACAGCTTCTAACAGAGATAAATTAACACTTAACCAAAAGTCTTCCTTAAAAAAGAAAATCTTTACAATGTGGCAAAAGATTATTGAGGATGTAAGGTGAGGAATCGAGAAGGCTCTACAACCAGTTAAATATGACGTAGCCCAGTTTCTTTCTCCATGCATATAGGATCAGACTACATTTATGCTTAATGTGTAGCATGTGATATGTCTCCTGTTTTTCTTGAGTTAATTACATTGGGGGGGGGGGTGCCTTGCACCTGCCTGAAGACCACACATACACCCAGCTATGACACTTACAGTAGTAAAAGGAAAAAAAGATCTCATCAGTATCAATGGGAACAATTTGTAGTGAGCCTTGTAGCCATGCTGGGAGAGGTAGGAATTTTCAGGTGAGGTTGCAACTGAGGAAGGAACAGTATAAATTTCCAGTCCCTACATTCTGTGATCCCAACAACAGGCCGCACGCACCACAACTGTTACTGTTTTTGTTTTTTTTAAAGAAAGACTTAGCTGCATGCTGTGCGTTAAGCATAATATGTTTGCCCCTAAGTGGGTTGAAGGAGGGTACCTTTAGAGCCTCTCTCCAAGTAGATCTGCATTACCGGGCTCTTGCGTGCCGCCCCCTGCTTCCTGGCGTTAACATTGCTTTATTTTTAAAACATTTATTCACGCACACATTTTTGATATTGCCCACACCTGCTGCTTTGGAGGAGGCAGACACCTTGAATTCTCCCTGTTCTTGCTTTACAAATTTCTTGGCAACTTTTTGCCTGTTAACTTGTTTATCCAACAACACTTGACATCCCAAATCCTCACCCTGCCAAAAAAGAGAGAAGAAGACACAAATGGTTTGTGATGAAGTTTGATTGCATTGTTGTGGGATGCTGCTCTTTGAACATAAGGCGAGCCAACCCTGCAGCACAGCTCAGATCGTGCAACAGAGCCAAGCCAAATGTCTTAATGGGGTCTGTGCAAGGGAGAGAGCCAGTGAGTGGAGACAGTGTACTTAATCTGCTACTTTGCCCAGCACTCTCCTCTCCCAGCCATTTTTCTCTCCCAGCTGAGGCAATGGTAGAGAGTGAGAATGGAGGGGGAAGAGCAGTGGGGTCACAAAATGGTTAGGCCTACCACTTCTCAACTTCACATCATGTTCTCCCTGCTGCTTTTTAGCTGGTGGGTGGAGACCAATGTTCCCAGACCCAAGGCTTCCTCACGTACTTTGCTTCAAACTTCTACCCTTATCTGTCTGGCCATCAGAACGCTCCCAAGCCACACCCCACACTGGTCATACTTTGCAGCCTGACTGTGTGTTTGCTTCCCTGGAATGAGTCTTTGAACTCTGATAATGTCTCTTCCTTGCCTGGATGGAACAGGCCTTGCCTGCCTACTGAACAAAGGCAGAATTAATATTCATTGGAGCGAGCCAGCAATAAATTACGCAGAATAAGTGAAGGTAGCATTTCATTAGACAAAACAAGGTCTGCTCAGGAGTGCCAGGCCTAATGAGCACAGTAACTCTTCTCGATAGGTCTTGCTCCTATGAGGCAATTCTGGAGACTGAAGGTCTCGGTCTTGCCACAGCTACCCAAGTCTCTTCTTCTCCTGGGTCTTTCCCAAGCACTACATTGGTGCGCCCACCTTTGCTCCTCCCACTTCATACCTCTCCTGGACCTGGAAGATCAGGGAGAGGGGAACTTGTCACAACAGGAAAGGGAGACACCCTTGCTTCTTCAACACCCTGACATATCTCTGCTTCTTGGCCTCCCTCTCTTCTGTTTCCACTTCTGCTTCTAGTCTTCTCTGCCAAAACCTCTCCCTGCTCACTAAACCCTTTTACATCTTTAGCTTCCAACACCTCATCCTCCAAGTCTTCTCCCTCTGACCACTCATCATCATCTGCCACCAATCCCCTGGCTCTGAACCTTCTTCCCTTGGGGGGTTCCCCAGCTAGTGCCTTCCACCAATCCTCTGCATCCTGCCAGTCCATGACATCAGCCTACCTTTTGCTCTGACCCTGCCTACTACTGGCATGGGGCCTCAGAAGATTGTCCACGGGTTAATAAAAAGGGTTCCTTCAAAAAGCAATGCATAAAAAGTGTCTATTACAGCTGCCTCACTTTTCAATACATTGTTGAAATCATCTGTTGGCAACTCATGGCATGCTGTTACCTTGTCATTGCTTTCGGCCATTTGCATTTACAATGACCTTTACAGATTCCGACTGAAGTATGCTCATCAGGGGAAAAGCAGGCATCCCTTGTTTTTTGCACTGCCTAGTAATAAACCCTTAAAAAGGATTAAATGTTGACAATCTACCTTTTTCCATAACAGCAAGTAAGCTCTGTGACACAAAGCTGAGTATCTTGGCTTGTTCTGGTGGTGACTTTTCCAATCCAATCTCTTTCTCCTTACCTATTTCACTGCTAACTTTAATAAAGGGTTCATTTTACCAGTGCGCTAAACAAAAATGACAAAAGTCTACTGCAATTATTACAATATTTTGGAGTTCCTGTTTGACCTTTGGACAATAATATACCCAGAACAAATCATGCCAGAAGCCTGAAAAGGCTGGCTTGTCACTAAATCAATCACTTGCTCACAATTAATCCCATTGGGAATCAATGAGATTTCTTTATGAACTTCAGCATTAAGAATGGTGTCCTTGAACATCTTCCGTAAATTCTGTGCTTAGGATACAAATTAACAGTGCAGTCCTGTGCATGTTTACTCAGAGGTCGGCCCTACTGTATTCAATGGGGCGCACTCCCAGACACCTATGGATTGCAGCCTCAGTAAATAAAGCGGAGTTCAAATAACAGAAATTCATTATATCACTGAGAATCTGGCAATGGGAATTGTGAAAGACGGTCTAATTTGTTAGAATAGAATCACAGAGTTGGAAAGGATCTGAAATCTCATATAGTCCAACCCTCTAGGTAAAGGTAAAGGATCCCTGGACGGTTAAGTCCAGTCAAAGGCAACTATGGGATTGCAGCGCTCATCTCGCTTTCAGGCCGAGGGAGCTGGCATTTGTCCATAGACAGCTTTCCAGGTCATGTAGCCAGCATGACTAAAACGCTTCTGGCGCAACGGGACACCGTGACGGAAACCAGAGCGCATGGAAATGCTGTTTACCTTCCCGCTGCAGCGGTACCTATTTATCTACTCACACTGGTGTGCTTTCGAACTGCTAGATTAGCAGAAGCTGGGACAGAGCAATGGAAGCTCACCCCGTTGCAGGGATTCAAACCACCAACCTTCTGGTCTGCAAACCCAAGAGGCTCAGTGGTTTAGATCACAGTGCCACCGCATCTTTACCTTTAGTCCAACCCTCTACCAGTGCTAGAAATCCATTGTTGCAGCCTTCCTGATATGTAACCAGAATTTGTTTAGAAACCTCTAAGCAAGAATGGTCCACCACCTTTCTGGGGCAGTCTGTTCCATCAGGAAGTTCTTTCTAATATTTAGCCAAAATCCCCTTCCTTCTAATTTTAACCTATTGGTTCATATCCTACTCTCTGGGGCAGGACAAAAGAAATTTGATCTATTATTTGTGTGGCAGCCTTCCAAATATTTGATGATGGCTATCATACCACCTCTTTTGTTTGTGTGCACTTATTTGTATGTGTCTAAGTCGATATTCTTAGCAACTGAGCTGCAGAATTAACATCCAGAAACCCTGAATATCTGTGTGATGTTACATTTCTCTCTTTATCAGGGTAATTCCAGTCCTAAGACAGACAGATCCAGAGCAGTACAGCTTGAAGTCACCATCACTTTGTTTCTCCCACATTGAGGTTAGAACACAGCATGGAGGGGACTGACTTGAAACTGTATTGTTCTAGAACAGCGTGTCTTGGAATTGATCAGTGTAGCTTGAAATGCATTTAAATTTCCAGATATTAGTTTCTGTAGCAAATCTACATTTTCAAGGGTAGCACCATTTAGTAAATTAATTGGCTAGATTATTAAGTTTTTATAGGGGGAAAATCAATCAGTTAAAATGGTGCTTGCAATCAATCACAGGATAAGATTTTTATTTATTTTTACTTAAAATCCCATTTTTTAAAATAAAAGGTAAAAGGTAAAGAGACCCCTGACCATCAGGTCCAGTCGTGACCGACTCTGGGGTTGCAGCGCTCATCTCGCATTATTGGCCGAGGGAGCCGGCGTACAGCTTCCGGGTCATGTGGCCAGCATGACTAAGCCGCTTCTGGCGAACCAGAGCAGCGCACAGAAATGCTGTTTACCTTCCCAGTGTAGCAGTACCTATTTATCTAAGTGCTTTAAAAATTGCACATGGCAGATGCCAACTTTGAAGAGGAGGAAATGTCTCTTCTAAGATTGCACCTCATGTAATTAATGTTGTGCTCTGCCAGCAGGGGGCAGCGTCTCAAAAGAGATATGCCATTCCATCTGTGAGCAACTGGGTGCCCTTCAACTAAGTTTTACTCAGAATAGATCCATTGATATTGGGTTAAAAACAACACTCTGCTCCTGTGCTTTATTATACTGCATGTAGAAACCAAATCGGTATCCTCTCAAACTGAGGATTGAGCCGTAAAGACTAACCAAAGTAGTGAAGCCAAAAAAACTAACTAGGCAATGAAATCGCAGATACTCCTTTTCCACACATTGTTCTCAAATATGAACATAAGAGAGGATTGCCCAGCGCAGGTAAACTTCTTTCCCAGCACAAAGCTACTTACAGAATTAAGAAGCTTAAAAACCTTATCCGATATTAGTCCTTACTTTGTAAATTAAAGAATAATTTAGCTATATGCATAATGTCCTAATACTACATTCATGCTTGGCGGAACAATTATCTTTAATTGGAAATGCTGGTCTATTCTTCTCTGCCCTGTTGCCCCCCATTTAAAGAAGATCTGCACAATCTGTGGCCCACTAAACAGAATGGATCCCACCCCCCACCCCCGATCTATGTACTGTAGTCCCGCAAATGGATAAGACCACTGTTAAATCTTTTTGGCTTCCTGCAACATCCATCAGAAATTTTACTCAAGCAAGAACTTCTACATTCTCCTCAGATTTTGCTTTAGGCAAGATTCAGGGATATCCAAGGGACATACAAGATATCTCATCCACCTTATAAACCTAATCAGTCTTATCAAGATCCTTTTGCGTTTTCCTGTAAATTGCATTTGTTTTGCCTCGGCGAGCACAGATTTGCCTTAAATTTCACTCCGGGCAATATTTTTATAGCAACAATAATGGAAAAGATATATGGGTTCCCCTTCCTCCTATAAACGGCTTCCTCTTTAACCGCAGCTAAGGCTAAATGTATCCCACATGCTCTAGCTGTCCCTATTTACCAGCAGCAATCTGTATTTTATGAAGCTAGTTCCTTGTAAAACATTCTCCCTCATTTGCCTTTTGAAATGATGGCTGTGGTCTTTTAAAACATCGCCAGTGGTACACATAGGCTATGGGAGTTCTGAATGGGAGAGTTACGCCTTGACTCTATACAGCATGAATGGACATGAAATGCCAGTTCGCAGTTTCCCTTCCATCCCTGCCTTTGTATATTGTTACAAAGGTTGAATGCCACCTCCAATCTCCGCTGAGCTGCGGCAAGATTCATGCGGGTTCCAGGTGCCCACATCTTAACTCTGTGTTCCTTTGATAATTAAGGTGCATTAAGAGCCGTAAAGGTAATGGGATCCCTGACCATTAGGTCCAGTCGCGGACGACTCTGGGGTTGCGGCGCTCATCTCGCTTTACTGACCGAGGGAGCCGGCGTACAGCTTCCGGGTCATGTGGCCAGCATGACTAAGCCACTTCTGGCGAACCAGAACAGCGCACGGAAACCCTGTTTACCTTCCCTCCGGAGCGGTACCTATTTATCTACTTGTACTGCGTGCTTTCGAACTGCTAGGTTGGCAGGAGCTGGGACAGAGCAACAGGAGCTCTTATTACTAGTCTATACATGGCTTTTATTCTGATTTGCTGAACCTTGGCAATTCTATGCAAAGATCCTAAGTTGCGTATTAAGAGAGGAACATATGGCTTCTCATTAAAAATATATCAAAGAACAACTCTCACGCACTTCTTATTTTTTTTGTTTTTAATTTTTGTCAGCATGAGAGATCCCCTCATGTGACCTCCAGTCTGCTGGTTGACACTTACAAGCAAGTGAATCAACTTGCTATTAGCAGTTATACCTTGGTGATATTTACAGCATTTAATGTCAGTTACATAGATGTAAATAGAAGCTGCAAGAAGCTGAAGAACCCATGATTTGTTCCCACACAAAAACTAAGGCCTCTTCCTTGGGTGTTCCGGAATGCTTACGTAACTGCAAAAGAAAAAAGAAAAGAAGTTCTTACAGATAGAAAGGTATTTTAAAATGTGTTCTGCCAAAATAATGAGAGTAGCAAATATGAGTGGTCAAGAAAGCAAATAGACCCATCCAAGGAGGAAGAGCTGACCCGCCCAGGGTATTAGGCAGCAGTTTGAAGGTACTGGGAATTTAAACTGCATTTTTTGTGTGCCACGAATAAGACTTTCATGTACAGGTTTTCTCGGTTGGAGAAGGAAGATGGAGATCAGCTGAGTTGTGGAAACAAACAGTGCCAAGATTTCCAGATACACAGCAAGCCACTGTTGAATTTCACCATCTCTGCTCTGACAAGGTGGCTCTTACAGTGACAGACCAAGAAAAGGAAGGTTTGCATCATACATTTAATGCACATGATTTCCCCCAAGAATCCTGGGAACTGTAGTTGGTTAATGGCTCTGGAAATCGTAGCTTTATGAAAGAGAAAACACAATTCCCAGACGTGCTTTAAATGTGTGTTGGGTGTGCTTTAAATGTATGGTGTGGATCTGCCCCAGAGGTGTGCAAAATGTGTGTCAACATCAGATTTTAGTAGCTGAAAGATGGCTCCCTCCCCTCTCTATAACTCTCTCTTTAGAACAGGGGTGAGTAATAGGTGGCCCTCCAGGGGTGAGTAACTCCAGACAGTTTTGGACTACAGCTCCCATCATCCTTGGCCATTGCCTATGATGGCTGGGGCTTATGAAAGTTGGAGTCCAACAGCATCTAGAGGGCCTTGGGGTGGCCATCCCTGCTTTAAGCTAGATCAGTCTGTGAGAGAACAAAAAAAGTTAAGATTTCAACATGTACACATTCCTTCTGACCACTTTCTTTTGCCTTAGGCTGCTCTGCTTTATTATTGCATGAGGCTTTGTGAGTTGCTTGACTGTCCATCATTTTATTTAGATGGAATAATGCTGTGGGGTAGCATTTTGGTTACTCTGGACTAAGGGTAGCCAATGTGGCGCCATCTGGATATTGTTGGAATACAACTGCCATGATCCCTGACCAAGAGGTTTTCTGGCTGGGACTGATCAGAGTTGTAGTTCAGCAGCTTCTGGAGGACCCAATGTTGGGCTGGGCAGAAACAGAGCAAGAATGCATGTGCCTTTAATGTTTAATAGCAAACCTAGCTTAGACTAGAAGGAAAACAAAGACTTCATGGTATCATTTGACCCTCTCCAAATGTCTTCATTAGATCCTTTGTTCACCTCAAAGTCTCGGCCTCTATCCCCACTTTACCACCCTCAGGAGTTGGCCATTAGCCAAACATATATTTGCAACCCCCACTGCTGGACACAAGCATAGTTTAATCAGGGCAACTGAATTATCCTCAAATCATGTGGTTGCGCTGTTTGTTGGTTACCATCCTGTAGTACCCCAGAGGAAGGAAAGAGATTGCTATCAAAGTGAGTTGGATTCCTTTTTAGCCTCAAGCCATTATCTAATTGTGAAATATAATCATCATTATTTTGAGCTCTTTTTATAAACAGCTGGAAATGGGTCTTTATGTTCTCTCTTTCATATCTTTGTATTTTCTCAGTTTCTCATCAGCATGAAATAAGTCAGCCTAGCTTTTCATCTTTTCCTACAGAGGAGTGTTTTGGGGGATGGGAGTCTGGCCATGTACAAAGGCTTCTGAAGGCTTTGGAGATTTGGGTGTCCATTTAGCTTTAGTCTTAGTGTAATGCCAGCATTTGGGATTTAGGTAGACACAAAAGATGGGGGTGAATTTGGGGGTTAAGATAGAATTGAGATAAATATCTGGTCTAAGCAAATGTGAGGTGCTGGTGTTTGTTTGGGGTTTGGGATAAATGGCTAGCTTTGCCCAAGGGGATTTGTTGTTTGGACAGGTATTTGACATGCCCAAATGGATGGGTTTTTTCATAGTTTGGCTGGGTGTGTGACCTTAAAAAAGGTAAAGGACCCCTGACAGTTAAGTCCAGTCGCAGACGACTCTGGGGTTGCGGCGCTCATCTCACTTTACAGGCCGAAGGAGCTGGCATTTTGTCCACAGACAGTTTTTCCGGGTCATATGGCCAGCATGACTAAGCCGCTTCTGGCGCAATGGAACACCCAAACCAGAGCAGTGCATGGAAACGCCATTTACCTTCCCGCCGGAGCAGTACCTATTTATCTACTTGCACTTTTGGCATGCTTTAGGACTGCTAAGTTGGCAGGAGCTGGGACCGAGCAACAGGAGCTCACCCCGTCGCGGGGATTCGAACCGCCAACCTTCTGATTGGCAATCCCAAGAGGCTCAGTGGTTTAGACCACAGCACCACCTGCGTTCCTTGTGTGGCCTTAGGATCTGGATATATATCTGACCTGGCTTGAAAAATAGAAACATTTTGTGATGTAGGTGGAATCCAAATTGATGGATGGCCTCAGTTAGAATAGAGTGTGGTAATTGTGGGTTTTAGTTAGCCAAATCAGTCATCACTTCTGTTTCAGTGTATCTGAAGAAGTGTGCACGCACACGAAAGCTTATACCCAGAACAAACTTAGTTGATCTCTAATGTGCTACTGGACTTACATATATATATATATATATATATATATATATATATATATATTTCCAAATCAGTCAGTCATTTTAGCAGACGAAGCTCAATAATAGGGCGCTCTAATCCAAGTCCAGTTGAACTTTGGCACAGTTCTGATGGAAACTTTTTCCACAGAAGCCAGCATATTGCAATCCAACAGAATGTTTTCCATTTCTTTGACATCTCTGAATGAGACAAATGACTGTATTGTGTTTTGCTAGTCGCTGCAAATGAATCAAGATGAGCTCCAAAGTCTTTTTTATATATTGTTTTTGTTTTATACTTAATCCAGTCCATAGGATGGGGTGGGATAAAATTCAAAGAAATATATAATGTGTATAAGAGACTTAAAATATTGTTAAACCAAAGTTGTTGGTTTTTTATGGGCATAATCAATTAGATAATGAAGTCAACTAACAGATGGGTGGTTTAGATCTGCTCTGCAATGGAGTCTTGCTTTCAAGAAAAGCCAATGGATATTTACATTTTTCTGATTTCTGTGCTCTTACACTTCAGAGGCAGAATCCAGAATTCTCTCTTTTGGCATGCACATCCTTCAAACATTCATAAGCCCATCACTGCATATATACCTCTCAGCTGAGCTAAGCGTGCATTGGCTTCCTTTATCCATTCATTATGCATCATTCTCTCTAGTACACAAGTCATTTTTGTAGCTGTAGAATGAATTTTCTCACAATGACATGCACAGAATTTACTAGAGTAGTTCAGCTGCATCTCACTAGATTGATAAAGATATTGAAAGCCCCATGTTCAGAAGGCAATGCTTTTCAGTATGCAGCACAAAATGCCATTGCTGTCCTCTTATTATCTCTCAGAGTATGAATCTCTTGCTACGTCCTATGGAATCTAAGGTCAAACAGAGACTGTGATTCCCAGAACTCTGAACTTCTCACAAAAATTAGACATGGGATTTTTAGCCAATAATCCCTGCCTCAAAAATCACAGGATGTAATGCTTCCCATTATTTCTATCCTTCCGTTTACGGTGGTTGTTGTATGAAATTATAACCTATTCAGGTCAAAGGGAATTCTCCCCTAAACTGAATGTATTCATCTGCGTCCTCCTGATGGCCTTTTTGTTTTAACTGAATGAGAAATTAAATGTTGTTGAGGCTGAACCAAGGAGGTCGTGTTGGAGCATGAGACAAACAGTGATCCAAAACAGTAAGCCTGCGCTGGGTACTTCAGAGATTAGTTGTCTGGGAGAACAAGACTGAAGGAAGAAGCCATGATAACTAATTGCAACAAAAGCCTTTAAGAAGAAGAAGCTTTTGGCTTTCCCTGCCAATCTCTACAAGCCTGCCCCCCCCCCCAAGTCTCAAGGCGTAGAATTTATTTTTATTTTGCAAATATATGTGTGCCTTAGCAGAGCCTCATTTATTGTAGCTAATGTAACTGCAGTGTACCCAATATAAGTGCAGTGAAGAATGTGCAGAAACACCACTAACATGCACAGCATAGCTGTCAACTTTCGGATTTGAAAATAAGGGATTTTTCCACACTTTCGGATTTGAAAATAAGGGATGCTGCGAGGGCGGTGCAATGGTACCAAGTAGCCTCGCCACCCTGCGCTCCAGAGGCTGCGCACAAACGGGTGAGCGAAAGAGCGAGCGCATAGATGGCAGGCAGGCTGTCTGTCTGGTTGGGCGTGAGGGTCTGGCTGCACAAGGCATGCAAGCTCCGCCCCCAGTCGGTCTCAGACTCCTTATTGGCAGCTGAGCAACGCAGCTGAGGAGCCTCCCTGGCCGGCAGGGAGGGAGAGGAGCTGCTTCCTTTGAAATCCGGGAAATTTAAGGGATATCAACAATCCAGGATAGCAGCAGGAAACGGCATTGGAATAAGGGATTTTCCCGCCAAAAAAAGGGAGGGTTGACAGCTATGATGCACAGTAACATTAAAACACTGAGCATAGATGCATAGAATTGTAGAGTTAGAAGGGACCATGAGGGTCATCTAGTCCAACCCCCTACCTGTGAACACAGAGATAGCATGAACAGGTGAGTTTGTACATTTCCCAGGCAATATGCATTGCTTCCGAGGAATGCTGGAGAATGTGCACAACTGGGTAATGTCGACAGAGTACTGCATAAACTGGCCAAGTAGCGTATTCATTCAGTACAGGTGGGTTATGCATGTGACATATGAAAGTTACATAGAAGCGCTGTCCGTTTATAGGGCAATACACAAACCATTTCACATTCTCCAGCATCCATTCGTAATTAGCTGTATTAACTAGGGGAAGGTGCAAGAACTAGGGGAAGGTGCAAGATACAAAAAAAAAAGAAAAAAAAAAAGAGCAACACACCCAACAAAACCCCATAAGACCAGGTCTTCCAGGACTCACAACCAAAATGGTTGTGCTTCCCATATGCACCTGGTTAGCCACTGTGAGAACAGGATGCTGGACTAGATGGGCCATTGGCCTGATCCAGCAGGCTCTTCTTATGTTCAATGTTTTTTAAAGTGCTGTGTGTGTGTGTGTGTGTGTGTGTGTGTGTAGGGGGGGATGCCATCTGGGCTTCATATCAGCCACCAAAATATCTGATGACTCTTCATTCATAACACCTCATAGAACCTCTCCGATTTCCAGATTTTCCATTCTTTGCCTATTTTAATCAGTATTTTTTTATATATTTTTGTAATGAACTGAGCAGTATTTTTGTTTAGATTTAAAGCATATTTACATTTTGTTTATATTTAAAGCCATTCTGTAAATGTGTGTGAAGAAAACAAGCCTTTTATCAGGGAATCTAGCACCACTAATATAGAACAATTAAACTTTCTGCTTAGCGTAGCCTCATTTATAAACCTGTTTACAGGGATTTCCCACCACCCTCGCACACCCATTTTAATTAAAAGGAAAAAGGTGTTTGTTAATATTTCCAGCTAGAATGAGCTATTATAGCAGCCATTCTTGAGAGTATCATTTACTTAAGCCACAGATGAAATGCAAACTGCATGTACAGGTTACCAATTCTATCTGCCATTATATCCCGAATTCCTTAAAGATGCCATAAGTTGGCTTTGCCCTGAGGATATATGTGTGGGTTGCTACTTGCCTCAGGTCAAATTTCCCTTAAACGGAAGTCAGGTTTGGCAGCTGTTCATTTACACCTGCTATTTAAAAAAACCCAATGCTTGCCCATTCCTTGCACTGCCTTGCCCTAATTACTAGTCACTCCATGGAACAGGTGACAAATGCCCACAGAAGAATCTTTCCAACCACCGGATGTAAAATCGTTAGGAAAATAATCAACCAGAGTTGCTAAATACCTGGGCACCTCTCCAACATGTATCTGAAGGCGATTTTAAACCATTTCTGACATCTACTGGAAAGAAATAACAATGCTGTCATGCTGATAAAACGAGCTTTTTTCATTTTGAACGCATCTTCAGTTCATGGGGGATTTTTGGGTTTCGTTAAGAGGCTTTGGGTTCATTAAAGGACTTTGGTCCATATTCTGGTTCAGTCCATTTCAATTTGCATACTTATAGCACAGTAGAATACATTGTTCTTTTATTTTTTTGCCCAAATAGCCTGGGGCCAACGTCTAAAATTAAAATAACCAGAACTTTTCCAAACCACTTATTGATGCAAAAGGTACGCAATGTGAAGTTTCCCTTGAGGTGGTCATGGTATGATGGTTAAGGTCTCAAGTTGCCGGATAAAGTGAGTTGCATATAGGAGCATTTTTGCAAGTCCCATTTCATTCTGAAAGGGG
This sequence comes from Darevskia mixta, assembly GCA_034641385.1. NCBI lineage: Eukaryota > Metazoa > Chordata > Lepidosauria > Squamata > Lacertidae > Darevskia > Darevskia mixta. The sequence goes on from JAWWNH010000149.1 coordinate 4,470,748, forward strand.
TGGGGGAACAAAATTCTATTGACTTGCTCACCATATTCCCCCCTCCCCCTCACAATAAGGCCCTTAGAGCTTCTTGTCCTGTTCTCATAGCTCATTGCCTCTTCCATCCACCAGTGTTGACAAACAATGGAGTTTCAATTTAGCGATGAAATGAGTGAAGATTTATCTGAGGAGACTTTTTCTTTTCTTTTCTTTGCCCCCTGCCCACCAAAAGTTAAAGAATCTTGCAGCTTTCCCAAAAGATAGTATTTCAAGAAATGCCCTCCCTGCTTTTTGTCACCTGCAAATGGGATGGAGAATTTTTGGAAGCTGCTTTCACTCAGCCTCTTTCAGTTTGATGCCACTTAGAACCCCCCTACACACACACAGAGAGAGAGAGAGTCCCAGGTGCTATGAGGCCCATGCAGAGCTTTTCTGAGGCCTGGGATGCACAGGGATTGGCAAGACAGTGTAAGTCCAACAGGCCTCTGGCCAGCTTAGCCCTCTGTGGTCTGGGGCAAGTATACCCGGCTGCCCCCCCCCTCCTCTGCACAGGTCTGGGTGCTATAGCTCAGAGGCAATCAGAGAATTCCCTGTTGGTAATCCCTCATTGCTATACACCCACATCACAGAACTCCCAATTTCCAAGCTTTATGGAGATGGATGAATTACAATTTAAGCCAGTTAAGTCTTTAGCTAAGTTTGTTCTTCGTAGGATTGGGATATAATATACAATTGTTAATTATACGGAGCTATGTTGATTTGAGCACAGGGCTTAAGAGAACCAGATCTGAAAGTTTTGATGTAGTTACTTTTTGTTTGATTAGTAGACACCAAACAGCAGTATCCAACTGTCACAGCATTTATGTATGAAAGCAATTTGAAACAGTGCTGGGAGGCTTAAAAAAACAACAACAACAAACCAACAGAAGTTAAACCAGCAACAACAAGAGCAGAATGTTTTGTTATGTAGATGTTTCTTGCCAAGAGCTTGGTCTTCAGTTTGGAGCACAACACCCTGAAATGAAATCTCCACTTGTGATAACACCTTGCCTTTTCTTTTGTTAGGTGCAAGTGTAATCTCCATGCCACCGGCTGCAGAGAAGAAAACAAAAAATTGTTATGTGAATGTGAGCACAACACAACAGGCCCAGACTGTGGGAAATGCAAGAAGAACTATCAGGGGCGGCCTTGGAGTGCAGGCTCATATCTTCCCATTCCTAAGGGCACGGCAAATATCTGTGAGTACCTGTGCACAGCAGAACTGCCATGGTAGCGATGATACTGTACGTTTTGGCCTCTGGCCTTGTGGGTAAAAAAAAAATGATCCTAAGAGAGCGCATCAGCCAAACTCAAAACATCCTAAAACATTATAGCTTAAAGGAGTAATAGAACTTTAACCAGTCATGTGCGTGTTTATTTGGGAGCAAATAAACTTGCACATTACCACTGTGTATGGTGGGTTTATTCCCAAGTAAGTGTGCAAAGGATTAGAAGCTAAACTTTAAAAAAAAAAACCAGCCCTGCCTGGTTGTTTGTTTGTTTTTAAATAACCTCAAAATTGTGATATCCACTCATATGTAGCATTTTAATAAATGTAAGTGCCAAATTTCCTTCTCTACATATTTCATACGTGCTATCGCATTCAGTAGAATGCCAGCATCTCATTCTTTGGGCATTTTTAATGTAGTTTGGTCATTTGAAATTTCTATTCATTTCCTATTCACTGTGTAAAATTTATAGGAAGGGAAGAGCACATGATAAGCCTATAATGTGAGAATCACTGTGTAAACAAGTGGTTCCCAATTAGGGGTCCACGGTCCCATCCCTTGCCTCTCCCCAACTAAATTTTTGTCATTTTTGCCCGGTAATATCCCAGATTTTATGGTCTTGTGAGATTTTTCAATATGTTAGCCAAAATCGGTTTTGAAATCACACCACAATAACAATTTTGACACCGACAATACACAGCAATGTAGCTGATTGCGAGGCACTGCTTTCCCCTCACGCTGATGGAGAACAGGGTAGCTGATTGCCCTCACTTCAAGGCACTAGGCACTACCTTCCCCTGGCACTGAGGTGGAGCATCTTTTCTCAGTCAGCAGGAAAGCAGCAGCAGCCACGGTAGACGTGCATCTTTGCTGGCTGCCACCCCACCCCATCCCTTCCCACTCAAACCATGCAGTGAAGGTGACTCCGCTTCCTCCCCTTCCTCCACCCGCCAGATCTCTGCAACTGCTCCTTCCCTCATTCCCACACCTGATCTTCCATTTCAGACGGCGTGATATATCGGAATATCAAGCTGTTTAGCTGCTGATATAGCACAATGTCGGAAACCAGATATTGCTCAGCCCTAGTCTGTATTTTTTTAGTATACCTAAAATCCTTTGCTTATTAGGGGCTACCCCACATTTTGTTCAGAAAGTTGCTTTGCAGAGGTAACAACCATGGAGTTATAAACGTTTTCAAAAGTAGGGGGTCCCTGGCTTGGCCTTTTAAAAATAAGGGGGCCTCAGTAATAAGCTAATTTGGAACCACTGGTGCAAACTATTACATTTCTATCCCACCCTTCCTCCAACATGATCAAGGCAATGTTCATTCTCCCCCCCCCCCATTTTATCCTTTGAACAATCCTGTGAGGTAGGTTGGCCCAGGTTCCAGTGAGCTTCATGGCTGAGCAGGGATTTGAACCTGGGTGTCTCCAGTTGGAGTCCAATGCCCCAACCCCATTGGTAGTCAATGTGGTGCCCTCTACAAACTCCCATTGTTCCTGACCGTTGGCCTTTCTTGCTGGGACTGGTGGGGGTTGAGCCAAACATCTGGGGTCATATTCAGACTAAAACCATTGAAATGAATGGACCTAAGTTGGGTGTTCATTTAAATGAGCAAAAGGGATGCGGGTGGCGCTATGGTCTAAACCACTGAGCCTAGGGCTTGCCGATCGGAAGGTTGGCGGTTCGAATCCCCGCGACGGGGTGAACTCCCGTTGCTCGGTCCCAGCTCCTGCCAACCTAGCAGTTCGAAAGCACGTCAAAGTGCAAGTAGATAAATAGGTAACGCTCCAGCGGGAAGGTAAATGGCATTTCCGTGCGCCGCTCTAGTTTCGCCAGAAGCGGCTTAGTCATGCTTGCCACATGACCCGGAAAAACTGTCTGCAGACAAATGTCGGCTCCCTCGGCCAGTAAAACGAGATGAGCACCGCAACCCCAGAGTCCTTTGTGACTGGACCTCACTGTCAGGGTTCCTTTACCTTTACCTTTACTCTGAGCAAAAGTTAGTTTGCTAACTGCTCCCTAACCATTACTTTCACTGGCCTACACTAGCTTGCGCAAGTTCATACTTCCGTGCAACAGAGGCATACAAACCTCCAAATAAAAATGCAGAAACGGTTTCATCTGTGACATAGATAATATGACATCAAGAATCCTATTCAGCCAAGTGTAACAGGGCATATCTTACAGCTGCTGCCTAACCATGATAAACAACTGCCTGTGAGCTACTCCTTGTCACAAATAGGTCATCACAGAAGACCAGTGGTTTTGCTTGAGTTTGTTTCTATGGTATTACTAGGCGCCGCATCTCTGCTCGCCAACCCCACAATTAATCTCCTAGATCTTCCCCTTCCTACCCCATGCAACAACCAAGCTCACTTTTCACCTTCCGTACTCCATTTCTGATGCCACTTTTCTGCAGCCCTGCATTGCACCCGTTTTCACCCTCATCCCTTCCTTTTATGCAGCACCCCCATGCTTGCACACAACCACCATGGTAGCCTCCTGAATATTGCTCCTCTCTCACATTGCAACCCAATTATGAAGCCACCATCCTCTCCTATTCTGCAGACACATTCATGCCCCTGCTTTCATCTGCACCCCCAATCCCCCTGCTCCCTCTTTTCTGTAAGCCTCCCTTTGCACCCTCATTTTCACCTTCACATACACACACACACTTCATTCTGCTTGCGTTTCTCAGTTCTCCCTTTTGCAAAGACTAGCCCCACTGCCATGCGCATCCTTACACTTTACTTGTGTAATTGGATTGTGCCCGGCATTGGATGCTGGGTTAGATTCAGGTGTGGCGTATCGTTTCAGGAGCTCCTTTTTTAAATTTACATTCATGGATTGTTGGTATACAGTATATGCCTTATTTTGTTCCCAAAACAGCCGTGTAAAACCCACATCCAATTATCGTTACTTGGATCCAGTTATGTTAAGCTTGTACACTGTGCTTTTTATCTACTGTGAGGTCTTCACACAGGAACTTCTTTTTGCATGTGTGGATGGCACCCAGTATTATGGTCTGCTTGTTGGACCAGGATAAATGCTTAACCAAAAGTACTAATATTCAGTTATTTGAAAATGATGAGCATGATGCAGCCAGAGTTAAGTACTCTGAAGTCCTAACAGTTTAAATGGGAGAGATTAAAGCTGGTGCTTAATTCTCTCTTTTAAATCAATGGGACTTATAAGTGCTTAGCTTTTGGCTGGATCATTTCATGCACATTCATCCCTCTGACTAATAGTATTGAGAGCAGCACAATACAGACTTCAGATTGGGGACAGGAAGAGGTACAAAAAGAAGAAAGGAACATAAAAAAGCAAGAAATCCATGAAACTGTTCTGCCATGCAGGCAAGCGAGTTATACATTAACTCGGATCCTTGCTAATTTGACTTATGTACCTAAATCCCTCAGAGGGAGAGGGGTGGGGGAAAGGAGCAAGCAGAGAATAAGCCATCAAACCTTTTTGGAGTAGAAGTTATTAGTTGCTTTTTATAAAAAGTCCAGAGTTTTGCCCTGTATAAAAGTAAAAAATAAAATAAAATCTGGCTTTGGAAATAACCATTCACTGAAAAGTTATTTTGAAGAAACAGGGTTATGTGCCGCAGCTAAATGAAAAGTTAAAGGAAAAAAACAGCAGCAATGTGCCATGTTCCGAATGTTATCTCGCACTTCAAAGAAGCAGCTGTGAGGAATCAAACCTCCAAAATGAATATCACAGGAAGCAGGACCTTATCAAGTTTAATGTGAAAGTAATAGACTAAGTAACAAACCATGAAGTGTGGGCAGGGAGGGCATGAAATTATGATAAAATTCCTACCAGGCAGGGGGGGAAGTGAACCTTCAAAAAGAAGGGGAAAACATTTTGTAAGAGCATTAACTTTTAGAAAAACAGACACTTTGGATCACAGAGTTAATACTTTAAAGCTATGTTCACGATACATTTTGAAATTCACAGGATTTTCTCCCCCTCCTAGCACAGAGAATTCACAGCCTAGAAAAGGCTTCAGAATCACTCAGCTTGAGTGATGCTGCATGGAAAAACACAGTTCCTCGGCACCCAACTCTGCTGTGCCTCTCAGTTGCTCCTTGTAGACAGGAGCATCCTACATCCTTCATGCAGCTGTCCAGGTGTCTCCCTAGTGATTGAGTCCCTCTTATTCATAGCACACTCTCAAACTCTTGCAATGCAATGTATACTTCACAAATCTAAAACAAATACTTAGCATGCAGAGGTATCACTAAAGAGATTAGCAAACATGATCAGAGGTGGAGTTTTCCTGCATCTCTTGTACACCATCAAATTTCCACTAAAGTGGGGTTGCAGGTGAAATCTGGAGTGTTTTCAGCCAAACATGTGCTAGAAGATAAGAGCAAGTACCTTCAGACTTTCATCAGTCATAAACGTTGACTACCACACAATAAATCATAAGGCCCTGGTGTCTGACAGAGCTGTCAAGCTCAGCCAAAATCTAGTACAGTTCTCCTTTGTTTCCTGCCTGTCCCTTTGCTTGAAGCACAATGTGATCTACCCTAGACAAAAAAATTGGTAGGGGGGAAGTGGAAGAAGAGTTGATATCCTCAGATTTTTTGAGGTCTAGGATTTTTCAGAGTTGGTATATTACTGACATAAAGGGGGGACAATGTGTAGTATATTTGTCTCAAAATATATTGTATAGGCATTTATGAGGCAGTGTGACTGAAAAAAAAACAAACCCCTCCAGATCAATTGCTATCTTATGTTGCCTCACCTGTGATTTTGTATCATTTCCAGCATCTAATGAACAAACTTGTACAAATGTAACAAACCAAACTGATTTTAGGCACATAGGCTCAGAGAGAGATGGCTTTGCTCCTAAATCATGACATTTCATCCAACCTTGAATTTGGCTTTCATTTGTACAAAGGTTACTCTGTCCCTTATGCCAGCCATGCTGCTAAGTATACTTCCCCACAGGTGAGAAAATAGCATTGCCCATAGGTGTATAAGAAACTTATTCTGCATTGCAGATAATCTCACAGGAACCCAGGGTTTCAATAATAGAGTATTATTTGCCTACGGGAAGCCTTTCAGATTGTAACATCATTGCAGAAACCTTTACTTGGACTTCTTTTGTTTCATTTCTCTGTTTTTGCAACACTGTTTGGGTTTACTTGCTGCCTTGATTGTATGGTGTAATTAATTATTTTGGCACTGGAAACTGGCAATGCAAACCGGGTATTTTAATAATATAATTAACAGTTCTTAATACATGGTATATAATTTTGAGACATTTAGCTGCCTTGTAAAACCATTCATCTATTTGTTTGTGTATTTTTCTTTGCAACTCATTAAATATATTCTACCAGCTAAAGCAGTGTTCCTGATGCAAACCTGTTTTCTTTGGGACTTTTTTATCCAACAGCTCCCATCACACAAAGAGCTGAATGCATGTAGAATATCTTCTTCCTCCTCCTCCTCCTCCTCCTCCTCCTCCTCCTCCTCCTCTCCTTCTGCGAAGCATGTTTGCATGTTACAGTGCAGTATATTGGTTGTGGGTGTTGGAATGGAACAAATCACTTGATGCAAATTGATGCAAATAACTGTTATGATCAGGCAAATGTTTCCAATCTCAATGAAAAATGGTCACTTGGAGGAAACTGTCAGCCAATCGCATTGGGCTCTTCCACGCTTCCACTTGTCCCAAGCCTAAAAAGCATGGGTCCGAGAGGTTTTCCACTTGCTCCATGCTTTCTAGGCCTGGGTCCACTTGCCCCACTGCATTCCTCAGGAAAACCTGTTCTTCACTGCTGAATTGGAGCACAGAAAAGCTTTCCCCACCCTTTAGCCTCTCTGTTTCTGCAGTTCCTGGCCCCTTGTCTTGTTCTTCCTTCCCCTCTTTAATATTGCTATTTCTGGCCACTCACACCCCCCTAGTCTCTGTTTCTGCCTCCTCACACCCTGGTTCTCTCATTCCCCACACTCTAACCCAGTGGTTTCCCCACACTCCAGTGGTTTCCAAACTTTTTCCTGCCTCTAGGCCACACTTTCATAATGAAAAATTGCTCACGCCACACTATTTTTTTTCCTTGCTAAGAACTACATTGGAAAACAAAAAGAAACAACTCCTAGCAGTGCTTGATTTGTAACATAGAATGCAACAGCTTCATAATATGATCATGGGACATCCAGAAGTATAAAGCAATGCAGTTAAATAAGAACATACTGTACATCATTCCCAGAATATAATTATAAACAACAACTAGGTTTGTCCTCAGTATCGCTTGATGCTCTTTCTGTCATTTTGAAAATATATCTATCCATGTTCTGCAAATTAATATACAGTGGTACCTCGGAAGTCGAACGGAATCCGTTCCGGAAGTCTATTCGACTTCAAAACGTTTGGAAACCAAGGCCGTTCGGGTTCCAAAGAACGTTCGCAAACCGGAACACTCACTTCCGGGTTTGCGGCGATCAGGAGCCAAAATGTTTCACTCGCAAGAGATCCAAAGTGTGATTGTAGATGGATGGATGGATGGATTCATACATAGATAGATTAGATAGATGATAGATTAGATTGATAGATAGATATAGATAGATATAGATAGATAGATAGATAGATAGATAGATAGATAGATAGATAGATGATAGATAGATGATAGAGATAGATAGAGATGATAGATAGATAGATGATAGATATAGAATGCTATACTACACCAAAATGTTTAAATGTTTCTTTGTCCTTGAATCTTCCCAGCACACTTGCCATCCTCTCCAGTGTAGTGCAGCACACCCTTTGACAACCACTGCTCTAACCTCAATATTTCTTCTACATCACAGCCCCTAGTCTCATTCTTCCCCCTCCATCCCTTAACATCTCTCCTACTCTCCCGCCACATCCCCTGTCCTTGCTCCTTCTCCTTCCCCACTACTTAAACTCTCTCTCTCTGTGTGTGTGTGTGTGTGTGCGTGTCTGTCTGTCTGGGTCAAATGCGTCTGTGCCTCTGTTTCAAGTGAACCCCTGCCAATTTTTAACCCTGGCTTTGCCTACCTGCTCTGTCCTGTCTTCCACCTGCAGTAGCCTAGTAGTCAGCAGCCACAACTGAGGACAAGCCACCCTTCATAATACAATACTGATGAGTTTGCTGTTGCCATTACCAAATTGTGAAACAGGAAAGCCAAATAGCTGTGATACAGATAATGAAGGTTAATGAGAGGAACGTATGCTCTGTTTGCAATTTCCAGTGATTTCTCACACGTTGGACATAAATAACATCCCCAAACGCCCACAAGTTCTGGCATGTATTAACCACTGTGGGAGCCTCCTACACAGCACCTGAACCTCATTGAGAATAAGGTCATTTTGAAAAATGCTCGATTGCATGAGATCATTAGTTGGCTGTTTTCCTATCATGATGTTGTCTGCAAGTGCAAAGAAATTAGAGGTGGGATGACTAACTGGCTTCAAATGATACTTTTATTTGAATTTTTTTTAAAAAAAATCCTGTTGCTTTCTAAAGCCAGCAAGTGAAATATTTATTAATTGCAAGTCGTTTGAGCATTTCGCAAGCAGTTACAAAGACTAGAATTGTTTCCTTTCTTGGAGTAACAGCCTTACCTCTGAGCATAAAAATGCTCATCTCCACATTCAGTGGTGCTATTCAAAATCCAGAATTCACAGGTATTAATGGACAACTCCCCAACTTTAATTCAACTTGAGAGTAGTATAAAGATCATTATGAGCTATCTGTTCTCTCCCTCCCTCCCTCCCTCCCTCTCTCTCTCTCTCTCTCTCTCTCTCTATCACACACACGTATATACTGAGTGTGGTTTAACTCTAGTAGGTTCAAAGGAAAGACAAAAGGGAACTATAATACAGTAAACAATTATCAACAGGTGGCTAAAGAAGTCCATACTGCAACAATGGCAATATTTGTTATAATATTACCTACATAAACATAAAATACAATTTTTGCCTCAAAGCAAGACAAATATGTTTGTTTGTTTGCTTGCTTGCTTGCTTGCTTGCTTGCTTATGGGTTATATTTAATTTAATGTAATAGCTGCACAGAAACCCAGAATCTTCAGAAACAATTTTTTCTGTGTTAACTGTTCCACTTTGCCCTTACACATGGAAGATTTGGATGAACTTAACAAGTGATGGAGGCACTGTTAAGCACTTTTTAAACTTCAGCAACATGTGCTTCATTCACCCATAGAATTCAATGGGGCTGTGAAATGCTTGCCTTTGGCTAGACCTTGCCCTTGGTGGTGGTGCTATAACAATGAAGTCTACTGATGCAGTAATATAAAATATACATCAATATATATGCATCCCTAACCAAAATTCTCTCTTTTCTTTTCAGGTATGCCCAGTATTTCCAGCATTGGTAGTAAGTAATACAGAACAGACTTAGGCCAGCTTTGCTTGTTTGTTCAGCCTCTGAAAATCTATTTTTCCAACATCTATTTCTGTTCTTCCTGAACCCTGCAGTTGTGGTAACTGGAGAAATATTACTAATATTCCTGCTGCATTTGCACATCATAGATATTTATGTTCAGAGGAACACACCGCATAACACAGCATCCAACAGCCAATGCAGATTGTTAGCGCTAAACAGACATTTTTGCAAATTAAGGGATTTCAAATGATACACATCTAAAAAATTTCCAAGTTTGACAGTGAATCCTTTATTATTTGCTTTCAAACACACACAACAGAGGAAACCAACTACTCTTCAAACTGCCAAGACAGTATTTGGAGATCCTTCTCTATAGCCAGTCCAGATTATATTGAATATTTTATTGTAATTGTTCCAAATTAGGTTCAAATCTGCAAACCACCCTGTTAATTTTTCTTTGAAGGGTGGCATAGATATCTGATAAGTCAATAAAATCATTTTCCAGGACTAGAGGATAAGCAAAATTGACATGATTTTCCTCCTGGGTGCCCACACACTTGCTCATCCAGCTACGTTATGGTTTTGCTTAGCATTACACGCAGATGAGGCCATTAACTCCTGCTAGAGAAGATTCATAGAATACCCTTCTATAGACAATAAATAAAAGATGAAAACTGAAGGCACCATGTCCCTTAAATGAGTATTTCTATTCAACACCTTTTCTGCATGTATAACTTATCTTACTTTTACCCTAGGTCAGATACTCAGGTTTTACTTAAGAAATCTGGCATGATTTAGAATGAATTTGGAACTTTATGCTAAAGAATCCCAAGTGCTGACAAAGTGTACTCAGTCACTGAGTTACTTTATACAGTAAAGTAGTGACGTAGGAAACACAGCATATGCACTTTGGGAACAATCCTTTTTAATGCAAGTGCAGTGCTTATAGGCAGCGTAATCCCCATGAACTCCATAGGGTTAAAAAGTAATTCCCATAGGGCTAAATAGAGCCCCATTTTTGCTCTCTCTATCTTGGCTTAAGTAGAGGCAGTGCTCAAGAGCATTATGGGGGAAGGGGAGTCTGTGCTCACTTCCTAAATCCTCCCTGTATGTGAGGCAAATTAGAAACTAGCACAGAGAAGGGAGTTTGTTTGGGAATGTGGAAAGTGTGCACAGGCCTTCTATTCTCCATGATGCTGTGATGCATGTGATCTACTTTACACCAAAGTAGGAAAGAGAGAAACAGGCCTTGGTAGATCTCTGCAGCCTTGCTAGGAAGAATCGTATTTCTTTTCAGCACAAGCTTTAAACAAGTTAGTCAGCTCTAGCTACTCTCAATTTTAAATGCCACTGACTTCAACAGGAGAGTTAAGCACATGCTTAAAACGAATGGGATTTAAATCCACTTTGGCCGGATTGTGTCCAGATTTTGCGCTATGCAGAACCCTTATGCATTTCTTAACTACCGACAGAAGATTTGCAATACCTGGCATCCGGCTGAAAAACAGTGACCTAATAATTTATCAGCTGCATTTATTCTTCTAAATTGAGAGGCCTGACCGTGCATTTATAAGTCAACTCAGTTTTCTTCAGCTCATAAATAGGCTTAGGGCTGATTTGTTAAGCACCACATAGCATGCTAAATGCATTCAAAACTAGCCTTGTCATGAATGCATGTGGTGCTCTTTGTCCATTTTTGTACTGGCTTAAATGTTAAAGTAGCCATTTTCCTTGCAATGAAATTAGTGTTAACATTATGCAGGAGGAAAGTGCTATGTATTTCATCATCTATTTTTTCTGCCCTAGTATCCTCCTCAGCATAGGTCTGACTGCAAATGCACAGTGATGTGAAGCCCTGACAATGAATTTGGTTGTGTTATTTGATGCAAAGAAAAGTGGGGAGGAGCTTAAGGGAAGCCAGGGGGGAAATCTTATGGTTCGTAGGCAAACAAAAATCCATTGTCATAGCTAACAGAAATGGATAAATGGTAAAAATAGTTCTTGTGCTACAGACTGTTGGTATTGTCTTGCATGCACTTGTGTGGTTGTGACATTCACTTTACACTCCCATATAGCTTTCTTCACTGCATTCGCCATCTCTGAGCATCAGCAGATGTTGGCCTTGGACTCTTAATTGGGAAACTCATATAGACTTGGATTAATCCGAGATGAACTGAAAGGATGCATTGCTGACCTCTTTGAATTTTGACACTTTTAGCAGTGGTGTAGTTAGTATCAATTGCCTTTGCTAAAAAGGGAATTGTTTCAGTTGTGCTAACCTTTCAGAGTCCCCCAAGTCACAGGCCTACCAAAAATAGTCAGTAGCTCGTTATCTGTTTGTCCCTACAAAGGGGTTGGGGGTGGGCAATCAACCTTGCCTGCTCTCCTGAAGGTACTTCCTGCTTTGTACAGGTGGTCAGGTGACTATTTACAAATACGGCTTCTTCAAATTTGTTGCATAGCCTTAGTTCACAAATATCCCTTTTAGATACCCTTAAGAGGAAATGTGGAATAGGTTTCACTTCAACAAGTGTTCATTCAAATATGAGCACTTTTTAATGCATAAAATACCATTCATAAATAATAGAGGGTTGCATCCAAGTTATACTTAGAGGAGACACAGTGAAATTGATGCACCTACATTGACATGCCTATTAATTTCAGTGGGTGTGCTCTGAGTAGGACTAACAGTGGATACAACCCAGTGTTCCCCCCATTCTGATCTACTGAGATTCACTGGACTGCAAATTGTGTGTGTTCACACACACATGCCAAACAAGATTAATAACATCAGGCTGCTTTAATGGATTCTGTGTGATTTCTTCTTTTGTCTATGCTAATGCAATATTTGTGTTCATTCCAGGAGGTTTTTCCTCTCTCAGCTGGGAATAGATTATTCTCAGGTAGTGCATTTAATATCACTTGCTAGAAAACACTGAACTGCGTATATTGGTTTCTGTATGCCTGGAGCTTTTGCTCAGTTTAGTGGAGAGGGGGAAAATGAACACAAAACATCCAGCATACAAAGAAAATCCATTGCAACAGATGTTCATGTATCATCCATAAGACTACGATGATCAAAAGCATGCCCAAGGAAGAATAAAATATGTATATATTGGTGCGTAACATATATGTATAATTCTGTATTCACTTTGATCTCAAAGGATCTTGTATTAAAGCAGCACATCATTAATGTTTAAGTGCAATGCAAAGAGTGGTTGTTAAGTAAACACATCCTTTCTGATCATCTACACAAAAAAATTAAATCAGAGCTTTCCCCATTAAGGTCATTTGTACCTGCTGTTGTCTATCAATTGAATAAGAAATTCTTTGATCATTTCCAGCACATTTGATTCCAATGCTGATCTTTTCAGCACTGGCTTGGGGGTGGGGGGATAGCTGATAGTGAGATGGTTAGCAATTAATGAGTCCCAAAACCAATTTCAGAATACTGTAAAGCTTTTATGATCAGTTATGCCTACAGAGCACCTTACTTTGACGATCGTTAAATAATCATGGTATAGACAAACCTGTCAAAAAGTACTTTTGAGACTGAACACTGAAGATTAAAGTCCATTCCTTCATGCCTTCCCTTTTACACATTTTCTGCACTCAACCAGCAATTCAGGGGTGTTCTATACATTATGTAGATGAGGTTAAAACTGCACTGTGTTACTTCAGACAGTAGCCATATTTTTCACATGTCCCATGTAACTACACCGGAACATGTCGAAAACTAGGATATCAGAGAAAGAACTGTGCTGAAACTGTTCTTCTGGTGCACTAGTTTACTACATACAGTGAGTATATTTACTACATACAGTGAGTATATTTCATGTGAAAGTTGTTGTTTTTTAAGTGACACTCCTATTTAACAAGTGAAGTACCACGGTCCATAATTCTCTCTCAATCATATACCACCCTATTAGCTTATTCTCTGTAAAGTGTAGATTGGGATGAACTCCACCACTTATGAACCCTTCTCTATTACAAAATGTGACAAAGTGAAACCCACCACCGCACCTTGCTGTGTGCACGCTGCCTGTTTGGCCAGGATTTTTCTCTGGTTCCCTGCCTTCCATCTCAATGTTGTCACTGCCTGTCACATCTATGTGGCCACACTCGTCGTGGTAGAGGAAAGCCATCACCCTGAACCACCCTCCTCCTGGAATTTCAAAGCCCTGATTTGAACTAGTTGTTTGTTAGCAAACTACTGAATCTAATCTGTATTCCGCAGTACACCATGACACTAATTATGCTAAGTAGTTTGTTAGAAAGTGCACAATTACGCAGAAAATAGGATTGACATGATGCACAGATAGTTTTGTGGGGGTGATTACCACCTCTGAAGCTATCGCTGACAGAGAAGTCAGAGTTTAGAAACAAACAATGTACTGAAGCACCAAATGCAATCAAAGTCAGCAAACATTAAATCTGATGTTTGCAGTTGTGTCATTTTTCCTCCAATTACCTCTTTCAGAAACACAGTAGGTTTCCTGTGGAGCAAACTGCAGACCACCTAGAATAATGTTCCACACTTCCCCAGACAATAGGGCATTCCAATGCATGTTTTTTATGACCAGTTTCATTGTGACCACAGGATATTGGAGATTGCAGAATACTCGTAGTAGTGTGTTTAAGTACATATATCTTGTTACATTACACGCCACCCTAATCTCCAAGCCATGTGAGATTCCAGAGGTTAATGTGCTTACTCAGGGTCAGTGATCACAGAGGGCTGCCCGCAGCCACGCAAAATGTGCACCCCTTTTATTGTGGGGAACGGTCATTCCTCTTGGAAATTTGGAAACTGTGGTGTCTTTAGGCTTATTTATACATATATACAACCCGAGCCTACGAAGGAGGGGTTCACAGCATTCACACCTCAAGAGGTTCTGACTTTTCCCATAGCCACAGCAGCCTTGGTTTTAAGGACGCTTCAACCATTGTTCTCAAATGTTGCTCTCTGACTCTCTCTCCAGCCCACTACTTATAATATCTGTTGCATAACTCTGAACTCCAATCCCCCTCACCGAACTGACTGGAGAACTGGGCCAAAACTAACAAAATGAATTTCAGTAGGGACAAATGTAAGGTTCTACGGTTAGGCAGGGAGAACCAGCTGTGCAAATATAAGACGGGGGTGAGGCACCTGGCCTGCCTGTAGTACATGTGAAAAGGATCTAGGAGGTCTTAGTAAACCCCAAGCTTCACATGAGTCAGCAATGTGATGCAGCAGCAAAAAAAAAACCAACAACAACAACTAATGCTATTCTAGGCTGCATCAATAGAAGTGTAGCGTCCCGATCAAGGGAAGTAATATTCTATTCTGTGTCCAGTTCTGGGTGCCACAATTTAAGAAGAATGTTGACAAGCTGGAATGTGTGCAGAGAAAGACAACCAAGATGATCAAGGGTCTGGAAACCAAGCCTTATGAGGAACGATTGATGGAGTTCCCGTATGTTGATCTTGGAAAAGAGGAGAGTGAAAGGAGATACAATAGCCATCTTCAAATATCTAAGGGCTATCACATGGAAGATGGAGAAAGCTTAATTTCTCCTGCTCCAGAGGATAGAACTCAATCCAATGGATTCAAGTTTTAAGAAATGAGATTCTGACTAAACATCAGGAAGAATTTTCTGACAGTGCTATGTATTCTAGTACATAGTGTCAAAAACTCATTAAGCCAGGACTAGGTTCCTCTGTGAGGTGATAGCTTGGGGGTAATGAGTGATTAGGATGACAAAGGATCAAGGGCAAATCTCATTTGCAAATGAGTAGGCACACGCTCTCCTTCAACTGAGAATCTCAGAATTGTGGAGTTCGAAGTGGCCCCAAAGGCCATCTAGTCCAACCCCCTGTAATGCAGGAATCTCAATTTGATCATACATGGCAGATGGCAATCCAACCTCTGCTTTAAAACCTCCAAGGAAGGAGAGCCCACCACCTCTCATGAGAGTCTGTTCCACTGTCGACCAACTCTTATTCTAGTACATAGCTCAAATACACACATAGGTCTAGCCACCAGTTTTAACACCAAATCTTAATTATATTCTAACACCGATTAGACCCAGGAATTTAGGGTGTCTAGCGCACACAAACTCATAACAATATACAGATTGAATAGCAAGAATGCAGGCAGCACTGCTAACCACAATCCAGGAAAACAATAGAGCAACCCAAAAGCAGCAGGACGCCACTAAAATTTTTCCATCCAAGCTTGAAAATCAAATGTATATGAAAGAAAGAGAAAGAAAAATCTACTTCCTTCTGTGCCTCCCCTTCCCCTCATTCACATCTACACAAACCATCTGAAGCTGCAAAATGGAACTGGAGATGAGGCAAAGGAATCACCTCCCCAAATGCTCACGGAAAGAGTAGAAGACATGGACACGACACACACATCTTACAACCTATTGGTTGCAAGACACATGGTGCAGACTGAGGATAACATTTTAAACACAGTTGAAGGTCCGGACTTCCTGTTTCCCGCAGCTTGCCTCCGGTCGCGCGTTCTGTGAGCTCCGTGGAACGCGCTCTTTCTGAGGTGGATAGGGGGGTTCATAGGGCTTCACGACCCCCCAGAAAGGTTTAGGGGCAGCTATAGGCAGGTAAGTCAGTTCATGGCTGCTGACCTCAGGAAGGGAGGATTCAGTCATTTATGCCACACTATTTTCCTTGATTAAATTTCTCCTACACTACATAGGAGAAGGGGAGAATGGTTCACATTTTAATGTGAGCAATCTAGTTTACACTTTCCCACGTATTAAGGGACTCTTTCTTCAAATGGCATGCTGTTCTCCATCCAAAAAGTGTGATACAAAAATACATATGTTAGGCAAAATAACATACACATCTATATTATATCAGGAGAAACTGCTTGCAAAAACGTATAAATTAGGCAAAACTGTGTTAAAATGTGTTTAGTAGGAGAAGGGATGCAAAAACGCAGATAAATTCCTGTGCAGACTTTCCCCCCTCTTATTTTGCAAATAAGGAAAGGGGATGAACCAAATTTAAGGTTGGGAAAATGAGAAAGTGAAATTGACGTGTTAATTGACATATCTACTATGGTCATAATATATAGTATTTGTACAAGAAATATGATGATGCTGTTGTTTTGGAAAAACTAACTCTGATGATTGTCCTTTTCAGAAAATATTGCTTATGGCATTAGTTTGAGTAAGACTTAAGAGTAGACAATTGCACCAAAATGTGTCCTTGCTTAGACTTGCTCCTAAAAATGGATATACGCTTATGACGATTCAAAGTGAAGCTAGGAAGTATATCAGAGTCAATTCTCAAAACCAGCTTACTACCAGCTTTCATGTTTTCCACTTGAAAAAGAACAACTGTCCCTTTACTGCATGAGTGGCTGTGGATCAGCAATCACTATGTCTTGTTTTGTACAGTGAAAGGCAGTTGTCTTTAGAAAGCTGGCAATGTGGTAAACCAACCAATAGCAAATTCCCTCTGCCACAGGGAATTATGGGTGTGTGTGTGTCTGGGGGTATCGTGGTAACAGAAGGTGCAGTGTTTGGCCAGGGTGCTATAAAGGACACATCCCAACACATACACCACCACCACCACCACCACCACCACAACAACAACAACAACACACACAACACACAAGGGAGGGGGGGACACAACTGTTTTCCAATTAGTCCTCATTAAGATATCAAACCTAATATACTTTGAAGGCCATGTTGACATTTGTCATTGTACTTCTATATTAATAGATTCCGCATTGGGGTGAAGGAGAGGATATAAATACTTTTCATAAACAATGAAATAGATAGATAAATTAATATTGTATGTAAGGCTGGCACCAATTCTGAAGAGCCCTGCCGCCCACCCAGCAAACTGCCCTCCAAGAACCACCTCCAACACTAGAGGCTGAAGGATTTATAAACAAACAGTCCAGTCTTATGCATATTTATTTAGAAGTAATTATCACTAAGTTGAGTGGGAGATTACATTCACCCTCATTTTAAATAAAGCATACCCATAAGAAACAGATCTGTTGGCTGCAGTCCTAACCCCACTTAACTGGGAGTAAGGTCTGCTGAATTTACTTCTGAGTAGACATGGTTAGAATTGCATTATTAACTCCTAGTTACATAAAGCATGCTTGTGTCATGTTAGCATTATTTCCAAACCAGACAGTTTCAAATGAAACTTTCTTTTTTTTAAAAAAAGGGCTTTTTATTTTTTATTTTTTAAACTGCTCTCACCCTGCTACTAGAATTATGAGATACTGGGAAGGGAAGCAAGCATTACTTAGGTCACAACCATTCTGCAAGGTGGTCTGTTTCATCAATCTGGCAGCAAGTCCACCACATAACTTGAAGCCAACATGGTTTTAAAAATACGCTACAGTGGGATCTCAAGTTTGGGTACCTCTGTGCAAAAATGAAATATTTTGCTCTGTGGAAAGGAGGATTCAGAAGTTGCCAAAGAGCTAATATTCAGAGACACTGAAAGATTTCCCTCCTGTCCACTCTTTCAAGAGTGTTAGGGAAACCATTCTGGCCATAAACTATGCTGAGATTCGCTACCAGAGTGTTTATTTTATCAGCCTTGCATAACCATTCACAGAGCGTTTCATTTTTGTAGAAAAGTGCCTACCCCTGAGGTCTCCTGCCATGAGTAGAAAGTGGTACAGCCCAGGTAAAAAAGTTGTACCAAGTGATTCTGTTGCTGCCTGCGTAGGTTGACTCTTATTCCCTATCACAAAACATTCTGACACAGCCACTAACTTAAGGGAGTTGTAAAAAGCGATTAAATAAATGCATAGAGGAAAAGCCTTCACTAGCTAATAGTTACGATGTCTGTATGATTGCTGGTCACTGTAACTCTAATGTCCTGCTTTTTGGTTATCTCAAAGGCATCTGGCTGGCTACAAAGAGAAAGCTTGGACTACATAGACCTTTGGTCTGATTGAGCAGGTTTAGACTTTTGTTCCTGTACTTTAAGATGTATGAGATTATCTCTGAAGCATTGCAGGGGTTCTTATTGAAAGAAGAAATGGAAAGAAAACATCATTTCATTTCTGTGTTATCACATCGTCCAGCATTTCATGGACATTTCATAGGGACACCCTTGATACTTGTAACACTCCTGTTCTCACACAAAAGTTGTCACACGTTGCTGAGGACTCTTCCCTACCTCCTGTGCACTGTATTATAACTTCTCCTGACTCTAGCTTTTGCAGCAGTAAGCTGATCTTAACAGCTTCCTTTTTTAAAAAAAAAGAAAAGAACAGAGAGAAAAGCAAGGCTTTTTAATACAATATTTACTCTCACACTGGATCTGGTTGTAGTCATTATAGAAGAACTACAATTCAAAACATATTCATCAGCAAATGGTTGGCCAGAGTGGGAAACAGAATGAAACTCTTAAAGTGAAGAATTTTGTCTTCACTTTAAGACAACTAAGAACCCAATCCCAGGCATGTTTTCCTAGCAAGTCCCTCTGCGTTATTTGGAGCATACTTTCTGTATAAACACACCTAGGATTGGGCAGTAAACTTGAATCTGGCCATGTGATATAGCTTTGTTGTTGTTCAGTCGTGTCCGACTCTTCGTGACCGATGGTGTTATATTAGGAAAACCATACCCTATAATATATATATATATATATATATATATATATATATATATATATATATATATATATATATATATATATATATAAAACCATACCCTATAATATATAATACAATATGTCTAAGGGGGTGTTCTGCTATTATGCTATGCATTTTATATTTTTATGTTGTAAACCAACCAGTAATCGATAAGGATGAAGGGTGGTATGTACATTTAAATAAATTATAATACAGCATTTCCAAAATGTTTTCAATGCAGGCCACTCTTTGAATTTCTGAACCCCATCCCTTCACAGCCATCTTTTTGGCAAGTGAGCTCAGAATATCCTTGCAGAGCTCTGCTGCTGCTGCGTGCATAACTTAATCTGATGATTGGGGCACTAGAAGAGAATTGGAATAGCACAATGCAGTGAACCACTGGTGGGGTGGGTGAGCAGGGCAGTTAATGAGAGGCCAGGCCAGGGACATCACCTGAAGCAGATTCAACTTATTATGGTTTGCTTCCCATCCTCCTCCCTTGCAAATGTACAGCAGACACTTAAGCAATTCTCAGACCCTGGGGTACTGTGGGAAATTAAATGTGGCTAGACACAGCCACTGTGCTGCTTGGAACATTGCCCTAAGAATCAGACAAGCCTTTCGGATGAAAAATAGCCCAACCAAAGGACAGTTTCAGGTTCGTTCACAAGTGTGAACAGTAACCCAGTCTTTGCTCCAAGCAAACAAAACAGAATGAGTCAGAAAAGTCATATGCTGCTTAACTGTAAATAAAATCTCCCAAGAGGTTTGTGGAGAATATAAAGTATACATTAAAATTGTCATAAAAAATCAGAATTAACAGTAAGTTTAAATTTTTTTTAAAAAAAACAGCAGTTGAAAATGAAGAGTGGACTTCAGCATTTCACTGTTCTGAATATTCAGACTGCATGAGCATTTCAGCTTGCTAAACGGAACGATCCCCACTCACTTATTTGCCCAAGTGGTGGAGCATCTCCCGACCCCCCCCCCACCACAGAGGGAGGGTGGGATGAGGCTCCATTGTCCAATCAGAAGTCCTTGCACAGGGCTTCTGCTTATAGATCTCCTTAGTTAAATTTCCCCCATACATTATCGGCTAAAATACATGTCGATTTTAGGTCCTGGTCTACCTTTACATTTTTTGGGGGGGGGAATCTCTAAGCGGCTTACAAGTATCATAAATATTGCAACTAACATTCAGAAAAGACGAAATGTATTATTAAAATGTCCGCAGTTGGGCCTAAGGCAGGGATGGAAGAGACACAGGGAGCTGCAGGTGTTGCTGGGTTACAGCTCCCATCTGCCCCGAATATATGCCAAGCTGGCTGAAGCTGATGGGATTTGGGCTTCAACCTCCAGAGGACCACGGGGTTTCCTACCCCAGCCTAAGGCACACTTATATGCAATTATAGGTTTTACACAGTCCTCTGTCATGAAGGAGGTAGGCAGGCAGTTGGAATAGCTTAACAAATTTCCTGCTTCTCTCTTCTCCGTAAGCAGACCAGGAGTGGTTGCCTAGCAACCCCAGTGCTCACTTTCTTTCCCCGGAAGAGGCCTAAGGGCAGCAGCAATTAGTGTGACCAGATGAAGAGAAAGATGGGACTCCTGTGCTTTTAATAGGTGTGGAGAAGAGGGAATTTTAGCAGATGCAGCTTGTCAGATAGGGGTGAGGGAAAATTACACCTGCTGGAAATCCCTCTCCTCTACCACCGCTAAAGGTACACAGGCCCTTTCCTCTTTTGCATCTGATCACTCTAGCAACAATCTGGTTCCTGAGGTTTGAAAGCCCACAGATTTCACATAGCTATCTCTGGGAAAAAACAAAGGGGTCACTCATTTCTTTGTACTTGTGCCTTAGGGAAACCCATCTGCCAGTAGTTTTCAGAGTTATCCACCTTCATACTGGAGGAAGCAAACACGTATCAGATTAAAAGGATAGGTCACAGCTGGCGTTGCCAACTTGTAGCTGTCTCTTTAGCAGGTATTAGCGAGAATGTTTATCTCCATACTATGAGAAGCATAGCTGTTGATTCCTCTATGGGCAAACTCCCCCCCCCATTCTGCCAGTGTAGGTTCTAGGGTCCAACTTAACTGTGGACAGGCCTGGGAACATATAACCAGGGCTTTTTTGTGACCCATTCAAAGGTTATGTGGTTTTCCATATTTTCAGGGCCTGGGGACTAAATTTAAATGGTGGGAGAAGTTAAACTCATGGCTTCTAAGGCAGGCAGCCCCAATTTTTTAAGCTTTACTAGGGATGCGGGTGGCACTGTGGGTTAAACCACAGAGCCTAGGGCTTGCCGATCAGAAGGTCGGCGGTTCGAATCCCCGCAACGGGGTGAGCTCCCGTTGCTCGGTCCCTGCTCCTGCCAACCTAGCATTTCGAAAGCACGAAGTGCAAGTAGATAAAAAGGTACCGCTCCGACAGGAAGGTAAACGGCGTTTCCATGCACTGCTCTGGTTTGCCAGAAGCAGCTTAGTCATGCTGGTCACATTACCTGGAAGCTGTATGCCGGCTCCATCGGCCAGTAAAGCGAGATGAGCGCCGCAACCCCAGAGTTGTCCGTGACTGGACCTAATGGTCAGGGGTCCCTTTACCTTTAGGAGCTACAGTTGGGGGGGGCACCAATTTCTTCCCAGAATGCTGCTGCGGATCACACTATGTCATAATGAAACGTTTTTCTGAGGCAATATTGGAAAATATAAATGGTGGAGGCCAGCCAACAAAACACAGCAAGAATCCTTGTAACTGCTCTCCCCACACTACTGAACTTCTCCCTGATCTCCTGAAAGGCAAAAAGCAGAAGGGAGAGCCCCCACTTTCATCAAAAATGGGTGAAAGTTCTCAAATGTGAAAAAATCAGGAGAGCAAATCACAGATATCATGTGCTATGTATGTTTTGGCCATATAATATATTTAGTTGTCTAAAGATTCATCTTGTGCAGCACCACATGTCACTCACTACCAGTCATCTCCCTCACTTTTATTATAGAAAGACATCATTTTGGTCCAATTTACTCTCACCTAGGCAAGGATCCAGCATGTGCTGCCCACCACCCTCAAACAAACACCAATTCATACATTGTGTTTGTGTCTCTGGCTATTTTTCAGCCAAGTGACTATGTGAACCACCCTTAAAAGTCTACATCTGTTATTGGCTAAGGTAAGAACCAAGAATAATTAATTAATTCCATTAATTAGTGGAATGCCTATTGTGGAGAAAAAGGAGTGAATGGCGATTAGTTGGGTGATATTTGTTACATTATAGACACCTGTCTAGCAGACCATACCATGACCAAAATGTGCCATTAGCCCTGTTAAACATTCAGACCTTTCATTACAAGCCAAATATAGTCTTGTTCATTCCTATCTTCCATATATACAGAACAGATAGAGTGAGTGGTATCGCATCCATATCAGACCATCCAAGTGTCCCTATTTTCCAGGGACAGTCCCGGATTTACAGAAGCCATCCCGGTTTCTGATTTGATCCTGGAATGTCCTGCTTTTCCTTAGGACGTCCCTATTTTCATCAGAGAAAGGTTGGAGAGTATGGAGTTATGCGACCCCCGATCCAAGAAAATAAGTAACTTTACAAGCTTTAGAAGGCATCTGAAGACAGCCCTGTATAAGGAAGTTTTTTAATGTTTAATGTTTTATAATGTTTTTATATATGTTAGAAGCCACCCAGAGTGGCTGCGGCAACCTATATTATTATTATTAGTTCCTATTTTCATCGGAGAAGTGATGGAGGGTATGCCATATTTTAGGCTTCCTCAACCTCGGCCCTCCAGATGTTTTGGCCTACAACTCCCATGATCCCTAGCTAGCAGGACCAGTGGTCAGGGATGATGGGAATTGTAGTCTCAAAACATCTGGAGGGCCGAGGTTGAGTAAGCCTGTTGTATTTTCAGTAGACTTTCTCAGTTTTGACCCACCAAGCCTAACACAGGTCACCAGCCATGTGTGATCATCCACTAGTGGCTCAGTAAATTTCCTGGTTTTGCTTCCAGCTTCAAGCAAATCACCATATATCATAGATGCATTTTGTTTAGCAAGTTGTGATACTACTGATATCAAAATAACCATAAGAAATTCTCCAGAGCAGTGGGGCTGATACTGGTAAGCACAGTGAGCTAAGTATTTTATAAGAATATGCTTCCCCCCACACTTTACATAATTTGGAATAACTGATAACTAGTAATTCATTATAGCTTACCTATGTTTGGTATGAAAGCTTGCATTTGGTTATTTATTATTATTATTATTATTATTATTATTATTATTATTATTATATTTTGCATATGTTGTATATCCTATACACATATCATAATCAAAATAATTAAAAATAAATATTTACTAGCAACTGTCACAGCACACTGTTCAGCATAAAGCCCAAAACATCATAATTAAGCATGAATATGTTTTATATGGCATTGGATGATTTTTAAAAAAAAAATCATCAGAATCTGAACATCTCTTTAAAAAAAAACGCAGCTGCTGAAGACAATTTTACAAAAGCAAAGCAAATCTTCGTCAGTACCTGAATGGTAAACTATGGGGGTACTTTTTGAATGTCATTTATTTATTAAGATTTATACACCACATTACTATTATTATTATTATTATTATTATTATTATTATTATTATTATTAAAAACTGTCTAAGCAGTCCATAGAAAGATAAAATTAAGACAGACGTACGGCCATACTTTAAAACATACAAAAGTTAAAATGCTAAATCATTAAAAGTATCTCAACTTCAACTCTGGAGGAAATGTAATAGCACATAAATTTAATAAATAAAAAGCTCTGTCTTTGTACATATCCACAACCCCTGCACTTTTTAATGATAAAAAAACAGCCCTTTGAGATCACCGGCTGCATTTTACAATTCAATATCTTTCTCCTCAGACTTACCTATACCCCTGCAGAGATCTCAGAACTATTATGTTATTTTCCTGCTGCTCAGGAAAAGAGAGTTCTTAACAAATTGTGGTAAATGAATGAGTGGCTATTATATGGCCTGGCTATTAAAGGATTCTGATTGAACCCTGTTGAGAATGAGTCATCTTTTCCAGTTACCTAAAGACTTCACAGGCAGCCTCCAGAAGAATCTCTGAGTGACTCAGAAGTTTTCATCCCACTATTCAACCATTTTTTAAAAAGCCAAATGTGCAGAGATTGGGTAGTGTTCATGCTGTATCCAGCCACAAATTGGGAAAAAATGAAAAGCTCAATGCCTAGAATGAGGGCCATATTTGCCACAGAGAAAGAAAGTAATAATTGATATACTGGCGGTGGAACAAGGCTTAAAAATAATTCAAGGTTCAGCCCAGTGGAAGCTGAACAGGCTCTGTACCATTATTATTTTTAAAGGAAGATGCTTGAAGGATCCAGTAGTTGAAGTAGGAGATGGGAGGAGCAGAGCAAAATAGGCTGAGAATGTAACAGGATGTGATTAATAAAGATATCTTTAAGAACCACTGAAATCTATTTCTCAAGGATAAAGGGGTAGATACCAAAACCCTATTCAGTGAGATGTGGGGTCTTTTGTGGCATCACAAGGTTGGAGGAGGAGATATTAGACAGTTCAAAGGTCAAATGTGACCAAGGCTGCAACTCTAAATAAACTTGTAAGGAATAAGACCCACTGAACCCAGAAGGACTTATTTCTGGACAGTCATGCATAGGATTGCATTGCACAACTGAAGATTAACAGCCAAAGCAATCCAAACCCAGGGCCAGAAGCAAGAAAGGCTTTAATGAGAGGTTATTCTAATGTTGTATTGATTGCCATTTAATGTATTTTATTGATTACGCACTACTTTGTGAGGCAATTGGCCTATAAAGTAGTATAGAATTTATTTTTTTACATAAATGGCCAGAGCAAAACAGGGAGTGGGGGAAGCTTTTTTCATATATATATTTTCATATATATATATATATATATATATATATATATATTATATATATATATATATATATATTTGCTGTGCCAGCTCCAGACTGGTGAAGATGTAGAACTCAAGAATCAAGCCCCTTAGGTGAACCACAGGCTATGGATACATTGATTACTGATATTCCACTCCAAAAGCCACCAGCACCTCATATACCAGGCTGCAGCAGAGTCTCATCAGCACCAGTGGCACTCTTCACTGGTGGAGAAAAACTTGAGCTCCATCCCCATTCAACCACCAACAGAGAGGCTTAGAATTGCACTCTCAAAAAATTGCTGTTACCCAATTAATCCACTAGACCGGGGTAGGCAACCTGATGTTCTGAACTTCAACTGACAAATGTGTATAATGAACAAATTATTGCCGGGGTTGTTGTTTTTTTAAAGAAAAGACTGGGGCAGAGCTCTGCCATGTTGCACAAGACATTAAACTATTGAGTCTATTTAATAGAATAGCAGGGGGTGCACAAAACAGCTTGATTTCTTCATTAAAATTGGTGAACCGGTTGCTTTGCACAAGGAACGAACGTAGCAGTAGCCTGCCATGTTGATCAGTAGTCCAAAATCATATCCAAACATTCCACCCTGCAACTTGCCCCTTTCCAAAGCAGAAACAATGCACAATTAATCAAGGTGTCAAGTCTTACAACTGAGAACCATGCACACATAAGCCAGATCTCTTGCCTTTAAACAGGAAACCGATTACAGTGTGAAGATCAGGGGTGGCGGGGAGGAAGCATACGAAATATGGTTACAGAAAATCCTACCCTCACAAAAATGCCGTAACTTCTCTAGTTGATAAATGTCCCAAACATGTTGAAATGCAATAAAACATTAGATTTATTATTATTGCAAAATTTTATTTCATTGGTGCTTCTTTCCTGTGATTTTTGTTGTCATTGGCATGGGTGAAATAAGACACATAATGGGAATGTTTTGATGAAGAAAGAGAGAGACACTACTGCAGCTAAAGGACAGCTGTGGAGGACATATTTTCTAATTCTGCCATGGCAATGCGAAAAAAGAGTTTGTGTGTGTGCCTGTGTATGTAATGCACACACTCACATATATAGAAGCTGATTCCAATGGGTCTACTCTGAGTATGACCAGCATTAGATATCACAAATATGTGTGTGTAGATCCTAACCAAGTAAGGCAGATGACCAGTGAGGAATCCTTTTTTAACATGTAGCAGTTCTGATTACACTGAAATAAATCAGAATTAACAGGCAATACTTCAAATTAATGCTAAGGACATTAAAAAAAAAAACACCTTTGATAATTTTCATCAGAAAGCAAAACAGTGATCAACAAGTGCATAGAAACTTAGTGATTATTTCTGCTACCGGTATCACATAAGTATTTTCCCCCCCTTTAGTTGCTTTCTGCATATGTACCGGTAGTTCGCTGAATACGATAAGAAATCAAGTGAATTCATTCTCTCTAGAAACCCCAGTCTACTTATTTTTAAATCTTTTGCTATAATTTTTGAAAAACACGCCTGGCTTTGTCTAGCTTCCAAGAGCACGGAGGAGCAAAAATTATGTACAATGCCTCCTAGGCTCACACTCTAATTTTATATTTAGAGTATGACTTTAAATAGGAAGTGTTGATTATTTGGTATTTGCTTCACTACTAGGTGTGGTTGCAGGCAAAATGGAAGTGTATGTTTGTAGGGCTCTCGTTAAGACTGGTCCACATGTGTTCATTCATCACTTGGATGACTAGAACATGAATGGGCCATCATCACAGATGTGTTGTTTATATGCCAAATAATAAGTAGCAGTGTTATCAACGTTAGTCAAAGTCATCTTTCTTTGGATTGGCGTCTTTGGCATGTATGCCTAGTATGTTCACCCATGTAATTGTTTATAACAATATCATTTGATGTGTGCAACTAGCAAGTTAGCCAGAGATATAAGTGCTCCCGAGGAGTCATCAAACATGGCATGAAACAAAGAGCAGAGCCTATCCTCCTCCCCACTGCCCCATCTACCATCCCTAAACATCGTCCTTGACAGATGAGTGTCTAGCTTTACCCCATAGAACCTAGGAATTAGAGAGGTCCTGTTATCCAGTGCCCCTTCTTGTAATACATATTTTAACATCAACATTGGTAATGTTAGATTATAAAAGCTGAAATGTCACACACACACACAAAAGATGTAAATGTCCATTCAATGTTTTGGGAATCATCAATTGCTTGTTCTTGTTCAATGTGGCCTTGATGTATTGTCCAAGTGTGTCATTGACAAAGTCCAGTAATGGATGTTTGTGCTTTATGTTTTTCTCCATACACGTCTGTTTAGAAATAAAACAAATAAAAAATATCTATCAGCAGATGTAAATAACAAATCCTGATTTTTCCTGATATATGCAGCTCCTCCAAAGTTTGATAGGATATGGCCGAATATATCTTCCCTTGGGGTTTCTAACCCAAATCAAGGTAGGATTCTGTAAAATTCCTACTTTTAACTGCTTTCATAGAACCTGAGATGATGGCAAAAAGGACAAAACACATTTTTTTTCCTCTCTTGGGACTAATAAAAAAGTATACTGTCCAAAAACAACTACTGGGAATTATTATCATAAAAATGAATCTTACATGAAAAGGCTTTATATAACATGTACAGATCTTCCTCACCAAAGTTATAAGCGCTTTTATAGCTTAAATTGAATATGAGTCCCTGGAGAAGACTGGAATTGTATAGGCATCAAGGTTTGCATGATAAATAAGTTTTGAGAATTTTTGAGTGCCAGAGATTTCTTTTGTCTCCATCAAATCATTTCTTAATGTCTCTCTCTTCTGCTTTGTTTTCTTAATTGAAATGAATGTTATTTCGGTTGGTATTCAGAGCTGAGGCTGCATTGAGACAGACTTATGGTGTGGTAGCAACAGTATTCTCAGGGAATTTCTTTGAACAATGCAGCATCTTCAAAAAGCTGGGGTTTTCTCTTCTCCATCCCCCCCCCCCCAAGAGGTCAGGTCACACTGTAGGTTGCTTCCCATATCCCATATCCTTTTTTTGTGCTTTAAAGTATTACATTTCCACTAGCACTGACAGCATATTTCTTTCTGAAATCCCTAGTGCACTAGTTTCACATCTGAATTCCAGTGACATTCACACACGCACACACATAATTACTGTCAGACTGTGGCATGATGATTATTCTGGGAGGGGGGAATCGAGTGTGGGGGTTTTTTAATAATAAAAAAGACAATGAAGAACATATATAGTTAAAATGCTATCATTTTAAACGTTTGTTCTCCTACGGAGCTTTTACGCAGCAAATTCATTCAGTCAGGTGTAAACGCGTTCATTATATCACATGGAATTATCTTGTTTTCCCTCTTTAAAAGCAAACAATATTGGTCTACAGCTTGCCATCGTTATACACAGGATGTTCCTTTTAAACTCTAATGAATACAGATGGAGGAGGAAATGAGCAAAAGAGGATCCAGGAAATAGCTTCTAAGCTAAAACAAAATGTATTAGCAATTTGTTGGAGAGCTAGATTGGAATGAATGCAGTCCTAGCCCTTGATCATAGTGATGAAATTGAGCCTGCCCTAGATACATACATTACTAACAGCTAGAATTGCCTTAATCATGGAATCCATATTATATTTTACAAGTTTCTTCAAATGTCCCTTGAAGAGGTTACAGTAACCGATCTTTCCTCTACAGCTCTCCATCAAGATTGACACTGAATTTGAGAGCACATTATTTATTTTGTATTTCACAAGCAATTGGCTATTGATGGCATTGAGTGAATTAAGATTCACTTAGCATTTCTAATGGATTTTGTTATTTAACAAATTAATTGCAAAGGGTCTTAGGTTTCAACATAACTTCCCACTGAATCTTGAGCAATGCAGCATCAAGCACTGAGAGGTCAAGCATTAGCTATGATGCTCAGGTAATGGTGTAAAATGGGAACAGAACTATCCTTCTCATATAGGGAACAGTCTGCAAATGGTTGTGTGGCTGACTAAGCCCATTAGCAGTTTGTCAGAAAGCAACAGTTACAATTACAATTGCTTATGATTAAAGTAGGACTGTCCAAGCATCAAACAACTAAAAAGCATGTAATAAGCACTCTCTCTCTCTCTCCTTCTCTCTCTCTCTCTCTCTCTCTCTCTCTCACACACACACACACACACACACACGATGGCAATACTGTTGAAGCTGACAGCCCTGATCATTTGTTTACCACAGGGTTCCGCAAATTTTGGTCTCCAACTGTTTGGACTACGACTCCCATCATCCCTAGCTGGCAAGACCAGTGGTAGGGGATGATAGGAATTGTAGCCCAAAAACAGCTGGAGACCAAAATTTCAGAAATCCCGGTTTAGCAGGAGGAAGGAGGCATCTGACTGAATTAGCCCCTACCCCTCCATTACCAATAGATCTGTTGCCATCAGAACATGTAGCACTGATTACATTTTAGACCACTTATATTTGATGTACAAGCATCTCACATACACATGTGTAACACTACAATTAGGGGTCTTAGATGCCCCTCCCCCCCAGCCTGTTGTATTGCAGGTTATCAATCCATGTGCAGATTACTTTAATTGAATATCTAACTGCAAGGGTGGCTGAGTTTTTATCAACAGTATTTTCTCAGAGTGGTGAATGGCACTATTTAGTGGGAAGAAACTCCAATGAAAATCCACCTTATTACATATTTTTGCATGGCTTTTATTTGTATATATTTTTTAAAAATTATATATGGATGTTTTATGATGGGCTATATTTGTAATGCCTAATAAAGGTTTGGCAAAGTAAGTTATTGAATATATCTTGATCAGGGCATGGAAGTACAGCAGAAGTTATGTTATGAAAAAGGAACTGAGAAATCCCAACAACATTGTGTGTGTGTGTGTGTGTGTGTGTGTGTTCAGGGTTTTAATTAACTTCTATTTAGTAGTGATGGTTCTCTGAGATCACCTGTTTAAGCTTCATAGCCAGAATACCTAACTCCTTAGATAAACCTGTTTTATTTTACAAATATATCATACATAAATATCCACATCCGGTATTACCGATAGTGCAATCCTGTACATGTCTATGCAAAAGAAACTCCCATTTAGTTCAATAGATTTACTCCCATGTGAGTTTATATAGGGCTGCAACAAATTCATCTTAGGTTCTGTTTGGTTTTTTAAAATTGTGCCTATATGACAATTTCCTAATCTACTCTTCATTTTTTAAACCTATCCAGTTGCTCCAAAATTAGCTTTGTCTACTGTTTCTTCTGTTCAAGTTGCAAACCACAAACGAGGTAGGAATTCTTGCATTCATACAGTGGTTTCCTAGCGTTTGTCCTGTGTTGTGTAACAGATTGCACTGTATGAATCTGGAATAACTGTGATGTGGTGTCTAGTATCATCCCATTAGTGAGCACCAATGAAAGAATTAAGCATTGCTAAGGACATGAACCGCAAAAGGAGCACACAAAAAATGATTCCTAGGCTGTGTCGTGTTTGTAAGCCACCAGGGAATATATTACTGACTAGTAGACTTTAAGCCCGTTAAATTAACGGGTGCTAGAACATCATGGAAAGCGGGGATGGCGAGAACTTGCTGAAGTGCTCGATGTACTTGGGCGCCCCGGCCAGCGCCGAATGGCCCTTCAGCAGGCAGCACAGGAGGCGCATCGCAGCGGCGGTGGCAGCATTGGCACCAGCCAGGCCCCGGCAGGCCAACTCAGCCGCCACTTGTAACGGCCGCTGCCGCTTGAAGTAAGTCCACGCGAGCGCGCACCCGCCGCTTCAACAGCCCGGCCGCCCGAAGTCTCTGCGCTCCAATCCCTGTGCCCGTGGGGCACATGTGCAGTTTCGCCCGGCCGCCCGAAGTCTCTGCGCTCCAATCCCTGTGTCCGTGGGGCACATGCGCAGTAGGACACAGGGACGGACACAGGGACTGGACGCAGAGACACTTGCACTTTATTATAGAGGATTACTGATGAGCAGCCACAAACATTATATATACATACACACACACACACACACACACACACACACAATAAAATCACAGCAGCCATATTTTTGACAGAATTTAATATGAATAATATTGTAGCTGTTGGGGGGGGTGGAGAATGTCCTCTAGATTGTGTTACTAATTTGAGACAGTAAATGAGAAACTATAATCCAGTAAAGTACAGGCAAGTGAATCATGCAGAATTGATTCCATTATATGCCTTTGACAAACAAAACAATCATTGGGCAGTTGCCAGCTAAGCAGTTCCACTACTACAATGACTTTTAACTGCACAGTGAAACTTCCCCACCTTCCCATCTCTCTCCACACAACCCCTAAATCTGCTCTGGAGAGTTGGCACAACCCCTGAACGGATTGAAGGGTTTGAGAGAGAAGAGAGTGCAGTTAAAAGTCCTTGTGGAATTGTTTAGTTGCACTTGAATGTTATAGCCAATATATATCATCCATTCCCCCCACCCCAACCTGCAGTGAAACTTTCTCACACCTTTTATGGAAACATGGGGTACAGTCCACCAAAAACTATTCTCACACAAAGTACATTGAAATGAATAGTTGCAGCATTTTTTTCGGTAGCTACATTTCTTTTCAGTGGGGTTTAACTGATGTGAGCAGTATTGCACCAAGCACACAATAAACTACACTCATCATTTTGGGAAGTTGCTTGAGCATCCTCAGTTGTTTTGCTTAAGCAGAATCATGTGTTTTTTCCTTGAATTTTGCTTTAAGCAAAATTTGGTGGCAATTTGAGCCTTGAACTTCACCGTGAACCGGCTGCATCCATTGGATTACAGGTGCCCTGATATGGTTTCAATATTTTATCAAAATAATGGAATTATATTGACATTTTAAAAGCATAGCACAATTGCCTTGACAGCTCCTAGACAGTCTGTCCCAGCTGAGCATCTGTCATTTATAGACCAGAACTATTTTTTGCTATTTTTCACTTCTCAGTTTTATTTGTTTAAGCATGTGAACAACACATTGCAATATTTTTGTAAGCCAAGCTATTGTTCTCAATATGTCCTTAGTCATGGGGTGAGAGTTGCCAAGGCATATGGGCTGATTAAAACAACAACAAACAACAACAACAACAACCCTTGACCTTTGTTTTGCCCCAGGGGATGGATAAATGACCCACACTATGAACCTGGAGTAGATTATTTCTAATGCGGAAATTTTAAGTTGATAATGAAAAATATATTTGTTTCCATATTTATATCGTACAGGAGAAGAATAAGCAAGTTTGATATAGCGAGGGGACAGTGGTTTTAAAATGTTTTTTTATATCATCATAGGATAATGTTACTACAATGGTAGTAAGAAATGGAAATGTTCATTTTTGGGATTTCCTTCCATTGAGCATTTTCGAGCCCTCCATTGCTGCTTCAGCTGCTAAGCGCAACCGAAAACAGAAGAGGTGGTTCTTCTATAGGAATAGCAAAGTATTAAAAGAGGGGAAAGGAGGAACAATATTGCAAGGGATTTATTGCACCTGTAACTTAGTAAAGTGTAACCCTTTGGGAAGCCTGGACCATAGTCTGTTTTGTCCCTGAGCAGCTGCTGCAGTGGACAGGAAGTTATATCTCTGATATAGGTGTGGCAAAGTGTGGCAAGTCGACCAGAGGCAATGCACAACATTTTGGAGCACTCACATCTCTCTCTTCTCCCTTCTGCTGTTTTGAAATTGAAAACCCCAAGTTCCACTCCTCCGCAATGGGTTGCTGGAAGGAAAAGTGGAGTTAACACAGCATGTTTTGTCTGTAATAGTACAACAAACTAAATCAAAAAGCTAGTGAGAAAAGCTGAGCAGAAATCTCAGGGACAAATATGGAGGATGGGGTTAAAATCCTGCACATCCCAAGTGGGGAGAACCATCTATTTTCCTTTGAATTCTTCTGTGGTTGTTCACACCCCTAGTTATCACCACCAGGTTGCTGAAAGAGGCAGCGCCAAATTAGGTGGGGGGAGTATCTTTTGTGTCTTCTGGCACTGTGCTGTGTATCAGAATGTTGGGAGATATAAATGGTGGCCTCTTCCAAGTGTCAACAAATTGGGGAGCGGGATTGTAACTTTACAGATAAAGTTGTGAAATAATATTAAGTTGGATCAGACATACCAACAAGCCATATAATTATAGGTGTATAAAGGTTCTCAGAAGGTTCTATATTCTAAGAAATTAAAATTATATCGAGATTTACCTACAGAATAATGACATTTGCTTGTATAAAGACAAGTCAACAAAATTTCCTTGGTTGCATGGATGGCCAATTCATTTGTTTCATTTCTAGCTCAGTGCTACAGAAACTGCGTAGATAAAAGAAGTTTATGCCTTTCAACTTTTTGTTTTTATCTATTTTGTATCCGGAGTAGGGTGACAGAGCTCTACCATTACCTGTAGGCATGCTATTCCAGCAACATCAGAAATTCCCATTCACGTGGGAAAAACCAACAACTTGGTTCACTTCCACAAAGAGCATCACCTCTTTTGGTAACTGGGGGAACAGTTGTTCCCATTCCCCTAAGGCCATTTCAGAAACAGCTGTAGATGGTATTTCAAATGGTTGATGGCAGCCTCCCCCTTCACTGTTTCTTCCATGCACCCAAAGCCCCTTCCATGGCACATCTCTGTTGTTCCGGAGCTTCTCTTGAACAATAGTAAAATGATGTCCTTACCTGCTACTGGCCTAGCAAGGACACAGGTGGCACTGTGGTCTAAACCACGGAGCCTCTTAGGCTTGCTGATTGGAAGGTCGGCAGTTTGAATCAGCGGAACGGGGTGAGCTCCTGTTGCTGTGTCCCAGCTCCTGCCAGCCTAGCAGTTTGAAAGCACACCAGTGCAAGCAGATAAATAGGTACCGCTGCGGCGGGAAGGTAAATGGCGTTTCCATGCACTCTGGCTTCTGTGATGGTGTACTGTTGCACCAGAAGCGGTTTAGTCATGCTGGCGACATGACCCGGAAAGCTGTCTGTGGACAAACGCCGGCTCCCTCGGCATGAAGTGAGATGAGCACCACACCCCATAGTTGCCTTTGGCTGGATTTAACCATCCGAGGGTCATTTACCCTTCTTCTTTTTACCTTACTGCCCTAGCACAACAGGTTTTGTAAGGTGTCATCTGCTAAGAACCATAGAGATGGTTCTTCCAATTACAAAGGAAGTTTAATTGTTTTTCCCTCAGCCTCCATCCAAACACAGCTTGCTTATTTCAAGACATGTTCTTTGAATCCAAAGGATAAAATCCAGTCATAAAATACTTTTAGGTCCCATTCATTTCAGTGGGAGACTTGCCTGGAACACAGTGGGAATTAATTCTGAATAAGCATGGGAATTACTTCTGAATAAACATGCATAGGATTCCTCTGTAAATCTAACCAGCTGAAATCAATAGAACTTGTTTCATGCTTCAGCCCTAGATTGTGCCCAAACTGTTAATTTTGGTGATGCAGTTACAATGGTAGCATCACTTCCATTTTCTTTAAAGAATTCACATTGTTCTCGCTTTAGGTTGTATAGTGGTGGTTGTCACTTGTAATGACTGCTATGCTATTTTAGATATTCCAAACACTATGGAAATTTTCAGTACCTACTCTTTGAAAACAACTACTTTTAACTACCTCTCAATTTAAAATTATGAAACAGATTGTTGTTGGTTTGCAGAGTGGTGGAAATTATTTGCAATATGGCCAATGGGTTTGGCCAATGTGGGTTTAGTGTGAATCATGCCAGAATGACAGGAAATAGCTCTATTGTAACAAAAGCCAGATCCCATGGATATTGGAGAAATGAGCATGAAAGTATATTGTGCATTTAATTTGAGGTTAAAATAGGGCAGGTGTATTCTTTTCTGGGCAATCTATCTCTTTAAGAGCTTGGACAATAACCCAAGCTCCACAGGTATGCTCAACATTACAATGAGGAAAGAAACAACACCTGTTCACTTACATTTTGCTTTGGGACTCTAAAAGGGACACATAACCTGTTTTAGCTAGAAACCTTAGGGCTGAGAGACCTCTGCTGTCAATTCACAGTATTCCTTTATTTCTCCATCATATGTTACCTGAATGTCAAAAGAGCCCTTTTCCTTTGGGCTTTGCTAGGTCCTACCCATACTCTTCTCGTTTGGTAGTGAAAGGAACATGCCCAGTGTCTGGGTTCTAAAGTGCCTGTCCTTGTAGGACTGCATTGTCATTTTTGCTTAAGAGAAGGCTGGCTTTGATAGGTAAAAGATGCATGGCATGGCCAACCTGATGTGCAGACAACTCTACTTTATGTTGGTGAGGTTCCCCATGAAAAATCCTCTTGTGGTTAGAGAAACCAATACTGCCAACCTGAAGTGGAAGCGAATGTGCATCAGAAGGGCTTTATTCTTGTTCAGCATGTCCAAAATACTCTTAGTCATGTGCTTGAAAAGTCAGAGTCACTAATAAAGAGGCAGAGTAGGCGACGTGAGGCAACATTATAATTTGCTGAGCATCTTTGCCATTTCAAAGATCACTGCCATTAATTAGCAATTGACTTCGTACTTAACAATCCAGTGTTTTCCTCCTAAATGACTCTCTTAAATTCACAAAGGGAAAGAGGTCTGTCATGGAAAACTCCTCCACCTTTATTACATGCCTTAATTTCGTGTCTAGGAGAGGATAGTCATCAGACAGGACTCAATAGCTAACAGGAGCTCACTGTATTAAAAAAATAAAATAATTCAAGACAACAGCTGCTCAAAGCATAGCTGGAAGGACAGCTCTTCTTTATAAAGCTTCAATTAAGAAATTGAATAATTGATGAAAAACTTTTTTTTCCTTCCAGGAAGTTCCAGGCTAATGTGGTTGGGGGAAGTTGCCTTGGGTTCTGTTCCATTCTGTTTTTCCCCCTTCACTGTTACAAGTCTCCCATCTTGATTAGGATCAGTATCCAGAAGCTCTCTCCAAGATGGCCATGGCCATTCAGTCAGGTGAATCAGCTGCTAACCCAGTGATGAGCATGTTGCTTGATATGCCTGTCACCACTGGCAAAATGCCTCATAGGAAACTAGGAAGCTGCCATCAACCAAGTCAGACCATTAGTCCAATGAGTTCAGTCTTGTCTTTGCTGACTAGCTGCAGTGCCTCAATTTCAGACAGGGTTCTCTCCCAGCCCTACCTGGAGATGGCAGGAATTGAACCTGGGATCTTCTGCACACAAAGCTATCACTGAGCTTTTGCTCTTCCCCATAAGCACTTAATAAGAGAGTTCCGACTATATTGCGTTGTCTGTGATAGCCATTTCATGTGATAAGCTGACTGTGCAAATGCAGCATTCTTGCCTAATATAGTGTGATAAGAGCATGGCTTCATCTAGCATTTAAATGTAGACTGGTAATTCTAACTAACACTTAATTTGAAATAAAATATGGGAGTTATCGCAGAGCTGTCAGAATGCTGTACTAAAACAAGAAAAGAGGGAAATGTTGCAGCTAGTAACTAGCAAGCATAAGATTTTGGTCCAGCGCAGCAGATACATAAATATGAAGGCATTGGGCTACATTTTTCTATCAGCAAGAGGTGATACCTGTCATTTGAATGCCTTGTCCCAGTGACAGATTGCTATCTTGCATTTTTCTTGACTTCTCCATAGCTAAAGAGTTAGTTCACATGTTGATTTTTTACTTTCATGCACCCGGAACCTGGTCTATTGAAGGAAATAAGTCTCCATGATACTCCAGGGCACAAGGTTTACCAAAACAGGCAGTTGCATGTACATCAAGCATCCACTTCCTTCTTTAGCTGTCAAACATCTTCAATCAGTATACCCCCAGTTCCATTCATCCCAATTCATGATGGGCATTTTGAGGGGAGCAGCCAGTGAACATGTGATGGGAGGCACCACACATTAAGGTGGAAATAAAAGTCATTCATATCCCAAGTGGCAACGCCACTTATACCACACGTTTGTTTATTTAAGGATTTCTATCTCATCCTTCTGAGAATTCTCCAGGGCAGATATACAACGTATATAAACAAAACAGAAACAATAAAAAACTAAAGACAATTAAAAATTCATATAAGCATAGCATAAAATCAGATTCTCCAGGGATGAAGATGATTTTAAAGGCCTGGAGAAATGAAAATGGTTTCATCTATTGCCAGAAAGATAGCAGAGTCAGTGCCCAACAAATCTCCCCAGGGAGAACATTCCATAACTGGTGCATCACCACCAAAAAGACCCTTCTCACCTCAGATGGTGGAATACCTAAGGGAAAGTCTCTGAAAACTACCTTAATGTATGTGCAGGTTGAAGTAGAGTCAGGTGAGCTTTAGGTACCCAAGACTTAAGTCATGCACGGCTCAATTCACTAATCCTTTGACTTGAACTAGAAATTGATTGGGAGCCAGTGCAGCTATTTAAGCACTGATGAGGCATGAACCCAACGCCCATTCTCACCATCTTAGTGACTGTATTTTGAACTAACTAAAGACAATCAAAGGTCGCCTCATATAAAAGGCCACAAAGCAATCTAACCCAGAGGTTACAAGAGAATGGATTACTAGGACTAGGACATGTCTGTCAGAAGGGGTGAAACATGTCAGCTGCGGCAGAGGACAATCCAAGCTGTGGAGGCCACGTGGGCCACCAGAAGCAAAGGTGGAGTAATAAGCACAGCCAAGCTGCAAATGTGGTCCTTCAGGGGGAGGGCAAGCCTATCCCCCTCCCCCAAAAAGGTGCATTTAGCCTTCAACATGTATCATGAGAAATTCCCAATAATGCATTCAGCTTCTGGCAAAATCACCAGGGTTTTTGTATTTATTTATTTTTTAAAGGAGGCTATGGCTGCACATTGTGCAAAAGCCATCCCACAAAACCCATGAAAGGTTTACAGCTGCAAATGCTTCTGCTCCATTAGACCTACAGATTATAATACTACTCTCAGTGCTATGTAATGGATGTCTAATCATTCTAACCTGCCTGAAAAGAGATACCACCTTCATACAGTCAGACATCTGTGGTTGTCCATGTACGCTACTGTAACGTTAATTAACATGTTGTGCTGCTGTTCATTCATAATCTATTCATGCTTCATTTATTTAAAAAAAAAAAAGAGCATGTGAATTGCTATAACTGCTGCAGAATACCCTTTGTGTACATTTTTGTTCTTCCTTGCAAGACTGTGAATGCTTCGGCCACTCCAACCGGTGCAGTTACATCGATCTGCTCAGTGCATTCATTTGTGTGAGCTGTAAACACAACACTAGAGGGCAGCACTGTGAGTTGTGCAGGCTGGGCTACTACAGAAATGCTGCGGCAAAACTGGACGATGAAAATGTATGCATAGGTCAGTTTCATTCTAATTCTGGCGTTTCGTTCTCTGCCTTTTTTCAGCTGTTCAGACCTCTTTAGTACATAAGCAAGACATTTCCAACGTTTCGCTTCGTTGTACCAGCTGAGCCAGAGCGAGCTTTTTCAATGGAGGAGAATCTGCACACTTTGCATGCATTTGTTCTAAGCCTTAAGCTTCTAGTTTGAATAAGGACTACATAGGGATGTGATGGTCATGGCTCAGTATTTTAGACATTTCCCCCCTTCAAAAAAACCCCACCCTGATATTGCCAATTGCTCTAGATCTAGACAAACCCCGCCATTACAGCCACTGAAACACCAGCATGATATTCCATTGGAGAATCTATATAACTGGATCAAAAATTGCAGGATTCACAGATCACAGCACCCACCCATATGTAACCCAGTACATATAATAGAGTGCAGGTCTTCAGCCAGTGGGTCAGGACCCATAGGTGGGCATAAGACCATGCTAAGTGGAGCATACCAAAGCAAGACTCCTCAACGAAGCCTGGAGACTGCAGCTTCCCTCCCCACCTTATGTAAGAGAGTTTCCTCCCCACATTGCCCCTCCCAGCCTTACTGCCATTTCCTCCCCACTCCCTACTGGGAACATGCTGCCTGGCTATCCATCCCATTTTCCATGGCCCCAGAATGGGTTGTGGCAGGATGCCCAGAAGCCATGGGATACCTCTCCATAGAAAAGAGGGGCTGGTATTGTTTCTGTCGATGGCACTGGTGGGGCACTCGCTCAGGGCAGGAATGAACCCAGGCATCCCCAATTCTAGAGAGCAAGCCTTGCAATGTGAGGGTTTGCTCACTAGTAAAGACTGCTACTCCAGTGCACACTAGAGTAGAAGGGTTGGACAGAAACTGTGGGGGATCCCACTAGAGCTTAATGGGCAATCGTGCCTAA
This sequence comes from Darevskia mixta, assembly GCA_034641385.1. Taxonomy (NCBI): domain Eukaryota; kingdom Metazoa; phylum Chordata; class Lepidosauria; order Squamata; family Lacertidae; genus Darevskia; species Darevskia mixta. Next base: position 4,510,209 of record JAWWNH010000149.1, read on the forward strand.
GATATTCAATTTTGGGGGTGCATTCTATTTTGGGTCCAGTCCCCTTGAGATTTTTATAGTTCCCCACCACCTTTGATTATGAGCATGGATAGATTTCTCTTGCTGCAGCTGGGTTCCCAGAGGAGGGTTACTTGGGGAGTAAAAGCTGCTTGGGTACAGCTATGGTAGGGCTTTCCTTTTTCCTTTTTATTTCCAGTTTAAAGTTAGTGCATAGGTGTTGTACTGCTGTCATTTGCAGTCCAACTTTCTGAGGACACTCCCCAGTATACAGTTGTGGCTTTACTGCCAGGAAAATGTGCCCATATAGGATTGTGACTTTACAGCCTGATTTGGATTGCTATGTGTTTACTGGAGAGCAGGTCTCATAGGATTATTGAAGAGTTTCCGTCAAATCATTTGTTCATTCAGGAGTAAGATTGCAGTGCTGATTCCGCTGACCTGGGGATATGCCCCATTGAATTCAGCAGGGCTTCCTTCTGAGTAGACATGGCTAGAGATTCACTGCAATGCTTGCTTTATACACTGACTAGGCAGCCAGGCATCTTGCACACTCAGGCCTCTTATGCACCTGCCTCCTGCCTGCCAATAATACTTAGAAGTAAGGTCAATTTAGTTAAATGGGACTTACTCCCTATTCAATGGTTTAGGACAGCAGCAAACAATTGCTGTGTAGATTAGGTTGTGAGGTTACTGAAGCATTTTTATTTATTCTGTGTACATTTTATTTCAGGCACATTGATACAAGGAGAGGGCAGATAGGGAGGTGGTTCTGAGAGAGGGAAAGAAATTCATCTACAGATGCTGACAAAAAAAGAAAAGAAGGAAAGGGAGAGGAGACTCGGCTCTCCAGATTAATTCATTAGTCTGAAATTAATATGAAAATCTAATGCATGTCTACTCAGAAGGCCCATTTATTTTAATGGGACTTATTCTCAAATAAGCATCCAACTTTAGTATGCCAGGGTTGATTTGGAATGCAAATTAGCTTTATTTAGTTGATTTTTTAAAAAGAATTATAAGATGGCAAGACTTTGCAAATTAAGAGGGGGGAAATGGTTGTTGTTTTGAAATGACAACTCTTATGTTGATTCAGTGAGGGAGAATCTGGGGAGTTCCTTCAAATCATCATCCAACATGGGCAACAAACAACTACTGATATCTATATTAGGTTCTGAGGGTGCTGAAGCTCCCTGAGAAATCCTGCTCATTTTTATTTCAGGCAAGTTGACATTAGGAAGGGGACAAGGGGCACAGAGAGATGAATTAAAGGTGGCAGAGAAGGTAACAGAAGCTGGAAGAAAGTGAGGAAAGAAAAAGCCGAAAATGAGAGGGAGGGAGAAATGTAATAGTGAGCAGGTAAAATGAAGTAAAAGGAAGAAAGTTTGAGAAGGTAAAGAGAATGTAGAAGACGGCATGCACAGAGAGAAAGAGGAAACAGACAGATTGTGAAAGGTGGTGACAACAGATAAACTGAGAAAGTGCAAGGAGGAGGCAAAGAGGAGATGGAAGAAGAGAGGAGAGGAAAACAGAAGCAATGCAGGTGATGGAGGACAAAAAGTGCCAGAAGGTAGGGAGAGGAAAAGGCAACAACAAGGGATAGAGAAATAAAGGAGGTGACTCATTTTATTGGAAGTGATAGAAATACTTTTTTGGTAACAAAACACAAGCATGAATGACAGTGCTGGCTTGTCCTCTTGCTCAATATTGACCACAGCCCCTGCCCCTGAATTAAAAATAACCCGGAAATCAAAGACAGGATACAACTATTAAAAGGGTTCAAAAGTTTGACCAATACAGGAAATATTGGTTCACTTTTATTGAAAACAAGAATAGTACGCTGATGCCCCAGGGTTTGATATGTGGTGAGATACTAGCACTATTAAATATAAATCAAAAGTGAAATTGTGAAAGTGGATCCCATGTTCTTAAGGTGTGGCTTCAGTTTGGACTGGTTGAAGGCCCCTGTAATAGAGCAGTAACAGAATATGGAACTGATTTAATTCCAGTAAATTCCGTTGTATGAATGAGAAATCTGCTCAATCCTACAGAATCTGAAGACTTCATTAGCACCTATGTATTCAAGAGCAATGTTGGTACTCCTTGTTTCTGTTCCCTTGTTGATATGTGTAAACATACGCAGGAACGTTCAAAAGCAAAATAAGATTGACCACAGGAAAATATCAACCATAAAGCCCAGCTGCACAAAATAATGAAAAGAATGATTTTAAAATATGCCACAATATGCGCTCCTGTAAACCACAAAAAAGGTGGAAATTGGCAGCTATTTTCCATTGTATAGTAGATCTCCTAGAACAAGTTTGTTCACACAGCCCAATGCATACTAGATTCCATTAGTTGCAATGCTTTAGACAAAACCTCAATCATAGATCAAGTTTACTGAAAACTGAGCTTTGCCCAAATACAAATGTAGAGAATTTCACAAAATGGGGCCGCTTCAGGTGTGATGAACTTTCAACACACACCATCCACATGCAGGAAACTCGTCTGCAGTTAACACACTCCTAGCTTTTTTACCACACGAAAAAGAAAAATCTGTATTCAAGATCTGTGATAATAGAGTTCATGCAATTTCCTGCACAGAAAAGTTGTCCATGTAGGAAATCAACCCTAAACCAGTCCTTTAGACCAGAATACAGTTCATAAATTGGACTGACCAAACCAAATTCAGCCTACCAGTTCTGTATTGTAGGCTGCCAGGGGATTGATAGCCCTGTTTTTTTGTTGTTTTTTTGGAGCACAGCATTACTATAATTGTTGCTGTTGATACTGTTTTTTACTTTATTATCCCACATTTTTGTCCATAGTAGGCTGTCATGCATTGATGGGTTACAAATTTTGCAAGACCGACTTAAGGTCATGAAGTTAAATGTGTTTTCATAATCAGCTATCTACTCCAGCTCCTTGCCAATGCACGATTCTGTGCACATAAACTATAGATGGTACTTGTTTGCCAATTCCTTTCTTCAAATAGAACATCATTAGTCAAGTACAATATACTGCATAGTCTAAAAAAAAAATGTTAAACTACAGCAACAACCATTTCCTTCAGATGTTGTTTAGGGGGCATCATTGTCAATTTCCCAGATTAACATTTATCATAAATACCTGTATAGCCTCACTCTATGGTCATTAGCTACCAAATTGTCTTAAAACCATGATCTGCTGAGGAGGTTCTATGTTATTTTTAAATTGCACATCTGAGACCTTTGTATTGTATTACTTAAACAAACAAACTTTTGTGCTTGGATTAGAATTTCCTCTATCCACCACAATGCCTTCTATCATTTATACAGAGAGATTTATTTTATTTTATTTTATTAGCAATTTAAAGTCTATTTTGTGCAATAAAAATACAACAGATCCACATTAATCTAAATTTTAAAATAATCAGGGTAGGGTGAGGTGTCAATCACAACTTATTTTGCTCTCGTGCACAATCTTTCAAATACCTTATTTCATAAAAGAACACAGCATCCAGAAACATGCATGCACATACAATAGAATGCTCACTTCCCTTTTAAAGTCATTTGGTGCTAAGTGAAACGAAAAGATTGATTCCTTTGAACTTAATTATGCTGCACTAATACTAACTACGTGTGTATGACAAGTAACAAGACAGCCGCTCATACTGCCCTGCTCAATACAATTAACACATCTGACAAGCACAGGTCTTTTAAACAGAGCATCATTTGCTAATTAGCGCTTGATAGAGACAAGGAATTATCTTTCTGATATCAGGGAGCCAGTATGGTGTAGTGGTTAAGAGCGGTAGACTCGTAATCTGGTGAACCGGGTTCGCGTCTCCACTCCTCCACATGCAGCTGCTGGGTGACCTTGGGCTAGTCACACTTCTTGGAAGTCTCTCAGCCCCACTCACCTCATAGAGTGTTTGTTGTGGGGGAGGAAGGGAAATGAGAATGTTAGCCGCTTTGAGACTAATCTGGTAGTGATAAAGTGGGATATCAAATCCAAACTCTTCTTCATCATCATCATCAGAGATATGTGCCTAGCTTCAGAGATCTGTGAGGAAGGTACCTCATCATTTCCTTCATTTGAACTGGAAACGGGCAGGAGAAAAGGGCACCAGTACCCCAACTAGTGGAGTCTGAGGGGGCTCCTTTAGAGCAGCTCTCTGAAGCAGGACGACAACCAATTGCCTATGTAAGAGTTTCGGATCAAGGCCAGCAGGGAACCTAAATATTTGTAAAGCTAAAGAACTGGCTGGACTTTGAAAAAGCCAGCTTAGAAGGAAGGAGAGATAGAAACCTGAGTGCACCAGTGTGATGTAGGACCTTGGTCTTCCAGACAGTGGTTCACTGAGAAGAGCCAGGGCTCAACCCTATCTGGAAATCATAGCTTGGGGGCCCCTTTCTTAAATGTATGGAGATGTTGGCCCAGCTCCCACAAAAATCAGCACCCTTCGAAGATGGAGAAACTTTCTCCTTACTGTCTTCAGCAACCTAAGCAATAGAAGCAATTTCTTTAGGTTCCACTGGTACCTGGGTTTTTGCTGATTAGGCCCGCCGAGTGATGGTATTTAACTGTTTCTCATTGGCTTCTGCACTTACAGTCATGTACAGAAGATTCATGTTCCTGATCCTCTCTATGTGCATGTTCGCATTCAAGGGGAAAGCATTAGTGTGAAACAGGTTGCAACAGATTTATGGCCACAGCATTGTTCCCCCCCCACACACACACACAAAATTGTGTTCACACTTTCCTGTTGCCATATCACATGACTTGCTGCAGCTGCACCCCTGTGTAGGTTGCACCATGCTAACATTTTTCTCACCCAGCCACAGACAAACATGTGATTAAAAAGAAGGCTATGGCTGGTTTAGCTGAAACTGATGCATGCACAGTCCCTTAGACTAGAGAAAGCTTTTCACTGGCTCCAGCTGCTCTTCATCAGAAAACATGGGCAGCATAAGCAGAATGTGCAACCATTATTCAAAACGTTGCTTTATTGCACCCTCACTGAATAATGTCAAACATGAAAGACAATTCCTTAACTTTATGCTTAGTTTAAACAGTTGTTGCTTTGTTAAATAAAATGTGAAGAGTCAAGGAACATCCCTAGAATAATTACCTGTATTTAGTAGAGTAGTGCTCAGACTGTACTACAGGCATAGGCAAACTTGGCCCTCCAGATGTTGTGGGACTACAACTCCCATCATCCCTAGCTAACAGGACCAGTGGTCAGGGATGATGGGAGTTGTAGTCCCAAAACATCTGGAGGGCCGAATTTGCCTATGCCTGCTGTACTACAACCAACTATAAACAGAGCATACACATTTTATGACTAAACTGCTTTTTTAAAAAAACTCATTGCAAGCAGAAAACTAGCGCATCAGGAAAAGAGCTGGGCTAGAACCTTCCTTCTCTACTAGTTTTCCACCTTCCGCGAGGTGGGGCTGTCCCCCACTCTCAGTCTAAAGTGATTCTAAACTATTCTAAACACTCAAACTATGTCATGTGATATAATGGTCCAATAAAACACCACCCATCTACTTTTTTCTCAAAGACCAGCAGTTGTGTAATAAGAAATGTGTGTGTGTTCCTTCAGGGCCATGAAGATCTCTCAAGCCTACCTTTTTGCTGTTTCAAAGGCTGCTATGCATTGAACTAAAACAATGTGTGCCAATGGAGAGAAGGGGGGGGAGTATGTGGAGTCACTTACTTAGTTCTAGATGTGCCCCTTCAGTCAGTCACCTCACAATTTGCCCCAGACATTATTTTTCAGCCAGGGCTTCAGCACATCTCTTAAAATAATGGGTGCTTTGAGAGTAGTAGATTATTTGAGTGCAAGCTCTGACTCAGCATGGTATATCTCATTTGGCTGATATATTAGAGTCCTAGCTATAGCACGTATTCTCTGTCACATCACGTATGAGGTCTTTCACCAACTTCTAAAAAGGTTTCCATCACCCAGGTTTTTTTCTGCAAGATGGTATACTGCAATGTTCCCTACATTTCTGGCAGCCAGTGTATGTATCCCACCACACACAACAATATTGTAAGTGCATGCAACTTTCCTTCTAATGCCTGAAAGAAATGAGTTTGAGAGAGAGAATTAAAAGCAAAACACCTATCCACCTGCAGAGCTCATTCCCTTGAGTTTCTGTGTAGGTTAATGTTCGGGGGTACCTCCTGGCTGCAAAGGGGCAACCCCAGAACAGTAATTCATATGGAGATGCAGTGGGCAGCCTCAGCACATATAATTTGGTTTGTGTTTCTCTGCAAAGCCAGAACAGCAAAATGTGCAAGCAGCATTTGAAGGTGCATAGGAGCAATTAGTTGTGTGATTGATTTCTTGTGCTGCACTGGAAGGTATCTTTTGTCACACTAAGATGCCTCATTTGACAGTTCAGGAATGATCAGCCACGCTGCTTATGTGGGCAGCATGTCCAGTCCTAAATACTTCTTTGGCACATAACTCACTTTGCACCAGTGAAATCTGCCTGGTTCTGGATCTAAACACATCACAGAAGCGTTTCAGTTAAACGCGTTGTAAACTTTGTGTGAGAAATGGAGTTGGCAAAAAACGGAACTCCACATCGCCATCTGGTGTCACAGTTTTAGAATACATATACAACGCATATAAAACGCTCATTTTTGCCAATGTAGCTGAGTCCAAGGTGAAATACTAGCACCATTGAAGTCAATGCCAAACTTTAGTTGACTTTGGCAATGACAGGATTTCTCCCTCCATTTGTTAAACAAGGCCAATCAACTCTTATTTCCATGTAAACACCTGACTTTAAATACATTTATCCACCTCTGACAACCTTGGTTCTGAACCCATTTAAAAGTAAGTTCTAAATATCAATTTCATTCGGAATGGTCCCTTTTTTTCTTCTGTGACATACCACATGGTTGGATGCCTTTGCCAAGGGCAAAATTCTCAGGAACTTTGTTAATGTATTGCAGATAACCAACTGACAGGATTATCATTATTTCAATTGACACGTTTTTCCAAACCACCACCAATAGCACTAGCTTACGTTCCTTTGGAAATGCCATCTGTAATTTGTAAGGATTGAAATCCTGAGCAATAGATGCAATATTTGCTACTCAGAACATTTTCCCCTTAAGCTTCTCCTCTCCCCCCCCCCTCCATTTCTATTTGCAATGTTAAAATATTCTCAGTTTCCCCCTCCTGTTTTGTCATTTCTGATCTCACGGATTCATAATGAAATCCCAGGGAACAAATCTAAATGGAATGATTAAAAGAAGAAATAGAGCTGTTCACCCAGCATGGTCTCTAAATTCAAAAAGAAATACTTGCACTCTTTGCATTTGATAGCAGATATCAGGGGTGTTGGGAAAGTTATTATTAACTTGAAGTCTCAATTCTATCTACACAAGTGTATCTGCAATCAAAACCAGATCCTCAAGGAACTACCAGAAGTGCAAACAACAAGAGATAAACATGGCAGGGATATCTAATCAGAGGCAGCAACCAGCAACCAGCCTCTGCTTAAACACCCCCAGCATGTATACATTACAGCCCTGGGCCAAATCTGACTCCCCAGTTGCCAACCAGGAGGAAAAAAAGCATGAACAGAGTGTGATTGCACTGCATGTATAGACTTGCCAGCAGCCTACTTGGGGGAGTGTCAGTGGGAATCCGGCCTGCCATTATTACAGCAGCAGCAGCAGCACCCACCCTGCAACAAAGCACTCCAGAGATTTAGAACCAATAAGGGTGCCAGATGAGAACATACATTTCCTAAAAATAAAATAGGAAAACAAAATAGGTTCAATAGAACTGATCCAGTGGTTTTTATAAGGCACACATTATCACAAAAATGCATATGGTCAAAGTTTGTGCATTTCACATCTGTATGTTTTTACATTCAATGTGGCAACAAAAATGACAGGCTTAGGTTTAAGTTATTATTGGCCAAGGAACACTCTCATTCATCTGCTGCCCATTGAGTTCTCTCAAGTAGGATATTGTGGCATAACTTAAAAGGTGTACTAACATTGCAGGAGGGAAAAAAATACAGCCTGTAAACTCCAATCACTAAAATGCCATGAATAAATTAAGCTGATGCCCATAAACATAAAGGAAGACTGCCTTGGAAATTAGTAAAGTGCATTTATGTTGCCATTTAGAAAATATTCAGCATCAAGTGTGGAGTCTTGCCTATTTTAATAATTTAAAGCGAGCTTTAATCTTGTACCCCTATACCAAGTTCATGTGTGTTGTCTTGTTTCTGCAGAATGTAACTGTAGCCGTTTTGGCTCAGTCCATGATCGCTGTAATCAAAGAGGAATTTGTGAGTGTAAGCAGGGAGCAACAGGGCCTAAGTGTGATAAGTGTCTGCGGGGATATAACTGGCACAACCAGGGTTGTCAATGTAAGTAATTGCCCTACATCTGCCCTCCTCCTCCTCCTCCTCCTCCTCCCCTTCCCCCCCACCCTTTGCTGCCTGCGCTTCTCTGTGCCAATGTGTGCAGTCCCTCAGCACTTTCTTTTTAAAAAAAGAGGAGAAACCTTTCTGCAAGGTCTCAAAACTCCTTCAGCCTGAAGTTTAATGAAAGCACTCAAAAGGTAGCAAATTGGCTATGCAATTTCTTTCGTTTCAACATTCTGCGTATGTGCAGTGCCCTCTCCCTTTCCTTCTGCTAATGCCTGGAGAAACCTTTAACTAAGATAGCACATATATGCACCTTGTCAGCTACAATCAACTAAAGTATGATAAGCTGTATCACCAGTGTCTGGGTTCCAAAGGCATATTGAAAACAGAAAGGTGAGAAGAATTGTGCATGTACGTTTATTTCGTTGCATTGCCCTTTCCTAGACACTAGAAATTTTAATTAAGATATTGAGCTGTGACTTTCTATAACAGGCTTAGGGAACCTCCAGATGTTGCTGGTCTTCCACTGCCAACAGCCCCAGCCAGCATGGCCAATGGTCTGGAATGATGGGAATTGTAGTCCACCAACATCTGGAAGGGCACAGTTTCCCTCTCCATGCTCTATAAAACCCTAACTGTAGATGTTCTGGTTTACTATCTATTGTCTAACCATTCAAAACTCAATACTAAGAAATATGACAAAGTTCATTTGAACTGTAGGAGACAAATCTATGTAGCAAATATTTTTCTGGATTGCTCAAATAATACAGTGCTACATGTTCATTTTTCCAATAGAGCAGGAGTGGGAAATGTGTGTTTCCCCCCCCCCTGTTGAGGGTTTGCAGTCACTTGGGAGGAGGGGAATCTACTGGGGGGGGGTGTCACATGCAAACATTGAATAGAATGGGAGCTATTGGAAGGCATTGACAAAGGTCACACACCATATTTAATGTGGCATAAGTCATGGTAATTTCTTAAGGGTGCTCAGAGGCATTAGGATGGCGACACCTCACAGAGCCACAATTCCCAGCACCCTCAATGAAGTGCAGTTCCCAGGATCCTTTGGGGGAAGCCATGACTGTTAAAAGTGGTAAAACGGTGCTTTCAATGTATATGGATGTGACCAAAGCCTGGGATGAACTCAAGCCTAATATTGGCAGGGACAGAGCTTTCACTTTTCTCCAGTTTCTTCCTTGTCAATCACATGAAATTAGGCCAAGGACCATATGAAATTGTGTCCCAAGGTTGCCCACATAGAGACGCTCCTAAGTAAAGATCTGCCTACCAAGTGGTCCACCAAGCCATGGCCCTGTGCAGATGTAACATTTTTCAAAGTCGCAAACATTATATTCTTCAAATATAATGCAAATCATGGTTAGCTTTAAACTGGAGCTTTAAAGCAGGTTTGTAAACCATCATTAAAGCTTACTATGGTTAAGTGTTAACCTCAGTGTAGAAATAATGCTAACACCAGCATATACTGGAAAAGGAAAGGGAGAAGGACTTTTAAGTAGGAGAGAAGAGGGAAGGGGACTAGTATATAAGCTCAGGGGGCACACCCATTGTTGAGTATGGGAAATGCTATCTGTGCCACTGGGCCAATATAGTGCAGCCTTCCTGGTGCTTGAAGGTGCTTTTGCAGTGCAGGGTGGGTGCAAAAAAAAAACCAGCAACACAGGAGCTTAATTGAGAAGTAGAAACAAGAATGGATTTTCAGGTAGGTGAAATGCAATTATCCAATTAGAATTCATCAACTTCTATAGTCTTGCAGTGGAAGTCTCTGGAGCAGAGTGAGCTATTCAGAACAAACATTTCATTAAACGCATCTTGCCTAGCTCTCCATTAGTGGATTATCAAGAACAAGCTTTGATTTGATGTGTTCATTACTTGATGTTGTGTGCTTTACGCAAATGTATTTCCATTTGTGCCTTGTTTATTGGCTATTTGCCAGTTCCACCCTGTGGTCATTAAGTGCATTTTCCCTCATCTTCCAGAAAGCATGCAAAATCACCCTCATCTTCTAAAGTTAGGGTGCACCCTAAATCTACAATGGTGTACTAAAGGTTACAGGATTTGGGCAACCTTTAGGCAAGTTAGTATCAATATCCTGTCCCTCCATCCTCCCCACCCCTTTAATCTGGAAGTGGGTTCCTGCAGAGTAATAATGCTACCTCTGTCTGTCTCAAGTACTTAGTGCAGTGCAAGAATAGTTTGGGGACTGGTGGGTCCTTCAGTAGTTTTGTAGTTCCAAAAAAAGTTTACTTAGCCAAGACAAGAGTCAGACCAGGGGTTTCAGAGGATACTACAGGAGGTTCACAGACAGACAGATGAGTGGCCAGAAAATCTGAGGTGGTGTTTTTTCCATAAAATATATAAAAGAATTGTATATATTTTACTGAGAACTAGCCTTCAAATTAGCATGCATTTTGAAGTGTTTTGATGTCAGCTTGTGCTACCTATAGGTCTTCTGCCTGATTCCCTATTTTTCAGTCCAGGACTCTGTAAACTTTATAATCAGCTCCTTTTCATGTTCACTTCATTTATTTCTCAAGGAAATTTATTATAGTAGTACAGAAAATTACAAGAACAGCAACAGCAGCAACATCTCTCTAATGTGCTATAAAGACTCCCGAAAGATTACTTGCATGAGCATGCAAAGCATACACTCAATATAAATCCTTGTCTTAGCTGAAACTAAGCCATAATGACAACGAGTAGAATATGTGTAGCATGGGCAAAGTTAATGAAGACAGAGCCAGAGAACTGGTGTTATGCAGAACTGGGGGGTATTTATTTCAAGGCGGAACCCAACAACAGGGAAGAGAGGGGGCAGTGGGTCTGCTGTGAGATGTGTGTTACAAGGTGAGTGTGTGTGTGTGTGTGTGTGTGTGTGTGTGTGTGTGAGAGAGAGAGAGAGAGAGAGAGAGAGAGAGAGAGAGAGAGAGATGGATGGCTATGTCCAATGGAAGGTATAATATATAGAGAATGAAGAAATATAAGGACCCATGGCCTCAGTCACACTTGCATCCAAACATGCATATGAACTCAACAAACATATGTAATGAGATATTTAGCTCAGAGACAGTGTGCAACGGAGAGGTTACATTTTGCACTAGTATGTTGGAAAATCAGTACTTGGATAAAAGTCAAAAGCTTAACATCAACAAAATGTAGTTTTATTGCAAAATATAAATATTGATTACTATGCAGTCTTCTGCTGAAGGAAGAAGAATTGGCGAAGCAAACAGCATGTAAATTGGATTGGTAGTATGTTTTTGCCTAGGGCAGAAGGAGTGGTGAGAGACAGCAAATAAATAAGTGGAACCTAATTGGCAAGAGGAAAGAGGAGGGAAACAAGATTATATGTTACTAGCAGGCAAAATGCACTAACTGGGGTCAATGTACTTTGATGGATATGCAAATTGACAGTGAGGCTGATCTCAGAAACAAAGGATAGCGTGGAAGGTCCTTTGGGGTGAAGTCATGGTAAAGGAAATGGGCCCACCCAGAGAACCCTACAAACACGCAAATAGGCATATGCATGTTGAAGAAGAGTCTTTGCTGTTACACCAACCTAATGCAATTTGAAATTTGGCCTTCTGTCATGAATTTATGCAATTGTCCCTGCTCACATGGTTCAGCTGCCAATTCAGACACAGCTGCCAATTGCATAGGATGCATAGTGGTTCCTGGCTGCAGATACCTCTAAAACATACCTTACAGAGCTCTTTCTGCCCAAGAACTATCCCTCCAGCACATTCCCCTGTAGGCCAAGTTCTCATCTGCATAGGCAATCTGCTCCTGCAAGGCTCAACTAGATGTTACTATATGAGACTATACCTATAAGGTTTCCGGTGTTAGAAATCTGTATCATGCTTCCAAGGAGACCTCCTGTATCAGTGCAGCATAACAACATCTGTGTGCCATGGCAAAACAGGAGGTCTCTGTGCAAGCTACTGCATGGGCTACAGCATCTGGCAACTCATCCAGATCTGCCGAATTCTTGATTCTGTTTAGTTTAGTTCCTTTGTATATGTCTGCTGCCATTTGATTTATTAATATTATGCCTCAAGGGGCAATAATGTTCATGCAATATCTTATTTTACAGATTTTACTTACTATTTTAATTTGATGTTAAGATTACAAGCCACAGGACACCTAATTCATCACATGCATCCATGGGCCACTGCAATATAAAGTTGTTACTGATTTACTGATGTGAAATGTTCGAGGCAAATTTGTAACCATAGACAGCATGGATGCAAGATGTTACTGAAAATTGACAGTGGGTGTTATCTGCTTTCCAGTTGTGGGGCAGGGGGTGAAACTGTCCATTCAATAAGCACAGCTGCTAGGGTCCGGGACCAGGGTTGCCACCAAATTTACCTACAGCAACATTTTATGGTTAACTTGAAGGTTCCTACACAGAAGAAATCCCAAGGAATTTTGAAGGAAGCAAAGAGTTTTAGTAAGTTATTTTTTAAAAATGTCAAGGGTGCTTTACATATTCCCTGTATCCCTATTTCTTAAGGTAGCAGAGATGACCCTTGTGAAGATAGGATTTATAACAAAGAATCAACACCCTATACCGTGTTTTTATCTGTGTTGATTCTACACTACTAGCTGGCAAGTATCTTAACAAAGAAGAGCAGACAAATAAATAATGACATTGCACATCTGAGGATTTCTTTTTCTGATATGTAGATAGAAACAACTTTGAAAAATGTGCCACATCAGCTGCTTTAACATTTCACCTGGAGGGAATCTGTTGCACATTTCAATGCATTCAAGTGACTATATAACAGGTTTTGAGTTTTTCATTTGTAATATTACATATTCCTATGTTTCAAACAGAGACTAGGAAATATGGGGGAGGGGAAAATCAGAGTAAGAATTGCTAAATCTTAAACTTCTCAGGAGGCAGCTTCCAAAGCAGTGACCCCAGTAGAAGCTTCCATGGAAGTGAAGCCCAATGTGACAGTGAGGCATCTATCTCTGTTTCTGGATGAGGCACCTTTGCTCTCCATCCTAGTTTCCAAATGACTTTTCTCTAAAGCTGCTGGCAACCCAGGGACACCCACACCCACACATCCATGCTCCTAAGTCAAGTAAGAGCAAAAGCTTTTCCAAAACAGCTGGAGTGCATGTCTGCATAAGAGGACACAGATGCCTTATCATCCAAGAAGGCTCCCTTCCAGGAAGTCAACTCCTTTGCCAGATTATATAAAGGAGGGGTGGGAACCTATAGAGTCCTCCATACATTTTTTGGACCATGACTCCATCACCCCTGGCAAAAGTTGGCTGGGGCTTGTGGGAGTTGTAATCCAAGACACCTGGAGATCGACAGGTGCTCTGTCCCTGGTATAAAGCATCAGCCAACACCAAACACTTCCAGTGCCTCCGAGTCTCATGTCTGGCCTGAGCCTGTAGTTTGGGGAGCTCTCCATGGTCCTGACTCTTACCTGCCTTTATTGCATTTCGCCACATCTGACTGAAATATACCCACAGACTCCAGCCTGGAACAGGAAGAGGATGTGGTTTTATTAACACTGAAGGCAGAGCTATTTGCAAGTTTCACTTGGGGCAAGTGTCTCCCAGTGTTGCACATTCAAACACTGTTCAGGCGACTACTCTGCACAATATTAAGTGCTGAGATAGCTGGCTTACATGGCAGTGGTCAAGATTAAGAAACAATGGTTTGCCTAAAGCCACTCAATTATTTAATGACTGAATTGAACTTCAGTGCCTGGGAGTTATCAGCTCAGTTCTCTTAGACCAGTGATGGCTAACCTTGACACTCCAGATGTTTTGGAACAACAACTCCCATCATCCCTAGCTAACAGGATCAGTGGTCAGGGATGATGGGAGTTGTAGTCCCAAAACATCTGGAGTGTCAAGGTTAGCCATCACTGTCTTAGACATTTCGCTTCACTCATAACCATGTATTTAACCTTTCTATGCATTTGAGATCACATATGACCTCAATGGGATATAAAACTGTAAAATGTTTGCCCCCTAACATGTGTGACTTCATTCTGCATATAAAATGGAATAGTTCATTATTTGGAGGTGTTTCAAATCACATCCTTTCCCTACTGTGCATTTTTTTTATCCCAACTAAACTGAATTAGGGATGCAGGCATTGAAACACTGAACGTCTACGGCCCTATTGTGAAAATTCTCATTTAAGTGCAGAACATTTAGATAAAGTGTTAAGTATTATTTATTTTATTCATACCACCAATATAGTTTGATTTGAAGGGGAAAGTGAATGAATAATGGTATCAGGTTTGTGTGGAACTCCATAGGAAATTATCATTTAGAGATCCCAAATAACATTCCTGCATACTTCTAAACTGTGCTCTAAACAATAATCTGTAATGTGATTTTTTGTTTTGATAAAGATGGCCTAAATACATATCATTTTAACAAAGCAAAACAGAAAGACTTAATTTGGTTCCACTTGACAAAATAATATCAATAAAGTGTTGTTGTTTTTAGTGTAGTGCGTTAAATGGCACATTTGTTCAGCTCTCACTATTATTTGTTGTTGCAACACAAATAAACACTAATTTAGCCACACAGGAAACTTTTATAACATGTCTGACACTTGTTGCAACACTCTTAAGTTGGAAAAATGTGGTGATGCCCTGAAGCTGCACTTATGAATTTACTATCAAATATTTTAAGTGAAGGCAATCTAGTGGGGTTATTATATGAGGGCTTCATGCCAAATGGAGCACAAAATGTGTCCCAGGGGCTGGTTCAATAAGTTGACTCTGGCCAGGAAATACATTGGTCTGCTCTAGTAATGCTGTTCTTAAAAAAAAAAAAACCCCACTTCATTTCCATACAACCTCATATGTTGACCTTACATCAGTCAGAGTATAATGTGTTGCCATGAATGTAGTAATGGGGCACCATACTAGAAGTGCAACTAACAGTTACCTGTAAGACTGCAGTATAGGCAAAGAAGCATAATTTTTCACATCTGTTGAGGTAGATGTCTCAGACGATGGTCCCAGTGAAGCATGACCTTTTCTTAGGAGGCTGTCAACTCCCCTAGATTGTCTCAGCAGAAACAGAAGGGGTTTTTCATGCCCTCTCCCCAAATTAAAAAAATACAGTTGCATCCAATGCAGTTGTCCCATTAGCACAAAGACTTCCTCCTGCACATCAGGACTTCCACCCACCCACAAATCTAGAAGGGAGAGAGAGGGAGACCATGGTGGGACCATGGTCACTCAAATTATGGTGTAATCTTAGGTACCGGTATACCCACTCATAAGTGTACAAAGATTACAGTCCAAGGAAAAGGCCATCTTGCTTTATCAGCAGAGTCACGTGAGAGTTATTGGCACAAACAATAATGAATGTATAAAAAGTTAAACAAGGAGCCTGTTTCTTCTCTTCAGAAAGTATAATTTTTAAGTGGTTAATACTTGATGGCTTGGTAATAAATATTTCAATACAAGATATGGCAATCAGAAGTAGCTTGGAATGAAAATGCAAAGGGAGCTTAGAACAGAAAGAGACAGAGCTTCTATTAGGTGCATGAAATAAAACAGCTTGAAAGATTAAAACAACAATTGCTATGTTGGACTTCAAATCTATTGAAGGGGAAATTATAATGTTGTTTATTGAGAAGAATTATTCATTGCTCATTTGAGCAAAAGCAGGCATGGGCAGCTCTTATTGTGAAATGACAGGTGGGCAGACATTACTGTAAAAGTTTGTCCTCAGTAGGAGTTGTGAAATTAAGCTCTGTATAAACTGCTTGCTCATCACTGACTTAGAACAGGTACAAAAAAATTCCCAACAATCCAGCAATATATAAACCTGGCATTAAGGCCAGATATAAATAGATATGAACTATAAAAAAGTCATTAATATTAAATTCCATTGCTTTTTTTTAAAGCCAAGATCATTAAAAGGAAATGTTGCTAGATATGGGGTATGTCCATGGGTGGAGCCCCCCAGTTTGTGGCAAGTCTGGTGGCAGAGCAACTTCACCTAAGGTGGACAGCTATTTCCCCGCCCCCCAACAAGTCTACTACCTACTACCAAATACTATATCACAATACTACCCAAATGACAATGGGGCCACAATCAGAAAGCAAACATGGATCCTGGGCTAAAGAATTCTCCCTACCACCACCACCAAATGATGCAAAACAAATAGGACGAACCCACCAGGTCACCATGTGGGGTGTTCTATGGCTCACTGGTCCCCTATCTGGGCCTTCGGACACATCCTTCCCCCTGGACTCCTTTAATGGCTATGGATCCAATCCAATGCCTCTTTCCACCAAAAAGTTGTGACAGTAGCTATGAGGAAGGCAAAACCCCAAGGCAGGCCCAATTTGTGGGCAGGGGGATTCCTCCCTGGGCCTGAATATGGTGACTCATCAATTCCACAAGGTGATACATGTGTGCTGCCCACTTACCTCTGGGCAGCAGTCTCATGCTGACTGTTGTCTGTTCCCAACTGACTGTTGTCTGTTCCCAGTCTGGTTCAATGCTGTGGCAGTGAACCAGACTGAAGCCTGGGTCCATCGCCAGAGCCCCGTCCACCCAAATGGCCATGATTGGCCAATTCAAATAAAATTCAGTGGTAAATCTCTTTGACCCCTGAGGCTGATGATGGAGTCAGCCAGGTGTGCAGATAGGAAACCGCTGTTTGCAGTAAGCAGTCTTTACTGATTTTACAGATAGGGCATGCTGAGCTTAGTAGAAAACATATCCCATACTAAAGAAAACATGAGCTGTAAGCATGGAAACCAGTGCCATACAGTGTTACTTAGAAGCAAGTCCCATTCAGATTAATGATATATACTTCCTCCCAGGTAAGTGGATATAGGATTGCAGTCTGAATCTCTTTACTTGCCTCTGTTAAGGTTATTTCAACAGCAACAAAGAAATACCATTGGCAAGAAAAAAGAAAAATTAAGGCAGCTCTACTACTAACATTTAGCCAGGAATTAAGTGCTATGAACAGCTTAAGCCTTACACCTCAGTAAATATTGCATGGGATTGGGCTACATAAGTGTGAAGCAACAAACTGCATTTTTGAGAGCTACGGACAGATTGTTCCAAATACAAACAGGAACATGCAATCTCTCAAACATGTTCCCAGACATGTCCCCTGGCAGAGGATACATATGCAGAGATACAGAGATTCTGGTCATTGAAGGAGCTTTTGAGCCAAAGCACACACTACATTCTCATTATATATCAGCAGGAGATTATTCAGCAGGGTGTTCAGTTAATGAGATGCTGCATTGTGGTAAATTTGGAAAAGTAGCCATTTTGGTGTCACAAGGTGAAGTTCTCTTTCAGTGAAAAAAATGCTTAACTTAAACTGTTGTTATTGTCTAGGTTTTTTTTCTTTCTTTTAAAAAATTGTTATTTCCAAGGCAGTTGTGGAGAGACAGTTTCATTATATGTGACCCTCCCCAACCACAATAACTAAGACTGGGGTTGGAGAATAAGGCAGGAGCTGCTGAATATTATAATGTAAATGGGTCAGTTTCTTTGAGCCCAGTCACCCACTTCTACCAATAGTAGAAGAGATTTACAAACCTCTTTAACAGACACAAGTACAGAAGCATTGGGCTGCAATCCTACACACAGTCAGTAAGCCACACTGAATTCAGTGGGGCTTACTTTTGAGTAGACACATATAGGCTGTGCCAGTTTATTGTGTTCTTCTTCATCCAGCTTTCTCACGCAGCAATACAAGGGAGACGACTTAGTCTAATTGGCACAAAAACATACCAGAATTGCAGACCCAAGGTCAAAGAGCATCACCCCAAAATGTACCTTGTCCACATTCACAATTTTCAAATACCAGGGCATCAACCATAGCACTTTAAACAAGCTAGCTATTATACATGATATGCTCATGTTAAGCTTATCACCATGCAGTATATTTAAACTTTTAAGAAATTCAAAATAACTCACTCAATGTTTAGCTGCATGCCTGTAATATAAAGTTTTATGTGACTTTCAGGTTCCTTTCCTCCTGACAGATCCTTGCCATATTTAGCAACCTGGTCTTTCCCAATATGCTTCTCAAACACATGATCAACCAAGAAGATCCTTCTGGATCAGGCCAATGACCCATCTAACCCAGCATTATGTTCTCACAGTGGCCAACCAGATGCCTGTGGGAAGCCCACAAACAGGGCCTGAGCACAACAGCACTCTCCCCACCCACCCCTGTTCCACCCATCTGTTCTCTTCCAGCACTTCTACTCCCAGTCTTGCTCTCCTAGGCATCTTACTCCTTTTTCCCTTCTTGCCTTGGATAATCTGACCTGCCATTTCCACCAATGGCAGCTGCAGGCTCTTCAAAATGCCAAACTGCTGTGCAACAGAAAGGCAGCTGGGGTCATTACTGAAAGAGGATTCTTCATCACCACTAGAGCCATAAAAACAATCCCCTTTGTACTGTAGATTATAGTACAAATACTGAGTAGAAGCAGACTTCTCTGTTTCCTTAGTTTCCTTTGAAAAGTGTTTAAAGTTTTAGCCATCATTTGAGAGCCTTGAGCAACTTCACTATGATAGAACCAGGGCTTTTTCCCCCAGCCAGAATTCAGTTCCGGCACCTCTCAGGTGGGCCATTGCCATTATATGAGAACAAGGGAAGCGTTCATGGTGAGTTCTGGTACCTCTTTTTCTAGAAAATAGCACTGATTAGAGCTATTTAACTTCATTCCTTTTTTCACCTAAGGTAGATTCAAAGTTTAAATACTATGTGTATTCAAAAAGATATGAACCTAATACTTTACCATAATTGCTAGAAAAGGCAGAAGAGTGCTGTTTTGTTTGCATTACTAAAGGTATTTAAAAGAGGAAAATATTGTGAACATTTTGCTTCTTATTTAAAAGTCTTCGTTGATAAGAAAATGTATAAATCTTAGATACCATATCATAATTTAAAGAGGTATGAGTGGGAGGCATTCTAATAAAGAGAATATTTATTTTCACCTTATATTTTACAGTGCTGGAACAGTGACGTAGCAATAAATAATCTGCCTTTTTCCACACATAAAGCAAATAGGGGATATGTGCCTCATAACTAATGCAGTATAAATCCTGATTTTTTTTCCACCTGTTAGCCTGCTTCATAAAAGTAATATTATAATTTTACTCGTACTTTGTAACCTCCACAGATAATTCTTCAGAGTTTGTCAATCCAAGCCTTGCTTCCATCTCCATACAAATTTGAGGGTTTGAAAAGTGACATCTTGTTCTGTGGAGATCACCCCATAAACTTGCATTCATCCGCGAGTAAAGCAACATAGGATGTATTTCACAAGGCCTTCTGCCTATATCACCACAACCACATTTGGAATCCCTGATCATAGAATCATAGAACAGTGTTTCTCAACCTCCTCGGGGCAACGGCACACCTGTCCCATGGAAAAAATCTCGCGGCACACCACCACCACATGCACCCCGCCCCCCCCGCCCCGGGGGGTGGGGTGTCCGCGCGCCCTGGCGGGAGGGAGGGGAAGGACCCAGGCGGGCGAAAACGGAGCGGGAGATCGGCGACCGCGGCGGGCCAGGCGCCCGCCCCCCCTCCGCCTCCCACGCCCAGCCCCCCGGCAGCACCTCCACCCGGCCCCGAGCGAGCCCGGTGGCACCGGCACCTCCCGCCCGTCCCCGACCGCGACCGGGGCGGCAGAGGCAGCGGGCAAAGCGCCCGGCAGCCCCGGCAAAGGCGGTGGTCGGCGAGCGGGAAGCGGAGCCGAGGCGACGCCAGCCCGGACCGACCCGGAAGCGGAAGCGGCCCAGGGCGGCACAGCAGCCGGTGTCTTCCCGCGGCACAGCAGCCGGTGTCTTGCGGCACACTACTGTGCCGCGGCACACCGGTTGAAAAACGCTGTCATAGAATCATAGAGTTGGAAGAGACCACAAGGGCCATCCAGTCCAACCCCCTGCCAAGCAGGAAACACCATCAAAGCATTCCTGACAGGTGGCTGTCAAGCCTCTGCTTAAAGACCTCCAAAGAAGGAGACTCCACCACACTCCTTGGCAGCAAATTCCACTGTCGAACAGCTCTTACTGTCAGGAAGTTCTTTCTAATGTTTAGGTGGAATCTTCTTTCTTGTAGTTTGAATCCATTGCTCTGTGTCCTCTTCTCAGGAGCAGCAGAAAACAACCTTTCTCCCTCCTCTATATGACATCCTTTTATATATTTGAACATGGCTATCATATCACCCCTTAACCTTCTCTTCTCCAGGCTAAACATACCCAGCTCCCTAAGCCGTTCCTCATAAGGCATCGTTTCCAGGCCTTTGACCATTTTGGTTGCCCTCCTCTGGACACGTTCCAGCTTGTCAGTATCCTTCTTGAACTGTGGTGTCCAGAACTGGACACAGTATTCCAGGTGAGGTCTGACCAGAGCGGAATACAGTGGTACTATTACTTCCCTTCATCTAGATGCTATACTCCTATTGATGATCCCTATGGAGAAGCCCAAGAATGCAGTCCTTTCCTCCTAGCTGGAAGCAAAGGTTACAGCCAGATATAAAGAGCTTGCACTTGTGGCTCTGCCATATTCTTATTATCCATTCATTTATTCACGAAATGTATTTATTAAATTTATATTCCTCCCTTCAAACCCAGAGCAGTGCATGACAAAATATATATAACTAGTTGAAGTTAGCCCGTTAAATAACGGGCGCTAGAGGAGGAGGCAGGAGGAGGCAGAACAGCGGCCGCTGGGGGGTGGAGAGGGGCTCCCTCCCCCTTCTTCTTTTTCCCCGGGGGCGGCTGTAGCGGCGGCGGTAGCGGCGGCGAGGATGGGGCGGCCCTCCTTGGCTTCCGGAGCACCGGCGCTCCGCTGGATGGGCCGTCCCAGAGGGGCTCCCTCCCCCTTCTTCTTTTTCCCCGGGGGCGGCTGCAGCGGTGGCGGTAGCGGCAGCGAGGATGGGTCGGCCCTCCTTGGGTTCAGGAGCACCGGCGCTCCGCTGGATGGGCCGTCCCAGGCCGCTAGGCCTCGGAGCCGCGGGGATTGGGCTCTGCGTTCGTGCGAGGCAGCGGCGCTGGCGCAACTGACAACGCGCGTGCGGACATGCCCCCCGCTCCAATCCCTGCGTCCGTGTGGGACATGGACATGCGCAGTAGCGCAATTCCGTGACACACGGACTGGACGCAGGGACACAGCAACTTTATTATATAGGATATGGAGATCATAAAACAACAATTATAAACTGGATATTTATTTATTTATTTCTTCACTTAATTTTTCATTTGTGCCACGTTCTGCTCTTGTAACTGGTGTTCTACTGCTGTTAGTTAGGTTTCCCCCAGAAAACAACATTTGAAATAACTGATAACCTATTCAATTTCAAGACATAATGTGGAAAAATGGCCTCTTTGCTACTATTCAGCTCCTATCAATATATCAAGTAAAATCCCAATTTGTGTGATTTACTATGGGGGGGGGGAGAGAAATCTAAAATGGAATATGCACAAATTGTCAAAACAATAAACTGTCATTTTGTTCAAAGCCGAAGCAATATTAAAAATAGGACCAGCTTCTAGTGCTCCCCCACCCCCCACAATGCACAACACTAATGTGAAGCAGTAATTAAAGTTTTTAATTGGCATGGATAATCCAGACAGAAATCTAATATCTTTCTCATTGTGAGGAAATCCAAATCCAAAGGATTCTCTTTTAGCTACCCAAATGTAGAAAAATTCTTTTCAAAGCATTTCCATAAGCATTTTGCTATGCACAGCGGGTATTTCGCACAAAAATTTACATAACAGACTTGACTTTACCTCTTTGGATCCATTCTAATCTACTTATTAAAATGTGTAGGGCATTTTTTTTCTTCCCTGACAAAAAAACTGGAGTGTACATATATAGCTCAGCCAGAACAAATTTCCATTTTAAGTCAAGCATACAATTTTCAAATGTAGTTATTAGACAAGAGTCTGTACGGAAACCCACCATATTGCTCAGTAACCCTCTAGTCACATCCCAGTGCAAGGTTTCCATAAAAGAGCTGTGCTCCAGTATTACCTGCATGCTTTTTAATAATTCAGAAGATGGGGAATTGTATATAGCTATAATCCAGAGTCCAGCATATTTTCCAAAGGTCCCCATAAACTCTCATTGCCAACTGTGGTGGTTTATACTGTGTGTTGAATGCTTTTTTCTCTTCTGTAGTAAACAGTGCACCCAAGTTGCATACACAAGGCTATATTTAATATTCACATAGAGGCAGTTTACTGAGAGCTGATCCTGAAATGAAGGTGGCAGAACAACCATTTTATGGATAACTATGAGATATATTTCACATTTTTCACAAGCCCGAACCCTGCTCATGAGACTAGTTGAAAGAAACCACCTTACTAATTGATTTCTTGGGAAATGAATAATTACTGATAACAAAAGCTTTAATCAAAAGTCTATTGTTTTATCTAGTTTTGAATCCATTTCAGGATTTTCTACATACACACACACAAACACACACAAAATTTACAGTCCTTGAGAAATATACACATTGGCATTGCCCTCACTTGCTTTAACTGACTTTAGTTGCCTTCAGTGATAATCATTTAGTCATATATCTTTATAGCATCATAACCTAATTATATCCACTGTATCAAGGGTGGATAACTGGATTTGTCCAGCAGGACAAGTCCGAGAGGTGAACAAGGCCTCTCACCTGTCAATCACCTCACAGTTGGGTATGTGTAACCTGGTAAAGAGAAGACTGAGAGGTGATTTCATAGCCATCTTAAAATATACATGAAGGGCTGTCACATAGAAGATGGAGCAAGCTTCTTTTCTCCTGCTCCAGAGGGACCCAAACCAATGGATTCAAATTGCAGGAAATGAGATTCTAACTAAACATTAGAAGAAATTTCTGACAGCAAGAGCTGGCAGTTGGCAGTGGAACAGACTACCTTGGAAAGTGTAGAAGCTGCTTCCCTGGAGGTTTTTTTAATAAAAAAAAACAGAGGCTATCTGTCAGGGATTCTTTAGTTGCAATTCCTGCAGTGTCAAGTGGGACCCAGAGAATGAGCTAAGTAGTGCTGGCAATAGGCCCTTCCAAGATCTGAGGCAAGTGCCCAACCGTGCCAACCTCTGGCGCCAGGGGTAGGAAAGGAGGAGTGTGTTCTCGGGGCAGGGAGTTGGTGGGTGGGGCTTCTGAAGAGTAGAGGCAGTGGGGTGGCCAGATGGAAACCAGAAGGGAATTTTGATCGAGACCATAAAATAAATTATTATTTATACATACATACATACATACATACATACATACATACCCTGCCCATCTGGCTGGGTTTCCCCAGCCACTCTGGGCGGCTCCCAACAGAATTAATGATGATGATGATGATGATGATGATAATGCAATAAAACATCAGACATTAAAAGAATGTACAGTAGAGGCATTTAAGATTCATTTCTCCCTTTCAAACGTACCAGGCACTCCGTTCCTACTAGAAAGACTTCGTCTTCAGGTCTCATTGCATACTCCTGACTCTCTTAAGACTGCCCAAGGCTCTGTGTTATGACATGTGGCTTTCCTCCATTAAAAAAAAAATTAGGTTGTCAGTACCTTCGGGGAAGAGGAATCTACATTTTCATGCGGACCGTTACTGCATACTTAGTACAGATTTTCATATATAGATATATGTAATGTCCAACCCAAAGCTGAACAGGGAAACATTTGCTCTTCATTGTGGGAGTCTTTTATCACATTTGAATACCACTATGCGTTCCCTTCATTTTCTTATCTCTAAGCCGTATGTGCACAGTTCCTTTGGCCTTTCATTACCAGCCTCATGCTTTTGAACTTCATTATCACATTTACAGCTTTCCCCAGTCTTCTCCAACCGATTGTACCCCTCAGGTGACTCCAGCAGCTTTGGGGACTGTATTATGAACTGCCTGGTATCCACAGACAATCAAAAGGATTTATGGCATGGCTGGAACTGAGGATTCCTTCCCACCCTTAAGAATCTTCTTCCTGAAAGCACTTGATCTAAATCAGACAACTGCACAAGCTTAGTTAACCGCCTCCCCTTGCCTAAGAACAACTGGAGGGCTCCATCCCCTCTGGGACAACAGTAATTCTAAAATGCCTAATCCTGGATTTATTTTCAATTTTGTCCGTTTTAGAAAGCAATCTCTTGTTATCCTCTATCAGGCCTGTCAAAACGACTCTATGATGTGAGATTATTATCTCTGTCTGGAAAGAGTGCCCACTTATTCTTTTGTGCAGTGCTGGATATTGTTCCTTTACTCTTTTACCTTTTCTGTTATTTCAAAGTCCTTGGTAGCTGCATTTCTACTGTTACACACCTCTGGAACCGATTGTATGATTTCATAACATTTTTGAGCATAGGAGATACAGAATAGTTTTAAGTCTATTTCTCTATACCCCTGGTCTCAAAAGACCCTTCCTTCCTTCCTTCCTTCCTACCTTGAACATATTAGGAAGTGTTGAGGTTTCAAAATTGTGACTTACATTGCCCATATGCAAACATTCTGAATGAGAAAATCCAAACATAAGTTTCTGCTTCCCATATTTTCATGGAGCAGAGTCTATATGAATTACTACAGTCCTGATCCCATTTCATAGTTTAGCCCAAAATTGGGTCATCATCATCATCAAACATGGCACCCCTGCCTTACTCTTCAGAAGCCTGTGAATCCTGATCAGAAACTGGCTTAAAACAACTTGCTACGCCAACAACTAAGATTTTTGGTTTTTTAAAAAAACTCATTCACCAGAGATCTAGTGTAACTTCAAATAAATACTTACAGAAGGTCATTATAATAATAATAATAATAATAATAATAATAATAATAATAATAATAATAATAAACTTTTATTTATACCCCGCCCTCCCCAGTCAGAAACCGGGCTCAGGGCGGCTAACAATCATAAAAACCTCAATAAACTACAAACAATCAATTAAAACACCGAAATTAAAATACAATATAAAATTCCAATTTTAAAATGTCACCTCATATTAGGCAGTCCACCAACAGGCCAACAGAATAACATAACAAGGCAATTAAACTCCACCCAACCCAAAAGCTTGGCAAAACAGTTCAGTCTTGCAGGCCTTGCGAAAGGATACCAGGTCCTGCAAGGCCCTCGTCTCCTGTGGCAGACTATTCCACCATGTTGGGGCTATGACCGAAAACGCCCTGGCCCTAGTAGTTGTCAACCTGATATCCTTATGGCCCGGGATCTCCAGGATATTATTATTTGAGGACCTCAAGGTCCTACCCGGGGCATACCAGGAGAGGCGGTCCCTTAAGTACGAGGGTCCTAGGCCGCGTAGGGCTTTAAAGGTCAAAACCAGCACCTTAAACCTGATCCTGTACTCCACCGGGAGCCAGTGCAGCTGGTAGAGCACTGGATGAATGTGATCCCGCGGCAGAGCCCCAGTAAGGAGCCTCGCCGCGGCATTCTGCACTCGCTGGAGTTTCTGGGTCAGCCTCAAGGGCAGCCCCGCGTAGAGCGAGTTACAATAATCTAGTCTGGAGGTGACCGTCGCATGGATCACTGTGGCCAGGTCAGGGCGAGAGAGGTAGGGGGCCAGCTGCCTAATACGGCGGAGATGGAAAAATGCCACCTTTGCTGTGGCTGCAACCTGCGCCTCCATGGAAAGGGAGGCGTCAAAGGTTACCCCCAAACTCCTGACAGCAGGCACTGGCACTAATTGGGCCCCCGCAAGAGATGGGAGTTGGCCCCCCAATCCCATGTCGTCCCGACCCAGCCAGAGGACCTCTGTCTTCGAAGGATTTAACTTTAGCCGGCTCCCACGCATCCATCTGGCCACAGCTTCCAGGCACCTGGTCAGTGTGTCTGGGACCAAGTCGGGACGGCCGTCCATCAACAGATAAAGCTGGGTGTCATCAGCATATTGATGACAACCCAGCCCAAAGCTCCGGACAATCTGGGCGAGAGGGCGCATAAAGATGTTAAAAAGCATCGGGGAGAGAATTGTACCTTGCGGCACTCCACACACCAAGGAGTGCTGCGGAGACAACTCATTCCCTAGCGCCACTCTCTGTCCCCGACCTGAGATAAAGGAGCGCAGCCATTGTCGGACTGTGCCCTGAATCCCCACGTCGGCAAGGCGGTGGTCCAGAAGTTCATGATCAACCATATCGAAGGCTGCTGACAAATCTAAGAGAATCAGCAGTCCCGACCCGCCTCGATCCAGCTGTCTACGGAGATCATCCGTTAATGCGACCAGAGCCGTCTCCGTCCCATAACCAGGGCGAAAGCCGGACTGAAATGGATCCAAAGCCGATGTTTCCTCCAGAAATCCACTAAGTTGTTCAGCAACCGCTCTCTCAATTACCGTACCCAGGTACGGAAGATTCGAAACCGGGCGGTAATTGGATAGATCTAAAGGATCTAGGGATGGTTTTTTTAAGAGCGGACGCACCACTGCCTCTTTCAACTCCCCTGGGAAGGTCCCCGTGCCAAGGGACAAGTTGATAATCTCACCCAGGGGGGCCCGCACCACATCTGGACACGCTCTAATCAGCCAGGACGGGCACGGGTCAAGGGGACAAGTGGTGGGCCTTCCAACTCGGAGGAGTCTGTCAACATCAGCAGGGAGAATCCGATCAAAGTGGTCCAATACTGGACCCGAAGACAGTCGAGGGGCCTCCAGTTCTGTTATTGTATCCAAATTGGCAGGGAGATCATGGCGGAGCAGCAAGACTTTCTCCACAAAAAAGCTCGCAAATGCCTCACAGCTATGAGTCGAATTCATATTTAAATTTAGCTTTTCCTCTAGGGTTGTTAAGGACCTGATTATTCTAAAGAGTTGTGCTGGGCGAGAGCTAGCGGATGCAATGGAAGCTGAAAAATAGGACTTCTTTGCAGCTTTCACCGCCATCTCATAGGTCTTCATAAACATCCTATAAGATGTTCTTGAGGCTCCGTCGCGAGCACGCCGCCATACTCGCTCTAGCCGTCTGAGATCCCGCTTCATTTTCCGAAGCCCCTCGGTAAACCAGGGGGTCCGGTTTCGGCGGGGACGCAGAGGGCGCTTAGGTGCGATCTCATCGATGGCTGCCAAAAGTCGGTTATTCCAATCCTTGACAAGGTCATCTAATGAGTCGCCAGAGGGAGCAGGGTCCCGCAGAGCCTGGCGGAATCTGTCAGGATCCATCAGGCTTTGCGGGCGAACCAAAATAGGCTCGCCACCCAAACAGGGGAGGAGCGGGAAGTCAATCTCGGCTCTCAGAGCGTAGTGATCAGACCATGGCACCTCCACAGAAGGGAGCATGACCACATCTATGCCAGCACCAAAGATCAAATCCAGCGTGTGGCCTGCTTGATGTGTGGGGCCCAAAACAAACTGGGAGAGCCCTAGTGTCGCCATGGACATCACTAAGTCCAGAGCCTGTGTGGAGGTAGCGGCATCGGCATGGACGTTGAAGTCTCCCAGAACCAATAGGTTTGGGAAATCCAAGGCCCAGCCCGCCGCCACCTCCAGTAGGTCTGACAGGGTGGCTGCTGGTGCGCTGGGTGGGCGGTACACCAGCCAGACAGCCAAGCTCTCCTTGGCGCCCCACACCAGACCAACACATTCAATGCCGGAGATCGTCGGTACTGGCAGAGCTCTGAAAGGACAACCCTCCCGGATTAACAACGCTACTCCTCCCCCCCGACCCACAGTCCGCGATTGGTGGAGGACGGAAAAACCTGAGGGTGCCATCTCATGCAAAGAGACTACTTCACCTTCCCGCACCCAGGTCTCCGTCACGCAAGCCAGGTCAACCCCCAGCGAGACAAAGAAGTCACGCATGGTGGCGGTTTTATTGCCAATGGACCTGGCATTGCACAGCACCAATGACGGAGGCGGATAATCCCTGCTCACCCTCCCCTCGTCCTTAGGGATGGGGCATAGATTGGAAGGAGTTCGAGCATTATTGCATCTCAAAGCCCTTCGCCCGTAGTGATATCTAGCCCCACCGCCATACCTCCCTCGCCCTCCAATGATGGGGATCCCAGGCCTCATAATAGTCTCCTCAATAGGGGGGTAACACCGTCTCGTTAATAACGGAGGTATTGGGCAACAGATATTAAGCAAAGGTCCAGGCTGAATACTGGATCTCTCCAGACTATCCACACTAGGGCAATCTTTAGTTAAAGAGACTATTTGATGAGGATCTTTTCTCTTTGAGCCCCCTCCCCCAATATTCCAGGAGATACAGGACAAGTTATTATTCATGTTCATCGTTGCCGTTAGGGCTAATTTGTCTCTAATTTTGACCATCTCTTGATTGCAGGGGGACGCCAATGTTAAGCACCTCCTCGCAGGTGGTGCTGGAAATTTGTGGTGCATTATATCGGTTTTTGGGGTTATTTCTGTCCTTGAAGGATTAGTATCTTCTGACATTAAGTTGTTATTACTAGTTCCTTCACTTTGTTGTCTATACGATGTCATGCGTCAATCATCCGTGTGGATGCTGTCTAGTAAGCCAAACTTATCCATAAAAATTGAACCATTCTTTATATTGGGGGCCACTAGTTCAACTTGATGCTTTAAGGTTTGAGGTCTTATGCTATCCGTGGGGGTACCCAGTTCATGAGGTGACAAATATAAACTTGAGACCCACTCTTCCTTAGTTAATGGGTTTGGGGGATTATTTACGTAATTAAATTCTAGGGGAGCGGAGAAAGCAATGCAAGTTATTGAGTTTTCGATGGACGTTAGTCTCTTTGCGAATGTGTCTTGCAATTTTTGTATTTTTCCAACGATGCCTTCCAAAGTGTAATCATTCTCTACTGGCAGAACCACTATTCCGTCATTTTGAGTACATGGAGTTTCCTCCTTCAGCTGCTTGGGGGCAGTATTAGTGGTTAACTGTTGGTTCTTATGTTGTTCCACTTTAAGATGTCTTCCTAAGGCCTTTGAAGGAGTGTTAGTCTCAGACAGTTCAATAAGAGAGGGGGGAGGCCCATTCACATCGAACAAGCGTGTCACTGCCAATCCCACCCTCTGTAGTTTATCCTTATTGTTTAGTATGCATTTTGCTGTTAATTCATCCTTGAGGGTTATCATCACTCGATTTTGCTTATTGTCATATGGCAAAAATTCCACATTGATGGAGTTAACTTCTGGTAGAAACCCTTTTAAAACTAAATCAATTTTTTTAAGAATATACGTTCTTTGTTGAGCTACTGTTGGTAACTCTCTCCGATTGTAGAGCGGGCAAATGACCAGTCGATTTCTATTAAGGATAAGCCCTTGACTATTTTGTATTCTCCTGTTATAGTTTAGATGTCTCAAGTCCAAAGGGTCATGAGAAGTGTTCTGTTCTTTGCCAAGCAATACACTCTGTTCTGTTATAGCTTGCAACTCAGATGCTTGCGATGTTAATGGCGACTTTACCTTCTGTTTCTTACTCTGTTTTGTAATATTAGTCTTTGTATTATTAGTATTCTCTATGTTGGTTTCCTTTATAGAGAAATTCTCCAAAAGCTTGAACAGTTTAGAAAAGTTCATTTTCCTGGTTCGCACCATGCTCTTTGTCCGCCGTCCCATTTTAACATTTTTTGACTTCTTCTTATGAAGTGGGTGTACTCTCTGTTGTTGAATTTTCATTTTTGCTGGAGATAGTGTCCCTCGTTTATTGCTTGCATTGACAGTAGTTGTCACTAAGGTATTGGGGGCTATTCTAGTATTGCTTGGTTTATTAGCAACTGAATTTTGACTTTTTCGATCTTCAATCTTCTTGACAAACTCTACCAGAGTTATAAGCAATCTCAAACATTCCCTTAGGAAATTTCTAATTGGGCCTAATTCATTACTTAAATATATTTGATAATCTCTCGTTGTTTCCTTAAAGAGCCCAATCAGAGTGTAGACAGAACTGTCAAAGTCCCAGCCGTGACCATTTAAATCACCCGGATTTACTCCCGGCTCCATCACACATGGAGTCTCCATACTGTCACCATCACTGGGTCTAGGTGATTTGACTGTACCGTCTGATGTAATTTCTAGGTTTATCAAATTCTGTTCTTGTTTGCTTTCTAGGCAGGTCTCCGTTGCTCTATTTTGGGAGGCGACCTGGGCCATCTCCAATGCCAAGCTCACCCCCTCGTTCTCTCCGACAGTTACTAAGTCCTTCCCATACCATGTTCGGTCCATAGACCATTCATGGGGCAGTGGAGTCTCGATGGATCCAGGGTCACTTACTTTAGGCTTTAAATAATGTAGAATTTCTAACTGCGGAATTTCTGGCCGAGTTTCTGGAGGGGGGAGTGTCAATGACGTAGGAGAGATTCCCAGATCTTTATATTTCCGTCTGGTAAACACCATTCCCGTTATATAACTGAAATCTTTCCGTCTGGTCCCACTGAGGGGTTAAATTTCCAGCTCCCCCTCAGTATATTACAAGCTGACTAGGGCTCCTTCGACCGTCTGATCTCCCTCCGCATTCGCCTCCTAATTAGTTGTTACGGTTGGCTATTCTCCAACAACGGTTGGCTATTCTCCAACAGCGTGTCAAGAAGGCATAAGGTAAGTAACAAATGAGTAACTTACAGTGATGGTGGATAATAAGGATGGAAGGTTCAGTTTGGGAGTGAAGGTCGGCGTGGCTCAATCAAGCTTGAGCTGCCATCTTGAGTGGCTAAAATTACTAGAGGATTTATCTAACGTCAAAGTAAGTCTCAAGTTTTTTCGAAAAACCTCTATTGTTGTTAAGTTCGTAATTCCTTTCCGTCAGCTCGGCTCTAAGGTCAGTGGAGACAGTGGAAACTCCCCCACTGTAAAACAACAAATTCTTCCAGTTCACTCTCCGCTTAAGACTGCAATTAATGAGATGATTGTTAGTCTCGCCGACCGGCACACCGCAGCCAAAAGATGAACGATGTGATAGTAAAACAATAAATTAGCCGGTAAAGTACACAGCACAGCTAAGTCTCAACAACGTTAGAAATTAAAAAACTATAATAAAAACGTTTAAAATAAACATTTGGCTAATAAATAACTAAAAGCATAGGGCTACTTGGAGCTGCAGCCTCGGAGCTGCTGCCTCAGACGCCATCCAAAGCAATATAAAATGAAAGAATGAAGATGCTTTTATGTGTGATGCTTTGAAAATAATCTGATTTAATTCACTGGGATTTATTTCAAATTAAGTGTGCATAGCCTCAGGCTACAGTCCTATGAATATTTACTTGGGGATAAGACCACTGAATGCATTGGATTTACTTTTGAGTAAACACACATGTAGGATCGAGTTATTATTCAGCAATGAGTTGCCTTTGGGCAATGTTGTTAACTTGTTTTTATTATTTTAAATCTAACTTCATTTCAAATTAAATGGGTGACTACCAAATCCCTTTCAGATGCAATAGTCGAAGAGGCACCCATCTCCAGCTCTGTGGCTGATCTTGATTTTTCTTAAGCACCCCCCCCCTTGATATGCAATTAGTTACTTCACCTTCTCAAAGACCATTACTTTCACTTTTTTGTCTCGGGTGGGGGGCATTTCTGTTTCAATCTAGTCTTCATGTTATAATTATTCATTCTTTCCCTAGCTTTGGAGTAAGTGGTTGTTTTTCATAGCAGCGTATAGCTTTCTTTCACATGATTTCACATTGTAAAATTAGGAAAAATGATATAATGTTCGTATATATATATACTAATCCACTGCATGAGTGTCACTTTTTAGAAGATCTAATGCTGTGCCAGAGATCAGAAGCTGTTACATTCATTTTCCAGTCCATATTGCTGGAATCGTGACTTCATTCAAAATTGGGTTGGGAAAACCTTAGGTGAAATGTTAAGAAACATGAAAAGCCTGCAATCAGCAGCACCTAAATATAGTATACTGACTCTCGTAGTCTTTAATAGGGTCATCCATTATGCTATCCTGATTATAGGGTGTCTGCCTTGAGTGGCTCCTTTCCCTTCAGTCTTAACACTTTGGGTCAGTCTCAAATGCCACCTTTTCTCAGCTGCTTCAGCATTAATCAGCCACCAAGTGGAAGAAATGGCTGCTTTTCCCAGGAGGCCACTAGCATTTGCATCCCAGATCTCCCATTGCCAAAATGTGGAAATCCATCAGTCCCAGCTATTAAGTGCTAATGAGAGCAAGGTTTCTGTGCATTTAAATAGCCGTGTGGGAGCAGGGATTTCATCAGGTGATGCTTGTCTCACTTGTAGATGACAAACTGCCAACTTTCTATGCAACTGTAAAGGTACGCCAGCACAGTGTGCTTCTTTGCGTCTTCTCCTTATTGGAGTTCATACAGGTGATGGTTTGCACCAGTCTCTATTACTGATCAGTGTTTTATATTTATTCAATATGTTATTAACAGAAATCAGCTTTTGCCATGCGATGGTGAGACCTTTGTTCTTGAATCCTGTTTTAGGTACATAAAAACATGAAAGCTGCTTCTGACTTATCTGGGCCCCATATGAAGCTGTGGCATCCCCAGACACTGGGGTTCTCCACTGGTGTACTGTACATCTCAGTTCCATCACCTCCCTGTTTGTGAAAGGGATTCACATGCCCCAGAACGCTGTTCCCACTGCAGCATACATTGATCAAAACAACTCTTCCTTTTTTTTTTTGCTTGATTTGCAATTCTTAATGACACTGGGATTAGAAAATAAATGGCTTCTTGTGACTCTATACTGCCATTTTCTAACACGTGAACTTGTGCTGAAGTTGTTGTGTTTGCTAATCTGCCGTGAACCAGTCATAGTTGGAAGCTAGCTACTGCGGGTCCTACCAAATGTCCATTTACTCAAATATTGCTTTTGTCTGATGGTGTGAGTGAAAGCAAATTGTGTGGCAGAACAGTCATCAAGGAAGAAATAAATTTGGCTAGCCAAAGTTTGAAGAGTATAGATGACTCACCAGCTTCACTCAAACATCAAAGATAAAGAATAGAGATGAGCTGGATACGATTTGTGTAACAAACATTGTCATTTGCAGCCAAGCAAAGGTAGGTAAAGGTAAAGGTATCTTATTGTAGCCAAGCAATAAGATAACGAATGCATGAAACTACACACACACACACACACACACACACAGCATACAAACTGATGCATAAAACACTTCAAGGTGTTTTACATAAGAATTTTCCTTCACTTTTTTGACTTGCATGTCATACTATGGGTCAAGCTACTAGTATCCTTTCTATATAGCCCTCTAAGTGCTTAGGACAGGGCATACCAAGAGTTAGAGCATCACAAAACATATCATTACACCACTGTTGAAAAAGCAGAAGTATCAGCGCAAATGATTAAAATGGAGCTGCCAGTAATTTCATCATAGACTTTATAAAATGCTGCAGTTACTATGGGATGGAAACCATAGGCGCAGACAGGGATCATTCACTCTTAAACACTCAAATGTTTTGCAAATAAAAATAAACCAAAACAATAATTATTAGTTACGCTTAAGGAAATATCTCAATTTGCATTCCACGACTAGATATTAACAAGAGCTCATCTGGTGTTTAAGAGGGGCATTTAATTAACTATTAGTTTCCCATTTAATTATTTAAGGCTAGTAATGATCAATATCCATGCTATTGCATTGATACTCCATGCCTGACATTGCTCTGTTTAGAAAGAAACAAAGAAATACCAAACCACAGCTGCCCTTTTCAAACATGCCGAATCTTTTAAGGGACTTTGCAGCTGGATTTTTCTACAAAAGTTTTATTTATTTCAAGCCAAATGAACTGAAAGATCATATGTGACTATTAGCTATAAGCAGCATAGTCTGCAATCTTACACACTTAAGTCCTATACATGTCTACTCCAAAATAGTCCCATTGGTTCAATGGAACTATACCTCTTATGGTAAGTGTTCATAGGATTACAGCTTTGCTGAGGATATAGACTGTAAGGAATAATAATCGCTGATCATGTGACTGAGGTGCAAAGCAGTCATGTGCAGACAAATCATTTATCAACAACACAAATCTTTGTTCTCTCCTCAAAGGCATTGCTTTTCAGTGCTGTTGGAAATGCATCACTTTACATCCAGCACCACAAACAGAAATAGAATTCAACATATGCTATGGTATTCACTGGAGTCAATTTATTAATTTAGATGCTAATCAAAGGATTATATACATATTTGAGTGAACCAGTCTGAAGATTTCCAAACAACTGTGGAAATTCACAAAATATAATCTTGCTATGAGTATCTAAGAAAAAGTCTAGTTCCTTATTCTGCATTTATTTCTTCTGTTGCTGCTTGCAATCTTTTCCCAGACTTGAAATCTCATCAGACTTGCTTTATGGTTTATTATTTCTCTTGGTTTATATTTGCAATATAAATATGCCCAATTAGGCTCGTCTAGTGTGCTATATTAAAGAAGACTAAAATGCAGACATATGGTCATCATCATCACAATTCCCTGAGCAAGCAGCATTTATAATGGCTTAATATGCAGTTGTGACATTTACAGATCAGAAACTGTGGATGCATTTCAGTGTTGTGTCAATGGGTCATAAAAAATACATTAGCACTGTAAAAGGAATCACAGAGGAAGGTGACGAAGGAAGAACATGTTTAGATGCTGCCTGTTGGTTGCCCTCCTGTTAATTATGGCACGGTATGCTGGAGAGGAAGTGAAAGAGCATTATTATTCAATGCATTTGCATGAACAGAATTAGAAGTCAACTGTGCATCGGGGGGAGGGGCATGCTTTATAAGCAACTGTAGGGGAAGCAATTCCACCAAGAACTATTTGTTGGTGCAACCTCTGTTGATTGATTTGAATAGAGCAAACACATGAAACTTCCTTATATATGTGTCAGGGTTTGGTCCATCCTGCCCAGTGCTGGCAGCAGCTCTCCTAGGTCCTACTCAGGTCTGATCCCTGAGATTGTTCTAACTAGAAATGGAGTCTTTGATTGAACCTGAGAACTTCTGCTGAAACAACATGCATCGAATTACCGAGCTATTGCCTTCCCCCGATAAAGAAGAATATGAGGGATTTATTTGATTGGTACTTTGAGTGTTTAAACTCCTTTTAGAATATCTCTATCATAAAAGGAGGAGGATTAGCAAGAGATTGGACAGAGGGTGCATGCTGGGTGGGTGGGTGGGTGGAAGAGAATGTATACATAGGAAGGAATATTTTAAAATGTGACATACATACTTCTCAGTTAATTGTCGTCTGTGTCTAGTAGTCACTTTGGTGTTGTTGTTTTAAAAAGGGAGAAATCTGTCCTATTTCTTTCTGTATTCACTTGCTTATGAGATTCCCCAGAAGCATGCTCCCATTGCTCTGCTATATCCTCATGCTGTCAGCTTACCTTCCACAGATAAGTTCGCTCAGTGTAATGGCATCACGTCTCATATTGGTATTTTGCTTTCGGCAACTAAGTGTTGCCTTTTTGTTAACGTGCAAGTTTTGTCCTGTTTGCTGCAAATATCATGATTGTATATAAATATGACTATTAATAATTCCAGTTCAATAATAATAATAATAATAATAATAATAATAATAATGACAACATATAGAGACTTTGTTCAGACAATAATGTTTCCCTTTGCTATGCCCTGTCTGTCAGGAAAACTGCACCTGTAAGGCACTCCAAAAGCAGGGCCAGCCCAGCTCTAAGGCAATTGCCTCAGGCAGCAGGATCCACAGGGACAGCAGATCTTGATACCAATGTTCACTCACCCCTTCTTCCGGGGGGGGGGGGTCACCATTTTGTGGTTCGCCTCAGGGGCCAAAATGTCTCGGGCTGGCCCTGTCCAAAGGTATAAAATCACTTGGATACTGAATAACTGTGAGCCTGCAATCTGACAATCAAAGTAGGCATTGATCCAAAAAAAAAAAAATCCCCATTGTATTTGTGTCCGTGCAACTGGGCACTTGAGCCCTGGTTAAGCATTCATCACCTGAATGCTTGTGTGGGCTAGAAGAGGAGTTGCAGTGTTTCTGGACATGCTGCCTTCACTTCAGAACTTCCTGCATTTGGAGAAGACTATCAGGGCTCATGAGCATGCTTAGAATCCCCCTACAGACCTCTCCTCTCCAGACAAAGGAGGTCTGAAATGCAGCTGGTCCACATGGGAAGGTTGGGGTCAGGACTTGCATGCTCACCCCTGCCCTGCCTCCCTCTTTAAGCGCACACGTGTTCACTCCGAAAGCCTGGATAAAGCTAATATTGATAGCACAATCCTATGCATGTGTATTCAGAAGTAACTCCCACTGTGTTAATCTGGGCTTACTCCCATTTAGGGTGCATAGGATTGCCGCTTAAAGCTTTTGGCTTCCATCCAAGAAAGCCATTTACATGCAAGTAATACTTGGAATTTATATAGACGCTCCTAAGAATTGCGTAGAAGTCAAAGGAAGGAATCAGTTGAGTTAAAGGAGTAGGCACTGCTGCAGAGAAATCTTCAAAGATCCTGTTATGTGCCTGTGATTGAGTTTATTTGAGCCAAGTTCACTGTCTCCAGTAATTCAAAGTGGACTGGTGTATTTTGCCATCTCACAACAAAAATCTAATGTGAGCATGGTAAACATAATGGGTTGGATCCAACAATGCCCTTCTGCCCACAGAGGGAGGCTTCTATTAACAGAATGGCTATTTCACATAGCACACAGAAGGTTTGTATGAGAAAGATGAAGCAAACAGCACAATCCTAACCATTTCTACTCAGAAGCCAGTCCTGTTGAAAGCAATGGGGCTTGCTCCCAGGTAAATTGGGTTAGGATTGCAGCGTAAAGCTAGAATTGTTATTCTTTTGGTGCAGCATCAAATTCAGCCTCTTGCTCAAGCTGGAGAATTGCTATAGAACCTACCAATTTATAGCGCTGCATGTATTTGCAGAAAAGTGCTGTGTGCTATTTTCCTTCCACTCACTGTTCTTTGAATCTCAGCTCTATAGTTTGGATTCAAAGCAATGATTACCAACGTATATACAGATTTTGGAAACACACAGAGCCACCTGTTACACAGAACTGTATGCCTGGTTTTCCATTATTCACATAATTATTTATATATTTTGAGTGTCGGTTACATGCACCCAGGAAGACTTCTGCATGGGCATCTCATCAGGGTTATGCCACAGTATAATTTTAGCACTGAATTGGTGGTGTAATCTCTGGGCATATTCACATAGCTTTCAAGTCACATTCAGAACATTCATGAAGCATAGATCTCCCAAGACTGTACCACCACTGTAGGTGGGACAATAGCATTTTCCTGCATGTGGAAAAGTGGCATATCAGGGAATGAGTTGGACCTTTTTTCATACATGTTAAGTTTTCTGGAAGGGAATGCTCAGACATGTGACCCTACACCTGCTGTCTGTAGTGGTACAGTCCCCAGAAAGTCTATACTGTAAGTTTTTCTGAATGCATAGCTTGGATAAACCTGCACAATACACAAGTGCAAAATTCCACAGTCTAAAATGGTCTAGGTTTTCCTCTTTGACCACTGAACTTAAGCAGATTGCCATAGGCTGGCAGATAGCATGTCTGGCTTTCTTATGTTCACCATGAGGCAAAGGTGATGCCTCCCCCCTTGAGATTATATGCACCCCAGACTGGCAGCCTTTTGCGTGTTCTATCCAGCACACCAGAGTCTGTGGTAACCCTGGTAACATGAACATGGGAAGGTAATTTAAGCCTTCAGCTGGGAGCTGTAACACAGGTTGGTTTATACACAAGTTGGAAAACCAGCACATTCAGTGTGCATAACTGCTGGCTGTGGGGGGCAAGCACTTGACTGCTTATAGGCTGCGTACATAAAGCTCACCCTTTTCAGGGAGGTGAGGGGATGAAGTCACAGAGATTCACGACCACAGAGGCAGGCCCACTCTCATGCCACGTTCTTCAGTACATTTGCTGGTGAGTAATTACCATGGGTTTAGCAAAGCTACTCACAAGTAAATGCACCGAGTTCTGAAATTATCGGAGTTTGGGGGGTGGGGCAGGTTGAAGAACCAATGCGTTTTTATTTTTCCTCATTGCTTGTCATAACCAAGTCACTTACACTGATTATGCTTTTCTCTTTCCACTCCTCCTTGCAGCAAACGTATGTGACAATGAACTTCAGATTTGCCAGAACGGAGGAACGTGCCACAACAACGTCCGCTGCCAGTGCCCCGCAGCCTACACTGGTGTGTTGTGTGAGAAGGAGAGTTGCGAAATGGACCCAGGCGGTTGCATTCAAAATTCTGCACAAGGGGCAATATCATTACCACGTGTTATACTCCTATTACCACTGATTGCTCCATTAGGATTAAGTGGGTTTCTCATATTCTAGGCAACCCAGCTTTGGAGGATCGACTTCAGACTGCTTAAAACAAAACAAAAAGAACATGCCACAGGAAATCTGGGGAAAAGAAATTGCAGCAGCAGCAAGCAGATGCTAATAAGTCTTTCAAAAACATAAAACGGGGGGAAACTAAAATCTCCACACATATATAGACTCTATAAAGGCCCAAACGAACTAAGCCATATCTATCCATTGTGGACAACCCAGCGAGTCAAGACTGTTATTTTCTGACTCAAGCTTAAGACGGCAGCTGCCAATACTATTACTACTAAGTCACAGCTGCAAAAGCTTACACAGGATCGAAAAGGCTTTCGTAACCACCCCCAGATGGGAATACAAAAAAAGAAGAAGAAGAAGGAAAGAAAGAAACTACAAAACCTTGCTCCTCCAATCTGGTGCGCAACTGTACCTCTTCCCAGTGTGTGGACCAACCAAATAGAGGCAATTCTTTGCTGTCAGTGCATTGTGGGTATAAGGAAATCTGTTTCAAAGCTGCCATATTGGCCTGCTTCAGCCCCCGAAATTCCCTTTCCAACTGTGCTTTAGTGAACGTTGCTCTGTAACCCTTGTTGGTTGAACGATTTCTTTGTCTGATGTTAGTAATGCACATGTGTACCAGCTCCCTCCTCAATAAATCTAAAGCCAGTCATACCCTTGTATATTTAAGAAGCACTGCATCAATTCATGCAGTGCTGACCTACTGTACAAGAGTGGCTATAGGACAAAAAAAAAAGAGTGTATTTATCCTTTTGTATTCAAATGAAGTTATTTTTCTTGACTAACGTAAGACGTAGATTTTTTGTATTA
Source organism: Darevskia mixta (assembly GCA_034641385.1). Lineage (NCBI taxonomy): Eukaryota > Metazoa > Chordata > Lepidosauria > Squamata > Lacertidae > Darevskia > Darevskia mixta. Next base: position 4,549,694 of record JAWWNH010000149.1, read on the forward strand.
TTGCCAATTTGTGTTAACAGACAATTTATTAATGTACTTTAATCCTAATCAGATTAAGGGGGGGAAGTTATTTTTTATTTTCATCCTCTTTTTTTCTTTTTTTCTTTTTTCTTTCGCTTTTCATTTAATTGTGCAGAGATTTCTCTGTATGGGCAACGTGCTGGCATCAAAGAATATCAGTTTACATATTATAGCAAGTGTAATAAGATTCCACCAAAGGACATTCTAAATGTTTTCTGTTGCTTTAACACTGGAAGATTTAAGAGAATAAAGATTCCTGCGTAAACAATTTCAGGGATTAGTATTGCAATTTCTTAACTGCATTTTACCAGGTTGATGGAATGGAAATTCAAATGGAGAATTGTGCAAACACAATGAGATGGATGTGAAAGAAAACTCCCCAAATGATTCAGAGATAGCAATTATGAGTGGCAAGACCATGGTAGGTAATGTTTCAGCTGGCAGACAAGCTCAATTCATTTCCTTCAAATCAATTCATTTTAGCTACAATCATATACCAACTTACTTGAGAGCAAGCCCCATTGGCCTCAATGGGACTTACTCCTGAGTAGGATGCCTAGGATTACAAGTGTCAAAATACTTCTGCTAACTAATTTATTCACAGTAATACATATAACACATAACATACATGTATCAAAATAGCTTTATAAAGCTGAAATGAAATTTTGTAGAAGCATCAATGTTCACAATTCATATTTCGATGTTGAAATCGAATGTTTTTAAGTCAATATATGAAACTTACATGTCAAAATATGACATGAAAATTCAGCATTCAAATATTTAGACTGGTTAAATGAATGAAGGTAATATAAAGTACTTAAGTATAAGTAATCTATGCAAAACTGCCAAATACTGATTTCTACTATGTTAGATACAGTCAATTTATCTAATTAACTGTATAGCATGCCTTCAACAAAGAGGCTCCCAGGATAACTGACAAAAGATAAAAGAATGAAACACTGTATCATAAACAATTAATAAAAATGGTACTAGAATAGCAGCTTCTAGCAGCATTTTTAACAGTTTAAAAAAGCCAGGAAAATGCAAGTTTCATCACTGCAAAGATGAAGGCACTAGGCAAGTCCCCTGGGAAGGAATTTCCAAAGGCAGGGTGCGACAACCAAGAAGGCCATGTTTCTAGTTCTCACTTATGAAGACAGAGGCACTCACAGGAGAACCTTTGTAGATACCTTCAGTGCACATACTGGTTGATACAGAATGAAGTGCTTGCTGCTGTTTATTGCCATGTGTTAGAAACTATCAAACACTGATTGGTATTGCATGCCAGGTCTCCAGTACTGTTAAACACTGATGGATACATGTCAGCAGCTGACTAGGGCTGAATGCCACTTGTCAGATATCAGATATATTGACTATTGTTGCAAAACCTTTGGGTGTCAAGTGCTGAATTTTCAAGTATATGTCAAATATGTGCACATCAATATAATATCCATGATCAAAAATTCTGAAAGCATTATTTTGAGGAGAACTGGGGTGGGGTGGGGGTGTTTTGCTATACACTTAAGCTAAAATAGGTCTGTGGTTAACAGATGTGTGGTATGATTGCCAGCACTGTGGAGCAACAAATGTCTTCATTGCAATCCTCCTCCCCCATAAGCATTCTGAGTACTTTGCTAGGTGATCTGTTTGCCTCCAATGTTAGACTCTGGATAGGTGCGACCAGGAGAATGATTTGCATCTGTTTTACAGAGATAGTTAACTGAATGGATGCATATAAGTGAGATGCAAGATCTCAACTTACCTGATACACCGCTTCATGCCTCAACATAACAGGAGGAGCCTGCACAGCATGGGGCTATGGTAGTATGATTTGCACTACGATAGCCCTTCTGTGATCTACTTTCTCTGTGCGGTAAGAGGTGGATCAGATGGATTCACATTTTTGCCATGTTTTAGGGAAAACTTAGCAGAACTGGGCTGTATAGAAATATTGGGACTGTTTGGACATACGTAGCTGAATAAAAGCCATAATTGTCTGTATTTGATTGGAATGTGTTCTGAAGTCTGAAAGGCTTCCACAAATAGGCACTAGATGGAAATCATGGTGCTATAACAGCATGCTAGAAAGAAAAGTGGAATTCCTTGGTTTTTAGAATAGCATTTGCTAAGTTTGCATGTAATGACGCTCCCCCAAATATTATCAATCCACTGCTGTTTAGAAGGCTGTCTGGCAGACTTCCAGGTACGTGCTAAACATTGCTTTCCTGTTGCATCAGGTATCCAGAGTTGTAGGTTCAAAACAATGAAGCAGCATAGCTTTATGAATTACCTATGGTCTAGTGTAGAGAAAATTTTGGTAGTAATCAATCACATTACCCAAACTCAGGCACAGCTGGACATGAAGAAGAAGTTTGGATTTGATATCCCGCTTTATCACTACCCGAAGGAGTCTCAAAGTGGCTCACATTCTCCTTTCCCTTCCTCCCCCACAACAAACACTCTGTGAGGTGAGTGGGGCTGAGAGACTTCAGAGAAGTGTGACTAGCCCAAGGTCACCCAGCAGCTGCATGCGGAGGAGCGGAGACACAAACCCGGTTCACCAGATTACGAGTCTACCACTCTTAACCACTACACCACACTGGCCCCACACCACATGCCCACCAAAAGTGGAAGTATAAACCAATTTGAACACAGCTCTTCCAAGAATGCTAACTATGATTTGGACACCTTGTGGTGGTAACGAACCATGTACTGAGAACTTTACAGGACATCTTTGCCCCACAGTCATCTTTTCCAATACTTAAGCCTAAAATTCATCTTCTTAACTCAAATTTATTCTGCTGCAAAACATCTGGAGAAGGTTGACAGTAATGAAGTAGCTGTAGATTCCAACGGCCCATCATCTGAATATTCATATTCATCCCAAACCTTAGTCTGCCTAAGAAAATGTATGGACAACCCCCACCCTCTGCATAAAAGAGCACAGCTGCATGATTTAAGTTTTAATAAAGCCAGATTTAGTATTTAAAAAGAAGTGTCAAAATATACAGTAGCACGTAGTGGGGAAAGTGCTGCTCTAGCAAATAAAAGTTTGTTTAAAAGTATTGCCCAAGGTGTAATAAATTCTTGTTTCTGCCTTTTATTAGCCCAATTACCGCATGTGACAGCAAGAGATGGAGCAAGGAGTGGAAGCAAAAAATACTAAACACAGCAATGTTTCAAAGACAAGGAAGAATCAAAAAGTGGCAACACATGGCGAATTTGCTTAGGAGCAGATATTCTATCACACATAATGCAAATATTTTACCAATATAATAGCCTCAAATGGAAAACAATTAATCAGCACAGACAGAAAGCCCAAGAGAATCCAGCTATTTTGTTCCCTCCAGGTTCTGTATTCTCTGAATCAGGCAGTCTATAGTCTTTGAATCATCTTTGATAGACTTGCCTGCACCTCAAGGGAATAATGATTTGGCTGGCAAATACTCCCCAGGAACACCCACCAGGGGAGAAGTCTGTCTTATCAGTTTTGTTTCTCAGAAAGCCAATATAGAGAATGACAGTAGCAGTAAACTGGTGATATTTGTGGAGTCCTCCACAGCAGCACAGCTGATGGACTGTTTGTTATTTGCACCATCAGGCTTTTTGGGTGTACCGGAATAAGATAAGGCAAAGATAAATTAAAGCTTTGGCTGACTGCCAGCAACGACCTACATGAAATTGTAGATTTACATCAGAAGCGCACTCATGATAATAAACAGAAAATTATATTGCAGCCTCACAGAGGAGTGTAAATGCAAATACAGCTGACTGACACATGGCACCAAGGATTACTTATAATTAAAGTGGATTTCTAATATTAAAATGTGGAATTTAAGCTGCCTGGAAATTTATTAGAACAGACCAAAAAAAAACCAGGCTGTGCTGTGCAATTATCAGAAAAGATGCTCTTCAGCCATCGTTGTACACTCAAAGCTTTCCAGAAATGCTCAGGAGGTAGGTTGTACATGTTTGATTATAGAGGAATTTGCAAGCCAATGGCAAACTACTATGAATTTCATACTTAGGCCATTTGACTAATTCAACGTACCCTAAGGGGAATCTCAACTTGTGTTTCTCTAACAAGAGCCTCCCACAGTTAATGGCAAACTGAAGGAGAATTTCAAAAGCAGTTTGCGGGGTGGCATGAGGATTTGTTTTTCAAAGAAAAAGCAAAAAAAACAAAAAAAAACACCCCCACTAGGCACACCCAATCCCGTGGACATGCTTCTAGTAGCTCTTTGAACACTGACCAGGATGTTCTGTTCATGCATTGAATGATCTTAGGGGTGTGTGTTCATTTCAGGAGCATGGAGCAACTAGGCCAGATTCATGGAAACAACATGCACTGACAACATTTTTTTAAAAAAAAAACTTCTGCATATTCATAGCTCTGTAGGATGTCCCTATACCAAGGGCGGTCCAACACACAGCATTTTATGGCATGAGGTATTGTTGCGATCTAACACTTAGCCAAAACCTGGCATAGAATTCAGAATACCTGTACAAAATAGCTTCTAATTCCATTCAAGTTAAACATATCTTGCACTGTACCCATTGTTTTCATTCATCTTTGAAAAGGGATACAACACATTTGGTCAGGAATATACTAAGGTTGATAGATACAGTGAATTTCTTCATTAAAAAGGAAAAGAAATCCTTTGGCATCAGTAGTCTCTACAGTGCCATTGTAGTGATGTAGCAAGAGTGAAACAGAAACACAGAATGGGTGTGAGTTTTAGACAAATTAGTTATTCAGTTTCCTTTTAAAACTTTGGTTCCAATTTAAAATTCAGGGCCTACTTCGAAAATGCAGGATTGAAGGTGGGGGGCCGACAGTGGGACCAAGACCTGGACTTAATATGTTTTTCCTCCCCAATCAAACCATCCCCAAGAAGGTTACATATAGTTGGAAGGTTTCAAAGTACATTAGAAGGTCCACTGACCTGGTGAGAAATGCTGCAGTTTGAGAAATGAAGCAGTCGAATGGCTATTTATTGGCCCACAGGATGCCAATCTAAAACACATGACACTTGTCATGCAGGCAAGGTTTACCTTGGCACTAAGACCTAGACTTGGCTAGCAGCAGGATCTGCCACTCAAATGTTTTTTTCAGAGTGATGGAGGCAAATGTATCAACGCTGTTTGGCCATAAGAAACCTATGGCACACAGTATTGTCCAGTCTTGCCAGCACAGGAGCAACAATTGCAGTGGTGAAACTAGGGAGTTTTTAGAAAGCAATTTTGCATAGATATATGGCCCTGGGCACCGGACAATGGTATAACTTCAGCAGCCTATGCCATTACACTTAACAGGACAGGATTGGGCTGCTCTATGTATAAATACTGCATTGCACAATGGAATCGCCTAGGTGAGACATCTTAGTGTTTAAATATTGCTCTTTCATTATCCGTTATCATTCTTGCTTACTTTAATCCCAGTTTCATTTCACAATATTCTAGATAGAGATTTAAATAAGCAAAGGCTCTGGTATTCCTACATTTTTCTGACATGAAATGAATAGGTTAGTTTATAATTAATGCTTTAATTCCTGCTTTGCTCTACTCTCATATTGGAAGGGGGGGGTAGAAATCTGGATGGCAAATTAAAGAGTGGCAACATTTAAGATTAAGTGATAATTTTATTAACTTCCAATAATTGCTACTGAAATAGGCCATTATTCCATGATATGTAATTATGGTAATATTCAGACCTGCTGAGGAAAATTAGGGAGATCTCAAGAGTAAAAATAATGTCCATTTTGTTCCCCTTGTCATAAAATTTTTCTCAGATGTAGTTTTTACTGTTCTTTCATTAGGGAACTAAAAATTCTGGTGGAAGGATGATTTATGAAAATTAAATGTGCAAATTCCATTTTTATCTGCATAATCCCTAAGACTCCCACATATGGCAGAGTAACACTTTAAAAGTACCGGTAGTGTTCACTTCACAGGGCTATTTGGTTTTTGGAATGACTTGGGGACATATTCCACTTATATTTGGGCCTATGGTCCAAAGTCTTTGGATGCTTCCATGACCACTTAAATTGTCAGCAAATTTACTATGGAAAAGTAGTGTGTGGTATTGTTTTAACTTTAAAAAATCTGGTGCAATTTTTAAAAAAATTGGACTGTCCATTCAGATCTTCTCCTGGAAAAGATAACCTGCACTGTGGCAGAGGATTTGCAAAGGCCTCTGGGCACCAGCTCCACCTAGATTGGGCTTTTCAGCTTATGGCAACACATATACAACACCAGTTTTCATGCTTGTTTTCTCTTTTGGATTACAGTGATGGCTAACCTTGACACTCCAGATGTTTTGGAACTACAACTCCCATCATCCCTGACCACTGGTCCTGTTAGCTAGGGATGATGGGAGTTGTAGTTCCAAAACATCTGGAGTGTCAAGGTTAGCCATCACTGGATTAGGACATTTGTTTTGGGGACAGCCAAATATCTAGTGTACCAAATATCTAGTTTACATGACTGGGGTCACATGGATTTTCACCACCAGTTGAAAGCAGTTTTTCTTTTCAGTAATGCATCTTGGCACAGCTGCGTCTGACTCTTGGCAGGGTTTTTGCACAGCAATCATAGTCAGCCAGAAGTGTCATCAAACCAGCCATCTTCAAATGATTATGTAAAATATTATCCATCTAATTTACAAGTAGGTGTAACCAGGCATATTAACTCATTAGTGATTCTAAGGCTGCAAGCCTCCAACTATTTTGGTTGGAGCAATTTTGTTGAGTAATTGAACAGGCTTACTCCAGAGTAACTTGTTGGAGGCTACAGGCAAAAAGAAAAAGAAATCCGCTTTACCTACAGCAACAAACAAACTGTGAAAGTCAAATAAAGGAGATCCTAAATTATCCCAACGGAGGAATGATTCTCATAAAAGTGATTCTTAGCTGCCGTTTAGAATGCAAAGTTAATTAACGCAAGGCATTGGGATATATCTGGAGGACAATAATGCTTTAATAGAAACATTAATGTGCATCTTTTAGAAATAAATTGAGGACATATTGAGATATAGGAGGACGGAAACAGTAAACAGAAATATAAGGAAAATGTCAAAGTAGCACATGACTTCATTGGTTGCATTCATGCATGCTAAGCTTCTATTGTCATTACATCTCTTAATCCATGGATGATTCAAGAGTATAAATTGAGTTTCCATATTATACTCCTGGAGCTTACAAGGTGCCATTTTGACATGACACAGTGCAGCACTACATGGCTGGCCCTAAACATTTCCATACCCCAGAAAGGAATGCAAACCTCACCACTCATTCTCACTCTTACCCAGAATATTAATTACAAGTTATAAGACAGATAAATAATTGCAAGATACATAAGATTTTTCTCATTTGTTTGTTATGGGAAGGTGCAAGGCTCATTGTTAAACCTGGAGAAAGAGGTGAAGGGTTTGAGAAAAGAGGGTGAGCTGAAGCAGACCATTAATGTATTTTACCTCTCTCAATAGCATTTTCCAACCCAATTTTCCCTAATTCAGGAATAGAAGAGATTAAAAACAACCTGGATAGAAGAAATGGAAGAAGATTTTCAGAGGAGAACAGCAAGCATGGGAAGAATTATGTGTCTGACTTTTTGGTTTTTCCTTTACAAATACCTCCTACGTTTGCATTGCCTTGGCAAACTCAGTACCTTGTACAGCAGTCCCACAAAATTTACATGCATTTAACCTGTGCACATTCAGTTTTGTGTGTGTTGCAAGAAAAAAAAATCAAATAAATAACAATAAAAAGGGGGCAGGCATCCAGGAAAAATGACTTTGGCAATCCTGCCCATCATTGCATTGAATGTGTTTTAACTATACACGATTTTGGCTTTAGGTGCAATCCACAGATTGTAACCCCTGTGTAAATCAAGGGCTTATTATAGTTCAACCTCCTCGCCGATACTGTTTCTGCTTGCTCGTGTTTTACACAAAATGCCTTTTACACCCCTTCCTTTCTTGCCCACTTCGTAAGAACTACTTCGCCAGCCTCTCTTTCCCCCCTCCAGTCAGCTGACTGCTCCATACCTCCCATAGGTCAAGCAGTGAGAGCAATCCCATGTCTATGATACAAATGAGCCACCATTGAACAGAAATGTTAGGGACCTGGAGATTGAGGGAACCCATGGAGAGGTCAGGCCTCATTGTACCACAGGTGTTGTCCTCGGTGCCAACAATAGAAAGGTGTGGTTACACATTACCTCAGATCCTTTTTCTCCTCCATCTGATAGTCACCGCTTCAGGACTTCAGGAAACAACGATTCATCACAGGAAAGCTGCAAGGCCCATTGGCTCATATGTACCTTCTTCCATTCACCAGCAAGCACAGTTCCAGTCTGCTCTCTGTGTGAGAATTTTTCCACATATGAACCTAGTCAGGGTAATATCTCTCTTACTGCTCATTGAACACAACACAGTTGCTGTTCTTGTCCTACCACTGAGTCATCATAGGCTCATGTGTATACTTAATAAAACAGTGGTGGTTAGCTGAGCAGCTGGCATCAGCTTCTATAAGTGTCATTGATTAGTTCAAGCCTGCTTATTTTTATTATGTCTCTTCCCTTATAGCTACTTCATGAAGGAGACAATGCCTCTGTTCAATTGCTTCTGAATGTTCTTGCAGCAGGAAAGCTGCAAGCCAGGGATGAAACAGAAATGCTGAGTTCTTTCAGGTGCTGTAAGAGTCTTTGTTGTTTTGCTGCAAATGACTAAACACAGCTGCCCATCTGCAAAACCAGTATACTCAACTGAGCTCACATCCATGCAATTAATATTTGAAAGGCGGTTTCCTACCTTCGTATTATTCTGAAGCAGAAGCAATTTAGAATTTACCTATTTCTGAGCGAATGCAACAGAGCTAAAAAAGAAAGAAAGCAGTAATATATCTGCCTTATTTTTCAAAGAAACTGGACAGCTGCAAAGCATTTGACACCTTGCCCCCCTTTCGTTAAATTTATTAATGCCCACATAATGTGTGCTGCATTAAGCCTCTAAATTAATGTGTAAAATCTCTTGCACCTTGAGAATAAATTCATTTGCAGAGGCCTGGGATTCTGACATTATTGGGGTTTGATACATGGATATTTCTGCTTCCTAGAAACTCGGTTTTGAAGGACTCTCCATTTTGAATGGCCTCATAAATATATATTGAATTTAATCTTCTCAGATGTAAAACCCATTTTCAGTTGTTTAGGTGGTTTGGGGGCTGGTTAGGAGAAACAGAATCTGGAAGTATTTTTGTTGTATGGAGCTAATTAGTTCATAAATCAACATGTCTAAGTACGGTGGAGATTACCCTCAAGCCAGCACAGAGTGAATTGCCGCAAACATAACTGCACTTTTAAAGACCTTTTACCTATCTCTAATGTCCCCATCTTCTCAGACTATTAACTTTTCTGTAGCAATTTAGCTAAGTACTTAGTGGTAACTCAGCAGGTTTTTATGCCACTTCCTGTCTGGGGGACTTGGGGGGGGGCGTTACCTTCCCTCTCCTTCTTTCTGTTTACCTCATTCAGGCTGTACATTAATGCTCCGCACACCTCAAAAGTAATTTCTGAAGTTCATAACCAGGCACACTGCATTCGGTGTAGAACTGAATGTACACAACACTTGATGAATTGTTGTGATTACTTTTAATATACCTCTGAAGGGTGACCAGAATGAGGTAACAACTGGGATCTCATACTGTTCCCAGCTGTGAGGGAATGTTAGCACCTGTGGTGTTTCTCGCCCCTGCCTGCCTGACCAGCTGCACCTGGCAATATTCCTGCATGTTCACACTTATTAAAAACACAGAAACCCTATTCTCCTCCTTTGCATTTGGCTAACTGCTTCGAAGTAACTTTAGAGAGCCCTCAGGTGTTTCCTATCAGCCCTTTCCCCCAAACATAGACAGAAGGGCCTCCATGATTTTCCTCAGCCATATTCTCCCACGTAAACTGAGAGGGGGGCAGTCTTGGGGTTCTTCGAGCCCACTGATCTTTCCTCCCCCACACAAGTACCCCAGCTGCCAATTTCCTCTGAGGTGCATGAAGGGAAGAACTTTGCAAAAGCCCTTGGTGGCATTGACTTCACACAGGAGAAGTTTAGAGGACATTGGCCTGGGTGCGACTTGGGCAGGAGGCAGCACAGTTTGTTCGTGGCCCTTCAGCCCTTGCTTAATGTTGTCATTTTAAATTAGTTGCCCACAAGGTCTTGGCAGTTTTACAACGCTATACAAAGTGAGTTTGCAAGTATGGGGTGGGGGTGGGGGTAAAGTGCCCGAGTGAGGATCTCTGTGGGCAGATGTGTGCCCACTGGTGCCATGTTGGTGACCCACTGCTTCAGAGGCATCTTGCAAGAGCTGCACCCTGCAGAACTCCTGAAAGGGAAAGTGGCAACCCTACATGCTTAAAACAATACATCTCTCAGACGCTGTTATACAGCATATTTCTTTAAGCATGTTTTCAGAAGCAGGTTTTGTACATACGCATGGCTATGGAACTGGAGGGTAGAGAGCTGCTGCTAGTCATTTTAAGGAATACTGAGCTAGGGTTAGTCAAGAATCTGACACTTTATAAGGAAACTTATTGCAGCAGGAAGGTAGAGGCAGCCCAAGACGTTTTGATGGCCAAGGCAGAATAATCCAACTTGCAACTTCCCCATGGTGCTAAAAGTATCATTACGATAACAAAATAATTGTCAGTTTGCTGTTCTTTAGTGGTTACCGTTCAAATCACCAACTGCCTAAAGGCCACTTCATCCCACTTAATAGTAGGACCAGGCCAGGTAACTGGTTCAATCCTCTCTTGTTGCCTCAGCCCTATTTCAAGTCACCAGTTCCAGGTGAGAACTCAGCAATTGTAACTGCAGCCCATTTGAATGGACTTCGAGTCAGAAGGGGGGAGGGACAGTTCCACATGGGGAAGTGACAAAAATAACCCCAGAAGGCTTGCCATTTGTTCCTCCTGCATTTCTACTTTTGTCGTGCATTATTGCAGAATAGAAATTATCTTCTTTCAAACGTTCCCACAGCTACAGCACTGCTGGTGACAAATGTCTTAATTTCAAAAGCAAGGGCAGCATAGCGGATACCCTTTCAATCCAGAGGGAGAATGAAGTTCTCCAAATGAAGTTGTTTGCACCTGCAGTTTGCTTGTTTGTTTGCCTGCCGCCGCAGTTGCTGCCGTCCGCTGCATCACCACGGCCATCTTAATCTACATAAGCATTTTGTACTGAGCTATCTTAACTGACATGATTTTTTTTCCTGATAAAAAGCACTGCCCTCCACCCCACGCACCCTCAGAACAATTATTTATGACACTATTGTGAGATAACTAGGCAGCCAACAGAGAAATACACTTGCTTTCTAACAAATACCAAATGTATTGTTAACTGTGCTGGTTCTCTCCATTCTTGGTTTGAAGTGAGTATGGGGGCAGGCCGGTAGACTGAACACTGGGTTGGGAAATAAGAGTTTCTAAGTCCATTGGTAGCAGATTCAATGAAATCTTTCTGTTTCTTAGCCTTCGGCTGCAATCCTACATAAGCCTACTTCTCACACAATTACATCTTACTAAACATACCTAAGATTGGATATGCCACACAGCAACAAATTGCTTTAGGAGTCAGCTTGGCACAGATGAAGGGACGCGGGTGGCGCTGTGGTCTAAACCACTGAGCCTCTTGGGCTTGCCGATCAGAAGGTCGGCAGTTCGAATCCCCACTACGGGGTGAGCTCCCGTTGCTCGATCCCAGCTCCTGCCAACCTAGCAGTTCGAAAGCACATCAAAGTGCAAGTAGATAAATAGGTACCGCTCTAGCGGGAAGGTGAACGGCATTTCCGTGGGCTGCTCTGGTTTCGGTGTTCCGTTGCGTCAGAAGCGGCTTAGTCATGCTAGCCACATGACCTGGAAAAACTGTCTGCAGACAAACGCCGGTTCCCTCGGTCTGTAAAGCGAGATGAACGCTGCAACCCCAGAGTCATCCGCGACTGGACTAAACTGTCAGGGGTCCTTTACCTTTTTAGGCACAGGTAAAGCCCCAGTTTAAGAGTTACCTGAGCCACTATTTGAGGCAAGCCAGTATTCTCAGTCTGTCATATGCAGGTAGTAGTAACACAAACCTTCCTTGAAGGGCCATTGTGATAATGCATGGAATAAATTATTAACAATTATACCAACAAAATGTGTAGGCCACCAAGGAGCTTATTGGGACCACGGTGTAATTACAGGTATCTAGTTGCCTACTTTTGATTATTAAATATGTTAGAAAACAGGTCGCTTTGGGAGCCTGATGACCGCTCCTTATTGCCTTACGCAGTAACTACAGCGTGCAGAGTGGATCTACTGTAAACAAAATGTCAACCACTTCAATTATAGTTCTCTGAAGTGACTTACCCCTATCGGTTCTCTCTTTTGAGCAAACAGTGTTGTACTTTGCTCCCTCTCAAGTGATTTATCTCTATTTTGGTGTCCTATCTTTTTTGTGTAAACCACTTTCACAGTCAAGCGCTATATAATTTTTTAAAAAAATATATTTAAAATGCTCATTTTTTAAACTAAAAGGCAGGACTGATTAAAGATGGCTGAGAGACACATGGTTCTGCTTTCTGTAATAATATGAACAAACTCTCTGCATATGTGACTGTCCATAAGAAGTTCTCTCACAGTTACAAAAACAGCTCTAGGAATGCTAGATTTCCCAACAATTCCTTCCTCCTGTACCTTTAACAGTAGCCTGGGGCTGGAAGTAGACAAGCATAAAAAGAGAAGTTCATAGAAAAGCCTTCATGTCTTTGCCATGACCCTCCTGGCCAATGCATCTACTTACCAGGAAACCAGAGGTTTATTGTTAAGGAGGAAGGGGGCTGTATGCACAGAGTGCTCCCCCCAAAAAACATGCCAATCAGGAGTGAAGGAGCCTTATGCATTTGCAGGGTACTGGCAGCATGTTCAGCAGCTCCATTGGTGTGGGAGGCATGGGCAGAAGGCATATTCTTGCCACCCACTTCACACATTCATTGAACGTACGAAATACATCCCCAAGGTTGCCACTAAAAATGACAAAGCCCTGTTGAGTCCCTCACTCCTTCTGTCTCCATAGTCTAGTTACGGGAATGATTGATATGGCCGTGTGATATGGTGATGGTTTCTTTGCTTTCATGCCAGGCTGGAGGATGAGAGAAGTGTGCATGGCATGATTTCACATATTTCCATAGCTGGGGTAACAAAGCACAGGGTTGCCATTTTCAGCATCAACCTTGCATTTGGTGTCATGACTAGGTCCGTGCCCTTTCTCTGTAAGGAAGAGCTTTGCCAGACCAGCATGTATACATTTAGCAGCTTTTTAAAGCAAAGGAGCAAGGGAAAACAGAAATGGAGAAACAGAAAGAGCCTTCCCCCCCCCCACACCTCTCTATCTGTAAATAAAGGGGAAAGGCACTCGGCAAAAAAGTGATATAATTGCAATATCGTTGACCCATAAATCATAATAAAGTGAGGCCTTTGACTGAACACGACTGTCCATTCACTACAGAATAAAAGATAAACAGAAAAGGGGGGAAGGGAGCAAGAAAACAATGACATTTCAAGCTCTCGCTCAAACACATTACCAAACTTTTTTTTCCTCTTTCAAGCCCGATTCGTCACATTTCAGCCATTTAAATGAACTCAATGTGAGTCAAATGTATAGCTGAAAGGATAAAACATTTGAGTATGTAATCTGTTTAACTGAGCCGCAGTACTTAAGATTGTATTGCTGTGGAAGAGAAAGAAGAGACTTTAATTTTCTCTAATTTGTCATGCTTTTCAGTAGCATTTGAATGGTTGCCGCAAGAAGGCCCTCACTTTGGCAATTTTTTTTTTTTACTGTGCCCAGGTAGCTTTATCTTGTTCAAGTTGGGTGGAGGGTGGCCAGGTGTCCCAGTTTATGCAGTTAGTCCTCTATCTGAAGGGCTGTCTGAGGGCAGTCCTCTGTGTGAAGGTGCCCTCTGTTTGAAGGGCTGCCTGTCCAGTCCAGTCCAGTCCAAGCCCTGTTTAGAGATAAAGAACTGTAAGAAGAGAGAGCACGGTGTTTCAACAGAGAGCACTCGGACAGCAGTCTGAAAAGGCACACAGGCCAGCTGGCCCCAGTCTTCCCCACTGTGGTGATGAGCACCGTATTTCAATTTAAATTATAGCAATTGTTTCTAAATTTGCATTAATACATATAAAATTAGTGTGCAATTTTATGCAAATCCAAGCCCTCTTTTATGTGGTGCACAAGCAGCTACTACGCCAGCATTGTTTGTTACTTATTTATTTAATAAACTGCACATGTCGTTTGTTTGCATAAATAAAACCCTCAGCCTCATCAACTCAGCTCTACCTCATTGTATGGTCCAAGGTCACATCCACAGCATATACTTAATGCACTTGGCTTCCGCTAAAGGATCCTGGAAACTGCAGTTTATGCCTCACAGATCTGCAAAACCCTTAATAAAATACAGCTCCAACCTTCTTTGGGTGAAGCTGCTTGCTTTAAAGGTATGATGTTGATGTCATGGGAACAGAATATACACAGAGGATAATGCCTTGGTTTGTTTTTACACCCGACTATGGGTGAGCAAAAACCCGAAATGACAGGAATGAAGCGTCAAGACACAGTACTTAAAAAAACACAAACCACTCTGCCCCTCCAACTAAACTTTTCATAAGGGTGGCCAACCTTTACTGGCTCCTCCCTCCCCTGCTAAATTTAGGGCTGCCAGATTACAACCTAAGGATGGTAATGTGAGGCAGAGGATGTTCTGTTGCTTTCACTTGTAAGTACACCTTTATTCATGAGCAGACTATTCCACATGAGAAGGCCTAAGTCCAGGTAAAGGAAATTGTTTTTGAGCTCTTTAGCAGGTACAGTATGTCTCACTCCCTTTCTCCATTCAGTTTGCATTTAAATGCACTGATAAGAGAAGAAGCCCAAGGTTGTTGCAGCTGCTCACACTAGTTCATCCCCCCCCCCCATGGCTCTTCCATACCCTCCAACATTCCTAAGATGTTCCAAGAACAGTCCAAGCGCCGGTTCATCCCCCTTCTCCCTGAGCTTGGCAGCAGCAGTACTGGATGGGGAAATAGGGACATTCAGGGATGACTTTTGTAATTTTGAGGCTGTCCCTGAAAAATCAGGACACATGGAGGGCATGCTCTTCCCCCACCCCCTCCAACGGAAGTCAGGCAAATGTGGAGTTTTGCTTACCATTAAAGTGGATAGATAAAAGGAGTTGAATTTCTGTTTGTTGACATTATAGTTAAAGGGTACAGGAGCCTTGCCATCTTTGTGCTCATTTTTCCATTTTAGCTCACATGGACTGCAAGGGCATAAAAGTCATGCATCTGCAAAGTAGCAGAGAAGCACTCAGCAGATATTCAACAAGCACATCTCTTGCATTTCAGGCCTTCTCATGATCTCAAGTTTAGCTACATTGGATTGCCTCTAGTCCTATACTAGGTTCTCACCCCAACGCCTGGAAATGATTCCCCATTTATCTCAATAGTACTGCCCCCGGCACCACCGACATGTGGGCTTACAACTGCAGCTATAAAGTGATGCCAACCATGTACGCTCAGGTATCTGACTGAGTTCAGCTGGACTACTAATAAGCATGTTTTAGGATTATAACCATTCCTTATATTGTTGCAGCAAAGGCAATACATGAGCAGGTATAGTTTTTCCCAGCACAGTGCTGCAATGATTGCAGGAGATGTACTAGGTGGATCCCTAGCCCCTTCACTAATGCCACACTGGTAAAGGTCCAATTGTCTTTTCACCACTGGACACGATAACCCAACATTCAGATAGCTAAACGTGTCCTATTTTATTAAACCACTGAGTTGCTTAACTGAGGCATGATTCTGAATCGTAGAATTTTAAAATAATAGATTTTTAAAACAAACAAACAAAAAAGCTGGCAAATTAATTACTACCTTTCTTTTGAGTGGAATGATTCTTCAACCATTTGCTCTTGCTCAGGTAAGGCTGACATCTTGTGGTCACCAGGAACATTTCAGTCTATTAACCAAACATCTGTATGCCCCCTCAGATACAAGCAAGCATGCTAATGACTGCATTATCATTTAAACAAAACACAAAACAGTCTGGAGCAATGTAAGATGCAATTATTTCACCTAATTAGATCTGGTGCTGAGACAAGCTGAAGCATAATTGGAAAGATTAAAATGCAGCTATCGGTAATCTGGCTGTTTGGTTAACTAGATTATTTCTTGCAAGGTTTGGAGAATCCTAAAGTGAAAACTATTTTGGGAAGGAGGGGAGGGGTCAAAACAAAAGAAGCATATAGTATGTTTGCAGGGTGAGTAAAGGCAAAAAGGTTGTTATTTTTTAAGCACTTCTGCAGAGGCAGGAATTTTGGCAGGTGCAGTTTGACTCTGACATGCTGCAAGGGATGGAAAAGTTGAACCAGCTGAGATTCATTATTCTCCAGATCAAGCAAAGATATATCTATGCCAGATATTTAAACTAGCTTATTATTATTTATTTCAAAATACCGGTATCTACCCACACACCTACAGCATTTCCCCTAGTGACATGCAGTTAAAAACATTCTGTATAGTTGATGGAATCCAGTTGCTTTCCTTGCAGGTCCCCCAGCAGCTTCTGATTCTGCAGATGCTTCTGCCAACAAAAAAGGAGGGGAGACAATTTTTGCCCAATGATAAATCAAAAAAATCATATTCAGATAGTTGGGGGATTCTCTGGAGCAGGGTGGAAGATGGTGTGAAGTTCTGCTGAATGACGAACAAACCAGCAAAAATTGCTTCCCTGCCTCATCCACTAGTGGAGGAACTCACTTGATTGGAAACTTTTCCACAGGCACAATGGGAATTAATTGACTTCTACCCAATACAATCAGTAAGATGTGCTGCAGCTCGGGCACCAGGAGTCCTGGGATGGTTCCCAGGTCTTGTGTGATGCTACTGTATACCGGTATGTAACAGTGGAATGCACATGACCCTTTCATGTTCCTGATTATTTGAGAAAGTGATGTGGTTGAATTGGGCTTTTTCTAACTTCTTAAGAAGACATCTGAGTTAGGCTGAGCCCAATTACAAATTATGGTCTGCCCACTACTAGACTGCTTGGTAGAGCCTGTGTGTTTGAATGTTTCCATGTTGCATATATGGTATCCACAAGTGTGGGGGTCGGCTTATGGGTGGCACAAATCCACACAGCAAATATTCCCCATAATTTACAGCGGGGATGGCAATGTTGCAAGGGGGATGCTACTTTTGTATTTATTGTTTAAATGTAATAATGAGTGCTATAGTTCAAAGAAGACATAATGAGAAAGGGGAAAGGAAAGGGAGTTAGGGTTGGATGGAAGAACATTTTGCCAGTTACTAGTTCGATCTGGAAAACATTTAAGAGAAGTAAGAGTGTAAAATGTTTAAGGCACAAGCAGTGGGAACTGGAAGAGTGAAAGTTAAAAGCACCTGTGTACATTGCAGGGCTATCCAGTCCAGTCCACAGAACACCCAAAGTGCCTATAAAATGCTTGGCAATCCAGTATTTCTTTGACTCGTTTTAATGGCCATTATAAACCCACACATCAAAACAATTCTTGGTTAACATGGTAGGCAAAATTTGAGTGCAGGGGAAGGACAATTGCAGACAAATGATACCAAGGCCAAGGGAACTTTGGGCTACAATTAGTACTTCATTGCTCTTTAAACTGCCCAAACGTTAGCACATGCGAATTCTGACAGTTTGACAAAGATGTATGTGTAGCCTTGCCAATGCCATGCAGGCAAATGTCACTTACGTCGTTATTAGAAATCGCCCTTAAGCTAACATCGTATGTCTTTTTGACAAGATGAATGGTTGGCTTCTGACAATGAATAATTTTCATTTATACTGGAAGAAAATGTTATAAGGTTTCTTCAATTAAAGAAATGCATATATGGGATTGCAGATTATTAATTAAGAAAGTTATGCACATGTTCAGATATGGAGGTTATCTCTTTGTGGTCTTCCAGAAGATGATGACAAAAGGAGTATGCTTATAACCATATTTACTCAAATCTAATGCTCACCTTTTTTGGCCCAATTATGTTGCAAAAATTAAGGTGTGCATTAGATTTGATGGCACATTTATATTTGCCAGCAAATGCTTTTTTTTGTTTCAAGCTTCTGAAAACTGAGAAGCATATTAGATTCAATGGTGCATTAGACTTGAGTAAATACGGGTATACCGTATTGCTGGATAAATGCTTATTATCCTCTGACTCAAGTATTTGTTGTGTTTATAAGTACTATGTGAAGCACAAGCTTAAGAGTTAACACCTGCCCTGCAATTATTATTTATCATTTAAGTGACCTAAGTCTGTTCATTTAGCACACTTGTGATAAATAAGGAGCTTAGGACAGTATCCATAGGTCATCTTTATCCTTATAAAGAAAATATGCTCACAGAAAGCTATATCCAACGCTCAATAACCATGGCATCAAGGTAGTGACTTGCATCTTTGAATGCGCCACAGATGGACCGGTGATATAATCTCACATCCCCTCAAATCCAGCACTTTTGAACGAATTCAGTTAACACATTTAGCTGCAAGTTATGCATTGTTGAATAATGAAGTGGTGAGAGATCTCATCCACTGCCAAAGAGAACCATGGCTGATGGGGATTTCTGCAATACTCTGTATCCTACATCACACTGGCTCTCATTGCCCTTTATTGGTTACATCTCATAATGGGAAGAGATAGTAAATGTGTGTATATAAAACACATACAGACATAGACATGCATACATGTACAAAGCAAGAGAGGATAGGATTATAATAAACTCCTAAATGCCTTCCAGTCATTTCAATTTGTCATTGGGCAGGGACTCAGAAGATCCAGTCTATGGGTTGGAACACTGGCACAAGTGCAAAGACTCAGCTCTGAACAATCCCACAAGCGTTGTGATTCCCAGTGTGTTTTTTCCCTCTCAGTTATGGGTCATGCATTTATCTCAAAATAATCCTAGTATACAAAGCATGCATGAATGGATGGACAGACAAATATAATTTGATATGTGTTCATTTTTGAAGAAAAGATACAAAATGTGTCCTCCATTATGCACTCTCATCCTACCAGAACTCAGGGCCAGTCAATCACATCTGACTGGTAGCAGATTCAAGATAGTTAAACACATGTTTAACTTACATAGCTTATACAGATTCATGGAGGACAGGTCTATCTAATGGTTATTGGTCATGATGATAAGGTGGAACTTCCATGTTCAAAAGCAGTATTACTTTGAATACCAAGTGCTGGTGACAAACCATGGGCAACTACTAGTGGTGGTATCTGGCCCCCTATGGTTTGAAAAAGGATGCCACTACCATAGATAGATAGAGGGTTGTTCTCATGTTTTCCTGACTGTAATAATTTGCTAATATTTTCTGGCTTCCAAAATGAGCAATTTCAACATCATCATCATCAATATGAAAGGAAGATGAGAGTGTTCCACATCAGCTAAGCCTTAAAAAGAAAAGAAAAAAGACGACTGTATTTCAGAACTGTGTTTTGCAGGGACATAAAAGAAGGTTTTTAAAAGCCTAGGGAATGATTCCTAGGGTCAGAAGACCTTTTCAGATTTGAACTCATGTGTCAAAAGAATGGAGCTATGAAAGAGAGAGAGATATTTAGCACAAGGTATCTTGTTTAGGATCTTACTGATGTGGCAAATCAAGAAATTAACGGATGAAAGGTATGGCTAAGCAATTAATAGTAGTATAAGAAAAATATTCCATTAATTCACAGTGATGACATAGATCAGCAGTTTTCAAACGTTTCGCTTTCAAAAGAATTTCTTTCTGCATTAGCTCGTTCAGCACAGCACCCCAGCTGTGTTGCAGAGGATTCTGGGTCTTGTTCTGTGGTGTATACTCAGCTCTTGTGAGGCGCTGTTTGGCCCACTTGAACGCACCAAACGGTCCTTAAAAATCGAAGAACTGGGCAATTAATAGTGGTGGGCAACACTGATTTTCACAGAAGCTTATCTGCCATTGTTGATGAACCCCTGATGCAGTTTCTGGTGGAACCTCTGACCTGGATCTACAGGAGGAAATGTTGTAATAAATAAGGAGCAGGTATAATTAGAGAGTAGCCCAAATATCACTGAGGTGCTTCTTCGGCTTGAATTTGGCAGGGGCACAGTACAAAATGCCCCCTTAAAGTCCTTCCCAAAATTATTTTGATTTTGTTTATTCTGTTGTTCATAGCTACAAAAATTGTCTCTCTCTCACAGCCTCAATGCACTCTGCAGGAGCTTTTCCCAATTGCCCAAGCAATTGTGCTGACTAACCTCTGGTCTTTGAAAATACATATAACAAACAATCCCCACCCCCACAAACATTCTTTGCATATACAATGTAAATAATAGTCAAACGTTAAGCAGGTTTGTGTAATAGCTTAGAGTTGATTACATTGGTAAGGTGTCTTCTACGCTCCACCTTAATAGATTGTCCCAGAGCGAGTGGTGGGTACCTGGTATTTAAGGGGACAACGTCCTTTCCAGTGTGCTGAATAAATCTGTGCAATGCCATGTCAAAATCGCTTTCAGTCTTTTATGTCCCTGATTGCTCTAAGACTCTTTTGTTAGTTTCCCCATAAGGGCTACATTACATAGTCTATCCCATCATGCCTCTACAATTAAGTTAGTAGCCATTTTCCAATATTGTGTTAGTATATTTCTTAGCTTCAGACTTGCAAAAAGTAGTGTTTTTATCCTGCTTCTCTGTTATAAAAACACACAAAGCTGCTTACAGAGATTAACATAGTGAAAGAATAAATAATAAAAACTAAAAATGCACAATACCAATGATAAGACCAAAGCATTTAAAAACAGCAGATTATAAGTAAAAAGATTGACTTCTTCCTTTTCTCTTCCCCCCTACCACCTACCACAGTTGGACCAACAAATAAATGACAAAAGGAGAGCTCAACTTTGCAGCCCATGGAAAGAGCTGTGAAGCTGGAATTGATGTTTCAGCTGAGCTCTGATGGCCTCATATATAAATATAACTGAGCCTTACAAAACAATGCATAATCAAGTGTTCAATATGTTGCTGGAAAGATATGAGACATGTTAGGAATAATAAGGAACCTTTACAAAATAGCAAGTCAAGCCTTTGCAATATAACCAGTCATAAGATCTGAGTCATTAAACAAGAAATTAACCAGTTTATTAATATATTCACATATTTACACAATATTACAAATTAAAGTACTGCCCCAGCTCCCTGAGTGAGAGCAAGGTCAGGCAGAGAGGCAAAAAGAAAATGCATTGCAGAAAGAAGGGGGGGAAGCAATGGCTCTGGCATATTAAATCTTTGGTATTTGAAATATAATACAATGCAGCATTTAATCTGTTCAACACAGGGCATTACAAACAACAACACAACAAGCACAGTCCTGTCCAGAGTTCTGTAGGTGCACACACAGAGCTTCAGAATGACTAAGCTCCTATATTCGCTATCCTGGAAAGAGAAGAGAAAGCCCGGCAGTGCAAAAGGTTTCATGTTGGATGGCGAAGTCACAATCCAGAGACTCTGTTCAACCCTTAATAGATATGCAGCAGTAAAAGAAGATGGGAGTCTTGGTCCACCCTTACCCTCTCTTCCCCACTGCCGTGAAACAAAGAGAAGTTCCTCCTTGTTCTAACAGGCAGGTGGAGAGAGTGATTTATGGAACCAAGGGATGAGCAAGGTGTTTATCTGCGGTTGAAAACTGACCACTTCAGTTGCACATACCATGCTGCTTTTCTTCTCTTGCTGAAGTTAATGCAGAAGCTCTTTCACAAGTGGAAATCCCCTGCCGCTAAAGAACTGCTGGGCCGAGGTGCATGAATAGGAGGGAAGTATTTAGATATGACATGATTTCACGTGAGTTCCATTAAGCCCCTGAGTTGCAAAAATTAGCAAACAGCAACTTTAGGTTACCTAAACTATTAATCAAAACCTTTTCTTTACCTTAAGCTGATTCTCCCTCTACAAGACAGATAAACACTGATGACACAGCACAATACGTTTCACAGACCTAGAGACAAAACCATATCCCATTAAAAGTCAGCAATAGCTTTTGGTAAAGCAATTTTGCCCATTTAGAGATCAAGTCCACTAGACAAAACTAGTTAGTACAGGAAAAAAAGCACCAGGGGAGCATTCCTAATCTAACATTTAAGATCAGGTCATTTTATAAAATACATTTCTGCAATCTTTTACAAATGCTGCAGCTGGTTCCACCAAAATAATGTATTCAATAAAATCAAAGTTGACATCATTTTGAACTTCTGTATGCTACAGGTATACACAGAGATATCCTCTTTGCTTGATGACAAGCTCCTTAATGGGGGCAGATTGGAGAGGCCTTGCAAATTCTGGATCAATTGGCAACTGAATGGCCAAGCATTCAACTAGAGGCAAGTAAGCATTAGGAATGGCAAGGGGGAGAGATGGGCAGAATGGGCTCTGTGCACCAAGTTGGGATGGTCTCTAGGCACAATACACAACCTTGTGAGATGGAACAAAGATCTCCAAGGCTTCTGCTAATGACACTCAGGCAAAACATCAACCAGAGGATTTTTAATTTTTCTTCTGATGGTGGATCCAAGAGGCCCTCCCTGTTAATCCAGAGTGCTTTTGCACAAGCAGGGACATTTTTTTGGTTTTCACTTCTGTTTCTCACAAGTAGGGAACCCATGGTGGAAGTATGCTCTGACCTTCAGGAGCAGCTTCTTGGTGAAAGAGGTGCAGGTATGGGAAATTTGGGTCCTCAATCAGTTCAGGAAGCACCATATCCTTTGGATCCCACCCTATGTATTTGCCAGACAATTTGCTTGAATATTTTCTCGTTAAGTGTTGTGTGTGGTATCATTCTCTACTGTTCTAACTCTTGGGCTCTGGGCATCAGGAATTACTTGCTCTCCTATACAGTTCTGCAATTCTGCTCAAAACTGAGGGATGGAACATGAAGGCGAGAACCCTCAGAGATCTGATTGTTAGTGTCCTAGAAATTGCAAGGAGCTTATTAACTTGTCCCAAATATTGCAGTTTACTTTTATAGTGGAAAAAATTTGAGTCCACCCCAATAATGAAAGCCACTGAATGAGGAAATTACCATTTGTCTCAGAAATAAAGCACAGTTCATCCTGGGGAGGGGTGTAGGAGAGAAGGAGGAAAAATCTCTCACAAATTGCTTTCTGTAATAATATCACCTTCTTTAAGTACACAGCACAACTTTTTATATTATTACTGGTCCCACTGAGACAAGTAAGGCAACTGGAGAGAGAGGGATCTTGCGTATTAGCAGAGCTTTCAATAATGGCCAAGGTAGAATATCAAACCGTGCCCAAAGATTTATCTATAAAACCATAACATCTCCTAGGTACATGGAATTTTGCAAAATTTATGGGCGTGTGCATTTTAAAATTACTGTTCTGTATGGAATATTTTGTGCTAGGAATCTGTAACCTTAAATACTACGGAATCTCTTTTTCTAACACAACTATATGGTAACCCACAAAACACTTCCTGAAGTTTGCTGTTTCATAAAAAGACAAGAAGAAGACACAGACAAGCCAGTTAAAATGACCCATCAAATTAAAGACTAAACTCCTTTGTATTTTTCCTCCCCAGAATTACACGCAGAGCTGTGTTGAATTTAGCTTAGTCCCCATAAAGTGTGTTTAGAGGCTGTATCCTTGATGGCTATGCAGTCATTGGCAAGGTTAATTGCTGCTGCTGGATATTTCAAGACAAATAATATTGACCACATGACTACTGGAATGCTAAAACTCCCTCCCCCCTCCTATGAGAGGGAACAATAAAGCAAGCCTTCATCTCCTAATGCCATCAGAGATGTTAGCTAACAGGAAAAGAAAAAAGAAACGAAGGTTAGTAAATAGCTACCCATACTTAGTATTCAATGTGTACAGCAGGATGGAATGAAAAGAAGCATTTTTTAAAAAGTCTGTTTTGAAGTGATTTTTCAGGAAGGTGAAGTTAGAGTTTTGAACTGGTCCCCAGTGGTGATGGGCAGGCAGTTTGCTTCTTTGCACAGATCTGAGTGAGATATTAATCTGTCAACACAAACTTCTTCAGTAATCCCAGTGTTAAGACTGGAGGGTTTTAACAGACAGGAGCGCTGCATTTCAAATACTTAACAAGACGAATAATGCTTTGCAGATGGCTGAAATTCACAGTCCCTGAAGTTTATGATCGAGAGTACCAGCTAGGTCTCCAAATCATTCATCCTCTTCTACGTACGTTGAGGGAAACCAACCCACCTAAAGGGAACATCAAGAAAGAAAAGGCACAACATATTAAATTGATATTCCTTTGGCACAGAATAATGTTCTTTAGAACCCACCTGTTCAAATTAGGTATGATTCACAACAGTGAGAAAGGGGATGAAAAGGGTGCGACAAACTAATTTTTGTGGCAGAGCATTCAACGTCTCTCCGGATAAAGATATCAAGTTAATGACCCAAAGCGTGCAAAAAATAGGAATATGATCAGAAATAGGGCTGACTGCCAACATTAGATTTAGCAATTCAGGAACATTTGGCATTCAGCTGAGACAGGAATACAATCACGCCAAGCACAGACTCAGTACTCAGCAAATGAGGCAGCAGACCTGCTTGTACCACTTCAAGCAGCAAGTGGGCACTCATATGACTGTGTGTGTGTGTGTGTGTGTGTGCGCACACACACACACCCTCTACACAGAAAACTGAGGATTAAATTACACTCACTGCATAGTCAATAAGGGCTGTGAATGCACTCAATACATTGAAAACTACTCAAGCAAACAAAACAACGGTTGAAGCATCTGTCTTGCTCCTAAGACTAGCATGGGACCAGAGGCATCTTTTATCAACTGCATTGGCTTTTGCATTGGCTTTGAGAAGAAGTGTCTCGCATACAGTTTCCCATGATTTCATCATGCCTAGAACTGATTTCCACAATGTGCTTTATGGGGGGACTGCCCTGAAAGACAACTCAAATCTTTAAGCTGGAATTGCAATCAGCAACACTTGATATTGGTTTGCTTCCAGACTAAATTTAAAGTACCAGTGCTTACTTTTATGCCATTTGTGGCCTGAGGCTCACACATCTTTTGAGACAGCCTCTTCCTGAACAAGCCCTGCTGCAGCTGAGTTCTGCAGTTTGAAACCACTTCCAAGTGCCTTTACTTCTGGCTCAGGAATGAACTCACCAGTGAGGTAGAGCTGCTCCTGGTCTCCCATAGAAATGTTCTGAAAGCTATACTGCTGCTGCTTATGCCATTTTAATTTGCTAATCGTTGAGCACTATTCATTTTAAGTATTTTATTTTCTGGTTTGGTTAAAGACCCTAACAGTGCAACCTTGGGCAACTCCGCTTAGAGTAAGCCCTACTGGATACAATGGGACTCAAGGAATAGCATATTTCAGTTCAAACCTCAGAAAGTTAGGATAAAAAATAGTTCAAATAAACAGAACAAAATTAAAGAAGCATTTGCTAACATTCTTCAAAGCATGGAATATACAAAAAGTATGCTGTCAAAAACATAAACCTACCCTTCCATTTACTTCACCTCTCCACCAGCCATTGGCACTAATCTTGGTGTAAATTTTGACCACATCTCCTTTGACCAGGGACAGTTCGCGCATGTCTCGCGCACAGAAGTCATAGCGGGCAATAGCTATACCGAGAACCTTGGGACTCAGCACTGCTTGGGAACACAGGAAGGAAACATAATTAGAAATTCACTAACTGCGTAGCTGTTGAATTATTTCAGCACGGCATACAATTGTAGTACAAGTGCAAGCAAATGTATTTTTAAACACAGAAATGCAAGCTGACCATATGAAAAAGTGCATATGAAAAGAAATCCATTCAGTGTGATGTTTTCTTGACTATACACTTTTCTGTTTGTTTGTTTGTTTGTTTGTTTGTTTGTTTGTTTGTTTTAAAAACAAAGCCAAAACAGAAACCCAGAAAAAGTAGGGGAAATCATCCTAAATATACATTGACTGGGAGCCAAATGGGTCATAGGTATTATTCTACACACACCCTGAGGCTTTTGCATGTGAAATGTTGGGAGACCCTCCCGAGTAACATGAAGGGTTGCAAAAAGAAAGAGAAAAAATCTGCACCTTTGCACACACACACACACACACACACACACACACACACACACACACACTGCTCATATATGGGGCTCATTGATTGTTGGTCATTCTGTTGAAATAAACGGAACACATTTCTAAGGACACCTGCTTAGGTTCAGGATGGTATAAGTAATTAGACAATCCCAACCTATTTTTAAAAAAACAGAAATCACTTCACTTAGCAGTACAGCAGTATGATCTCAGAGAAACAGCCTTAGAATTTTAAAAAAGTTTCCACTATAAATTTGTGTTGCTGTTTCTATCTTGAGTCACTCCCCCCATTCCTCATCCTACGATTCTAAGCCTAATTATTCTATGCACACTTTTCTGATAATAAGACCCCATGGAACTTATTTCTGAGTAAATATGCATGAGAATGCACTGTAAGAAACAAAGGGCATGGGCCAGTCAAATTTGTTTTCTCTTTTTGTAAACTGCTTTTAAGCTTTTTAAAACAAAAAACAATCAAGTGCTGTCATATATTGTCTCGTTGAGATTCCTGCATTGCAGGAATGATGATCCTCAGGATCCCTTCCAACTCTACAATTCTATTATTCTATGCATAAATTTAAATAAATAAATGACTTTTAAATCCCCCTCTTTCCCTTCCCCCCATACATACACATGTACACACACTGCAGCTATGTGGAGTATTATCACAGATGAGCACCTCCTTCCCACACAGGCTGGTGTGCATTCATATATATATATATATATGTCAGTGGGGCATTAATGATCACAAGCAATCAGCCAGAATCTTAAAAGGACATAAATCACACATCATCTAGGTAGCATATTATCTCGTCTAGCAGCAGCCATTCGACAAGGCAAGGCAGAAGGAACTGCAGGGCCCTACCGTTTGGTCAGCTGAGACACTGGCAAGTTCTGCCTCCTCCTCTTTTTGAACTGTTTACATCCCAGCTGTTCCTTACAAGAACTTTTTAACTAGCTGCTTCAATTTGCTTTCCTCCACACATCCCTCCCCAACCTTTTCTTCCTCTTGGATAACTTCTCTTAGATGGCAAGCCTGAGCACAAGGACTGCCTTACTACTTGTACAGAATCATTGTAGAGTTGGAAGGGGCCACAATGGTCACCTGTTCCGACCTCCTGCAATGCAGGAACATTTTTGCCCAACATGGAGCTTGAACCCATGACCCTGAGATTAAGAGTCTCATGCTCTAGCGACTGAGCTGGAAGTGGAGGGGATATTACTTCACTCTGGAAACCCTGTTTTTGTTGTTCTTAAAGGGCAGGGTAAGATGTTTGAGATAAGTAATTAGATGACAAAACTGAACATGGTTGTGCTCATATTCAGGAATGAAGCAATGCAGAAGATTAAAAAAAATACATGCAAGGGACTAGGAATTGGACTGAATAGTGCTATCAAGTCAGTAAGAATTATTTGCAGCATTATGAAGAGTTTGGATTTGATATCCCGCTTTATCACTACCCAAAGGAGTCTCAAAGCGGCTAACAATCTACATTCCCTCCCTCCCCCACAACAAACACTCTGTGAGGTGAGTGAGGCTGAGAGACTTCAGAGAAGTGTTACTAGCCCAAGGTCACCCAGCAGCAGCTGCATGTGGAGGAGCGGGGAATCAAACCCGGTTCACCAGATTACAAGTCCACCACTCTTAACCACTACACCACACTGGCTCTCATGAACACTGCATGACCAACCTCCATGCTTAACCTTATCATGGATTCGGGGCATTCACCTTAGTGTTGGCACTTTAAGGAAGGAATGGAGATCATGTGACACTTCAGATACTGATGGACTTCCAACTTCCATCAGCCCCAGCCAGCATGGCCAATGGTCAGGAATGGTGGGTGTTGGAGTTCAACAACATCTGGAGGGCCACAAATCCCTGATCCCTGAGAAAACTAGCATTCAAGAAGCATCCATTGTTCTCTCACGTCACCTTTTCCTATTATATTTTTATTTCTGGATCTAAATACCAAATGTGACATGCAGGAGACAAAATCAATATAAGTGCTAGCAACCTAAGCCTGGAAACAGCAGGGGGGAATACATTCTAAAACATGCACAACCAAATCAGTCCACAGTTAAAAATGATCAGAAAATCAAAAAGTTTTAAGCAGCTAAAAATATATATTCTGATGTTTTTTAAAAAATCCTTCCTTAACAGGAGGAAATCAGTGGGTAGAGCTAAGGGGAAGGGCATGCCATAATCTGCATTTCCCTACTTTAAAAATATCATTGGCACAATGTCCAAGCAGTTCAGTAAATGATGGGGTGTGGACCAAAGTAATGGCTGCTGATCCTAAGGTGGAGAAAGAGAGAGGCAAAGCCACTCCCTTCAAGCTAGTCTTAGAAGTCAAGCAAAGTGACTTCATGATCATTCCAACTAGAGCAGTGAAGACGGAAAGAAATTTCTCAGATCACTGCAAAAAATGATTCTTGGGTGCAAAGGCACAATCATTATCACAGCAAACTGAGAAGGGGTGGGTGGTGGTGGTTACATTTATTGAACCCAAATTATTTCATCATAGGGGGGAAAACACTTCCACCACCCAGCCACCACCCCAACAAAACAAAAAGGCCATTGCAGACAGAAGAACTGGCTTTCCCCAATTTAAAACCACAAGAGTTATATATAAAATGGCATCCAAAGGAGAAAAATATATAGACAGCTGTGATGAAGATCGCCATTTGCGTTCCAAAATTGCTGCACATGCTTTTGTGTCATAGTTTATTGTGGACTCATATGGTACCAAAAGGCAATATTTTACACACTGCGGCAGTTTTCCCATAACAGTAATAGATACTGTACTTTGGGGGAAAATAATAACTGTACATACTTCAGTGACCAAAATTGAAATGCCTGATATAAAATCGCAGCCTGAAAATAAATTATGCCCTATTTTTGTCACTATAGTACCTAATGCACAATCCCTTTAAGCAGCCAGTATTATAAATATAAGACCACATCAATACTTTGGGGAGAAAAGGAAGGGGGAGGGAATAAGAGAATCCGCCATTTGATTACCGCTTACATTTCCAATATGTAAACATTGTCCACTACTGGCCATAAACCAACACTTTTACCAAAGTTGTCAAATGATGTAATTTTCCCCTTACACCACTTTAGGAGAGATACATCAACTATGACAGGAGGAAAGCAGAAACCATGAGGATATGAACTCCAAGAATGCACAGAGGCTAAATAAGGAGGACTTTAAGTAAGGGGTTGCTCACATCAAGCAAGATTTTGTGATAGATGTTCCACTAAGCCAGGATTTCATTTGAAATCCTGCTTCCAAGAATGTTTTGAGAAGCCTACAAACAGGTCATGAAGACACCAGTCCTTCCTTGTTACTTGTATCCCCTTGGAGGTACACCAGGTCTACAAACAGAGGCTCCATTTAGCCATTGTGGCTGTCAGCAACCTCCACAAAAATGTCTAATCTTTTAGTCACTGTGTCTGCAACAGTTAGCCAGCCAGAAGCCCCAAGAAGATTTGCAAAGCAGAGGAGCTAACAGAGTTGCTGTCATGCATCCTACTTGCCATTTGGTAGATTTGCCTCAAGTTTGTGGAAGTTTCTTTCCCACCCATCCTTTTGCTACTGAGACTACTGTACATTTGTCAGCCTCCATCTCCTGGCCCACCAAAACATCTCATCAGGGATGCGGCACCTATGGACTTCCAGATGTTGTTGGATTCCCAACTCCCATCAGCCCCATCCAGCATGTGTCATGGTCAAGGTCTGCAGCAGTTGTTGTCCAACAACATCTGGAGGTCCAAAGGTTCTGTTTCCAGGCTACATACTTGAATCCGTTCCTCATATTTTTAACCGACCAGATTGGCAGTCCTAGGTATAGATAGTTATATCCCGTATTTCTAATAAATATGCTTGCTCTGACTATGGAGGGTCTCTTTTAGCTATCGTGATGATTTTTACTCTATGTAAGGCCTTTTTTAAACTGATATCGCACACAACACACAAATATATTTTAGGACTAGGTGAGCTGTAAATATAAATAGATATATAACAGGAGAGGTCACATCAGTAGAGCTCTCTCTGCTCTTAAAAGAAAAAAGAAACTCGGCCCTTTGTGGCACCTAAAAAAATTTCTAAATGCTTCTTGACGTACAATAAAAGTTTGAAAGAGAATAAGAAACACAATACAAATGCATAGAAAATAAAAACAGATGGATAGTGTACATGCAAAACTCTAATGAAGGTTGTTGTTTTTTTTTTTAACTGAAGTATTTAACCAAAGAATGCTGTTGCATTAAGCTCTGACTTAGGGATGGGACGAATATTTTGATTCACAAAAGCATTGTTTTCAGATTTTGAGACTAGGTCCAGATAGAATATGGTAATTTGAGATGCTCAACAGCTATTTATAGTATCATCACGATCATACATAGTAGGCTTAGTTCAGCCACAGCTGTGTAGAACTGCAAATTCTGAATGCATATTATTATTCCAGGATCAGCCTTAATGGGCTTTCAACATTCTCACAAATGTATGGGAATCACCTATTTGAGAGCAGCACCTGCAAAGCTGAGAAAACACTGGCTAACCAAACTTTGTATGTGTTTATCTGTGTGCGAGATCACATGGCAACCCCACTGAATGGTGTCCTATTCACTTGTTTGGCCAGGTTAAATATTCTCCCAGCCGTGGAGTAGCTGTTCAGAAATAAGTCAGTTTCAAAAGGCTAGGAGACCATCTTTATAAACCATAATTTGGTGCTTAGTCAAATTATATTCAATGGGGGGCAGGGGGAGAATCCGTCCCTTCCCTAGCTTGCACTGCACACAGAGACAGAAATATTTTATTTGCAAAACAGAAGCAAATTGAGAAGAAATATAAAAGTAGTAAAGCAGTACCTGACCAGAAAGGAGTGGAGGAAGGGGAAACAAAGCTGTAGTCTGGAGGAGTTACAAAAGAAAACCCACAGAACAAAGAAGGGGCTTAGAGAAAGAAAGGAAAAAGAGAGAGAGAAGCAAAATGACATTGAAATATTGATAAAATAATATTGGTAATATAATACTGCTGATAAAATTTGTTAAATGATTTTGAAATATTAGCAACCCACACCATACATTTAAAATACTCTTCTACTTTTAACTATGGAATCCTGGAAACTGTAGTTTGTTAAGGGTGCTGGCCTCACAGACCTACGCAATTCCAAGCACCTGCAAGGAACTACAGTTCCCTGCATTCTTCATACCTCATAAAATGGTATAAGAGTGTTTCAAAGGTATGGTGTGGCTGCCTCTGTTAACAAGAAACATGGATTTCCCTGAAGAAACTTGGCATTATTTTCATACTCCCCAAAGTCAAAAATCTGTGCCTTCTTCCCCCCCCCCCTCTTACCGAGCTGAGGTACAGAGGCTGTGGATTTGCTCTAACTCCTCCACGTATAGCTCCATTCCCCACCACTTCCTCCCCCACCTCAGAATTAGTATCAATGCACAGTGTGCAGAATGCCTTCCACCCTGGAGAAGTGGGCATTTCGAAAGCCAGTGTGGCATTATAAGTGCTTAGAGCGTCAAGACTATGGTGGGGAAGACCCAGGTTCAGACTTCCACTCACCCATGAAGCTTACAGGACCAGTCACTCTCTCTTATTCTAACCTATCTCCCAGGGTTGTTAATTTGGGGCATGGGAGAAGCAAGGAAAGGAAAACACGTGTGTCACTTTGAGTTGTGGGGGGGTGCTGTTAATTAAATATATAAAGCAAGTGGCTTCTAGAATAAAGAAGCAAAATAATATGAATTCAAACTTCCCAGTTTTGTGGCTGATTTTTTTCTCAAAAAGCTATGCAAGCAGAAGTTGGTTGCATTGTTGTTTCAACAACACTCCTGTTCATGACAAGGCAGCAAAATACATGCACAATGGTTACTTTTTAGGCACTACTTGCTAGGCGCTAAAAACTTCCTAATGTAGATGTACCACTTTGTATTGTGGGGAGCACCATGCAGAGCATTAATAAGCCACCTCACTGCTGTCATTTCCTGAATCAAAGAGGACACCAGTGCCTTTAACAGTTGCGTAGCAGGAGATGTTTAATATGTGCAGCTTCTCCTATCACATGTGGTACGCAGACCCTCCCAAGTGTCCCTATTTTCCAGGAACAGTCCTGGATTTATATAAGCCCATCCCGGTTTCTGATGTGGTCCCAGAATGTCCCGCTTTTCCTTAGGATGTCCCTATTTTCATCAGAAAAATGTTGGAGGGTATGTAGTTAGGCGACTCCCCTATCTTACCTTGCACATGGTACTAGCTCATAAGGGAAGTGGCTGCAACTTACTTCACCCCTTCACTTTCCTGACATTCCAGTGCAGCAGAAAGCAGAAGGGTCTCAATACTCCACCATAAGGTAAAGGACCCATGGATGGTTAAGTCCAGTCAAAGGCAACTATGGGGTTGCAGCACTCATCTTGCTTTCAGGCCGAGGGAGCCGGTGTTTGTCCACAGACAGCTTTCCAGGTCAAGTGACCAGCATGACTAAAACACTTCTGGCGCAATGACACATCATGGCGGAAGCCAGAGCACATGGAAACGCCATTTACCTTTACTCCACCATAGCCCAAATCAACAAATGATGTGGCACAGAACTACCTGACTCCAACCTTGCCCTAGAAACAACATAGGCCCAAAAATGCACAAGTAATCATCATAGGCTGCAGTAAAGCTCACTCTATTTCCTGGATCCCACAAGGTCATTGCGAAAGAACCACATAATTAAGGCCTCAACCACATTTTGAATAGAAATAAGAAACCAAGAAAGAGCTGACAATTTTCCAATCTAGTTCAATATTACTTCCTCTCTTTTTTTTCAACAACTGAGCAATGATATAGGATTAGCAGGTTGAAAAGGAAGGCTAGTAAGGTATACTTCTCTTTCACATTCTATGGAGAAAAATTGTTCCTGGGTTGGGACTGCGCCTCTTAGCAAAACTCTTGGCCAACTCCCCTCTATTAGCCTGAGGTGAAGGGAGCATGTTAGATCACTATTTTTTCTTTTTAAACATTTTATATGGAGATATAAGATGAGAGGATGCTAGCCTGAGACTTTAAGAAGATGAAGGTTCAAATTCCTAATCAGCTATGGATTTCCAGTGCCACTCTGGAAAAGTCGCTGATTCTTTTTCCAAAAATGAAGGTCAAGAAAATAGTTTTTACACACAGGCTCTGGGAGGGCATGTGGAGTCTTTCCATGGCGAAACTAAGGAATGGAACATTATTTTTATTTTTTGCAACACAGCCAAGAAATCCTTAGAAACACCTTCCCCTGAAAACCTGCTGCTTTTCAGATGTTTTGGAGTACAACTTTCATCAGTCAGAGTCAGCATGACCAATGACTACGACTTCCATGTAGTCCAAAATAACTAGAGCGCACCAGGTTGGGGGAGGCTGGGTTAGGAGAATCCAGCCTTTAATTACTTCACTGGTGATTTATCAGCCACTTTACCCTTAGAGCTCAGTGTGGCTTCTTAAATGTGCCTTTGGATCATGTTTTCAAATTGTATCAGAAATGTGTGCAAGCATTTGTAAGGCAAATCAACAGGACTTCTGTAAAGGAAAAAGGCAAGATTCTTCTGGATATTAAGAGACTTGGATGAACCACATGAATATGGGTAAATCAAATATGAACTGGTTGGACTTTTGGAAATTGTGTGTGTGTGTGTGTGTGTGTGTGTGTGTGTGTGTGTTTTAAATGGCATAGTGCAAAAATCATCAATGTTGCACCCATGGGTGGAAACCTTCCCTGGCACCTGAATAGCCCTTGCCGTTCCACCTTGAAAGAAGCATTTATGTTATGGCCAACGTTATAACAGGTTGTGGTACGTACTTGGTTACAGTGTGTGTATGGCACCTAAAACAGTTTGCAAATGTGCCCATGGACCCAAAAAGATTGGTGCGCCCTGGCATGGTGAATAAACAAAAGAGTAGAATTTTTTCATAAACTACTATTCACATGGTAGAAAGTAGGTATAAGTATAAACTATTAGTTATTATAGTGAAATTGTTTAAACAGTGAAGTGACTCAGGACCTAACTTTAGATGAGGATACATAGCATGAGGTCAGAACAGGATATCAATCCCATTAAAACTGTGAACAGAGTAGACACTTAAGCCCAGTTCAAATGTAGCAGTAATATATGAAGAGTACAACCTTAGTTCACACACTTCCCAAACCTCTGCTTCCAGTTGTAGAATACAGCAGTTTGACCACTGCATGTGAATGCTGAGAACTGGTTTTGTGTTCAAAGCAGATATAAATGAAACCACGACAGAACTGTGACTTCAGATTCTGGTTTGGAAACAGACTATGGCTTGCACAAACTACTTTCTGCTGCAATGGCAAACATCAGAAGAAGCAAAACTTGAAGCAAATGCTTCAGATCTCTTTCCCCTTGAACCCAAAGTGTTTAGTGCGGCTCCTTCTAATAACAAACCACATTTTTGTTGTCCCGTCTGAATCAGGCCCAAAACTGTAGACCTATTCAGGAGTTCTCAAAATATATCTGTATCTGTGGAGCAAGTGCCAGGCCTGCGCTAAACAAGAAGATCAATAGGGGAGTCATAAACCCAGTTGGTTGAATGCAGTTACTATCCTCCTTGCTAACAATGCTCATGTAGTTCCCAGCTGTGGGGAGGATCGTGGGAACATTCAGTTAACCACACACCTACAATCCCGCTTTAGATCTTCATGCTCAACAGGGGAAAGTCAGGGGAAGAGAAGCAGGAGTTAATTATATTTACTAATTTAACAAGAATGTGTACGATACCTGTGCCTGTTCTTACACAAGAATAACTAGAATAAAATAACAGACCCATGAAACAAAGTGAGACAAGAGAAAGAAGTGGGGATTTTATAAGCTCTCAAGCAAGTGCAAGGAAAAAGGAATGCATATACATGAATTAGAAACCAAAGTAAGCATTAGAAAGCGGTGTTAGGCAGAAAATAAAAGAAAATCATAAACTGACAAAACAACAAAGACTGTTTGATGGGGAGAACCGAATGGGGAGTTGAGAACACGATAGGAAGGACAAGATAATTTTGTTTAATTCTATGCACACACACATGCACAACTACGTCCTGCTGAATTCAATGGGATTTATGGAGATGGCCAAAGGCATATTTTTGCCTGAGACAGACAAGATGGCACCCCTTCCCCATTCCACATACAAAAGCTGGTTAGACTGGCAAGTAGGTAGATCTTACTTCACAACTGCAGACAAGGTAGAACTGTAGAATTGTAGAGTTGGAAGGTACCTCGAGGGACATATAGTCCAACCCCCAGCAATGCAGGAATTGGTTGCCCTCCTCTGCACACATTTCTTAAATTGTGGTGCCCAGAATTGTGGTGCCCAGACCACAGGTGTGGTCTGACCAAGGCAGAATAGAGCAGTACTTCTGTTGATACAACCTAGAATAGCATTCACTTTTTTTTTGCTGCTGCTGCTGCATCACACTATTGACTCATGTGAAGCTTGTGGTCTACTAAGACCACCAGATCCTTTTCACATGTACTGCTGGCAATTCAGGTGTCTCCCATCTTACAGTGTGCTGGAAGCAATGCAGGTGTTACATCCATATTACAAAGTGATAGAAAAACTGCCTGATTTAAGCAACATATGTGAGAGTGTCCTATTTATTTTCCTACAAGCCTCATCTGCTAAATAAGAAGCTCTCGGATATAAGAGGTGAAAATCTAAAATGAGCAAAAAGTGACGGGCTCTTCAAAATTGGAGCCATGAGTGGGCATAATGGGATCTTTTTGTTTGTTTGTCAACAGCATTAAAAGCATTCCTTCCTCCTTATCAGATATTGAGTGTTATATGGACCTACTTCGCTTAAAACACTGCAATTTTGTTTTTGAAGAACATCTACAGATCATCTGGCAGTTTTTCAACATGCTTCCATTTATCAATGGAATATTATTAGGCCACACTCAATTCCTTGTGTCTAAAAAGACGCTTTGGTACGCGTACTCTTTGGCTCCCTAACGCCGCAAACCCGGAAGTAAGTGTTCCAGTTTGCGAACATTCTTTGGAACCCGAACGTCCAACACGGCTTCCGGGGCTTCCAGTTGAGTGTAGGAAGCTCCTGCAGCCAATCGGAAGCCGCGCCTTGGTTTTCTAACGTTTTCAGAAGTCAAATGGACTTCCGGAACGGATTCCGTTCAAGAACCAAGGTACGACTGTACATTGTCAATTGCTGAGCAAGTGGTAATGAAGACATGCTTTTGAGTGGGGTGGGGTTTGCAAGTGTGTGCACACAAAAGAGAAAGGAAGAAAGAGAGCACACATTCAATAACATCAATGCTACTCATTCTGTCCACTGGATACCCACCCCATAGTCCAGGGATGGGGAGCCTGTGCCCCCCCCAAAGGTTGTTGGCCTACAGCTCCCATCAGTCCCAGACAACATGGTTCGTGATCAGGGTTTATGGGTGTTGTAGTCCAGTAACACCTAAAGGACCAGGGGTTCTCCATTGTGACTATATTCAGAAGGCCATCATTAGATGTTAGGCAAGAGGAGAAGTGGGAAAGCTTAACCCTTCCCCTGCCTCTTGCTTTCCCCCTGCATTCCCCTTCCGGAAGTTCTTTTCTCTAGCAATTGTTCATTGTCTACTGCACACATCCAGCCTTTTCTCTTCAAATATGAGACTTTTTGCTAATGAATTTTCAATGTTTGATGGTGATTCAGGTTCTCATGCCAAAGCCTTCCATCCAATATCTAGTCAGGCCCCAGAAAGATATTCTAACAAGAACAACATTGTAGAGGAAAATCTGTTAAGAACTTAAAAGTTTCTTCACAGAAATTCTCCTCTATAATCTATGGTTTTAAATCACACAAATTATTCATTTAAATGCCAAATGCAAGATTAGAACTACATGTTTATTAATTCATGTAGCCGAAAACAGCACAGCCAATGCAAAATGTCTGTTTACAAATCAATCGCTCACTTACATTTTTAATAGATGTTTGAGCGGTGATTTGATTTAAGGACAGGCAGTCAGGAAGTCTAACTAGACCTGTTCATAAACCTGTCAGCAAATCCTGTTTCTGCTTAGCTGCAGGGAAACAAAACAAAACAAAAAAACCTAGCTAAAAGCATTATCATATTAATTGGTTCTGTGTCAAAAATGCAAAATGAAGATGCTTTTAACCTACTGCT
Organism: Darevskia mixta; assembly: GCA_034641385.1. NCBI lineage: Eukaryota > Metazoa > Chordata > Lepidosauria > Squamata > Lacertidae > Darevskia > Darevskia mixta. Next base: position 4,587,089 of record JAWWNH010000149.1, read on the forward strand.
ATTCCTTTGTTATTAAATGACAACAAATTCTAATGCTCACAGTTGCCACATGCTCTGTTGCCACTTGCTCTGTTGCTCCTTTGGTCCAGCGAATTTTCGCATTCTTTGTATGGGTACTGAAGAGTTGTATCCAGACTTCGGAAGCCTTCTTTGAGAGAGTGGTGCTTGTAATACTCCACAAGTTCCTTCCAGAAGACAGGGGGAAATAGATTAGAAATCTTTAGTTTGTGCTTTCTCCTACCAGTATTTAAGGCACAGAAACGTTAATGTAACTTTATAGAAATAGATGCACCCAGTTCACTACCGGTGCAGGAATAATACTGGAACTATGTCGGTACTCTTTGCTTTTATTGAAGAGGTACTTGTGTGATGAAAGATCGAAGACAAGGCACATCAATTACACAAGCAGTACAGGTTTAATTCATACATGAGAGATATTGCATTTGCATTTTCATCATTCAGGAATTAAGCTGGAGGGCATCTGCATACGTGAGACTGGCCTATTTATCATAAAAAGCAGATGGAGGTAAGCATGTCAGCTTCTTAGTGAAACAATTCTCACATTAAGAAGAAAAAATATCCTGCACACTGAAACAATCATGCCAAGCTAGAAACATTCACCATGACACATACATTTCTATGCACAGGGAATTGTGAGCCCCTCTTCAGGGGTGTAAGTCCTAACATATGTTTATTACTTTGCCTGGCATTTGTGACTTTCACTTCACATTCCTTTCCCCCAGTACTTTTCCTTGTACATACACTTCAGGTGTATGTGACATATTTTTCTCATATGGTTTGGCTTCCTCTCTGCATAACCCAACTCACAAGGTTGCTGTAGGGCAGGTTTAGGTAAATTCGGCCCTCCAGAAGTTTTGGGACTACAACTCCCATCATCCCTAGCTAATAGGTCCAGTGGTCAGGGATGATGGGAGTTGTAGTCCCAAAACATCTGGAGGACTGAGTTTACCTATGCCTGCTGCAGGGGGAGGAACCTGCAAGTCAGCCTGAGCTCTTTGGAGCAAAGCTGGGGGGGGGGGGGAACGTAGTAAAATCAATCAAGATAAATTATACAGTATAGAATTTCCAGATGGCACTTGTATTGAGTTGTGGTGATGCTGTCATTTTCTGGTTCTACCAAACAGTTCATATGTGAACATTTTCCAAACCCCAAGATAGTCAAGACACAGTTGTTTTGGGATTTTATTGGAGGCACACTTCAGTCTCATGTTCCAAATAGTTTTCAGTATGAAAAAGTGCTACATGCATTCAACTTCTGCCTCCAGGGCAAGTGCCAGCTTGGCCCCGTGACCATGGGTGCCTAGGGCTGTGGGTGCCATGCAGCCCTGTCACCTAAATTTGTGGGTGCCTGGTCCCTTCATGGGAATTTTGTTGGTGCTCGGGCACCCAGGGCCCCAGGGAGTTGGCACCTATGCTCCAGGGCTTGGAAGAGCTACACTCTGGGGTTTGTTTCTTATTCGGGAATCAGGGTCGAAAAGATTTTTGGCATATAAAACGGTCTGCCTTGGGCTTCATTGTGGCCCCGAAAGTCCTTTACACAACTACAAGGGAGTAAACTGAACTAAACTCAGTGGGACTTGCCTCTGAACAAGCATGCAGAGGAGCAGGTTTTAAAACACATTTAACAGAAATCCTCCTGCCTGATGTAATGCAGACCATGCATTTCTAATGATAAGCTAGACGATCCTACAAAGAACTTTAAAAATCTAGAGGAAGAGAAGCACATACCCACACCCCTTGCACGACTCTTTTCTTCACTAGCTCTTCTACTTTTAATTATTTATTTTTGGGGGATTTTAGTATCTTACATTTCAGGGCAACAGTTTGAAATGTTAGAATTCTAAATATTTGTTCTGACTTGCATTTATGAAGGAAATCAAGCTCAGCCGGCACACCCTCCCCTTGGTTTTTATTCTGGAATCCCTGCAAGCTCCAATTAGCAAAGATGCGATAATTGGGGCCCCACCCTAAGCACTTTCCCAGTTTCTTATATCTCCACACCTCATTTGCATTAATCACTTAAACAAACTTTAAAGCCTGCCTGGGCCTCCTGTTGTTATCAATTCACTTGAGTCAGAGAGAAAAGCCACTGCCAGAACAGGGATGGGCAGCTGACATGACCTCCTTGCCAGTGTTTTTGTGGACTGCAAGTTAGGTGGGATGCTTGTTTTGGGATAAACATCATCTGAGTTACAGAGGCAATCAAACATTTAACTGGATCATTTCTATCATGCCCTTAATCCCAAAGATCTCAAGACGAGTAAAAACAATTTCAAGGAAATTGCAATACTGATAAAATCATTAAAAAATAACTCTTAAGATACACCACAAATATAGCCAAGGAACATAAGGGTTAACTCCCAAACATCTGTTTTTAAAGCCATCTTTTGAGTTGGTGACTAAACAACAGCAGTGATGATGCAAACCAAATTTCAAGGGATAGGACAGGCATAGGCAAACTTGGCCCTCCAGATGTGTTGGGACTACAATTCCCATCATCCCTGACCACTTGTCCTGTTAGCTAGGGATGATGGGAGTTGTAGTCCCAAAACATCTGGAGGGCCACGTTTGCCTATGCCTGGGATAGGAAGTTCCAGAGCTGGGATGCTACCATGGGGAAGGGCCAGCCTGGCTGATCTTAATTCCTGAACAGAGCAATATAACACAATACAAAAAAAACAGCAAAAAAAACAGCAAAACCAAAATGAAATCAATACGTTCCCTTCCATCACACCACGTGGTAATCATTTATTCTGGGCGAACTTATTCTGGAAAACTTAATTCAACACCTCATCCTGTTACATTTTAAAGGCTGTAATGGAGGCAACACCTCCTTAAAACAGCATTAGTTATCACTGCCATAAAGATACAGGGATCTGGGAAGAATGCAAGAGACATTTTAAAGAAATCTCTGAAATTCTTTGTACAAGCAGACTGAGCATGATCCTGAATTCTGGTTATGCTAAGAAGTAAGTTCAAAGATCAAAGCAAAATCATAGTCATAGAATTGTGGAGTTAGAAGGGACCCCAATGGTCAGCTAGTCTAGTCCAACACCTTGCAGGGAAGGGATTTCAATTAAGCATCCATGACAAATGACCGTCCAACATTTGCTTAAAAACCTCCAAAGAAGGAGAGTCCACCACCTTCTGACAGAGTCTGTTCCACTGTTGAACAGTTTGATGTATAGTTGGAATCTCCTTTCTTGTAACTTGAAGCCACTGGTTCAGGTCCTATCCTCGGGAGCAGGATAAAGCAAGCTCCCATGTGGCAGCCCTTTAGATATTTGAATATGGCTATCATATCTCCCCTCAGCCTCCTCTTTTCCAGGCTAAACATACCCAACTCCTTCAACTGTTCCTCTTAAAGCTTAGTTTCGAGACCCTTGATCATCTTGGTCAGCCTCCCCTGCACACGTTCCAGCTTGTCAATATTCTTCTTAAATTGTGGCACCCAGAACTAGACACAGTACTTACTCCAGGTGTGGTCTGACCAAGGCAGATTAGAGCAGCACTATGACTTCCCTAGATTGGGACACTGAACTTCTGTTGATGGCAGCCTAGAATAGCATTAGCTTTTTTTGCTGCTGCCTCACACTGTTGACTCATGTTAAGCTTGTGGTCTACTAAGACCCCCAGGTCCTTTTCACATGTACTACTGAAAAGCCAGATGTCCCCCATTTTATATTTGTGCAGCTGGTTCTTCCTGCCTAAGTGTAGAACCTTACTTTTGTCCCTATTGGAATTCATTTTGTTTGTTTGGGCCCAGTCATCTTGAATCCCAATTCTGTCTTCTGCGGCATTAGTTCCCCTCCCAATTTGATGTCAACTCCAAATTTGATGAACATCCCCTATTCCATCATCCAAGTTGTTTATAAAGATGTTTAGCATAACATCTAATCATTCTGTTCTTTCAAATCACTGCTTTTGGCTTTGCACAATGGAAGCATAATGCATAAACTGCTCTCTCATCAGCAATTCATTCAATATTCTCATTCTATTCAGCCACTTTTAAGTCTCTAAAAGCAAAATCAATGAGGACAAGCTTTAGATCAAATAAGCAGAGGGGGAATGTACTGTTATTTATGAAACACAATAATCGCACGGTTTGGCTGGACCAAAGCTCCACCCCAAATGATTGCTCAGGACTACTTCAGATACAACAATTTGCATTAAAAAGGGGAAGAATTGGTGACACACACACTTCTTTGGAAAAGTCCCCATTTAAGACTGCACCAAAGTAGCACGACAAAAGTAAGAATGAGTCATCACATCTAACACCACTACCAAACAAATCCCCGAGAAGCAAATTCAGAAACTGCAAGAATATATAACTCATCCATCTCTTGGTTACTGAGAGACAATAGTGTTTGTGAACATAAAGGGATCATTAGTGGACCTTGAATTTACCCAATCCATCAAAAAACTGTTTTTTGACAGTTTCCATCTCAACACTGAATTCCACTGATTATTATGCATTGTATGAAAACTACTTCATTTCTCTATCATAAACCTGCTACTTCAAAATCCATACATTTGGAGAAAAAAAGTACAGTAAACTATATTTTTATGTTATCTGTGTTACACATCAAAATAATTCTTATCATCTAGTAGAATGGATTGCCTGGACATTCACAACTAAGTATATTATTAATATTTTAATTAGTATAATGAAGCACCACAAACTACGGAACTTTCCTATTAGGACAAATCAAAGAAGAAACTAGCAGTATAGAGAAAGACTATATCCTGTATTCTTGACATGTTTATAGGGTGACTCATTTGCTAGGGATAAATAAACCAAGGCAGTTTGATCTGTTTATCTGCAACGTATAGGCATGTTGCTTGTTGACCTCGAAATGTGTTCTGATAAAGGGCAGTCTTTTTCCACACAGCTACTGGGCTGGGGATGGAGGCGGTAGACAGTTTTACAGCTGCTTGGTCGCATTTGTTGCCTCAGTTGGAAGACAGATTCAACTTTTTAATTACCACTTGATCACCAGGATTGTGAATGCAAACAGTCTTAGAAGTTAACCAATTCACTGAAGCCATATTGAGTATTTGTCATGCATTCTAACAGTAAAAAAATATATTGACTGTTTTAGCATTGTTCTGCTGTGTTTTTTTTTTTAGAAATGCAGAGAATCAGTTTTCAAAAAGATAAAGTTAGATAACATATTTGCAAAGAGAGAAATAAAAACTGGTGCTTACCATTAAACTTTTAAATTTCCTATTTTCCGCAATGTGAAAAAAACATTCTCTTGTGAAAATCTTTATGTGCTTCACTTCATTATTGTACCTATGGGCAATGAATAACATGAATATAAATGTGTTTTTAATCAGCAACAATCAATAAATTACTTGAGGGCATGCCCCACCACTACACAAATAAATTCTTAAGACAAAATGTATGTCCATGCCAATACACCCTTGACACCTAATTAACAAAACACATTTATTAGGGTTTGGCTCAAGATGCAGACTCAATTCAGATTTTACAAAAGGCCTCCCAGCAAGATCTGATTATGGGATCCTGTAATGCTGATTGCATTCAACTTCATATTGACAAAACAGACCAGCAGCTTTATTTAAAATTAATATTCCTTAGACTTTAAGCTTGTTTCCATTTGCAATCAATTCAAGGGAAATATTCTATTTGACTTCAGTTGGTAGTCAAATCAATTTTAAACATTTTCTAGTTAAAATGCAAATGGACCACTAAATCACCTTATGCTAACTAGCATAAAGTCATTTGTGTCCTAACTCATACATTAATTAGTGCACTGCACCACGGCCTCCACTGAATAGATTACTAACAAAAGAGGATGCCTCAAGATCAAAGGAAATGAACCTGATTGGCTTTGTGAGAGATGAAGAAGGATGTGCAGACTGAAATGCAGCACAGTTGCAATACAAGAGCATTTGTGTCTGTGCAGCAGCAGATCTTGACTAACACACACACACACACACACACACGGCGTGATTCACAAGCAAAAACGGTTCACTGCATATTTAACTATCCTTGTGCTGGATTAGGGAACACTGAACTTCAATAAAAGTTTCATGAAAGTTTCATGAGTTGTTATCAACAAGGTAAAAGTACTTCTCAAACTATCCAGATTTTCATGAATGACAGAATATATTATTTTTCGCAAAATGTAACTGAAGCAGGCATTGAGAATGTCGTCTATTGGTCACATCTATTCACACAAGAGCTGAAACAATAATGGAAAGCAGAAATGCATTTGCAGGAGGCGGGAATTAATTCTCACTTACTTAATGCTAATGCTGATGGCATATTCTCCCGATTCTGTAGTCCTATAACGCACTAAGTATGTGCTGTTTACCCGGTTAATAAGTTCAGTCTCTGCTTGCGGCCTTTCCATCATTCCAGCATACCTGCAACGAAGTGTGAACAGTGTTACTAACTACACAGATTTGCCATGAGATTCTTAGATTTCACTCAAAGGGACACAGTGTGTGTGTGTGTGTGTGTGTGTGTGTGTGTGTGTGTGTGTAAAAAATGGTATAAACAGACTGTCAAAATCATAAAGTATGGTAAACCTATGAAAAATGCCGTCAGGCAGTGCATATATTCAATTATTTTTGCCTACATTGCAACAAAATGCCTTCTGCAGAAGATCAGAAAGGTTAAACTACAACAAATTAGATTGCTATTAATAACAGGTTTTTTGCTCAGGCTATTTATTTAAACTCCCAGGCACCACCAAAAACTAAAACAAACATAGTTTGGAAGCACTCACCATGGTTGGGAAGAATAGTCTACTGGTTTAGGAACCTAATATTGAAAAAATAAATAAAGAGAAAAATAAATTACATGCATGATATTGTGATGTACTGAATTGAATAAACAGTGTTTAGACAAGGATATAAATGATCATAAAATTGAGGAAATCCTATAATTCTACCCATTATTTAAAATTAATGACTAAAACAATGTGTTATTACAGCACTGGTTCACATAATTACATCTGCACAGCTACTTAATTATGATAGGTGACAACTTTAGAAACCTGACTATGCCCCCCCGCTATATATATACTGGGTGTCTGCATTAACTACATTTGGTAATAAATTTGCCTACTTCAGCCAATAAAATGGTCATCTATGTGGGCCTACCTTTGAAATTGACTCGGAAGCTACAACTAATACAGAATACGGCAGCAAGACTGGGAGTGGGAGTGGCCACTGGGACCATATAACACCGGTCCCAAAGAATCTACACTGGCTCCCAGTACATTTCCGAGCACAATTCAAAGTGCCAGTGTTGATCATTAAAGCCCTAAACGGCCTCAGCTTTGTATATCTTAAGGAGCATCTCCACCCCCATCGTTCATCCCGGACACTGAGGTCCAGCTCTGAGGGCCTTCAGGCAGTTCTCTCACTACGAGAAATGAAGTTACAGGGAACCAGACAGACGGCCTTCTTGGTAGTGGTGCCCGCCCTGTGGAACACCCTCCCAGTGTACGTCAAGGAGATACACAGCTACATGACAGTCAGAAGACATCTGAATGAAGGCAACCCCGTATAGGGAAGTTTTAAAATGTTTGAGGTTTTTATATTTTGTTGGAAGCTGCCCAGAGTGGCTGGGGAAACCCAGTCAGATAGGTAGGGTAGAGATAAAAATAAAATCATCATCATCTACTGAAGCATGTACATATACTGAGTTGTTTTAAGTATCCAGCCAAACCATAGGGTGTGGACTCCAACTCCCATCAGCCCAAGCCAGCATGGCCAATGGTCAGAAATGATGGGAGTTGTAGTTCAGCAATACTGGCACAGCACCATGCTGCCAATTCCTGTACTAAACTCTATATATCAACAGCATTTATTTAAAAGGGGAGAAGCAAAGAGTGGGTGGAGGAGCCAAGTTACCGTATTTTTCGCTCTATAAGGCGCACCTGACCATAGGACGCACCTAGTTTTTAGAGGGGGAAAGCCCCAATTTTTTGAGAATCAGCTCAAATTTCTGCAGCTTCTTTTGCAAAGGAGAAAAGCCCCATTTTTTGAGGATCAGCTCAAATTTCTGCAGCTTATTTTGCAAAGGAGAAAAGCCCCATTGTTTGAGGATCAGCTCAAAGTTGTTGAGCTTACTTTGCAAAGGGAAAAAATCCTGTTTTATGGGGTTTAACTCACAGTTCTGCAGCTTCAGTAAAGGGAGCCATTTCTACAGTTTCCAGACAGATAATCTAATCAGCCAGTCACGTCGCTGGGGAAACAGCCTCCCTCTGTAAGGGGACGGGGCTGGAATCTCTCCCCCTTATCTCTCTCCCCGATCATTTGCTGAGCAGCTGCTCAGTGGGCTTCCTTTCAACACCCCCTTCTCTCTCTTTTTTTAAAAAAGCACGATCTGCTTTTGCCCCTGGGCAGTTCAGCTCCAGGGACCACACATTCGCGCCATAAGACGCACAGATATTTTCCCTTACTTTTTAGGAGGAAAAAAGTGCGTCTTATGGAGCGAAAAATACGGTATTTTGAGAGTGATATTTCTGTAGATGTGGCTTTCTGTAGATGTTGCCAGGAGAAAGCAGAAGCCCCACCTTACCCCTGGCTCCTTCCCCTTGTACTCATACACACTGATGGAGATGCAAGTGTGGCGCTATGGCGTGTTTAAGCCTGCACCCCAGACTACTGCTTTGGCAAGATTTTAATGGTTGGTTGACTGATTCTACTATTCCATCTGTTTTTGGTTGTTCTGCTATATATGGCACAAAATTGCCAGTTTTAATTTAGAGGAATGTTTTATTGCATTTGTTAGTGGATCTACATATTTATAACTGTTTTCCAACTGCACACATTGGGGATATAAATAAAATATATTTATCACCATCGCCTGTCTATTTCACATGCGCAGTGAATAACATCACCACCACCGTCTCCTCTCTGTACAGGGTATGCCATGGCATATCTGCTAAACTGTAATATACAAAACAATCCCGAACCCTGGAATGATATCATCATCACAGGACTGTCGAGATAATAAATGGTGCAGATTTCATATGGTAACTAACTGCAACAAAAATGGAAAGAAATAAAGTGAATTATAAGCTGTTATTTATCCAATACAGAAGACTCCTTGCTGCCACATATTCCATACTGCAGATAGAAAAAATGCTTTATCAGTGTATCTGAGAACACACCATAGTATAGATATTCCAGACCTCAACCATTTTTCATTCAATATTTATTCTTCATGCCTTTTGATGTATGTATTTTATACTGTTTCTGGGCACTTTTATATGGGCTGGTTGTAAAGGCTGTTATTTAATAATAATAGTAAAAGCGATGGTGCATTGAAAATTTGATAGATGTTTCATCATCTCCGTTATCATTTGTCATAAGGGAATGTTTATACTTTGCCCTTCCAGGTGAACAGTGGTGAAGCATCAATTTATCTTTCTAGCAAGAGTCTGCCTGTAATACGCTGAAAATTGATGTTTATTCATATTGCAAATTTATGCAAGCTTCATGACTGAACTTCTCTCTGATAAGAATGCATTTCACTGAAAACTGTATCTTAGACGAAAATTTTCATTCTGCTTTGGGGCTTTGCTGAGTTTTGCTTTTAGGTGTTTCTCCTTCTTTTGTTTTTTTTTTTCTTTTTTTCCTTTTTTCTTTTTTCTTTTGCTACTTGCACATGGATTCAAAAGAGAGAAGGGGGGAGCACATGTGCAATTGCCGCACACATGACAAAATTCAAATAGCTTTTGTGGACCTCTCTATGGAACGTTATATCACATAGGTAAATTGTAGCTGTGAAACATTATGTACTCACTTCAGAAGAAGCTCAAGAACAGGAATGAAAAGAAGCACTGCCTACAAATGGATTGTTCAGAATTTAAAACTAGAGCTCAGAAGGAGGTTTAGAACCCTTTAGGAACAAATGACACATTGCCTTAAATGCTCGAATACCTTCAATGTATCTGGTAGGGTTGCCATATTTCAAAAAGTAAAAACCAGGACACCCCAAAATTTTAAGAAACCACTGGAACTGTTCAGCTTTTTTTTTTTTTAAGAAAGCCCCCAAAATTGTTGAGCACCCCTGCCACTTGTAGCCCCGGCAGCACCGACACTGCCCTTCTGCTCACATGCAAGGAGGCTTACCTGGCAGTGGCTAGGGTATAATTCTCTGCCAACAAGGATATTCAAAAGCAAGAGGAGGAAGTTGCAGGATCTCCCTTCCCTTTGCTCACTTACAAGCTTACAATCAGCAGGCCAGGAGCTGAGCATCTGCTTAGTTGTCAGACCACTTCTTCACAGCTTCTGGGTAAGTGAGCAAGGAGAGGGAGCAAGGAGCAAATATGCGTCACCAGAGGGCGCTGTAGAGCAGCGATCATCATAAATGGGAAATTGCACTGAGACCTATATTACAGGGGGGAGGGGGGAGCGTTTTTCCAGACTTGTTTGGGGCACATGAGCCCCAGCAAAAGCCCCTGCATGCTGTGTACACATGGCAGGCCTGATTTAACATAAATGCAAAACTGCATATGTTATTGTAGAAGCAAAGAACCTCACCCAGAATTTGCCATACTTACGATTTCTATGTTGTGATTTGTATTCTGGTGCTACAGTTGTGGTCAAAAAGTGGCTTTTATAAATCTAACCTCACTGGATCCATTTTTTAAAATCAGATATGGAACTGCCTGCTATTATAGGTTTCCACTACAGTAAAATTGGAAAGACTTGGGTAATGGAAGTTGCTCACTCTTAGCAGCTAGCAGTCCTTTAGGCGACTGAAAAGGCATTTCTACCTTAACATGTTATTTAGGTTTCCCCACCTTCAAATAAACTTCCTTTAAAAACTCCCTTTGTGGCATGGATCTCTAGCTTGAGCCATGAGGAACAATTTGCCTTTGAGTCACATTTCTTCAGTGAACCTACTGTGTGACTATAGTATCCTGAAGTCAACATTCCAAGGGCAACTGGAGAATGATGGGGGGGGGGGCAATTTTGTCCAAAGTTACAGCGTATAGCTGGAGTCACCACCGTTGCTCCTTCCAGTCCTAATCCAACTGTCTGATTCTACAAACCTGGTATAAAATGAGCTGACTCATGCAGAGCTTTGCTGGCAGATAAAATTATAACAGCACAAGCTGGAAGTCATGGGCAAATTAAAACATTCAGAGGTGATGCATGCCTTTGATAGGAAAGAAGGAGAAGCGATCTAGTAAAGTCAAACCAAGCAGACATACGACAAAATGGGCCAAGAGCTCTGGTTTGTTAGCTTTTCTTGTTTTCAGATGCATTTCTGAGTCCATTATTATGGTCTAATCTTTCTCTATAACCCAAGGTGACTGGGGAATGTATTAGAAATGGAGTGTTCTTGCCCCACTTTTAAGACAGCAGCTTTATTGCACAATACATTTATTGTAGGTTTTGACTGTATTTTATTTGAAAGCTAGTTAGACAATTTAACTTATTAAATTCTGACGAGTTAAACCTGTCTCTTGTGCAGGGTTCCTTCTGACTTCCAATTTTAAGTCCAATAACAAAGAACATAACCATGTTACATTTTTAAATAAAATTAAGTGTAGCATGTAAACAAAAAGAATCACAAAAAATAATGCAAATCCCACTAGGCAGGATTAATAAAAACCTTGGAACGAACCAGGCAAGCTCACTGCAGACATTTTTGTGAAAACAATTATACTGACAAGCACAATTACATGGGTCTACTTACGCAAGGGCAAGGCTTTACTGCATCACTTGGAAAGAAACCAAGCTCCCGGGTCACTACATTTCTACCCTAAAAAGAAACAAAATGATCCAATTAGGGGAAAACAACACACACAACTCACCATTGTGCATACAACCCTTTGCACATCCACAGCAACTCCAACTTTCCATATAACAGTTATCAACATGTGCACAGTAATCTGTTCATATTCCATAGCTATTGGACTGGCCTAAATTACAAGAAGATACAGTGGTACCTTGGTTTACAACCATAATCCGTTCCGGAGGTCCGGTTGTAAACCAAAACAGGTTGTAACCCAAGGCGTGCTTTCGCCAATGGGGCCTCCCCCCCCCAAAAAAATGGGTTGTAATCTAAAAAAAATGGGTTGTAATCCAAAAAAAGGGACACACACTTCTAGGTTTGACGTGGCTGTAATCCAAAACGGTTGTAATCCAAAGCGGTTGCAAACCAAAGTACCACTGTAACACTGCAGGCAATGACTTTCAGTGATGGGATGAATTCCATCATTTGGTGAACTCCAGATTTTTTGCATCCCTCCCCCATTTCAAATTAATCCCCAGAATAGAGATGGTTGAATAAATCTACATCTGGTCCATGTCACACTCGCAAATTCATAAATCCATTTTGTCCTTTTTCTGCATCAATATACATTTTTACATTCAAAGTGCAAAAGCGAGTGAATAACTACCTTCCAGCTCCACACTTAAGTCCAGGAGCTACAGATCAGGGCAGATTGGAATTCAAAAGACTTGAATCCCATAAGCATCCCTACCCAGGATCCTCCTACCTGATCTAAAATGGTTCAGATAGTGTCACAGATGTACCATAGCACTATCACTTATTTATACAAGTAGTTCTATACCATCGTATAATGAGATATCAGGGTGATGTACAATGTTAAAATAGATGATTGGATGTTCACCTGCCATGGATGCTTTAGTTGGGATTCCTACATTGCAGGGGGTTGGACTAGATGACCCTCAGGGTCCCTTCCAACTTGACAATTCCATGATTCTATAAAACACTGTTTAAAAATATGTGTGTATTTCTGTGTACCGTTTGCCCTAATTTTGTATACATTTGACTGGAGAACTGCACTGCAAAATTCAGAGAGGTGCGAATTTAGAATGATGGCTATTTTCAGTTCACATGTTGCTTTGGAAAGTGTGGATTATGTATGTGAACTGAATCAAATTTCTACCCCATCCCCAGCAGCAGCACCTCAAAACTTGGTTGTTGTGTCAGGGCAGATTTAATGCCACACTGTCCTGGTTTTGTTGTTGTTTTTTAAAAAATACATTCATTGGATGTCCAATTTGGTCACTTCAGACTGGACGGGGACACAATTTATTTATTTTTTTACTACCACCATGAACCGCACATAAGAGTTCTCTCAAGACAAGCAATTAACAGATCATATAGCTATTCAGGATGCTAGTTGTTGCCCTAAACTTTGTGCATGTAGTATTGCCACAGTACAGTGGTACCTCTGGTTACAAACTTAATTCGTTCCGGAGGTCCGTTCTTAACCTGAAACCGTTGTTTCAGTAACCATATACTTGTTTTACATCCCCAAACTTACATCTACATATTACATATGCACTGCTCAATAATTTCCTGTTTCAAGTATCAGAATCAATGTTTGTAGCTATTGGGAACTCAGAGAGATCACAGGGGACTGTAAAGGTAGCAGTAAAGATAGGAATTACTACAGTAGGGGTGTGTAGCTCCTTAGGAAAGTAGCCTGGCTCTGTGGGAAAGAATTTACTGTGCAAAAAAGCAACTATTGGCTGCTTCACTCCCTGGTCGCCCCCACAACCATGTACCTCCTCAGGTAGGCCCAGTGAAAGAACCTCTGAAAAGAGAACCTACAAACAATTACACTGGGCTTAAAAAGGCCTTTGCCACTGTCTTGAGTCCACGGAACTCTCCAGTTTTCAAATTTTAATAGTAGAACTCTTGTGCCATTAACAGCTCAACCCTTGAGAATAACTGCACTGGCAATGCAGAGCACTGATCTGCAATTAGCTTTCCTAGTTTTATTTTAGTGAGGAGCTGCAGGCCAAGGCCTCTTCATTGTTCCACAAACTGGGACGGCTGACTAATTTCAGCATCATAGATGTTCCTCTATAGGAGGAGGAGGCAGCTCTCAATGGTTCAGTATCAACGTGCAGATCAAATGAGTTATGCATGAAATCCCTGTGTACAGAGAAGCAGTACATCCATTTTCAAAAGAACTCTGTCCTAATCCTCTCCCCGATGTGCTAGTTTTCTTCGCACAATAAAAGTCTTATATATTGCATTCAAATAAGCAATACACCGATTGCATTTTTAAGTAGCGTGATTCCAGATGGGATCTACCACATTATTATTCTGAACATGCAGATTGGCTTTAATAGATCTGGATTCCTTTTATTATGAAAAGGCTCCCTAAAATGAGGCATGATGGTTGCCATGTGCCAGTCCTGGGGATTTCCATTCTTAACAAGCAGTAACATCACTTCAAATGCAAGACGAATGAAGCACAAAACTGATGAATTAAGGAGGAGTTTCAGGCACTTGTCTGGAGCACTGAATAAAGTTGCAATATTGGGCCTTTGAACTACAACCTGTCTTTTATCATAGATGGGTTTTTTTGGTTTTGGGTTTGTTTTTTAATTTGTTACAAGCCAAGAGATGCATTCCTAACCCTGGGGATAAGCTCTCAGAGATAACAAAATATATAACGTAAGCTGTGATGCAATGCTGCCTTTGCAGGTTCTCTTTGCAATTGCACAATATCCACTGGTTTCTTTTGCCGTAAAAAGAAAAGACAAGCGTTTGGGGGTTTTTTGGTACAGATGAAGGCTATGTTCAACAACTTTACCAGAAAGCCAGTGCCATTGAACTCAAGTGGAATTTAACTTGGAACTAAACATGTTTAAGATTGGCAATTAGACATGTCTAACCAAATTTCTCTATCTATCTATCAAGCCAGCCTTTTGATTATTTCAGATAATTTACTCAACATAAACCTTGAAGAGTCGGCACAGCAATGCAAGTGACACGGACTCTGGTGCTAATTGATCCATAGCTTTTAGTGAAGCTCAAGTAAAAGTACTGCCTTCCTCTTTGTTTTGATTCTTTGTGCTGCTTCCCATCCCCACCTCCCGCATTCTTGCACACGACACAGTCTGGAAGGGGGCAGGTCAGCACGTGATCTAGTGTTCCAGACAACCTTTGGAGAACACAAAAAAGCCTAGAAATTGTATGCAAGTAAGGATTACTGATCAAATGCTGTGCTCTTTTAAAAGCTCATGAAAGAAATGTGTCTCAAAAATCCCAAAGCATTTCAATAGCAGTCACTTCTGCCCCTTCTCAAATGACAGGAGTTGTCAACAGCTCCCTGCAGGAACAAACAATCCCTGCAGAAACAAGTGACACCAGAGAGCTGAATCTGGCAGGGAGCGCACCCAGAAATCAGTAAAAAGCAAAACAAAACAGGTTGGTTTGCTTGTTTACATTGGTTGATGTGTTTTCTGGAAATGACAGCACATCAGACTGGAAAGTAGCACAGGCGACCTGGGTGAGAGAGATGCAGAAAGATACATGCCCAGGATATTGCTGGCTGCCAGGGGATTCAGACAGAGAGGAGAATATGAGCTGAGCTGAGCTGGGAGGAAGGGTAAAAAGCAAGAACAAGAAAAGACCTTCTTGCAATGATGAGTGGAACAGAGGTTATGAGAGACTTGAGAGTGTTGTACATCCTGCTAAACAGGCTTATTTTGGACCCTATAGTCAAAGAGGGAAGTTACTATGCTAGGGAGCTGTAACTGTAATAAGAATTAAAATGCATTAAAAGCAGCAGAGCCTCAAAGCTTAACACGACCTCTTCATAGGATTAACCACACTAGGTACCTCTGTAGGAGGCCTGTTGTTGTTGTTTTCCCCTGACTTGATTTGGCATGAAGCTGGGCTGTTGGTTAAGCGGAAACATCCCCAACATTACACAAAGTAGGAACCATGGCTTCTCATACAGAGGCAACCCGATTAGCCCTGAGGAGATGCAGTGGGCCTGGTCGTGGGCACCAGTCAGTGACATCTTCAGTTGCTTCAGCTAATGAAGCAGTACTTTACCTGCCAAAACAAGCTGTGTGCATCCCCTTTGATGAGTTCAATAATGTCCCCGATCTGGATATGTAAAGGAGGGCCGTCATTTGGAGCTGGCTGTGGTGTCCCGCTATAGTTTCGAATTACTTGCATTTTTGGTAAGCCTGAAAAGAAAAACCGCATATACACGCAGGTTAGCTATATGTGGTGAGTTATCCAAAATCAATGGCCCTACCCATGAACTCAGATCTAGAGCAGGACCCCTCCAATAGGGCCAGCTCACAGTCTGCAGAATGAGCCCCCCATCCTCTCTCCCAAAGGACAGCATCACATTGATAGGCTATTTAGGGTTTTTGTTTTCAATCCCCCAAAGAATTTTGTTTTGAGTTTTATGCTTCCTGTTGTGCCATCTCCTGCTCTCTTGTTGTATATGGTTTATTATTAATAATAATTATTATTATTAAGGGACCCAGGTGGCGCTGTGGGTTAAACCACAGAGCCTAGGGCTTGCTGATCACAAGGTCGGCGGTTCGAATCCCTGCGACGGGGTGAGCTCCTGTTGCTCGGTCCCAGCTCCTGCCCACCTAGCAGTTCGAAAGCACGTCAAAGTGCAAGTAGATAAATAGGAACCGCTCTAGCGGGAAGGTAAATGGCGTTTCCGTGCGCTGCTCTGGTTCGCCAGAAGTGGCTATGTCATGCTGGCCACATGACCCGGAAGCTGTACGCCGGCTCTCGGCCAATAAAGCGAGATGAGCGCCGCAACCCCAGAGTCATACACGACTGGACCTAATGGTCAGGGGTCCCTTTACCTTTACCTTTACCTTTACTACTACTACTATTATTATTATTATTATTATATCTATGTTTTATTGTTTTAGCTACTATCATCTACTTTAAGGATCATTTGGTTGAAAAGCAGGAAGCCAGTGGGAAAATACAAATCAAAATCAGATTAAAATTTAAAAAACAAACAAAATCACAGTGCAAGCCAAGGAATTGCTTATTCAGAAGTAAGCCCTAGGGAACTAAAGGAGACTTTTACTCGTAGGTACATGTGTATAGGATTGCGGCCACGAGGGGGAAGACAAAATCTGAATGCCTCAAATAACCTGACTGCATCCAACAAATGGATTAGGGTGGAGAAAGAGTCAAATTGTATGTTGACATATGGACTAAGAAATGAAAGCAGGAGACCTTTTTCACTATCAAGCCTCCTCCCCTGTATTATTTTTTTTAAATGTGGTTGCACAAGAAAATTGTTTTTCTCTAGGCTGCTGCTTAGTTCATGAAAGCACAGCACGTACAGTTTAATGGAAAATAATCAATTTTTTCATCAGCTCACTCCTGTCCTCCTATTAATTCTCTCTTGAGGCACTAGTCAATTTCATCGCCACGGAGGCTCATCCTTTCCTGAGTGTGCATACAGCTCTGGCCCTGTAAAAGATTTCTATCTTAAGGTTATCTTTCTAATTTTAGAGCCATAAAAAGGTGATAGATGTGATGAGGTAATGCTTTAGACGCTGATATGGAGAAATTCTGTGCGCTCACATCAGTCTTCTTTGAGTGCACCACTGAAAGCGAAACATGTCCAAGACAACAGGAAATCACAAGTCACTCCATGTTTCTGATATAATCATTTGAAAAGGAAATCTAATTTTTTCTTAAGTGTTATTGGATTTACAGAGTAATTCAATCGCTCAATTGCACTCTACAAGCAAAGGAACTCCAAATGCAGCACCATATGTTGCTTGTAGTGGCCTCTCTGCCAAATTGTCTTGTTAAAAGGGCATTTTCTAACGGAACAAAGGTGCTCACCAGCTCAAAAGTTTTGTTTTTAGTAAAGAAAAAGAAAAGCTTTAAAATAGTTAACGTGGTTCCTCTAATTCAAGCTTATGACATGCATTTACTAAGAGCTTATCCTGTTGATCATGCCCAAGCCGTATTTTAGCCTCCATAGGACGCTTGCTAAGTCTCCAATGCAAATGCAATATTGTGATAGTTCTTATGCAGCTTATGGAGAAAGACCGTGCTGCAGGAGATTTGACATAAGGGGGAGTGAAACCTTCCCTATTACTTCTGCAGATATTTTACCATCACCCAGAAATGATTTCACAGATCAGGACATTTATGTACAAACATGGATGTGGCAGGTAGGATTTTCAACATTACTAGTTCACATGAGTTTCTAACATTGCTGTGTCCCCTACTTAAAAGCACAGAGACCTGCCTTAAAATTGTGGACTGTTTCCTGCATTTGAATGATCCAGCTTCTATAGTGTTTTTGAAAATGATACATGAGGCCTTATTAGAGAACTCTACTCATTTAGCTGTTTTGACCTCCAAGGTAGCTTAAAACAGAAAAAAACACAACACTGGGCATTTTGCACCTTTGATTAAAACAGAGCACTTATCCTTGATGTGCTTGTTTTCCTCATGCAAGGAACTTGCTTATATGGAGGGGCACTCAGTTACATGAGCCCTCACCTGCAGCCTAAAATGCATGCTACCACAGCAGCTGTTCCAGAGCGCCCGGCCAGAATTTCAAGGCTAAGCAAAGTCACATTAAAGCTATTGACTTAACAAGGGAAGGTCACATCAGGTGACATTTTACATCAGATGTTTACTGTGAGCATGCAAGGCGTGCACAGACTCATCTGAAAGAGCCACTGGCAATTGTAATCTAATCTGGCAACTGTAACACTTATGTGCATAAGGTTTATGCTGCTCCACTAAGCCACCTTTTAAAATCCCAATTTTGTGCAAAATCATTTGTGCAAATTCATGCAAAATTCACTTGTTATGTGTTCACGAACATAGTAATGGTCTAAAGTCTAAATTGCACTCATATGGTGTAAAGCCATCCAAGCTGGTAGTCTTTACTACAACGTCTCGGAGAAAATTTCACAGATAAACTATGTGTGAAGAAGTAGTTTCTTTTGTCTTACTTGAATTTCCCAACATTCAGCTTTGTTGGATGGCCCCGAGTTCTGGTATTATGTGGGATATTAGCTTACTGAATGTGGCACAAGGATGTCTCAAATAAAAGCAGCAACAGAAACACAAAGCTCCATGTACCAGTTTCTGTTTGACTCCAATTTACGAACATCATTTTACCAATTCTGCTCATAGTTAAAAGGCGAACCAGAGCATGTTTGTCCTCCAAGCCCAATAACCATTCAACACTCCCTCCTCCAAACGTGTTAAGGCTCCTCAGGTAAATGGAAACTTTCTGACTCATGCACAGCATGCTCACCTGAGAGTTCAGCCTACCCAGACATCTGGAGATTGCTTGTATTGATTAAGGATATAGAACCAGCGTTTCTAGAGGTAACATGCATTATTCACTACTTTCAAAGTTTCAAAAGGAGGAAGGCGCATAAGCCTTATCATGTTAAGAAGCAGAAAAACCATGCTACTATGGTATGGGGGTGGGGAATAGAGAATTGTTCTCCACCAGTTTGGGCAATGTACTTGAGAGTATAGTAGCAAGTCAGTTTCAGGAGTGCTTGAGAGAAGCTGATTGTTCAGGCCCATTTCAATCTGGCTTCACACTGGTTTTGGCACTGAAATGGCTTTGGTCACCTTTGCTGATGGACCTTTAATTGGAAGAAGGAAAGTGGGAATGCCAATTCTCCTTGATGTCTCAGCAGTTTACCATTATGCATGGTATCTGGTGGGTTTAGGAGTTGGAATCACATTGTTATAGTGGTTCCACTCCTACCTACTGGGCTGGTTCCAGATAGCAGCAATGGAGGACATCTGCTTAGCTGCATGGCAAATATGCTGGGAGATCCACGGGGCTCTATGTTGTCCCCGACAGTATTTAACATCTATGGATTACTGCAATGCACTCTGCATGGTTCTGCACTTGATGACAACTTAGAACCTTGAACTGGTCCAAAATCCAACAGCCAGATTACTGGCTGGGGTTACGTTCAGAACTCATATAACCTATGGGTTAGAACAGCTATGTTGCTTGCCAGTTTGTTTCTGGGCCCAATTCACAGTGTTCACGTTAGTGTTTAAAGCCTTAAGCGACTTAGACCAATATCTGAAAGATTTCCCCCTTCCCTATAGACCCTCCCAGGTAGTTCCACTGCTCTCAGAAGCTGATGTAGGGTGGCCTGGGAAAGGACATTCTTTGTAGCAATCCCCAAGTTGTAGCAAAAAAAAAAAATCAGAGTTTTGTTCATTCACTCAGATAATCCCCCTCTTCTTCCTAATATGCTTTCATAGTTCTCCTTCCTGAATGTCTAAAGTGTTCTCTCCTTTTCCCAGTCTTTTGCAAGCTTCAAGTGGGAAGTAAGTAAAGCATTGTGTTCTCTTTACAACCTCTCTGAATTGGAGACTACAAACCACCATAATTCAAGTTGCTACTGTAGTGGCTGAACATACAATAATAATAATAAAGCAACAGAGAACATTTATTCATTACATCCAACAATGTATCATTAATATTTAAAAACTTTATAATGGAGTAGCAATAGCATGACAGTACACTTTTTAAAAATAATGATACCTCCCACAATGCAAGCCTTTACTAGGAAGCTTTGCTTTTCACTCTCACTACTAAGGAAAGCAACCATCTCTTTTTCATGTGCAGATTATAAAGTTGGGAGATTTCTCTGATAGTCATTTATTAACTTATTAATAAAATTATTCTGACTACCATTATGATGTCTCACAAATTGATGAAAGTTTTTAATGAACTAACAGCCTCTAAAATGAGCCAACACCAATCTATCTTCTCAGGTCAGAGGAAATGGCTTACAGAATAAAACTAACAGAACCTTCTGCACCATTTATTATCAAGGGCAGGCTCATGTGAGAATGCATTGCAGTAGTCTAGCTGAAGAGTTCAATCGTGAACATTACCTTTTCTAAGTATAGCTATGAATACTTTTATCTTACGTACTTCTGTCTGGAGCGCTACCTCCACATGGCCTTTGTTTACATCCTAACATGTCACAACGACCTGTTCCTATCAGACTCAATTCTAGCAAAATTCAACAGCAGTGTCAGGCATGCAAGTTCATCCTCCAAGCGACTTAGGGGTGGGAGCTACTCCAAACTGGCCCATGCATTAAGTTAAACAATAACCTAAGAAATTAAACAGAATCAGGCAAGGGTTCTAGTGCTTCAGATGAAATTACTATTAAATTCAGTAGCTCACGTTAAAGATTAATCAGACAAACTGATTATGTGACTACATAATATAGAAGTGTGACTGTGATAGACAGCAAGGTCTTTAATTTTAGCCACAGGTAAGGAAATGGCTTAGTGTACTTCTGTTCTTCATGATTCAAAGAGGACATTTTAGGAGTTATTGAGAACAGGAGTAGCTACAGGGTTATGGGGTTCTTCAAGGGCAGTCTGGAAAGGCAGGAGGCAGGCCCCCTAATCCTGCTTCTGGACCAAGGTTCCTAGTCTTGAAGGCATCCCTCAAGAGTCAGGAGGGAACTGCAAGTATTCCTCCATAGGCTACCCTTTCCATTTACTTTATTTCCATTCATGAATCATTTCAAAGGAAACATCTCAAGACATCTTCAAGAAAAAACGTATGGAAAACATAGAATCATAGAGTTGGAAGAGACCACAAGGGCCATCCAGTCCAACCCCCTGCCAAGCAGGAAACACCATCAAAGCATTCCTGACAGGTGGCTGTCAAGCCTCTGCTTAAAGACCTCCAAAGAAGGAGACTCCACCACACTCATTGGCAGCAAATATAGAAACAATTTCAAATCACATACAGGTACTGTCTGGGATAAATTATTTTTTAAAAAAAAAACCACCTTAAAATGCTTGTTGAAGAAGGAAGATGGGAAAGCCACAGAGGACAAAGATTTGATGAGATGGGAGACTGATAACACAGGATAGATCCAAACTGTTTCCTAAGCAAGTGAATGGAAAAAATCTTAGGAATAGAAGAGAGTGAAATTTGGAAAACCTTAGATGGAGGAAGTGCATCCCACTACAGGTGCCCCTATTTCTTTTCCCTTTATTAAGAAAAACACATATGTCCATTATTTGAGAGAACCACCTCTCTCCTTATGAACCTATCCGAACCCTGAGATCAGCCTCTGAGGCCCTTCTTCATGTGCCTCCTCAGTGAGAGGTCCGGAGCGTGGCAACATGAGAATGGGACTTTTCTGCAGTGGCTCCCCGTTTGTGGAATGCTCTCCCCAGGGAGGTTCGCCTGGCACCTTCATTATACACCTTTAGGCACCAGGCAAAAACGTTCTCTTCAACCAGGCCTTCGGCTGATGACATCCCATGACATTTTAAATGTGTTGTGGGAAGGAGGATTATTGGCTTGTTGTTTTTGTTGTTGCTGTTGTTGTTGTTGTTACTATGTACTTTGTGGTTTTTATATTGTGATTTTATGTTGTGAACTGCCCTGAGACCTATTGATGAAGGGTGGTATACAAATTTTAAAAAGAAAGAAAGAAAGAAAGAAAGATTGCCTATATTTACAACAAATAAAAACTCCCACAGTACTGGAGGCATAAATCTCTGCCAACTGTTACTATACATGAACAGAGTCGACGGAAGATGCACACAGCAGGTGGTTTGAGGAGAAACATCTCAGCTTCTTAAAGGGGAGGGATTGTGTTAGGTTTCTGCCCTTTTCCCCTTCTTGGGCAGCAGTGGTAAACCTCCAGCTCATAGGCGTAATAAGGTCTGGCATGGGTTTCTACTTTGGCTCACAGGGCCACTTTCCCCAAACTACGCCCACCTGTACCACACCTGGCATCCAATGTGCCATCAGGTGTGTAGCAGCTAAAAGACATAGCTGCAAAGGAACCATCAGCAGACTTAGTGTGGCTGTTCTTTGGCCACCAGGGCTTCTTGTAAGTGTGAATCAGCTGATTGGCACTGATACCAAGGGAACTTTGCAATGCAGCCGGATCCTGCCCAAAGGGGCATGCTTTAAGTGTCGATCAGCTGATTAGTACTTATAGTAAGCCTTGCAATGAAACCCCTCCTTTGACTGTGCAGTTTGAAATTAAACTCTACAGACAAAGTGACATTTCTCTTTTGCAGACTAGCTTGAATTCAAACCTACTTGTAAAGGAAAACACTTCATCTGACATCCATGGTGGCCTCAAGAGAGAGAGATAGGTGAGTGGGCCACCCATCTGTCACAGTGGTTCTGGGGGGTATGTCAGGATCTGACCTGCCAACTTAATCCAGTTGCTCACTCCACTTTAGGGCAGAGCATGGCAGCAGCTCCACACAGTTCCTTCAGCAAGCTACTGAAGCAGGATTTTCCCCCACGAGAGATAAGATCGTTTAGCCTTCAGTAGTTTTACAAAGCTTTGTTAAGTCTCCGTGTGAGAAGTGCTTTGAAGCAGCAGTTAAATTATTACTGAATTAAGTGAAGGAGTCACCTTTGGTGGAGGGGAAATACTCCCTTTTGCTTTGTGTTAACGTTCTGTTATTATTTAAAGAATAGTAACAACAACAACATTCCTAATATTCAGTGATTGATTTCTTGGTTAGGCTTCTGAGGAAGAGTGTGATAATTAATAAAAGTAGGGATTACACTTGAGAATTACTGCAAGAGTCAAGTCTCCATTGTTACAGCACATGAATCTCAAGGGGTATCCAGAGCACAGTCTAGTCCTCTTGTGGTGGATGAATTTCAGGTGGTAAAGCTTGAGGACATGGACAAGGTGATTGAAACGGTCAGGGCAGCCACTTGTGTTCTGGACTCTTGCCCCACTTGACTGATGGAAACCAGCATGGAGGGGAAAGCTGGCTGGGCAGGGAGGTGATTAATGCCTCCTTGTGAGAGAGAGGGTGTTCCCTGCCTGCTTGAAGGAGGCAGTGGTAAAACTATTCCTAAAGAAATCCTCCTTGGACTCAGAAAACCTAAGTTACTACTGGCCAGTTGCTAATCTTCCCCTTCTCTGCTTTTGTAAGACTCAGCACTCAAAATACACACCAGGCCCTGACCATGAAGTATAATCAGGCAGAATCACCAAGTTCTGTTGAGAAAATAAAACTATATAGAAGCCAGACTTGCAAGAAAGTGTCTTAACAGAAATAAGCCAGAGCAGGCAATGTGGTACTACAAGTTCCATCCATATCTTAAAAAACAGGGAAATTTTGCTGCTGTTCTCCTTCCCTGCCCCATCGTCAACTTGAAGACAACAGCAAAAACTATCAGCCAAGTTGTACAGAGGCAGGATATTTGCCCATCTAGCAGTACATAGGCTTTAAAAAGTTGGTTGGAGGCAAGAGGCATGCTGGTTCTTGTCCTGCAACTGAGAGTTAATGTATTATTTTGGGGAGAGGCAGTATAGTTGGCATAACTGCAACAGTTGAAATAATACTGTCAGGCATTGAACAAGAGATTTTACAGAAAATAAGCATATCAGATGGGGAAACCACTGAGTTGGTTTAATTGCCATTGTTGAGTCATCTAGTTTTGTACCTAGCTGCAATCATCAGAGGTGCAAAAGATAACTTCTAACCTGCAGGGCTCAATGTAATTATGGGAGGTAGTTTAAAACTCTTTGTTTTGGTTTAGGGGTTGTTGTTTTTTTGCAACCGTCATGAGACACTTCAGCAATGGACGTGCTAAGAGACTTAAGCTGCATGAATCATAAGGATAATGGCAGCTGTAAAAACAGATTCTGGAACTACACGTGCTCCACCATGAACACTGGCATGGACCTGTGCAATCAGATTCCCGTTGTGCCCAGAAGTAATGAGACATTACTCTCTTGGCATCAAGCAATTTTTTAAAAAATGGGTTAGGCTGATGGTTCTCAGACTGTGAAGCATCATGGGGGAGGGTGAAGCAAAGTGGCTTCTGAAGGGGCAAAATCAATCCAGGTGTGTGCATGAGTTAACAGGAAAAATATGCTCTTTAGTGGTGGATGAAATGGAGCCCAGCACCAGGTACAATGCTTTTGATTAAAGTAATCCATTGGGCACAGGGCAAGCAAAATTATATCACTGTGGAGAATAGCCACTCCACCTCCCTTGTCCAATCTTGACAATGGGTGCTGATGGCCCAAAACATAGCTTGCTGCACCACCCAGCCAGGTTTCAGTAATAGGTACCAGATAGGCTCCTTCTTTCAGGACTTGGGAATCCTTAATTCCTTAAGTACAGTACTTAATTCATTAGCCTCTGTGCTACCCATTTATAACTTTTCAATGTGGAAAAGTATCTCCAAGGGCACAGTGAAGCAACACTTGGCTTCAGGCAACAGCTATATTTCTTTCAAAATCCCCAACATGGTAAGGTTGGGCATTTTTACAAAGGGAGTGGTTAGTCGAGACAATTTAACTATTTGTATTTCAACTCCCATGCAACTGAGCAGTACTGTAAGTACAGCAGCTCTTTTTTCCTGCAGATATGAAGCTTCCACCATCACCTGCTTAGTTCTAAACTTGGAACTCCAGTTTCAGATGCAAATCATTCTCACCTTACTACATTTAACAACTCAATAATTTGACTTGCTTTTGAAAAAGAGCTCATAAAAAGAAGCAAAAAAAAAGAAAAAAAGAATCACCCTCCTCACACAGTTACTTGTATATATGTGCATTCAACACTTAAGAGAAAGAACTCGCATTTTATTTTATCAGTCAAATGACCAGAACTACATGTTTATTCAGTCAAGCCACATTAGCAAAAAACCTGGTACTGCTTTCTTTGACAGAAACCTGGGTCTGGTGAGAGGTTGGGAAGACAGTTGTAGAGGGAATGAGGAGAAAGAATAAGAACATAAAAGTCAAAGTGCATTCTGTTTGGAGTCTTGCACCTGAAAATACCTAATACCTGCTGCCTTCACTCTATGAAAAACAGCAGCTGTTGAGAACAGAGTGTTGCAAGATTAGGCATCAATTTTAAAATACTTGCTCTTTAAGTATTAAGTATACTTGCTCTATGCACCTTAAGCAGCATAAGGTGAGGGAAGAGTTACCAAAAGCCCAGGGGCTTCTAGGTATGTAAGCAAAGTTTAAGAGCACCACTTGTAAAAGCAAAGCACACATACAAACACACACACACACACACACACACACACACACACACGGAGTTCAGATAGTCTTATGATAGTCATATGACTGTACCCTTGAAAACACGGTCAGGAAAGTGATTAGCAGCCTGAGAGCTTATTTGAATCCAGGCCATAGACTTCAGCAAAACTAAAAGGTCCCAGTGCTGAAATAACGATTTCCACTAGTGCAACATCAAAACACACTGCACGGTTTTGACTGTTTCAGTGAATATAGCAGCAGCTGCATGTAGGAGAGTGCTACTACAACAGTGCATGCAACTTTACTTTTAGTAGTACGAAACTATTACACAGAGGTGCCTGCGGCCTCAACGATGGCAATATTTTAAGCGGGCTTAAAAACCTCTCAGATCACTTTCTCTTAATGGCTGTTTTCTCATAATTGGTTGCTTTCCTACGGATAGTGCTGATGGTTGAATGTTCATTTATTCTGATATTTTTAAACTTTTCCAACTTGTCTATGTTAGCTCTTGTTATGCATTTTTTATTTTTATTTTTTTACTGTTTTATTATGTTGTGAGTGGGCTAGGGTGGTGTATAAATGATATGGTAAGAAACTGGGAAGGGTATTGTATCTTGCCAGGCCTGTGGTACAAGAATACAACAGACTTTTAAGATCAGACTTACATCTGCCAGCTTACATCTTACTGCTATCACTGAGATGCCTTGTGGGTCAGATTGATGGTACTCATTCCCCCAAAGGAAAGAGGCTGTATAAATAACATCTGATAATGAGATCCAAACCATTAATTATCCTGTGCTAATTCTAAAGTTTTAATGATGAAAAAGAGAAACACAAACCTGGGTCCATATGCCTGGAGCTCTTTAGGAGTCCATTTGTTCGTCTCTGTGTATTTGAAAAGCACAAGTTAGATACTTGTTTTGAAAACCCATTCCTATCCAGTTAGTCTCCACACTCCTTTGACTTTCGTTTAAGGCCTCTTCCTGGAAGGGCTGGCCCAAGACATTTTGCTGTCCTCAGTGGAAGCCAAATAGTGCTTGCACAGTCTCCCTCACCTTGGACAGGCACTACAACAGTTCCTGCCCCCCGTGTGTTCTATGTCACAGTGCCCAACAGGAGAAGCTGATGCAAAAAAGTATAATAATCCCCTCTTCCTAAAATTTACTTTCAAGGTAAGACATAAAATGTGTAGAAGTATGGAATATAAATTACAGACAAAGCTCACCACCTACAAAGAGTGTTGTTTCCCATCCCTCAGACGGACCATCTGTCATTAAAGGTTTCTGCAGAATTTACTTGGTATAGGCAGTGATGAGCAGGTTGCATTTGTGTGTTTAAAAAAGCAGGCAGTTGTTACTCTGCAGAAGATGTCCTGCATGTCTGTTCTGCCCATGATCTCACTAAAAACGTGTACAGCTTCCCAATTCACATATAACTAAAGGCATTTTCACTTTCCAGAAGAAGAAGAAGAAGAAGAAGAAGAAGGCTTCAAAAGCTTCAATTTTCATTTACAGTGAAGCTCTAACTGACCACATAAAAGCGTATGAGGCTGTTGCAAATGTAATTATAATAAAAAGTAATTTCTACTTCACTTTTATGTTCCTTGCTAGAGTGGAAGAAATGAGCTGCAATTTTGAGAAAGAACGGAGGCCCTGATTATTTTGCACACTACATGAGATAATTCTGCAACAGCCGTTTACAGAAGAAACTTCTTTTAAAATACTTTTATTAACCTCCAAGGCAAGTTTGGGAGGAAGGGGAAAGTATAACGTTACATAATAAATGACTACCTTAAAAGACCACGCCAATTGCAGGGCCCAGAGGTGGCCCTGTACATTTTGGTGCTGAAGGCAGAATGTTCAGATGGGGGTTAAAAAACAAATCATCTTTCACTTTTTAACCACACTTGCCTGTTACAAGTTAGGAGGTACAATGTATGTTTTGAAACACTTAAAAATGCAACAAAATATGCATTTTTGTAAAGTAATTAACAAGTTGCTACCCTTTAGCACTATCCCAAACTCTACTGCCTGAGGCAGGCCAACTCAGCCTGCAAAGCAGTGGTGATGGCCTCAGCAAGGCCTCCTCCACCAAGCTCTATGGAGGAGAAATGCTCTCAAGGAACATTCAGTAGCTTCAGCATCACATCACCAGACATAAGAAACGTCACGTGCAGGCAAAGAAAACTCTGGTCAAGAGTGTGACACAAACAATAATTATACTGCAGCGAAATTCTCCCTCCTTCTTGGAGCTCTGCAACCAACCAACCAACCTGTACTTTGAGATTATATAATCTTCTCAGGAAACAGAGCACCGTTTTACAGACATGCGTGCTGAGCCTCTAGACTGAGACCAAATTGTGCAGATCCTAATAACCAACAGGAATTGGTGTGTAACAATTTGCACATGCAGGCACCACGTTGGCCTGAACCTCTGTCAAAGTAGATGCAAATCAGAGAGCCCCAACACCAACTGATGAATGCTTTTATGGCCTTTACTGCTTAGTAATCATTAACTGGCTGGCTCACACAAGAGCTTTCCAGGACATGGAAGCTCCCAGTGGTGATAATCCTGGATTTACCACCTCAGGAGCCACCTCACTACTGTCCATCTATTTTGCAGAATGTAATGTTTATCATTCCTGTGCATCAATGGAACAAGGGGCAGACTTTTAGTTCATTTGCTTTTTGGTGGATCTTCTCAATAAGATTATTATTTTGCATCTGTCCGCAACACCCTAAATCCAGAGCTGATGGAATCATCCCTAAGTGTCCAGCACTGTTCCACAGAGAATGGAGAATATAATGCAAGGCAGAGAGAGACAGAGAGAATTTCTAATTCCATTTTTATTACTTAAGACTTATTGAGAACCAACTTAATTTGCTTAAGGATCAATTGTTAGTTCCAAGTAATTTCCCTGTATTTCCTCATTGCTGGAGAATGTATGGAAAATGCTGCTTAGGGGTAAATCCACACTTCCAATGAAGTCTTAAGCTCCCAGTTGGCATAAATCCCCTTCCAAATGGAAAGGAAACATGCTACTAAAAATGTAAGCATTGCACGATATAATACAATGTACAGTTAAGTAACGCTCCCCATGCAGCCTTTTCATTACAGTGGTACCTCTGGTTACGTACTTAATTCATTCCGGAGGTCCGTTCTTAACCTGAAAACGTTCTTAACCTGAAGCACCACTTTAGCTAATGGGGCCTCCCGCTGCCTGAAGCGTCTGTAACCCGAGGTACCACTGTATCTGCATTTAACCTAGCCCGACATTTCAGGGCAGTATAAAAAGGATACAATAGAATAAATGCAGCATTGCTTTCCAAAACCAAGAAAAAAGAAACCTTTCTGCAAATGGACCAAAAAATAACGCAGTATTCTGGGATTATTGTCATCTCATTGAATATGTGCCCATTACCATTCTGTCACAATATTAAAGATTCTCCAAGTGATCCCATGACAAAGGATTCAGCTTCGGAAATCGGCATTAGACTACACATTTTACAGCACACAGATTGAGAAGTGGTGAACTTTATACTCATGCATTATTCTTACATCAGTAGGTTGCAAAAAAAATTAGACCACTTGTAATTCTTCTGCTAAATCCCATGGTAGTTCATCATACTGAACCATCACTTGGTTTTTTTATACATGTTCTGCTAATGTCTTGAACACCAAGGAAGCCTGGAGAAAACATCAGCCCCATGAAATTAATAAGAAATCTGGGGCATGAGGCAACTAAAGTCTCCTTGTATTTTTCTTTTTCTAAAGAGAATTATACGCTATCCCCACTGAAACCAATGGGACTTGAAAATTCTTAATCTTGAGCAGATTCAACACTTTCACTATCTTTTTAATCCAATTTTGCCAGAGCACTAGCA
Organism: Darevskia mixta; assembly: GCA_034641385.1. Classification (NCBI taxonomy): domain Eukaryota; kingdom Metazoa; phylum Chordata; class Lepidosauria; order Squamata; family Lacertidae; genus Darevskia; species Darevskia mixta. Next base: position 4,616,794 of record JAWWNH010000149.1, read on the forward strand.
CTAAAGCCTTAAGTGATCCCAGTACTAACACACACACAAAAATGAAACGTTTTAGATCAGCCACAAAATAAATGTCAACCCAAACTTCAAAAAGTTACACTTACCTCATGTTTCAGGGTCCCGTGTTCTGAAACAAATGTAAAAATTGGCATGGTCAGAAACTGAAAGTTCACTCCGCTCAACAGTAATTCCTTGCTGTGTGTGGTTTGGTGAGAGTACACGGAGCTGCTTTGTTTAGCTAGCTGATACCTGTTTTATGCTCCACCAGCCCTGGGGCTCAGCTCGTTATTTTGCAAACTGTGTTCACTTAGTTTTATTGGCTCAGGTTAAGCAGCACTGAACAGCCATAAACAGATTCAAGTTTATGCTTAACTCTGACGACACGCAGCTTTCCAAACCAACAGATCAACTATATAAATTCTGAAATAGTTTGATGAAAGGAAAAACTCAGAAGCTCAGACTTTACAGATTCAACATTTGCACTGCAGTGCAAGACTTCAGGAGGCAGCATGGGAGCTTCTCTTCCCAAGGGAAATGAATCTGGGAACTATTACGTCAGAGACTGCAAAATCCTTATTTATTTTGCATTCTGACAATAATGTTTTCCAGGAGGTTTTTGCATTCATACAATATATTGTGATGCCATGGATATTCCCAATAAAATAACTTGTTATGCTGGAAATTGGACTCTCTTATGTGAAGTACAAGCATACATAAAGCAGTAGCAACAAATACAATTACTAAAAGCTGTACTTTTCATTGCTGGAAATCTTTTGAAAAGTCAAGGAAACTTCAGCCATATGAGGTGGCGATGCCCATACGCAAAAGTTTATCAGAAGAATATTAACATTTTAAGAGAGAAATTATCAAATAACACTATACTATTAGATTTGCTACCCATTTTTCAGCCTACACAGGAGTTTTAATATGAAAGGAATGTAAGGTTAGTTATATATGGTAACAGCTGCTAGTTTTTACTAAATATTGGAAACTGCCAACACCAAACTTAAATGTTTTTTATAGATATATAACAGGGTTTTTTTTAATAGATATATATCAAAGGAGAATTGTCAAAAAGTTTATGGGAAAATGGTCACTGTATATTGATTTTTGTAACCTGAATTTATTAATGGTAAGCTGGCAATTATGCTCTAATACGCATAATTTTGAAAAGCGTTTTAATAATGTGTGGCTGTTACTATTAAGTTAGAGTGAGTTGCATCAAAGCTGCAGGAGCAGCATTTTGCTTGCACAGTAGGACTTCCCCATACTCTCCTCTCCCTGCACACACATGCGCGCGCACACACACACACACACACACACACACACACTGCTCCAGAAGGTCTTTCAACACTTTGGAGCAGATTATCAGGGTGCATAAGGAGCTGCAAGGGAGAGGAGGGGGAAGTCCCATTGTGCAAGTGGAAGCCTTTTGTGTGAGCAGAACAGCAGGCGCAAATACAACCCAGTATCAACAAACTTTTGAAAGCATGCTACAAAATTAATCTAGTTTTACCTTAATTTTTTTCTAAAGTGTATTAATTGTAGACACCCTCTCTTGTTTTGTTTTTGTTTTTTTTAAAATTAAGACAAGGCTACAGGCTGGTCTACTACCCTTGCGTAGTCCTGCTTTGAAGACAAGCACACTCTGCTTATATACATGTAAATCAACAAATGCTGCAAAACACACCCGAAAAGCACAATCATATTATACTACTCAAAGATAAGCCCCACTGTATTCAATGGAGCTTTCTCCATAGTAAGTACTGAGTATTTGGAGATTTAGGCTGCAATCCTCAACATACCATCTTGTCAGAATAAAACTGATCCTGCAACACTACTGTACCAGCTTCCCACTACTTAGGAAAGTTGAGAGTTTGAAACAACACTATTTCTTATAAAAAGACAGAGAAAACCAAGAAAGAAACTGCATGAGCCACATCTTAAGATGGCCACTCCTATGAACAAAGTTCAACTTTGGGCATTTTTTTAAATGTATGCTCAGAGTATACAGTCCAAGACATGAGTGGGCCTGCCCTCCACTTTGTTTGAATAGCTTATCTTGAAATGAAGTACAACTCATGCTGTTTGGCAATACATATTATGTAATGCAACTGCTAGATCTGTTTATTTCCAGGCAGGTTTCCAAGTTTTATCCCTGCACTTTGCCTTACTGAAAACATAATACTGAATAGACCACTTTGGAAACATCAAGTCCAAACTGGTCTTAAGAACATGAGAATCTCCTTGTGGAATCACACCACCGACTTAGCAATCCATCTCTCACACCTGGCAGCCAAGTGCCCTTAGGACACAATGTCTCAAATCTCAACATGGCGAACTTAAAAATGCATGCCTCCATGACATTTTAGATGTACACATAAAACCTCAACATGTATGCAAAGCCAAACACACACAAGGCCATGGTTCTGTGTTGCATCTGCATGTTACTTAAACAAGGGAAGGCATGAGGGTAGCCAAGCTTGGCTAAGGGCCAGTTCACACATTACATTTGATAACTCAGTGTTTGAGATGTTTCAAGTGTATGTGTGAAAGCAGCAATGTGTTCACCATAGATGTAGGCTCACAAGGGAACCATGAACTGCATGTACACACCGAGGCAAAAAAAAAAAAGCAGATTTGCCTCAGATTCAGCTTACCACTGGTCTGGTGAAATATGTCTCCATCAACTTCTGCAGGATTAAATCTTGCCAAGGTACATTCATTCACCTTATCACATAAACTTCTAATTAGAAGTTCAGGAAGAAGGTTCCACTTTCCTTTCTTTTCCAGTTATCTACCTGACAGGCAACCAGGATGGAAAGTGGTGTGTGTGCGCGTGCGCAATAAAACAATCAGTGGTTCAGCAAAGAGTTGGGGAGCACCTCAGTCTACACTTGAGCAACAAGTTGCTGAAACAGAAACCCTATTAGCTCCTTGTATCACATCCTGACTCCTGCTGTACAGGCTCCCCTTTCTGGTCATCTGCAGACTTGGCATTGAAGATGGCAAAGGCCAGACCAGCAACTATCTCCCTTGCAAGCTACCAAGGTGGCGCAGGGAATAAGAGGGTTCAGTCTCCTTGCCAGAGCCTCTGGCTTGAGACTGGTGCAGCCTTATGCAAGCATCTGCTACTGAACTTCATTTTGGGATGCAAACAGATTTTCCAATCATAAAACACAAATATCATGCAGGGTTTTTTTTAGCAACCCTCAAATTACTATATATGCCTGGACAACAATGCATGTCAATTATAGTAACCACCCTGAAGCCCTGATTAATGAATAGAATGACCAGAACAATGTTCCTATACCTACAAAAGAACAATGTTCCTATACCTATAATAGTTCTTCAGAAGCAGCAATGTAAGCATGTGAAAAGTTGCATCTTCAGAAATTATCTTGGGCACAACTATTAAAAGGTACAGGAGCCCTGTACTTATTTGCATTTTGTCACCCTATCAACTATACTAAGGTTTGCATATTCTTCCCAAGTCCTTTTCAGGATGCAATTAAACCATTTCAGCTTGAAGGCTAGAGGCACAGAGCACACATAGACAACCTTGTGGATTAAGGAATTGAATAAATTATCATTTTACAACAACAAAGTGGCAATATGTTCTTTTTCAACTTTATTTAAAACCTCTGTCCAATTTCCTAAAATTAGAAATGCATTAAAAAAGACCTAATCATGAACATACTTAGATTGTTTTGTCGAAAGCATAATGGTTTTCAGCTCTGGCATCTAATCTGAATAAAATCTAAAGGGAAGGAAAAAATTACAAATGCTCTCTGGTCTGGACACAACACTAATCTATAGTTTATTTAACCCCAAGTTTATTGTTGGCTTACAAACCTTGGTTTGTTTTAACTATGGCTTGGTGTTATGTGCAAGCACAGTACCTTATCTGAACTATGGTTTGTCTGACTACCCTACCCCAGCCACACATGAAGCTACAAGAACAGCAGAAGTGAGAATGCTGCTGCTACCTATAAATGCAGGCTGGTGGGTGGAGCTGGTTATCTCTGTTGTATTTCAGTACTCTAGATCTGCTGCAATTTACTATACTACCCACATGATGTTGTTCTCGTTTATAGTGATGTTTTAAGAGGATCTCTTATCTATTTGTTTTGAGTTATTTTAAATGTGGATTTTTACATTCTTTTTGCATTTATTTGTGATTTTTATGATACTGTAAAATGCTCGGAGATTTCTTTGAAATATGGAGTGGCATATAAAATACCTAAATAAATAAAGCACAGCATGAGGCAAGAGCAGCTAAAACAAAGCAAACTTGGAAAAAGCAAGTCATGGTCTGCTTGATAATCCGTGGGAAAACTTGTGGTAAATTTGTGGCTTGTTAAACAAACCATGGCATAGCATTTTGTGTGGACCTGGCCATTATGTCATGCCCCTGGGAGTGATAAATCAAAAGGAAAATGCTATGAAAATTTCTTCAAAGGGAAGAAATTTTACATACACTTCAAAGGGAAGAAAAATTACATACACTGGCATGCAGCCCCTGAATCACTGTTGCGTGTGGCTCCCAGTGGGAAAAGGTTGAACAGCCCTCAGTTGTGTGGGGGGATCTGGACCTCCACCAGAATTCTGAGGCACCCGGACTGTATCTATCCCACCCTTGCTGTTTCATGTTGCAACAGATTGAGGTAGAGCATGAGACAGTTAACCGCAGGGTTGTGGGTTTGAGCGCTACGTTGGGCAAAAGGTTCCTGCATGGCAGGGGGTTGGACTAGATGGCCCTCATGGTCCCTGCCAACTCTACAATTCTATGAGTCTCTTATTCCAGGACTTCAAAATGCAATTATAATTATGCTTATAAAAGATCACTACCAAAAAAAAAAACTGCAATGCAACGAACACAAATTAGAAGAAAATTAAGCCTTAATTATAACTGGCAAGCTTTATGGCCTAATTAAAAAATTTATCCCAAACAATAAAAATGACTTACCACCCAAATTAGCTCTGCCACAATTGTCTAGCCTTCCCAAACATTCTTTGTGGACTCCAGCTCCGCACTTTGAACATAAATAGCCTTGACAAAAGGTTCCCCTGCAATACAAAGTAAGACGGTGGGGGAAATTAGAAGAAAAAACTCAACCTTTGGTGTACAACCATGTTATTTGCAAGACAGTTTGGAAAGCTGTATTCTGTAGACTCCAGCATGGGCCAGGAACTGGGGGGAAACAAGTCTGGGTTCAGATACCACAAGAAGCCAGACTCGGCCTTGCTTCCTAGCAGCATAGCAACAGAAGGAGGGAAGGAGGAGCAGGGGGAGAGGTTTTCAGCACTGTGCACTAACACTCTGTTTGTCCACATTAAACCATAGTTTGCTTTTGACTATGGTTTAATATGACATGCAAATCAGGGCGCAGGAATTCATTATTTCTTTTTTGCTTTCACATAAATGCACTGGATCATCACAATTTCTGTATTACCTTCCATAACCAAGAACACATTACAATGGAAATACATTTTTTAAACGTGCAATAAATCTTTCAGGGGTGGTGAAGAAAGAAGAAGGAAAAAATATCTAAGGAAAAAATAACTTTATGGCTCATTAACAATAAAGGCTTCTCAGGGTTTGGGGGCCATCCAGCTGAGGTTCTACTCTTTATTCCACAAAGAGTAAATTGTGTTTAGTAATAGCCACATGTTGCTTCAAACTGTTCAAGGAATGAGGCTCGATGGTTTTTCATTTCCATTGACTTTAACCGACCAAAATCTTTTCATAGACACTTAACCTTCCAATCACCTCTCATTCATAGAATATTCTCTGTGTTCTGGCCATAGTACAGTTTACAAGAGAATAATTTCTTTGGACCACTTGTGGAGAAAACAGACTGCAAATAAAGATTGTGGCTCATAACAATGAGCAAGCTGTCAGAATGCTAACTTCCAGGAACACCATGAAAAAACCTTTTGAAACTGAAATAATGAAAGGAACAGAGTGTTAGGATCAAAAGAAGTTGCATGTGCATGCAGAGGAAAATTGAATAAGCAGCCAGAATGTTCATTATTGCCATTCCAGAGGAGACAAGCCACTTTTTAAACTTAACAACAGCTTGGCTCCTCAGCATTAGAAATTACTAAAAGAAAAACCATTTTGTGTGTGTGTGTGTGTGTGTGTGTGTGTGTGTGTGTGTGTGTGTGTGTTTCTGGTTATCCAGACACATGCTACTTCTTTGGGTCCAAACCTAGGTCTGAAAATTCACACTAGAAATAATTATGGCATGCAGTGGATACAAATTACAGCTACAGAGTTTTTAAATGATTTAGTGCTAGAAAAACTAAAGTTCATTTTGGAACCTTTCCACAGCTTACTCACCTATTTGGTCTTCTTTTCATTTTAAAAAAGATTATTGGTGGTTATATCTAGTAAGTGATCTACCATTTTTGTTTTCACCATTTCTACTTCTTTTCTAAATACAGAAGCTATTTTTACCAAGCACCAGCTTTTTAAAAACTCCTTCAAATTACCACTAGGAAATTGCAAGCTTCCTTATTCTAAACGAACTCTTCATTTTCCAGACCACAGAGATGGAGGGCCAGGTCCTATAATAATGCTGTCAGCTCTGCTGAGAAGCCAGGCTCTTCCTTCTATCAACAGTCACATGGCAGCAGTCATTCCACCATGCTACAGTAGAAATGTGAAGAAAAGGGATGCAGGGCCATTCCATCTGCGTAGCTAAGAGACTAGCAATGTTTGGGTCCGCCTCTCCTTGAACTGTTTCCATCTCAGTTCATCATTAGAACTTTTAACTAAGCACTGGTACCTGAATTCACTTATTTCCCTCCTCTTGCCTAATACATTTTCCTTTTATGTTGTGTTTTTCAGATCAGAATCCCAAAGACATGGACTGCTCTGTTTTGATTGATATGTGAGGCACTCTGGGAGCCCTTTATGGCTGAAAGTGAGAGTAAACATTTGTGCCTTTAATAACTGTGGGTTTCACAGTTATGAGCTCAGACATAGCAAAGATATTATGCATGAAAGAAGGGATGTAGCATTAACATTAAATAGTGGGATTTCTCCCTCGCTCCCTCATTCACTCCCATAAACTTGAAAGCTTTTTCTTTTCTTTACAAACATTTTATTTCAGCTTGATAAAAATTTGGTAGGAACTCCAGGAGCAACAAAAAAATTGTTCTACATACCCCACAAGCTACCAGTTGCACAGATGGGATTTATCTATCAGCAAAACTATATATTTAGCTGCAAATACTCATGCAGTTTAGACACCACAGCCAGATTTATCCTGATACTGAATTATCAGTTTGTGCAAGTTGGATTTAAATCCTATCAGATTTTAACAGGAGACCTTGTTCTAGCCAGACAGATAATTTTAATTAATTTATTCAATGCAATAGTATTTTTCCCAACTTTGGTGTAATTCTAATTATTATTCAGCTCCCTTGACACTTACCTCAGAAGCATCTGACAGACTTTGCAGGATGTTACACGAGTGAAGGTATGCATTTTGAAGTTATGAGTATTTGTTTCTCCATAATGCGGCCTTATGTTGGACCTAGAAAAAGATAGTTTTTAGTTCAACATTTGTAAATATTTGCAGAGCACAGAAACCAATATTTTTGTTGCTGTGCTTAGAGCAATAAAATATGGTCACTGATAAAGCTGAACAAAAAGGGCCGGCAAGGAGCTTCAAAAAGATCTCTCCAAAGCGGGCATTAAAACAGCAAATGTGGTTCAGTGTAAACAAGTGCATCTCTGGGCAATATCAATGTCAGGAATGGGCCAGCCCAACTCATGTCTGCCTCTTGGCCTCCCTCCTGTTCTGCTGCCACCTCTGCTTCTGGACTTCTCTTCACCATAGAGTCTCCCTGTTACCTCCTCAGTCTGACACCTCCTCCTCTCAATCTTCTCCCTCTTCTCACTCATTGTTGCCCCACCACCAATCCCCTGACTCTGAGCCTTCTTCCCTTGGGGAAGAAGCTGGTGCCTCCCACCATACCTCTGCGTACAGCCGGCCCATGACAATCAATACTGATACTGATATTCTTCAAATATATGCAAACACAGTCTGAACTAGCAGCGTCTGACCAGGAAAAAGAACCAGGGGTTGTGGTGGATAGCTTGAGAAAATGTGCAGCAGCTCTGAAAAGGGTGGATTCCAAGTTAAATTGAGTCCTGCCAGAATCTTCCATAGCTGTGTAAACAAAGCTATTCAGCCCTGGGTTAGAACTGCTCCAATTTCTACCTTTCCAGAAATGTTAAAAGACATGCAAAATATTTCTAAACATTACACCAAGAGCCATAAACACAGTCTTCCTGACCTTAAAGCACTGCGAAGGTTCTTCAAAGGCCTGGCTCTCACTAGCCCCTTCCTGCTCCATCTTCAAATCTCCTACTCTTCTCTCTGGTTCCTGTTGCATTGCCTTTCAGCCACATTGCACCCCTGGACTCTCAAAACTTCCTACTGAATTATTCTGATAGATCTGTTTCTCGAACAGGTTATTGTGAACATTCCAGCTTCCTATCAGCTCAGCCAATCAATGTTAGAAGTTTCACTGCCATTAGCACAAAGCAATATAGATTTATGCAAAACATATAAAGAATCTGAATTGAGTAGAGGAGATTAATCAGAAAGAAAACTCATACAATATGCCTGGAGGACATTCATTATGGTGATGTTTCTATTATGGTAAAAACAATGCCAAGAACAAACATTTGCAGGCAGATTTTAGTCATATCTAATATTGAAAAAGACATGAGAAAAATATATATATACAAGTCAAAATGTTGTTATGTTTGGAAATGTCCTGTTCACTGTTTTCCATCACCTTACCACCATATCCTGTAGCAATGTCTATAAAATACTCAAATGATAACTGTTTATGCTGCTGTTTATGTAAATCTCTCAAATGCTGCTCATTCTTGGAGTCATATCTCATATGAGCCTATTTTTAATGCACTTATTCCTCTTAACTACAACATTGCCTGGTTGTATTTCAATAGTTTATTGGTTAAACAGGGGGCACAAGACAATAACGCAAATAAGAAATGTATCAGTGACTTTGTCATTTGCTCCTGTATGGATTTTCCAGGCAAAAGCTACATTTGCTCAAATTGTCATCTGCACACAGACCTGTCTAAATAAGCAATTGGAAATGAACACACCAGCTGCTAATAGAACACATTACCCTTACGTGTGTGACCTACATGTGCAATTTTTATAATGCCAACATTGATTTCAAGTCACAGTAAAATGTAGTTTGTGCCACAATGTGGAACATTTATTTTATAGCTTTGTGTTTCGCCTTTATCACATTAACAAGTGAGTAGAAATATTAAAAAGTGTAGGACTACCAAAGTAATATGCAGAAAACTAATTTTCTCCCAAGCTCATTAGGCATATACATTTCGTCTTCACTGTTGAAAAATGTAGAGTGGGAGCGTGGATAAACAATGAATTTTTTGTCATAGAAATTCGTTCATGATTCTGGAATATTACAATTGACAAGAGATGCCACATGGGGTATATGAGGAAGAGGAGGAGGAAGAGGAGGACGACAGCTTGGGTTCATTCCTGATCTAGAGATCTACTGGTCAGCTAAGCTATACAATTTTGGGCATGCTCTGAACTAACAGCACAAAATGCTATCTTGCAAGAGAAATTTGCAATATGCAACAGCAAATGTACCCAATAACAAACATCAACAACGTGTCATTTTCTACTCTGCTTTCCAAGACTTGTTTATTGAGTTAGGTCTCGTTGAAGTGGCAGGCTTATGGCTGGGCTGTACGACTTCAGGCTAGTGAAGCAAGTGAAGTTAAAACTTGGGGAGTTAAGAAAACAAACTTCCTCGGTGAAAATTGCCTCACTGGGCAATAAGCCACTATGCTCATTTCTCAAGAACAGAAATGCAAGCACAATGTGGGTTTCGGAAACACATACTGCAAACTCACACCTAAAGCACTTTTAAGTTCCACAGATTTCTATGGGAAAGTTCGATCTCAATGGGAAAGTTCACGCACTGAATTCAACTTAAAAGAGTGCTTATATTTGGCTGATTCATGTCCCTGGGTTTGGAAATGGCAGTAGTGGCAACAAACGGTTCAGGGCAGCCCCCAAAAGAAGCAACAACAAGTAATGTGAAACAGAGGCCACCTTCACCAAACCACAGTCTTAAATCTGAATCTCACCCCACAGCCCCCATCTCCATGCAGTCTTTGCTCGATAATATTGATTCATACAAGACAGCGTGAATCAATACTTCAGCCTCCATTCACATGCAGCTGAAAACCATCAATTTGTGGGAACATTCACAAGCTCTTCTACAACTTCCATGTTATTTAATCATTCTTTTCCCATGGATTAAAGAAATATTATGATTCAATACTACACAATTCCTTGAATTATATATAAGGACTTTTAATGTTGAATGTCTTACTGTGTTTTTATATTTTGTTGGAAGCTACCCAGAGTGGTTGGGGTAACCCAGTCAGATGGGCAGGGCACAAATAAAATCATCACCATCATTATATGGATTCACATCAATAGTTCTGTAATTGAACCTGCTCAGCTCCTTAGATCCAAATTTAATGTCTCATTTATACTTTTACATACCCTGTTTCCCCTTTTTTAATACGTAGTCATAAAGTAAGCCATGGCAGGGTTTTTTTACCTTTGTGAGAAGTAAGACGTACCCCAAAAGTAAGCCATGGTGCCGCCATTGTTCCCGTCGCCTCCTCAGCCCCTCCTGCGTGCGCAGGGAGCCAGCGAACCAGTGAGAGGCACAGGGGGAAAACGTGCCTCTTGTGGAGTTCTGCCCCGCCTGCTTAGCACGCAGGGAGAAGCGGGGGGGCGGAAAGACGCCTTTTCCTGCCCCACCTGTTCCCCGTGCGCAGGGAGCCAGCAAACCAGTGAGAGGCACGGGGTGAAACGCGCCTCTTGCAGAGTTCTGCCCCGCCTGCTCAGCACGCAGGGGGAGGCTGTACCGTACCATACTGACGTAATAAAAATAAGACATCCCCCGAAAATAAGGCACCCTGTGTTTTTTTGAGGGAAAAAAATTATAAGATGGTGTCTTAAAAAGGGGGAAAGACGGTAATTAGCCACACCTCAGTGTGCTAAAGGCAAAAGAGAGATAAGGACAGCCTCTCAGATGACAGTCTACCTTTCTTTCTAAAACCAGTGACCACAAAGCCCACTTTGGTCTATTGCCAATAAGAGGCTTCATTGTTGGGTCTTCTACGTAGCTCCTTGTGTTAGCCAGAGCTGACTACAGTGGTACCTCTGGTTAAGAACTTAATTTGTTCTGGAGGTCCATTCTTAACCTGAAACCCGCCTTAGGTTTCATGTTCAAGTCCTACCAACACCACCATGAAGGAAGATGGACACTGAAAATGCTGAAGACAGAATAAAAAGCAGATAGGAAAGTGAAATCCCTCCAATCCAATTTTCCTACAAACGGAAGGAGGAAAATCCTTATCAAAACACTATAATGCTGCATTAACTGTGGGCCTGAAAGCTCTTTTGCTCATTTCAATATTTGACCAGGCATTATGCATTGTGTCACAGTGGTTTATGCAGTCAAATTATATGTCACATCTGATGAGACTAAAATAATGTGATATGAAACACAAGAGCAAGATGTGTCAAATCATAAATTTATTCGGGTACTTCCTACTGGGAGAGCTTCTGAAATGTTTCATTATTTCAATACTTCCTGCAATGAAAGCCAAAATATTTAATACTCAAAAAGTTTAATTATTGGGGCATAAGCTTACTCCACTTGGGGATATAAGAGAATAGAGGAAATGACAAAGGCCAATTTATACCACGTAACTTGAGGATAAATGTGTTTTTAGCATCTTAGTTATAGCATAAACTATTTTGTTTATTTTATACCTTTTGGTAAGCCCATGTTCACTATATCCTTAATAGGCTTTTTACTTAAGAGAAAAAAATGCCTCTGATTTAATTCCTGGTGTTCATACTAAATTTTCTGTTAACCTGACCTCGACATAGCCCATTCTGTCTGCAAAGATAAGTGAGAGGGAAGGTCATTGCCTTTCCCTTCCCCCAAAATTTTCTCCACCAGTGGGGTGGGGAATTGGTTGGCACCATAGAATCATAGAAATGTAGAGTTGCAAGGGACCCCAACAGCATCTAGTTCAGCCCCTCCAATGCAGGAATATCAAATAGATCAAACATGACAGATGGGCATCCAACAACCTCTGCTTAAAAATCTCCAAGGAAGGAGAGTCCACCAACTCTCATGGGAGTCTGTTCCACCATCAAACAGCTCTTGCTGTCAGAAAGTTCTTCCTGATGTTTAGTCAGAATCTCTTTTCTTGCGACTTGAACTCATTGGTTCAGGTCCTAGCCTCTGGAACAAGAAAAAACAAGCTGGCTCCATCTTCCATGTGATAGCTCTTTAGATATTTGAATGTGGCTATCATATCTCCTCTCAATCTCCTCTTTACCAGGCTAAGCATACCCAATTCACCTCAACTGTTCCTCTTAAGGCTTGGTTTCTAGTCCTTTTATCATCTTGGTCACCGTCCTCTGCACATGTTCCAGCTTGTCAATAGCTTTCTTAAATTGTGATGCTCAGAACTGGACATAGTACTCCAGGCATGGTCTGGCCAAGGCAGAATAGAGTGGGACTATTACTTCCCTAAATCAGGACACTATACGTCAATTGATTAAGCATAGAATAGCATTAGCTTTTTTGTGGCTGCACCACATTGTTGACTCATGTTAAGCTTGTGGTCTACTAAGACCACTAGATTCTTTTCACAAGCCAGGTGCAGCTATTTCTTTGTTCTTCCCGTCCAAGTGTGGAACCTTACATTTGTCATTTTGTTAGTTTAGGCCCAGTTCTCTGTTAAGGTCATCTTGAATCCCTATTCCGTCTTCTGCGGCATTAGTTACCCCTCCCAGGTTGTTGTCATCTGCAAATTAGATGAGCATGTCCCTCAATACCAGTGTGGTTTAGTGGTTAGGAGCAGTGGACTCATAATCTGGTGAACCGGGTTCGCTTCCCTGCTCCTCCACATGCAGCTGCTGGGTGAGCTTGGCCTAGTCACGCTTCTCTGAAGTCTCTAAGCCTCACTCACCTCACAGAGTGTTTGTTGTGGGGGAGGAAGGGAAAGAAGATTGTTAGCCGCTTTGAGACTCCTTAGGGTAGTGATAAAGCGGGATATCAAATCCAAACTCCTCTTCTTCTTCTTCAGCCAAGTCATTTTTAAAGAAATTGAACAACAATGGGCCCAGGAGAAAACCCTGTGACACCCCACTTGTCACTTTTTTCCAGGATGACAAGGAATCGTTAATAATTGGATACTAGTGTATTATCCAGCTAAATTGGTTGGAGCCCAACCCACCCTCCCCAACCCCAAAATGTATTTTGCACAAGTATGGCCACTGCCTAGATATTGTCTCCTCAGACACTGCCACCATAGCTGTCAACCCTCCCTTTTTTTGTGGGAAAATCCCTTATTCCAATGCCGTTTCCCACTGCTATCCCGGATTGTTGATATCCCTTAAATTTGACGGATTTCAAAGGAAGCAGCTCCTCTCCCTCCCTGCCAGCCAGGGAGGCTCCTCAAGCTGCGTTGCTCGGCTGCCAATAAGGAGTCTGAGACCGACTGGGGGCGGAGCTTGCATGCCTTGTGCAGCCAGACCCTCACGCCCAACCAGCCAGACAGCCTGCCTGCCGTCTATGCGCTCGCTCTTTCGCTCACCCGTTTGCGCGCAGCCTCTGGAGCGCAGGGTGGCGAGGCTACTTGGTGCCATTGCACCGCCCTCGCGGCATCCCTTATTTTCAAATCCGAAAGTTTGAAAAAATCCCTTATTTTCAAATCCGAAAGTTGACAGCTATGACTGCCACTTGTTTGTATTAGTACCTGACAACATTTGGAACAATTTGATTCCTTGGGGGTGAGAGAAAAAGACTGAGTCCAAAGTACTTGTTACGTGTCCTGAACCCTGGAGATAGCGCAGAGAGTAAATCAATAAATATGTAAATGCACATAATTGGACAGGGGGCAAATAATATTCCTACAGAATCGGTTGATGTCTTAACCCCAAAATCTGAGCTAGTGTGAGAGCTTAGGCCTAAATTAACACAAAAGGTAGAGAAATGCATTTCAAATTTCTGGGAACCAGCAGCAAATGTACTGGCACTTAGACAACCAGGAAGCATGCATGTTGTTGCCAAACCTGCTCAACTCTTTAGATTCAGTATGTGGCCTCCAGACAGCACTAGATAACATGGTTTAACTTATCATCAGATTTAGGCTTCTATGCAGTCTGAAGTTACAACTAAGATTGCACCAAAAAGCAACTGTACTTCCATCTGTATCTACTTTATCATGCACAGCTCCTGTATGCATCATCCTAAATAGGTGTTGGCATCTGATAACTTATCCTAGGATGATCTATTAGAAAAGGGTTGTGAAGTACAATACAATGGGTTTTCATTCTTTTGGGAGGAATGACATTAAAATCTCTTCATTCCCATAGAAGGTCAAGTTCCTAAAAATAAAACATGACCAAATCCCTCCTGCAGAGATTCTGTAGCACTAAAAAATCTATTTCCTTCCATGCAGTGTTTCTGCTAGAGAAAGAATTTTATACACCATGTTTCAACATTAGCTGCTTTAAAAAAATGGCTCTGACACGCAAAAGGTTTTTTGAAAGAGAGATGGGGGGGTTATATATACAGCTTTAGATGACACTAACATGCTAGGAAACCCATTACATAATAAAATAAGTTCAGTTTGACATATGGCCAAAGTGAACCATTGCGCTGCATAGCGAATGATAAGTTTTTAGAGCTGCAATTCCAAAATTGTATATTGGAGACACTGTTATTGTCACGAGAGAGTAATTTTAGAAGTAAGATACTGAAATAATCAACAGCTCATGTGGGCCTAAAGTTGCCACGCACGCAGCAAGAACTGCTGTCTAGCCTTGCTTCATGTTAACTGCTAGTGGGGTGAAGAGTTATCCTGCAAACTTGCAATATGAGACTCCTTCCTTGAATGAGCCTGTCCCATAAATATAATATCACGAGTCGTGAATTTCTGTTCATCTAGTTTGCATATTAATGCACCACCCAAGACAGAATGTAAAAAAGCCCTGTTAATTGGAAGATTGGGCTACTGATGGGTATCACTCAGCTTTAAGCTCTGTGACCAAATATTCTCTGTCTTCTCTCTCCCCACACCCAACAACTAGGCACCAGTGGGAGAGGAAATAATGGTGTCCCATACACCCATACATATAAGCCATTTGTAGCCTAAGTGAAGGGGGGGGGGGGAATCAAATTTGTATAATGCTTCCATGCACTGTTTCCTGGAGGTGATTCTTATTCACCACATGGGACTGGAGGAGTATCTATTTACAACTCTGGACTGAAGGTAAAATGCTTTCAAGGTCACTTAGCTCTCAAAGCTCTTCCAGGGAGACTATTCCAGAGATATTCAGCTCCAGTAGTTAAGAAAAAATTCCTATCCGCAGTCCTAATTTGTTAAAGACCAACCGATAGCCATTGGTTTGCATGCCCACAATTGCTTTTTAGCCTAAATAGGTTTGTTCTCTCTTACTTGTGTTGCTCCCACTGATGCATTTGAAGCATTGAATCGCATCCTATCCTATCCCACCCCATTGTCCCTTTTTTGTTGTTGTCTTAAGCCGGTGGTTCTTCAGCAGCTATTCAATACTGACCAAGTTTCAGCAATTAAAACCCATGCACATTTTCACCTTTCTATGCCAAGGCTGCAGCAGAGTCATTGCTTAGACCCATTACAAACATTTCAATTAAATCTTGAAAAATTGCTTTCCTAGGGCACTTAATTAACAACTCACCTCTTCCCACCTAGATGTCAAGTAATTTCAATTTAATTAATTTTCCCCCAACAATTGGTGGGGGGGGGAGTGTATTTAAGGGAGGAAATGCCTTTCTGCCTAAAATTTCAATATGAAATAAGTTATTTGTTGTTGTTTTCACAAGAAACCTAACTAAACTTTAGTCCAAAGGAAACATTGGTTCAAAAGGACATGATTACACAAGTAAGCTTAGGCCTAGTCAATACAAACTGTAGATCGCATGATAAAACAATTCCTGGAATCTATCACTTCAAACTGTAGGTGACAGATCTGCATGACTGAATTCTCCCCTCAATATAAAGTTCTCAAGGACATAAAATAGCTATAGCATAGCAGTCTAGCGTAGTACTTGTCAAAAGCAGATATATTCAATATACGTTGCAACATAAAACGTATAATTCCCTTCAAGACTTTTAAAAACCTGACTCTAAGAGCCACTTCAGATAATGAAAAATAACAAGGCAGATGTTTTTTCTTGATGGAATGGCAACAGCATGTGAATTTGATGAATGCATTAAATACCAAAAGTGTGGTTAATCTCCTCCAACAGCAGGTGGAGCTGTACCCTATCCATGTTGTTTAGTTAAAGATTGCTTGTTCCACTTTTTTTTTGTCTGATCCAAGCAACTTCTTGCCTAACTTCCTGTTTTTCTAAATGATTTCTAGTTCCAGTGTGTGGGGAGCTGTTTGGTTTTCTTAGTAATACTAGTGTTCTGATAACACCTTTTCCCATCTTTTGGAGTCTTTTCCAAGAGAGAAGAGGTGTCTCATGTTCCTGTATTAGAAGAACAGCTATATCTGCCCACAGATAAACGTGACTTTAAATCCACCAAACAGTGCAGTTGGTGCCAGGTTGCTCACCGGGGTAAGATGGTCTGAGCACATACCAATCTTGGCCCAACTGCACTGGCTACTAATTAGATCTGGGTCCAAATCAGAATGCTGGTTTTGACCTATAAAGCCTGATATAGGTCAGAACCCCAATCCCTCAAGCACTGCCTCTCCCCATATGAACCAACCCAGACCTTGTGACTGTTGACTGAGGCTCTTCTTTGGCCCCTCCTGAGGAGGTCAAGAGGGTGGCAATGCAAAACGGGCCTTTTCAGTGGTGGCTCCCCACTTGTGGAACACTCCCCCCTGGTAGGCTTGCTTGGTGCCATTATTTCATAGCTTTAGGTACCAGGCAAAAACGTTTTCTTTTTTTGCCATGCCTTTGGCTCTGTGACCTCACTGAGTGGAATGTTTAAATCCTGCCTTTTAAAAATAACGATTGCCTGTCTTGTTTATTTTATGCTTGTTAATAAATATAAATCAGGCTTAAAAAATATACAAGTCAATTCAAAACAAAAATCCATAAAACCATAGTTAAAAACAAAGATAAAGACCAATAGAACATTTAAAACAAACAGAACTAAATCATCTGACTGGATAGGCTCACAGAAATATAAAAGTTTTTCAGCGCTTGCCTAACGTCAATAGACAGGGAATTCCAGAGCACAGATATTGCAACACTAAAGCAATGGCTCCTTGTAAATGAGGAACGAACACTGTATGACACTTGGAAAATTCAAGTTCTACATACTGAAGTGATCAAATGGGCTTGTACTCATATGCCAAAGGACATGAGGACCTAGCAAGGATATTGCTCAGGGCTAGAAAGCTGAAAGGGGACAAGTCCCCAACTTTTAGGGAACAGGAGAGAAAAGGGAGGGGGGAGTTCGCTTAGAAAAAGCCAGTTTATTTATAAGCCTAGCCAAAATGCAAAGGGGTTTTGTTCAGAATTTAAAACAATGCAATTCTATATACACCTACTAAGAAATAGGTTCCACTGAATTCATAGACAAATACTTAATGTTGTTCTATATGTGTGCATTGTGCTAGTTTCCAATTATTATAACAACAAACGGCAAATTGAAATATTATCCAGTCTCCAGGTTCCACTAAATTCAATGGGGCTCAACCCTGGATAAGTGGGTGACCAGTTATTAGTTATTTCCTATGAGGGAGAGTTCATTTCCGAAACTCAGCAACATCAAACTCAGCCTGGGCAAGAACACTGCCAGACCAAGAAACAGAATGAACTATATAAAGCTGATGGGGAACGTGTGTGGTCAAAGAGAAAAGATTGCTGGGCAGGCAATGTCATATAGAAAATAGGAAGAGAGACCCCTTGAACCCGCTAATTTACCTATTCTCTAGGTCTCTTTTTTGCTAATTAAACCTTCCAGAAGCAACCCTCATTTATAAGGGCAATGTACTCAAACAGCAGAAATGTACACTGGAGGTTCTTAAACACAATGGAAACTGAGTGCTACTTATGCATTCCCAGACAAAGTCAAAATTTACATTCCAGCCCATTTATGCAGATGCCACCCACTATGCACCAACAAAACCACAGGAGACTGGATAATATTTCAATTTGTCATTTGCTATTATAATAATTGGAAACTAAAACAATACACACATATAGAAGAACATAAGTATTTGTCTATGGGTAATATTGATAAACCAACGGAAGACAAACAATGCAAGAAGGGATATTTCCACAACAACTCTCAACATTTCCACAAAATGTTTCTCTTTTGGAGAAATTCTCTTTGTTATGTTTAGGACTTCCTAGCTGTAGCTCACAAATAATCTTTGAAGAACAGCATTTACTGAATTAATCAATCAATCAAGTCTCCATATGTTAATAGTCATACATCCCAGATTTGTCACATCAAAGGATTTCTAACAGAAAGGCATGTTGCCTAATTAAATTAACTGTATCGCAAGTAAACTGTGCTTTTGATCAAGAGAATGCAATTTACTTCTAAGACTTTGCAAGAAAATTTGCTTATTTGATCATAGGGTTGCTGCCCTTTTAGAGATTAAAGGATTTAATCTTGCTAGCTTTCTGGGTATGTAGTGCATTGTTTCAATCAAGCTAATGACCATGCTTTAGCCTCTTTCTTCCTATGGAAGAACAATTCAGGTTCACAATGATTTATTCATGTAACAATCTATGGACTGTAATAACCGAAAGATACGAAGGCACCATTTTTCATTCATACCAATCCACTGCTGGATAAAGACCTTATCAAACTGCATCCAACTTTTTCCTGACAGGTTTTTGAATAACTGGTTTTTAACCCCACATTAGGCGTTTGCATGTTATCCTGCACTTTGCCCAGCTTTGCAGTTAAATTCAGCTGTAGAAGAACAACCACGTGCTATGCTATGCCTGACATAACTCAAGATTTGGTTCTATGCTAAACTAAAATGCTGATCAATAAAAGCCCTAGTTTACCTTTATCTCTGGCACATGTTTGGAAATCTTAAGGACTAAACTGTGCCATCAAGAGGGAGGCATACCCAGCTCCATTTGGGCTTTAAATAGAGAAGCCTTATTTTAGCATTTTGCTTCATAGTTTAACTCAGGCATAGGCAACCTTGGCTCTCCAGATGTTTTGGAACTACAACTCCCATGGTCCCTAGCTAACAGGGCCAGTGGTCAGGGATGATGGTAGTCCCAAAACATCTGGAGAGCCAAAGTTGCCTATGCCTGGTCTAACTAGACACACAGTACCTAATCAAACACAGAGTCAAGAAGCTGAAAGTTTAATGAGAAAACAGTAGGGAGAAAATCCTTAACCTTTTCATATTTACTTATTTTCCCACTAAAACTCCACCTACAACCTGCAAGCTGCTGCTTCACCCACAGGTGCATGTCATATCTACCCCTTCAGAAAAGGTAGGTGTAAGCACTGATTTAGCTGAACTTTTTCCAGTGCAAAAGTTCTCTCTAAGGATCTCTACATAGGACTGCCTTTACAAACTTGGACTGTCTACAAACCTGAGCAGGTGCAACCTTCAGCCACCAGAATGCTTGTTTGACATCTGATAAGAGATGAACAAATGGGAAAGTACTAATACTAGCCTTTTTAAAGCTTTGAATGTTTCGACTCAGATTTTTTAAAAGACCACCTACCGTATGTTCATATGAACCTGATTGACTCCAAAGTATTTGGGCTCATCACTGAGGTCAGGTTGACATCTACCAGAGACAGGTCTTTTAAGTGGTAACTCTACAATAATGGAATCACCTCAGCCAAAAACACTCATTGGCCACCTTTCTTGAGCAATGCCATTATACAGTTTTTTATTCACCATATTGTTTACCCATCTTGTTGCTGGTTCCCTACTCTGGTGCTGTTTTTATTATGTTTGTTTTGACATGTTTCTTGTAGGCTACCCTGTGAGGGTTTGCCCTACAATCCTAAAAAGTCAAGAAAGCTTATGTTAAATAAAAGTTGGACCACCAAGACCTGCTTCAGATGGAATAAGACTAGAACCTCAGTTTTACCTGGGGAATGAATTCCACAAAAGCATAACAGAGAGAAGGAGCCCCCTTCCCTCTGATGAAGCTGTGCATTCTGCAGGAGATGCACAAGGGAGAGCCAGCAGATCTGCTTCCTGCTCTCCTAGCATCTAAAGTCACAAGCTAAGGATCTCTACTCCATCACTGAGTGCCCACCTTCCAGCTCCCTGTTGGTTCTTTCCTCCTCTTAAATCTGGGGGTGGCAAATCATGCCAGTTCCTGATGGAGCCAGGGGCCTATGACAGTCCATCATCACAACAATACCTGACCAATAAATTCTAAGTTTTAATAACAGCAAAGAAATGCTGCTACTTCTTTTTCTTTTGTCCATCACAACATGGAGAGTCCTCAAATTACCCCTAGCGACCCTGGGAGAAAAAGAAGCCTTATTTTCACTCTCACGTGTCTCCTTTCCTTATTACATTCCTAGATCAGTACCTAAAATCCACACAATACAGCACCTCGGGGAGGGGAGGGGAGGCTGTTATCTGCAATTAAAGATGATTTTCCATCCCCGCCACTTCTTTTAGAAATCACTTTCACAAAAAGTGACAGAACATATCTTGGGGAAAAAGTAACAAGGACGACCGAACTTCACCAGGATAAAAGCAAGCATAAATGTAAATCTATCATAGTGTTAAACATGAAGTGCTTTCCCATGCTGTTCTGAGAATTCAGCATATATCTCAGGCTTTCAACGTGCATTGATATTAACACTAACAGCTTTAATTCAAGACGTCAGTGTTCAATATGTCAGAGATCAAATATTCCCTCAGAAGAAGTTGCTATGCATATGTATTTTTTAAAGAAAAAGGTTGGTTTAACTTGAACCTGATTGGTACGTTAAAAAGTAGAGCAAGGAGCATAAGAAATGAAGGCACAGTAAGCACCCCTCCTTCTGCTGTTCTGTCAATCTAGCATACTTTTTTAAAAGGAAATTCTATTCCCCTCTTAGATTCATATCCATCAAACTGAACTGGATACTGAAGCTTTTATAGGAATAGTGTACCAATTACACTGGAAGGCTCTGAAAATGTCAAGGCTTATTTTAAAATCTACATCCTGCTTTTATTCCAATAATAAAAACATAGAGCACCAAACACCATGATGCACCTGAAGCATTTCATCTTTAAATGTCCTTAAGGGGCATGAAGCTTAAATGCACACAAAAATTGACTGTCACTGAATGTCACAATTTCTCCCCTTTAATAGACGTTTTTCAAGATTTCGGAATTGTACGCACAAGCACAGGTGTGTACACGCAATACATGCTTTGCTCATTAGGGCTGAGCAATATCTGGTTTTCAGCATCACGATATATCAACAGCTAAGCATCACGACACACCAATATATCACAATGTCTGAAATAATGATAGAGCTATGTAGAGGCATAGGCTGGCTTCATGGTTTTTCCCACATTGTGATTTTTGTATAGCACATACACACATCATGATTAGCAATATATTGCCAGGTCAAAAACTATGAAACTGATATCACAATATGGACTGATATATCAATATATTGCCCAGCCCTAATGTTCATCTTTAGCCCACACTGTTCCCAGCCACTATGAAAATGGGCCAATATTATAATGCTTGGCATGAATCCAAATCAGCACAACATAGTATTTGGTGAAATATATTTTACATGGCTAGCCATTACATTAAAGCTGTGCTGCTCTATTTTGAGCCATCTGCAATTGACAGTCTTCAAGGGCAGCCCCCTTTAAAGCCCATGGTTGTAGTCATAGGAAGAGGCTGCCAAGGCATGCAGAAGGAGAGATATAATGCATCCGACAGCAATGTTGGGTAAGGTATTGCTACAGTATTTTCTTCTGCGCATCTTGGAAGGAGGCATCACCATGTGAAAACAGAAAAATGTTTGGTTTTTAATGACCTGGAAGAGAGTTTGAATAATGAAGTGGAAAATTCTGCTGATGAAAAAATTTTCAGAGAGGATTAAGGAGGGTTGTGAGAAAGAGCCGGAAGACCCTAAAGAAATGAATGAGCTAGTCATCATCATGACAGGTGAAATTTAACCTAAGTGAGAGCTTAAGATGCTGCACAGTGGATTGAAATAGAAAGCTTCTGAGGTAAACTACATGCTGAGTTTACACTCTGATAAGTCCCAAGTCAAGCGTCCGCAGGCTCTCAAGCAAAGCTATCCGGATGTAATTGTGAACAGCTCAGTGAAACCATCTGTTCACTGCACAGCAGAGCGAGAGTGCATGCAAGTGTGGTCCGTGTGTGGGAATAACACAGTGCAGAAAATATACTGCCAGTAAATCAATATTTTACACCCTTGACTTGCATACTAACCTATACTATAATAATAATAATAATAATAATAATAATAATAATAATAATAATAATAATAATTTATTATTTTTACCGCGCCCATCTGGCCGAGTCTCCCCAGCCACTCTGGGCGGCTTCCAGTCAAATGTTAAAACAATACAGCATTAAATATTAAAAACTTCCCTAAACAGGGCTGCCTTCAGATGTCTTTTAAAAATAGGATAGCTGCTTATTTCCTTGACATCTGCTGGAAGGGCGTTCCACAGGGCGGGCGCCACTACCGAGAAGGCCCTCTGCCTGGTTCCCTGTAACCTCACTTCTCGCAATGAGGGAACCGCCAGAAGGCCCTCGGCGCTGGATCTCAGTGTCCGGGCTGAACGATGTGGGTGGAGACGCTTCCTGATCCTCTCAGCAATGATTAAAACTATGTTTTAAGGAAAAAACCCTGATGTTGATGAAGTTCATAATTATTATGAATTTGTCCAGCTCCTAATGCTCATCTATATTACAAAGTTATCATTTTCCCCAAACATTCTTTAATGCCAGCCCCTTACCTATGATAAACATCACAGTGTCTGCCAGCCTTTTACGTCATGAATTCTTCTTTGTTTGGGTCTTTTGAATGTTGCCCCTGCGTAGAGGGGCATATGAGCGGGTTGTGCTGAGCACTCCTACAGAATGCTTCTCTCTGATTGATTTTCACCCAATTGAATTTACTTCCAGTATCAAAGCCTGAAGTGAGTAGAGTTACCTCAGTGAAAGGACAGCTCACACAAACACACCCGCTGTGATTTAAAATTGCACAATTACAGATTTAAAACCCCACCAAAAAAAAATGTTTTCCTGCTTGTCTGTAATGGTTTTCACGCCATTGTTTGGTTTCAAGAAAATTCAGGGCTGGTACAACTTGTAGGGCCAGCTTTCATTATAGCCACTCATAGGTGGCACCTGAGGCACCAGAATTCAAAACAGGCTGGAAAAGCCTCAAGATGGTCACTGCCCCACAATTCTACAATCTTCTCAGTTA
This sequence comes from Darevskia mixta, assembly GCA_034641385.1. Lineage (NCBI taxonomy): Eukaryota > Metazoa > Chordata > Lepidosauria > Squamata > Lacertidae > Darevskia > Darevskia mixta. The sequence continues at coordinate 4,640,359 of JAWWNH010000149.1, forward strand.
TAGGTCTTTGTCCTTGATCCACTGACTGAAGGTTCAGGGGAAGGACTGCAATCAGGGAACACAGTCCTCTGAATGACAACAAAATAACTAAACCCACTGCTCTAAGTCTAGGAAAGAAAATAAGTCAATGTCAACAGCTCTCAGGAGACCTGCATTTCCAATAGTTCTCCACACTTATGCGCCTCAGTTCACCACTCATCGGCATGCTAGTGAGTGAATGGGGAAGGGAATCAAGTGACAAGCCTGCCTCTACTCCAGTCACCGTCCCTTGCCAAGGAAGGGAAAGAGAAGGGTGTTTTGGGTGTGGAGGTTGGTGAGAAGGCCTTTTGGAGATGTAGGTATGGCCATTTTTTCTGGGCCTCAATTTGGGGAAATGATCCTTTTGGAGTTAAGGTAGTTGGGTCGCTTTTCTTTTTCTTTTTTAAGAACACAGATAATTTTTTAAAAAATTATCCTTACACATAGAAACAAAAACAAGAAACAGCAAGTGGTTCGTGCTTTCTGTCCCCATAGATTACTTTGTCTGAAGAAACTTCCGTTCCCCCCCCCCCCAGAGAGTCTGAATGCTCCTTTTTTAAAGTTTCGAATCAGAAACAAAAAAAGCAGAATAATAGTGTGTATCCCAAATATCCCTCATTTGGAGCCAGCCTGTCAAATGTGACAGAGTCCTTTTTGTTTTCTAAGTGTTCGGAGGAGAAGGGAACATTCAACAATAACAGATCTTTTAACAAATCCATAAGGGAATATGGAAGAGCTTTAGTTGCATGGGAATGTATGTGAGATATCCCTCACTTGAGCATTCTGAACATTTAAGGTAAAGGTACCCCTGACCATTAGGTCCAGTCGCTGACGACTCTGGGGTTGTGGTGCTCATCTCGCTCTATAGGCCGAGGGAGCTGGCGTTTGTCCGCAGACAGCTTCCGGGTCATTTGGCCAGCATGACTAAGCCGCTTCTGGCGAACCAGAGCAGCGCACAGAAACGCCATTTACCTTCCCGCCGGAGCAGTACCTATTTATCTACTCGCACTTGACGTGCTTTCGAACTGCTAGGTGGGCAGGAGCTGGGACCGAACAACAGGAGCTCACCTCGTCGCGGGGATTCGAACCGCCAACCTTCTGATCGGCAAGCCCTAGGCTCTGTGGTTTAGACCACAGCGCCACCTGCGTCCCTCTGAACATTAGTGGTTGCCAAATTTTGAAAGATAGGCATTCATTACATGTTTCAATATAAAAAGATGAACAGTGCCAATGCAGCCTAGAAAGCAACACTGTAGATTGCTTTGGACCTGTGCTCTTTAGATTGCCGGCTGTCAGTCATGAAGAAGAGTGTTCAGCCAGGTTTGGTGTGGACAGGGCCCCCAAGAGGAATGCATTGGCTGGGAAACCGCTAATCTAATTTCCAATCCAGAGTAAGCCAAAATGGAACCCACAGAGAAGTCAAGCGCATTAAGCTATAGTGAGCCTCCAAATCCCTTGGTTCTATTCAGTTATGATAATCAACAACAACAAATCACCTTTACTAAAGGAGGGTTATGAGTAGTGCTGCTTGTTGGCTGACGCCCAACACTTTTACAAGCCTGTGAGGTTTTAATAGCTGACAGCATACGTGCAGGAAAGCAGACAACTGGAAGGCATTAAAAGCACTAATGTCTTCATCAAAACAGCAGCAGAAGCTAAGTAAATCACTCACAGCGTCAATTGTTGGTTCACTTAAAATGTATGCAATGTGCTTGCTGGGTCATTTGAGCTGCATGATGTATTAAAGCTCCTGGTGGAAATAATCAAGTTCTTGCTATCTCCGTTTAGGAACACATGATAAAGTGCTAGCTTTTGGAAAAAGAAACTATTACCCAAGCAGAAGCAACACTTCCTTATATTGTCATCATCAGAAGCATAGTTGGTGTCAAATAGTAACTTAAAGTTTGAGCTACATACGAGGAGTCCCTGGCGTGAATTGATTTGGTGCTACTCTTTCTCAGCTGCCCATTTATATAATATGGGGGTACAAATACTAAAACTACCTCACAAACTAAACTGCCTAACAATCACATAACAAGGTAGTGAATAAAAACAGAAAAAACCTGCAACAACATATGAAACCCAAACTAAGCCCCTGGGTCCCAAATCCTTTAGCATACAACTCAAATGCAGGCTGAAATAACCCCACATCTTCACTGCTTGTCAAATACATGGTGCAACAGTGTGGGTTTCAGACTAGAGATGGGGAGAACCAGGTTGGACTCTCCACTCAGTTGTGAAGCTTAGATCATTCATTCTCTCTTAGCCTTACCAACCTCACAGGGCTGTGAAGAGGATGAAGTGCATACTACCTTGACATTGTTGGAGGAATGGATGGATAAAAATGTAATAAATAAGTATCAGGCCAGACATAGCTGGATGCTCTGTAGTATACACACCATGACTGAAAATGCCCTTATTCCTGTGCTCACCTGTTGGACCTTAAATAGTGGAAGGACAGAGAGCAGTGTCTCTGATGTTGATCTGAGGGCACAGGGCTGGTCTGTATGGGAAGTAAGTTTCCTTCCAAACAAACCAGAAATGGAAGCCATGGCTGGTACTTGGCCTATCGCAAAGCCATTATGTGGTTTGTTTCCCCCATTGTGTGCCAACAACAGGAGCAGAGTGAGGAGAAAAGCAGAGGCTTCTGAACAGCAAACACCAGCATGCTGCACATCACATGAAATCCAGGTTTACTGATAACTATGATTTAATGACAATTGAACCAGGAGGTGTAAATCTTCTGTACGGAAGTCGAATGGAAATCCTTGGAAAAAACACAGTGATGGAAATCCCTTGTTCCTAAGCTACAAAGCAGCTCCTCTCAACACATTTTAACTTATTTATTTATTGTTAAGTGTTTTATTTATTTGTTGTTAGAGCTTTATATGGTACTTCATGAAGTGAGTCAGAAATCAAAGAAATGGCATAATAATTGATTGGGGGAGAGGCTGTTGGCAAACGTAAGATACAAAACAGATATAGTTCCAATATGCAGCACACACTTTTTATATTTCTTTGAAAGGATTCTGTAATACATAAACTGTTGTTGTTGTTGTGTTAAAAAGCAGAGAATCAAATCCTTGAAGATAAATTTAATAAAACCAAGAAACCTGATCCAAATACCACATAATAAATTAGTTAGAAGCCACTAGGAAAAATGCCAACATCCCCATCTCCCTTAGTAATACATTTTAGTTTACCAAGGCAATGATAGCAAAATCAGCCACAATTATGTTAAATATTTATTGCTAAATCCATTAATATGTTCCCTAGATACTGGAGCACTAAGGCACAAGCTTTGGAGGAAAGCAGGCTACCAAAACATAGCTTAGAGCTCCCTCTTCCTTTCCTTGGAGGAATTGCACTTTTGGCAGCTTGGAGGCTTTCAAGGCACGTATATTTGAAATGACTGCATGGTCATAAACTCTGTCAAATCATTGGTGCATTATGAACTTAATTACATGTGCAATACTCACAGTGCCATTTCAAACTGCTCCAGCCACTTTTTCTTCAAATCTTTCGTTTTGCAGTAGAATTCTAGCCCATTTTGGCCTTGTATGTGGATGAGGTAGAAGCCGTAAGACCACTGTTTAAAGGACAAGGCAATGCAAAGGTTATCTATGAAGAATTCATGTGCAGCTGCTTCAGAACTTCTGAAGGCCAAACACTGCCTATTCCCAGTTCAATTACAATGATTAATATATAACAGTAATAGCTAGCATTTACATAAAGCTTTAGTGTGTTTCCATAGCTTCATACAACACAATTTATATGTGTCTACTCAGTCGTCATACACGTTTTAGAGCCATTAGAAACACTATGCAGAATAAGGGAATAACATTCATGTTTCCAGGCGTTATGTTTTTGAGGGGGGGGCCCTCCACCCACATAAAGGGTCCTTATAAAAAGTGAACAAAACATTTATTTCTGATGAGGGTTTGTGGATAAATAAACATGGAAGAGAATGCTTTAAACCTCTTAAATACTGCAAAGCTCTACAAATTTCAGCAGAACATCTTACGGATGAAGAAAAACCCTATACTTTTTACCTTTTTGTTCTCTTTGTCTGTGGTGGGGTTATTGGCTATTTTGTATTCCTGAAGATCAATTATTTCCTTCATTTCATAATTATCACCTCGCCGTTTGCATACAATTACAGCCAAGTCAAATAAGAATATATGCCTGTGAAGTAGAAAATAAAATATAATCAGGTGTCATAAGTTGTCTTTTCCAATATTACCTGAATTCCAACAGCAATTGTCACACATTATATGTGCATTATAGGTACAACACATTGATAAATGTCACATATCACTGCATGGCAGCTATTAATTGCCATTGTCATGCATTAAATCCCATGGTCATATGTCAGCTATCAGGTTCTGCCGGAAATCAAATGGCAAAAACCTTCTAATGTTGCTAAATATACTGATCTTAAATATTGCTATCCAGTATCTAAGTCAAATATTTGAATATTGAAAGAATATTACAGATCAAAATTCACAGAGGATAAATTTAGGGTTCAGTCGAAAAGTGTGGGGACCCTATTAATAAAGCATGATCTCACCACACTAAGAGGGCTTACATTTCATCAGTCTTTCAAGGTACACACGGATGGGGTAGAACAAGTACAGCAGCTACTTTAAAGAAGGCAACCCTCAGTAATATGTGCAATTTAACTATCCCTGCCTTGAGAAGCGACTTGCTAAGAGAAGGCCGTTCTGCAGCTAGAACATTTTTTGCCTAAGGAGCACTGCCCCTGCCTGCAAAAAATGGCACCTTTTGCTTGAAAAACAAAACCTACAAAAATCAGGACAGTCCTAATATAGTTGAGCTTTATTCAAAATATGGAGGTAAATTAAACCTCTTGCTGCACAACAGTTTAATATACACAACAGTTATTCTGCCATATTTCAAGAGCATTTATCTAGTGTAAATGACACACCTTGTTTTGTTTTGTTTTGTTTTGTTTTAAAAAAGAAAGCCTCATACTCTGCTCACCTATCCTGCCTTGCCCTTTTGTCCAGAGTTGTTATTCTTATTTCACCATCACCCTGTGGTCTTCCATACAGTAAAAGTGACTGGTTCTGAAAATGTAAGAATAGCACAAATTACTTAAGAGTTCACTGGCAGCATCTGTTTCTTCAAAAACCACCGTGGTGCTATGAACCTATCCAAGCTATATTTAAACCCCCCCCCCAAACTACTCCAGAGATTCTTTTAAGAGCCACTTAAGATTGCAGAATGGCAGAAATAAGAAAGTAACATTGCCTTTTCCAGATTCACCAAAGTTTTCCACCACCGTAATCTCCATCACCCTGCAAACATGCAAGAAGCTCACTTGGTCCCTTCTGACCTGATTGACCTATATACTTTCGGGTCAACCATCAGACTCCTGCCTTGCCTTTATGGCTCTCTAGTGCTGATCTAGGTAATTTATGTCCCTTAGCTTCCATGTTCCTCTTCTTCCTGACAGCCTGCATGCCATCCCCCCTCTTCCAACTTCCTTATTTACCTGATTACTGCTTTCCTGCATCTATGTTCCAGCCCCACTTGCAACATCTTGGCTCTGTTTCTGGGCCTGCCATTCATCCTGCCTCTCTCAGTTGGCCCCAGAACTCCACTCTGACTCCAATTCCAGTCCTGCCAGGATTCTCACTCTCAGCTCTCTGTGTGCTCAAGCTCAGACCTTGCCTTTGTCCAAGCTCCTACTTTTAAGAATGAAGCAGCAGCAAGATCACCCCGAAAAGGAATAGTAAACAACATACAAAGTTTGAAGGGTAACACAGGACAGAGACATACCAAATTCTCAATTGATGACTGAAATTGTTTAATTTCACGGAGGGTTTCATTATCTCGCTTCACTTCATTTACATACTGTGCCAAGTCCTAAAACAAAGGAAAGGGAATGATATCTGAGGTGCCACAGCTATGGGCTAAATTGTTACACTTAATTAGAAAAAATGACTACTAAGAGACACTTCCCATGCTACAGTAGAAGCAGTTATGTATTAAAACATTAGCAGGTACAAACTGTACATAAATATAAATTGTGAGACAAATCACCCACCCTGCATATCATGTGGACAGTACCATGTGTCAGGTCAATCAAGCTTCCTTGACTAATTTTTCTGTATACAGGTAGGTAGCCGTGTTGGTCTGCCGTGGTCGAAACAAAATAAAAAAAATCCTTCCAGTAGCACCTTAGAGACCAACTAAGTTTGTTATTGGTATGAGCTTTCATGTGTGTGCATGCATGTATCTGAAGAAGTGTATCTGAAGAAGTGTGCATGCACACGAACGCTTATACCAATAGCAAACTTAGTTGGTCTCTAAGGTGCTACTGGAAGGAATTTTTTAATTTTTCTGTAGTGAGGGAGGAGTGGGAGATGAATACCCTGCCCACACTTCCTTTGTGAGGCAGAGAGAACACAGTAAACCTTTAAGTGTAAACCTCTTTCTACCACAGTGTGAGAACACACAGTATGCTTACGATAGTCAAAAAACCAAATAGGGCTCAGGAGTAAGAGCTCTAGAAACAATTGAATCATATAGCAATAGCTCATATGCTCACTTTGAAAACTGAATATGAAAGCTTTTTTTTTTTAGGAAATTTTCCTGCAGCAACACAGTTAGAATGGGTGCAAGACTGATCTCCCTCCATGAATTGCCTCAACAGGTAATAATATAAAGCTAGGAATAAAACTAGAGATGTGTAGTCAAACCTATTATGCATGCCATGCACGTAGAAGATTTAGGTGGGGTCATAGCTCAACGACAGAGCATCTGCTTCATATCTAGAAGATATGAGATTCAATCCCCAGAATCTGCTAGGAGGGCTGAGAGAGACTTCCTGCCTGAGACTCTGGAGAGGTGTTGCCGGTTAGTGTAGTCTGTACTGAGCTAGAACCCATGGTCTGGCTCAGTGTGTAAGTCAGTTTCTTATATAGGTTTGCATTATACTTTGTGCTTTAAATAGGAGAAACAATGTGCAATCAAGCAGACTGAAGTTAACATGCATTTGACACACAGCAAAGCTATAGAGCCTTTTCCTTTCAAACATCAATATTAACATGTTCTGATGAGCTTGGCTCTGAATTGGGAAAACTCTACACCTGTTTTGGGGTATTGGTGAATATATGAGCTGGTGTGCAGTAATGCAGAAACAACACATTGCAGGTAGATAGATATTTAACTTCTCTCCAGAAAAGACACTTACAATTTTACACCAGAGAGAGTTTACATAACCAATCTGTTAGTCACACTTACCTTCATTGCATCAAGTGCCTGTTTCAGATTGTTCTTCTCAGTATGGTCATTAGTATGTTTTACCAACTCCTGTATTGAAGAATACACAGATATTTCTTGTGATAGCTATCAGCCATTCAAGGCAGTTTTTAAAAAAAAATGCTGAACTTATAAGTATTTAAAAACAGAACCATTTTGCCTTAGGAAGAAAATGATGGGCTGATCCCATCATCCTATATAATAATTCCCTAATGTCCCCACGTCCGGGTGTGTGTCAGTGGAAATTTTCCACTGCGCATGTCGGAGATGGACGCAGGGATTGGCCGACGCAGAGACTTCTGGCCTCGGATTGGCCGGGAGCGGACGAGGGCGGGGCTGTGCCTTTCCGGGGTTGGCGGCTCCTCCAGCACTGTTGCCAGTTGCTCGCTGGAGCGCAAGAGGAGAACCCACATGCTGACGACGACACGCCGGCCGGACCTCCCCGCTCTCCTCCGCCCGCTTCCCCGAGCCAGGCGAGCAAGCGCCGCCGCCGCCAGCCCCCCGGAGCCGAATCTCGCCCGGCCGGAGGGATGGCGGAGGAGCGGCCGGGTGGATCCCGCCGCAAGCAGGCCGCCGCTCCCCCTCCCGGGCCCCGCGGCGTCGGGGCCGGAGAGCTTTCTAGCGCCTGTTTTTGTAACAGGCTTAATTTCCTAGTTATCTGTAGAAGCCCAGAATATGATGTATATTACGTATATGCTATATCCCACATGCTTTTATTCAAGACATGGAGTGAAGACACGGTTTTCACTATTAAAGCCTATATCTGGAATGTTGCCCTCCACATAACAGTACCAAATCTAAGGATCTGAAAAACAGCCTTCTCAATAACTTTGAGATTAAATTTTCATGTTTTACCCTCAGAGTTTAGAGGGCAAAATTGCAAAAGTTCATGGGATTAATTTTCATTTCAGAACACGGGTTAAATTTCATAGAAATTCATCACAATTCCAAGCTAATTTTATCTATTCATGTGGTTTTTTTTTCTTACACATTTATTTAGGCTGCAATCAGGCAGACTTACCAGAGAATACGAAATAAATGGGTTTCGCTGCTGAGGGGGCTTCCAGATGGCTTATTTAATGAGCACTCATCCTGATTTGTTTGCAAGGAGATTATATGACGATGACTATTGAATGAGCATTCATTCTTATTTGTCTGTGGAGAGGCTAGAATCGATGATCCTGTGTCAAGCAAGTACTATTCCACACTTTCCAGTGTATTTCCTTGTTGCTAAAGGTCTGATATTTTGGGGAAAGGTCGTTTTGTTGCCCAAGAGCTCCAAATTAGCTTTAATTGCACAATGTGAATTCACCAGTATGTCTGAACCCCACCCAAAAAAGGCAAAAGTGTGAAAGCACCACAAGTAGAGATACAGAGGATTGTACTGATATCCCCCCCTCCTATACCCTGTGTGCTTTTGTGTGACTGTTCTACACTTCTCCATACTTATTTATAAACACTTCAAAATTTGTATGTAACTCCTAAAATCTCACAAGGCAAATTATTCCCTAATTCATCCTCAATAGCCAACATAGCTGTCAACCTTTCCCTTTTCTCACGAGGAATCCTATTCGGAATAAGGGAATTTCCCACAAAAAAGGAAAAAGTTGACAGCTATGATAGCCAAGCCTTTTACATGTTCAGTTCCCTTTCTCCATTACTGGACTGCGTATTCAGGGATTTCATGGAAAGCAGATCCCTTTCAATAATCCTTTCATTCTCGAGCATCAAGGACAAGTGCAGAAATTTAGGTGGGCCTTTCTGCCTAAAATTTCCTATCTAAGTTTCACCCTTAATGGGAATGGCTACAAATACTTCAAGTAGCACTGGATAGTACTATAACAGGAATCAGGGGGGAAAGTAAATGTTTGGAAGGGGAATTAGACCAGTTTACTGAACTGAGCCCCCATTGCAATCAGTGACTATCATAGCACCTTAAGCAGTCATGGCTTCCGCAAAGAATCCTAGGGACTGTAGTTTTTTTAAGTGTGCTGAGAGTCGTTAGAAGGCTTCCAATCCCCTCATAAGAACTACAATTCCCAGAGTTCCCTAGGAGGAAGGATTAACTGTTAAACCATGCTGGAAACTCAGTTCATTCAGATGCATTTCAGGAAGCATGATATACACAATGGAAAAGAACACTGCAAATGGAGGGGGGGAATTGCTTCTTGCACAGGTAGAAGTTCTTTTTAAAATGACGTTTTATAAGCATCAGCAAAGCTGACAGTCTAATGGAGTAATATATTTCCTTGCAACTGAACTAATGAGTCTCCCAGCACAGCTATCAAATGATATTTATAGGACTCTCTTGCCTCATTATAGGACTAACTGCACAGAAGCCACAAGCTCCGTGGGTTATAATGGGAAGCATTCAAAATAACTATTGCTTTATTATAATTCAGTACAGCAAGGAAATAGGCTAGAAAGTGCTCGAGCCTTGTCCAGCTTCAACTTCAAAAAGCAGAGGCACACATGAAAAGCATCACCTAGCATCAGCTTTGTAGCACTATCTGAATGCACCCCAGATTATTTTATTATTGTTTTGTTGTATTTTGACTCTAGTTACTGCGAAATCAGTCTTAAATTATTGTCCAACAGGCTTAGGGAATCTTTCTAAATAATGGCACTTTTCTGTGGTTTGTTCTCAGTGCTTTACTGCAATTATCATGCGACTTGAAATCCCTAGGGCAAGTTGCCCACCCCTTGACAGGTGCATCATTAATACAACTCTCTGCGTGAGTCAGGGCCATCATGCTGTTCTTGCCAATGAACGCCAGTGACATGGCTCATGGGTGGGAAAACTCACAATGTGAAAACACTGGCTAGCTCAGTGCAACAAGCTGCAGCCCTTGGCAAGCAGGTGATGAGGCGGGGGGGGGGAGGTTAAGATCACACCTGCATACGCAATCTCTCTCTTAAGACCATCACCACCACCACTATTGCATCTCTTTGTCTCACAAGCATGAGAGAGAGAAGCAGTGAGTGATGGTGATCCTATTAAGACAGAAACAGAGATTATCTCTAAGGGAATGAAGCCATGTTGTGGGGGGGGGGGGCTGCCCTGTACTAAATGATACAATGTGTAGCAGGTGAGGAGATTTTCATTTTCCCCAGGCTTTAAATATTTACGCTACTCTTTGGATACGTTGTAGTGGTGTCATTACCTGCTGCTTATTTTATTTTGATTTTATTCTGTGACTGGTGTTATTATCTTTTAAAGAAAGACTTGACATCTTTCCGCAGGGCCTGCAAGACGGAGCTGTTCCCCCAGGCCTTTGGCCAAGGCACAGTCCGACCCCCTCTGTCTGTCTGTAATCTTCATAGAACTCTAACCCAATGGTTGCCATTAATTTGATTGTGAATTGATTCTAGAATGTATTTTAATTGATTGATTGTGCGATTTTATGTGTGATTTTTACCTGTTGTTAGGCTGGGGAGGGCGGGATACAAATAAAAAATTATTATTATTATTATTATCTTGTTGCAATGAAAAAAACTGAATAAGCTAAGGAGACTGGAAGTGGGGAGAGAACTAGCACTGATCCTGAGAGAACTATATTGCATATCAAGGGAAGATACTACTACTACTACAACAACAACAACAACAAAAGACGCAAGTGCTCCACACCAAAGAGGGTGAGCATACAGCCACTGAAAATGAAAAAACCAACAATGGAAAGCAGAGTAAATTTGGCAGGGTATTCTGAATGGCACTAGATGTAGGACTTCTGACCTACCACTTTGTGCTTTAAATGGAAAACACAATATGTGGCACTAACATGACCACAATTCTAACTGGAAAAGTTCCATAATAGCCGTGCTAGTTGGGTTAGAAGGCGGCAACCTGAGCTACTGGTTGAGAACTGATAAAAAGAGTGTGAAGTTCATATAATTTAAAGGTGAAGTACCTGAAGCAGAAGATGGTATTTCAGAACTCGCTGCATTGGAACCACAAGAAGATCCCGCAAAGTAAACTTCCCGTTATTGGCTCTTTTGGAACATTCCTATTTAAAGAAGCAAAGGGTTCGATATGACTTGGTATAATCAATACAGCAAAATAACGTCTTTAATTTTCTGAAGCAGGCAGACCAGTTATCCAAACTGGTAGCAACAGGATGGTAGAGTTCTGAGGTTACAGAATGGATTGTATCACATAAGAACATAAGGTCTGCAGGATCAAGCGAATGGGCCCATCTGGTCCAGTATCTTATTCTTACAGCAGCCAGTTGCTTATGGAATTCCAAAGGTAGGACCTGAGTGCAACAGCACTCTCTCACTTGTGATTCCTGGGAACTCGCATTCAGAAGCACACTGCCTCCAACAGTGGAGACAGAACATAGCCATGATGGCTAGTAGGCATTAATAACCTTATCCTCCATGAATTTGTGACGGGTTGTTTTTTCATAACAACTTCCCCCATATAAAAATACATGACAGCAAGAAATGGGATAGGTTACAACATTTCTACCTGAAATGTGGGATTTATTTTCCTCCTATGGGGAAAAAAATCAAACATAGCATCCCCCATGGGCAATTCACTCTACCACCACAGGCCTAACTCCAATTTTGTAGAAATGAACTCTTAGATTGAAATATAGGGTTGTCAGTCATTGAAATTAATGGACTAAATTATGTGCATTGACTTCAATGGGTCACTGTGGGTAGAACGTAGGTGGATACAATCCATACTCTCCATGCTACGATTCGAGATCAAGGTACAGTTTGTTTGTTTTTGAGAAGAGCAGTTTCGGTGATACCTCCAGTTTCAATTTAACATCTTCTTTGGTCTTGGAAATGTTATCCAAACAGGATATGGCTGTTTCTACTTGACTGCAGTACTGCCCATAAATAACTAATCTAGATCAAGAAGAAAGAGAAGAAGCAATTAATATTTTTATCAACTCCACCAACTTCAATTTCCACACAAGGCTTTGTCTTTTCACATGCCAACCCTGGAAGGGGCTGCTGTTTTCCTGCTCCATCCCATCATTCTTGTTCTACCACAGACTGCCATCATTGCATACAGATTGGCCTCTTAGGAACGTGTGTGTCAGTCTCTACAGGTGTTCAAAATTGTAACACCCACTTCAAAGTATGTGCTGTGGTTTAATGCCTACATTTTATTAACTTAAAAATACAGCTGCAAAAACCTTTTGGAACAGAACAAGTCTTATTAGTATTTGTTATGTTAATGGGCAGACTTCAAAGGATTTGATGAATAATACTGTGCAGTGTAGGATTAGCACCAGATTAATTACACTGAGTTCTTTTTTATAGCAACAGCAGGGCAAGCATACCCATTTACGTTATATGAGCATTTAAGTCAAGATAATAACACGTTGGCTCAAAGAACCAAGTGGCAATAGTCACAAAGATCAGACAGACTTACTTTGACAGATTTTCATAAGTTATAGAAAAGAAAGCACAATAATTTCAAAACTCCCTTGTGCAATAAGCTATTCTTTTCCATTAACATTTTCTGCATTTAAAAATGGCTTCTTGCAACCACAATAATAATTTTTCAAGTACCATTGCTCTGAATTCCCTTGTAAGGGAATATAAATGAAAACCAATCCCTACAAACACAACCTAACTGGGGTTGACCCACTTCAGAATACCAACAGAAAGTGCATGTCATAGGTGAATCAAAAACTCCCCATCTATGGAGAGCTCACATGTCTATCCAAGTCTTTGCCCCAAAATGCTAACTTGCTTTCTGCATGAAGCTGAGTTAATAAAAAACAAAACAAAACACGGAACAGCATTCAAAACATGCATTTAATCCCGCTTGCTTTATGAAATGGTGCAAACCTAATAATTCTATGCTTCAAAGGTATCTGAATATGTAGATCAGTAAAAGATCAAGAGAACACAGCATAGAAAATTCTTAAAAGTCAGGATACAGAACTTTCCCATACGCCTTTTCCCAATTGGCATTCACAGGAAGGAAGTGAACAGGCTTGCTTCTCTCCCCAGCCATCTATTCCCTCCCTGGTTCCCGGAAGATGGTAGGATGTGAAGCTACTGAAGGTTAATGTGAAAGAGTGGATGCTAAGGCACACAGAGCCCTGATAAAGTCATGGAACGAATAACAGTGTTTTGCATCAGTCATTGGTTCTTGGTTATTTAAGATCAAGAGAAGAGGATGATGAGGTCAGATTGTCAAAATAGATAACATCTGAGCAGCATGTGGCCTATTCATCAACATGTGTATTGCACTTTGAGATAACATGACATAATGCTGTTTTATGCAAAATAAGGCTGAGAGTTGTGAAAAGAAAACAGCACTGTAGCAACATATGCCAGAGAACAGGGAGACTGACACAGTATATTCTAAAGAATAATGCTCTCTGAAATTTGGTTTAGCATTCAGCACATTTAAAGCTATATGCTAATGTTACACATACTATTTCTGGTTATAATAAAAAATTAAATACAGTTTCTCTAAAGCACACTACACAAAACGAGAATATTTCTAATGCAGAAAGGAATATGAATAGCTTATGTTAAAGTTATCGGCATTGTGCATTTTAAAAACTCGGTTATTACCTTTCCTTGTAGCTTATAAAAATTTGATACAGGTTCTGGTCACTTTTGTTTACGATGGATTCATGAATATCCTGTGTTAAACTTCTGTGGATTTTCACCAAATCCTACAACAAAAACATCCTATAAAACTTCTACAATGATGTTTGATACTGCCATATAAAGCCACTGTTTTCACACACACAGTAAAATTATACAGTAAAATAATTCATAGATTAATTCATCCCAGACACCTTATAATTGAATTATATATTTTGAATGAAAAAGATGGCACAATAAAGATATCTTGAATATACATAGTTATATATCTACTCATTAAACTTAAAATTGCAAATGTTTAAGAAATGTAAAACACCTTCGGCTCTATGTTGGAGACATAGAATTTGTCTCAGTTCTATGGTAAAATTTTAACATTTTAAGGCAAGTAAACATGTTGGGCCTGGTGCAGACCTGGGTTTAAGACTGCAGGCTACAAAAACTCTTCCACATCCATCCCCATCCCCAAGCACCCTCCATTTAAGTCCACTGTTGAATGAGACTAAATTTTATTACAGTTAAAATGAACCCAGGAAAAATCTAAGCTTCATTTCCCTAACCAAAGCCAGTTTCTTAAAACAGAATTTAATGAAAGATCCAGGTGCAAAGGATGGGATGTATTTGCACATGAAAAAGGGAAGGGAAGCCAAGCAATCACCTAGCCCAGTCTAGTCACTGGTTGGCATTATACCTGCTCCAGGTTTTAGAGATAAAAGAATTAAAGATTCACATCCCACTACTTCAACAAAAAAATCATTCGGCACATTACACTGGACAGCTTAATAGCATCATACTGACAAGCTAACTGAAATCTTAACGTCTTGCTCAAGAAACAGAAGGTGCTGAGACAAGCAGAGTGGAAAAGCAATAAACATTTCTATTTACAGAGTTTGTAGATACTACACATTTTCCAAGTGTTCTCAGAAATATTCAGGTATATATTCGCAAAGCTCTGCAAGGCTGAAATAAGAGCCATCTAAAATAACCCCTCATCTTTCAAGAATTTACAGTCAAGTGTTCTTGTGGCCATAGACATATTAGGGACGCAAAACAGGTAAAGGACCCCTGGACAGTTATGTCCAGTCAAAGGCGACTATGGGGTTGTGGTGCTCATCCTGCTTTCAGGCCAAGGGAGCTGGCGTTTGTCCACAGACAGCTTTCTGAGTCATGTGGCCAGCATGATTAAACCGCTTCTGGTGCAACAGTACAACATCACAGAACCAGAGTGCATGGAAACGCTGTTTACCTTCCCGCCACAGCGGTACCTATTTTTCTACTTGCACTGGCATGCTTTCGAACTGCTAGGTTGACAGGAGCTGGGACAGAGCAACAGGCGCTCACCCCATCACGGGGATTCGGACCGCCGACATTCTGATCAGCAAGCCCAAGAAGCTCAGTGATTTAGATCACAGCACCACCCTTGGACAAGCAAAACAGGTGCAATATGCAGGACCAGGTCTCTGTTCATAGCTGAGGACTACCAAACATCATGAGGAACATCAGCTACCCTGCCCTCTGCCCTCTGCTGTGAGAAACATCATGGAAAGGGTATTTCTAGGACTAAGGTGAAACTGTAAAGCCCCCTTGATTTTTTTGGTTATTGGATGCTGGATGTTGCTAATGGCTCCTATGTTATTAGGAAATTCTTTTTGCACTGCTAGGTTTTGAAATGTCTTGTTTTGTTTGTTGTAAGCCACTCTGAGCATGATTTTTTTTGGCATGGAAAAGTGGCATACAAATAAAATGAATGAATGAAGCAGGTGATGATCACAGAGCTGCTCTGAATTATCTTTACACACACTTCACACACCAAGCAGCTGAGTTTACAGTACCCCAAGTACACTGGCTCCTCATTTCATGCATTTATAGTTGCCTAGATCAGTGTTCTTCAACTTTGGGTCTCCAGGTGTGAGTGGACTACAACTCCCAACATCCTTGACAATTGAGCTAAACTGGCAGTGGATCATGGATGTTGTATCTATCCACATCTGGGGATCCAAGGTGGTTCCCACCTTTCTGTATGTTGTTACCTAAGCCCGTCTACCTATTAAACCAGGAAACCAGAAGGAAGCCTCCTTGTATATCACATCTATCTCTACCCTAACAATATTCTCAAACAGTATCTTGTAGACTTCAACCTAACAGAGGACAACAAACAAAACACTCCAAGGCATTACATACGGGAATGTTGATGAATACTGTCTCAAACTCTGATGTGGTCAGAAACCTTTTCAGGGGAACCATAAAAAACTGTAAGAGAAAAATGAACACTAATAATAATAATAATAATAATAATAATAATAATAATAATAATTTATTATTTGTACCCCGCCCATCTGGCTGAGTTTCCCCAGCCACTCTGGGCGGCTTCCAACAGAACATTAAAATACAATAATCTATTAAACATTGCATTGCATTAACATATTGTGCCACCCACTACAAAGGACATTTCTGAATATGTGATTCCTATTCAGAGAGGGTAAGGGTAACAATGACCCCCCCCCCGTACTCTGTATTTTAGATGTATATGTCTTGTGACTGCCTATATTAAACACCAGCTGACTGGAGCTTTGCATACCCTACGTGATAATGGGTATAAACTAGTTGCCTTGGTCGATTGCATGCTTCACTGGGCCAAGCTCCCGGCACCTCACCCCTCACCCCTCTCTCTCTCAGCAGTCCATTGTGTTGGGAAGCTGGGAGAGTAATGGTGGTCTACCCAGACTGCCTCACTTTCTCTGCACTCCCCAGCTGGAATGGTGCTCCTGATTGTTTTGCCAGGTCACTTTACCTTTTCAATGGATTCCAGTGTTTCTGTGTATTTCTCTTCGGTTTGTTTTATTTCAGAAAGGCAGCAGCTTCTTATGTCGTTTTCAGGACATTTCTGCCAAGCCAACAAGAAGTTATTTGTAGACGTGAAACATGTTGATTTCAGGACACTTTCCTATTACAACATATTGCTTTGAAAGCTGTCAGAATTTATGATCAACTGGCAACAAAATGCTTTCAGATTTATTATTTGGGCTGCAGGGGACATATGTGCTGAGCTAGCTCAGTTGGTAGAATTTCAGGGTTGTGGGTTTGAGCCCCCAAAGGTTCCTGCATTCCCTTTCCAACTCTACAATTCTATTATTTTCCATATGTTGTTGGCCAGCCTTCCCCAACCTCGTGCCTTGGACTAGAACTCCCCATCAGCCCCAGCCATCGTAGCCAATAGGTGGTGGAAGTGGCAGACTCAAAAAAAAACTCTTGCAACAAATAATTTCCCAGTTTCTGGACTTCTTTCTTCCACCAAACCTCTGCATGAAAGGGCTTGGGGCTTCAACGTGTCTGCAGACATCACAAACTTTGAATTTCTTGGCATTCTTACTCTTACATGTATGAGAATTTGAAGCTAGCTCTTCTAATTTTTTTGGTTTTTAATCCCAGTTTTCATTTTTTTAAAAAAATAAAAGATCAGAAGAGATAGCTTCAAATTCTCATACACTGATGAGAGTTGGGGTCCAAAACGCCAAAGAGCACCAACATGTGGAAGACTGCAGTAGGCAGAGAATAGAAATATGAGAGGCTCCTGCCACAGTAGGTGCAGCTAGACAAATGGGGCAGCCCATAGAGCTGGGGTCCTCTTGCCATATATATTTCACACAAGATGCCCTATCCCATTATTGCAACTGGCTATTGCAACTGGAGTTGGGTAAAGGAATTGTAATGTTTGAGTGAGGAGGGGCAATTGAACTCTTCCCACCTGTCAAATCTGGTGGGTATATATCTAGCATATAAATAACAGATAAGAAGCTGAAACAGAGGAAATACTCAAAGTCTGCTGCTTGTTTTGTAGATAGCTGGCATGTAGCTGGTGGTTATGGATGAAAGGGTCTTCTCACTGGTGACACTATAATTGTGGAATGCCCCAGCCAGCCAGCCTGCTCAACTAGTGGTTATGGCATTGTCATTTCAGCAAACCCCTTTTTGTTTTCCCAGGTCTTCTAAATCTGTTTCAGTCCTTAATCATTATTTTTGCCTCCATTTATTCTGTTCTCTGCTCTTGAACTTCATGCTGCATCAGATTTTATGGCCTGCTATTCCATTTTTACCTTATTTGTATTCTGCCCATGTGACTTATTGCCATGGGGCAGCCTATAAATTAAAATATAATAACAAATAATATAATTAAGCAACTACAATTGTTTTAAAGAAAGGAATCCAATCCCAAAACTACAAGACAACAGCATAGTCTTAGCAGAAAGAATATTCAAAATAAGAATGTCAAATATTTATTCATATTGATCTGGTTTGATTTACCTTTCTGTTTTATCAAACAATAAAGCAACCAGACATTGCGATCATCATCTTCTTCATGTGCCTCCTCCACAAGAAGTCTGGAGGGTGGCAACACGAGAATGGGCCTTTTCTGCAGTGGCTCCCCGCTGGTGGAATGCTCTCCCCAGAGAGGCTTGCCTTGCACCTTCATTACATAGCTTTAGGCACCAGGTAAAAACATTCAATTTCTCCCTGGTTAATTAAACAATGTACAGCCTTTTAAACGGTGATGGGGGTTATTGTTTTTGTTTGTTACTTTGCTATGTATTTTTGTGTTTCTATATTGTAAACCGCTCTGTGAACCCTCGGATGAAGGGTGGTATAGAAAAATTAATAAATAAACGAAGTGTTGAACCCTACTGGCTGGTGTGCTGCTTCAGCTTTCATCAGGTCTTCATAGACTTCGCCACCTTCGTCGTCCCCATAAACACAATCATAAAGGTCTTCATCTTCATCTACACCACTTTCACTAGAACACAAAGCGGAAGGAGAAAAGACAACAAAATTAAGAACGTTAACAATAGAATTTGAAGAACATTTGGGCCTTTTAAAATTATAGGTGTACTGGGATGCAGAACAAGTCTTAACCCTTTTGGAAGGTTCTGACATTTCTGGAGGAAGACAAGTAGGGTAGAGCAACATAATCTGGCGTAGTGTTGCTCTGCCCTCCTTCTCCTCTGGAAATATCAAAATCTTCCACTTCCATTGAGATCAGGGGTGGCTAATCTTTTTTTGGGTCACAAGGACCTCTGATCCAGCTTCCAAAGGCCACGTGTCAAAATAGACATGGCCAAATGGTCAAAAACCTGGTATGGTTGTGGTTTTTTTGTTTTTGCTTTTAATGTCACATTTTGGTCCTGACAGGGTCACCAGAAACTTTTGCCATCACAATGGGGGGGGGGCAGGAATGATTGGAAGAAAATTCAATTAAATGGATAAATTTAGGGGTCATAGGAGGACACAAAATAAACTCTATGCAGCACAGTACCTATGGCAGCAGTCAGTGTGTGTGTGTGTGTGTGTATATATATATAATGGATAAAGGGGGGGCTTGAGGGACCACAAAGTCTCTTGAGGGGGCTGTACATAGTCGACAGGCAGCAGAATCTAATTAGATGTTTTGCAGACACATGTACAACACAGTATATTTTGTTTGTTGGTCAAAACAGTTCCATTTTCTCCTTTACATAACTGATGCTGTAGAGTCCACAAATGTACAACCTACTCTATTAAATCTGGAAGGCCTTTGTAAATGTCTTCATCATTCACACTCTCTTCTGTAGGAAACGGCCTATGGAGACAAAATATAAAAGTAAAAAAAAAACTGTCATAAACCTGAATGTTCACCTTTCCCTGGATGTGCAAGAAATAATGCGTGTGCACAGACACACAAATGTGTATACCAAATATAGTGTGAGGCTGCACTACCAGCCTGCATGCATTCATGTATCTGAAAGGTTTTATGTTTCTACCAACCATTTTCTAGCATATAGAGGACAATTTCAGATATTTCTCACCTTTTGCCCTTTGAAGTCAGTTTCCAATCCTAGTTAAGTGGGGACTCTTGCTAAGTTTAACAACGGTTAACATTGCTACCAATGGAATGCTTGGTCAGCATTACGGATACAAGTAGGGCATTTACTCCAGCTAAGTGTGTGATCCTGCAGTCCGCTCCCAAGCCCTTAACACAGTTGAGAGAAGCCTCTTGTTACATTTGCACCAGGCCTGAGCAAGTCTAAAGAATGAACAATTCAATATAATGTAAGTCAGACAAAAGTTGCTGGCTGTAGATGGCCATATACCATCTTCACTCAGATGAATATATTGGGCCTCAAGATATGCACAGGCTTTGGCTCTGTGTGCCATCCTCACACCTCGCTTCTGAATACATAAGCCAAAAAGTGTAAAATAAACAATAGTTTTACAACTTGTAAAAACTGGGAAGCTATGCATTCCAGGTTCGGGACAGGCTAGGATCTTAACCTAGCTTCAAACCATGACTTACAGCCCTGGCTTGTTTATGACCTAGTAGCTTCCTGGTTTGGTTCATTGAAGCATTTCTGGCATATCACAGGACCGGGAAAAGAAAGGGAAAGGAAGGAAGAGCTGAATGCGTGGGCACAAAGCTCATTCATATTTTCACTTGTTAGACAAATAAACAATCATTCCATAGTTGCCATCATTGCACAATTGCATGAATACCATCTTATTCAGCAGCACTAAGAAGTTTGCACATTCTGCTTGCTGAATTTCACTACTACTCCGAACACCCCACCACTCCACTCTATATCTATATCTAGATATAGATAGATATAGATAGATGATAGATGATAGATAGATAGATAGATAGATAGATATAGATATAAATAGATGATATAGATATAGATAGATATGTACAGTTATTTTATCATATCATTTTGAACTCTGCTGGTGCCTTTGTGCACACATTTTCTTGTTTCCTCTATTTCTACTGTATACACAGTGAATACAAGTTTAAGTATTTTATACTGCGTAAAGGAATGGTTTTAATATAAACCCAGTTCTTAAAGTACACCTCCATTTTAAAGAAACAACTGTGTGCTAGCATTTTAACATTCATCATTTATCATTTAACTGTAACTCATCTGCTAGATGGAGAAAGATTTCACAGATGTTACTCAAGTTATCGGCCACAATAAAAGTTTAAAACAGAATCTACAACTACATTGTACCTTATTCCGGTGACTAACGCAATAGGGGTGCGGGAAAGCTTGGATAATGTTTCTATAACCTGCAGAAAGAATTGAAAACATTTGTTTAGTTACAGAAATAAAAACCATATGCCATAACTGAAATGCCATAAAATAATGAGTGTGAATGGCTAACATTTTATGCTATCATTGGTTGGGATGGGAATGAATGAGGGAAAATGGGAATTGGACTGTTATTGTAAATTTTAGCAAGAAGCAAAAAAAAACTTCATAATTTTAATAAATATTTAAAGCAAAGCAACATTAAATCCAGTTTATACAATGACAGAACATAAGGACAAAATAGTCAAAATAGTTGAGGAAGAAAACATTTCTCTTCTACCTTATCACCAAAAGGGGGAACTGTAGGACAAGCCATTGCTTCAGTCCAACCAGGTCTCTCAGAAAACATATTCCAGAAACACACAGCAAAACTAACAGTAAATTCCAGCTTAGTTTTTTAATTTTTAAGACATGAACTCTAAGAATAGAATGCAAGGAATCAATGGAGTAGGCAGATATAAAAGTAAAGATCTTAAGAAGTGAGCATAAGTATAATGCATGAAGTGAGTGGGTAAGCTAATTTGTTTGGTGTGTGGGATTATTCTGCATTAATTTAAAATATTAAGCTACTCCTGTGTTCTGCAATGAGATGGTTTCTTTCAATTGGAGAAGAGTTAAAGCCATAATAGATCCAATATCCCAGTTAAACATTAAGTTCTCCTTTATTTGCAGTGCAGAGAGTGTGCAGAGAAATTCATAACTGGCCAGCTGGCCAGATAAGCAGCATGCATGATTGCTTAATGCTCACATATATCAGTGCAATTTGAAATAATGTACTTATCAGCCTCAAGCAAAGCCTATTTATTTAGTTTAAAATTCACAGCCCATTTTTTTAACAGGTCCTCAGAGCACCTCACAATGTAAAGAAACGAACAAAAATATCACCCTTACAGGAAGAGTAATATTACACATTCCAGGAGGCTAAAATACCTGTCTAAATAGGAGCTAGCAGAAAGGACCAATTATTAGGCAAATTTGGCAGTCGTCCAACTTTAAGGAGCTCCCTCGGGCATCCTGAATCCAAACCATGGACAGATTTAGAAGACCGAACCAGCAGCTTTAATTTATCCCTGAAACAAACTGGTTATCAGTGGAGCTCTTTTAGCTCAGGCATGATACATACGGTACTCTTTAGCACTAGCACTTTTTAGAAGTCGTCATGCCGTCTTGGAAGTCATGCTCTGTTCAAGACCGGGTCTGTTTTCAAAGTCATTCCATGTGAGCACATTACAGCAAAGCGAAGGTGAGTATTCCAGAATTTTCAGAACATTAGCTACAGATGGCATACCAGCAGAAGCTGGTAACATGGGACCAGCCTGCATTGCAGGCATTTACAACCACTGAATCACGCTATTCCCCCAGGACTTGCAAGGTTCTACACAATAGAGGAAATGAAAGTCTCTTCCTGTATTTATAGCCTGCAATGTTCCATCCATACTAATGGGTGTGTGGGTGTTCCTTCTGTCTTCCCATCCTTTAAAAATATATATACAGGGTATATGAAGAAGTGCGCTTCCGCACATACTCCCCCCCCTTAAACATTCAGTGGTTGTGGTTTGGTGCCTTATTCTTCTGCTATGGCTATTAGAATCATAACACTATAACATTGTATAGGGTTTTTTAATAAACAAATTGCCACATATTTGCTCTGGTAATGGTGCCTAAGAAGACAGACAGAAGGTTCTGAGCAAAAGATGATATATGGGGGAGGACTAATAGTTGACCCAATCCCAATACAAGCCACTGGGCACTCCACCTCAGATGCCTGGGCAGCAACACTACTACCTGTACACATAGGAAGCCATTGCAATTCAATGCCATCTATAGCTACAAAGCTGCCACAAACAAACTCCAAGAAAAATATTAAACAACTGCAAAGAAAGCACGATGATGATCTGCGGACAATGCCATCATTAGGGCTCTGCGAAAAGTGAGTGAAGGGATGAAGAAAACATCACCACACCTGGATAAATAGAGCTGAGGTCATCTTCATATTGAAGATGCCTCACTATGAACCTCCAGATCAGCCTTCCCCAGCCCTGTGCTATCCAGATGTTGTGGACTACAACTGCTATCACCCTTGAACCCTGGCTGCAGCTGATGGGAGTGTGAGTCCAAAAACATAATTAGTCACCAGGCTGCAGCAGACTACTCCACATCAGCCTGCAGCAGCTTCATGTATATGTTTAAAGCTATGGGAGGCATGAGATCCTTGAAGAGTAACTCCCACAGTGATTAGTAGACTTCCAGCTCCATGTTCTAAAACTTCCCAGTAATGTAGTAATGGTTCCATTGTAACACAATAGCTTCTACTCCCAGCCCAGGCAGTCCAGAAGGAGATCATGGTTAATGACGCTGAAAAGTCACTGAGAGATCAGGATATTCAACAATGTCACACTCCCTGTGCCTTTCTCTTGGCTAAACTATTCAAATATTGAGCCTGGACAGTCTCCATGGTGAACTTCATTCAGCTGAAAGCTAAATAAGGAGAGTGGAGGTTAAGTTGGTTCCTCAAAAATAATTTAGCATTCGGAACTTGCTTTTCCCGGTCACACCCAACAGTTGGCATTGCTTATAGGCACTCCTTGCCAGTGGACATAGACTGCATCCAGATCATCAGTCCTGGCTTCACCAATCATGAATGACAGTCAGACTTTTTTAATGCAGTTAAGAATCTGATTGGTCCCGGCTTATTAGTTTGGTTAGTTAATGGAGATGAAACGAGAGTTGCATGTTTCAAATGGAATAGAGAACACTGGCTCAATGCAAGCCAGGAATGAAGCACCAAAGCGAAGTGTGCAATGGAAGAGGGAGATGTGTATGACACAGACTGAAGCCAGGGAAGATTATACGATACCAGCCACAGAATGGAGCCTCTCCTGACCATAAGACATTGTGAGGGTCTCCCCCCCCCCGAACCTCTCTTTCATTAGCACTCTCTTTTCAGAACCCCTTGTAATGTCTGTTCTCTTCCTCTGCCTACCTTCCCTTGGGATGCTCTCTCTCAGTCCATTGTATTAGTCTTTTGGCTACCTATCTATCAAGTTCCCCATCCCTTAACATCCCAGCCTACTGAGATCACTCCCCACCTTTGCTAATTTGGAGCCTTTTCAGCTGTTTTGGACTATTGTTCCCACCCAACCCAGCCCTGACCAGTTGGAGGGCACCAGCTTGCCAAAGGCTGGTGTGAGGCTTCAATCTCAGCAAAACAATATACAGATAAAACAACATCACTATTATCTGCAACCCCTTTGTGCTAGAATTCAAGGGTTTTGTGAACCACAGCCTCAAATAAATGTAAATTGTTTTCCCAGCCAAGCAATTGCTATCAAACAATTCTGCAACAAATTGCTATTTGTTGTCAAATACCATGCCATAAATAACTGTTGAGAAATAAAAAGCCAATCTGCAAGATATAAGCTATTCAAAAGGATTGAATAGCATCCTTATTGTGGGACAATGTAATTGCTACCAAACAAGTCTGCAACATCACCATCAATGTGATAGTTAAATCTTCCAGAAGCATGTCAAAATTGAAAGTAGACATCGTTCTTAATTACTAACATCATAGCAGCTCTCTTTTTTTCAGCACAGTGTGTGGGAAGCAGCAAGCTAAAAAAAAGATGTTTCACAAAAGATATTCCAGTGCATAATTAGTGCCCACCATATTGCATTGTATAATAATGCAATTCAGAGGAATTCTATGTACCTCCCTAATTGTTCTGCACTTCGTAGTGTGCAAAGTTTGTCTGTGTAGCATATAGATCCCACCTAACAGTTCCATCTTCTATTTCCTCCCCCCCCCCGCCCCCCCAAATAAATCTTTATCCTCTCACTTTCAGCATAAACTGCAAAACTTAACAGTATAAGAACCAAAGGCTACGGAGAAATGTTACATTTTGCAATATATATTGTGCTGAAATTTCCAGGGCACTTGGTCACCACTGTTGGTCCCAGGCCTGTAGCTGGGACTTTTGTGATGGGTGCTTAAAATGTGGCACCGTTAATGTGACAGAGCAAAGAACTAAAAATTTGAGCTGGTGCCTAGACACTGTCAACCCTGATTCCAGTGCATGGGCACTTACTGGAACATAGAGTAGAAAACTGGATACTATACAAATCTGAGGACTACAGGGGCTAGCTTTGCTTTTTAAATGAAATGAAGCCATGCCACAAGTTTGCAGGGCTATTTAATTATTTACTTAAATCATTTGTGCATCGCCCTTCTCTCATGCTCAAGGTAGCTTAAAGAATTAAAACCTGAAACACTAAACAGTTCTAACGCAAATATCAATGTGCAAATCAACTGCAGGTTCCCGGCTTACAATGTTTTCACATGTGTGCTTCACAGTGCACTGTGTTCATTCTACCATGTCATAATTATGATCTACACTCTTCTAAAATGTACATAAGAGGTTATGGTGTGCACTAGGCTATTCAAATGTGGAATAAGGCCTGAGGCTGAATCTGGCTCATCAACTCCCCCCCCCCCCCGAAAGAAGTTCTCCTGCATCCCTGAACAACTGGACCTTGTGGGTTGCCATGGTGCAGCAACATAAAACCTGAGAGAAGCAATACATTCTGTGGGTTTTACCTAGTCCACAGCTGCACTATAGTACACAAGCCTAAACCCTGTCTGCTTCTAATCGGAGCACAATTAAATATTACTTAGCCTAAATTCAGTCTAGTCAGCACACAAAGAGGAAATAGGGAAGAATCAGCCGCCACCCCCCATGTGAGCTACTAATCTAATTTTACAGAGGACTGAACCCTCCTCCCCCAGAAATTGTTTTTGTAGGAATCTTTGGGCCTCTTTCACTAAATGCTGCTAAGCAAGCCCAAGAGAAACCTCTTCTTCAGCTCTGTGGTACAAAGGAAACACACTCAGAAATGAGACTCGTTACCCTTTTGCTCCAGAGCAATGACACTGTAGATGCCAGGAATACTTGGGAGAAAAAAATGAACAT
The DNA here is from genome assembly GCA_034641385.1 of Darevskia mixta. NCBI lineage: Eukaryota > Metazoa > Chordata > Lepidosauria > Squamata > Lacertidae > Darevskia > Darevskia mixta. The sequence goes on from JAWWNH010000149.1 coordinate 4,666,328, forward strand.
CCTCAGAGGTAAACCACATCATCCATTAGGATCTATTTATACATCAGAGCACCCTCATCTAGATGCTTCAGAGCATGGCAAGCTCACGCAAATTGGGGCATGAAATTAAAGAGGAAAAACAGTACAGCATGCTCCTTTTCCTTCTTAGATGCATTGTTTGGGAGAATTAGGAGACAAGTATCACAAGTATGATACTTATACATTGGGCTCAGCAGTGCAGACTGCGTCTGTTCCGAGTTCCAGCCACTCCATTCCATTTCCCCTTCCTGCTTTCCCTTTTATATCACCCACCTCAGTCAGTCAGAATTCTGTGTGATTTTTCACAGCAGTCAGAACAATTACAGAGAGCAGAACTAAAAAGGAAGGTGAGGAGATCTATCACCCGCGTTTAAGATAGCAATGGAACCTGACATTTGCAAGGAGACACATCTAGGAATAGCATGAGCAAACACAAGCCTTAAAAATACTTAACCTAGATGTTTGTCTACACTGCCAGGAAGCAGCAGAAACTTCAAGGTCAGGGAGAAGTCTCTCTCTGACGACATCCATCATTTAAATTTTGTACTTGAGTCAGAAGCACTGACAGCATAATGAGGCTCTTCAAAGAGGCCACCCAACAGTCTAATTAATGACACTGAAGAACAGGCCAACGGGGAACAAAGTCCATATAAAGCAAAATCCAGTGACTTGCTAGAACATAGTGATCCTCAGGTTATGAGAACCATCATAGCTTGGCTCTCAGCACAGTCTGCCAGGTAGGTGAATAATGAATCAGCTTTGAAACCTTTAAAGAAGGGGCCTATTTCATCAAATATTTATTCTTTTCTACAGATCTTAAAGCAAAAATGCACTATTGTGTGCTACTCATCAACAGTCATCACACCGGTATCATAAGCAGAGAAAAAGAAGGGGAGTTGGATGGAAGGGGCAAAGAAACAAATTCATTCCAAACCAAAATAGCCCCCCCAAATTAAAATAAAACGTGTTTCCATAATTGATTTCTGGGGACACCCATAAGAAGTTTAACAGAGTGAAAGTATGCCTCTGTCCTCAAGGTAAAGGATGTACAACTGAAACGTAAGAACAGTACTCAGCAACCTGGCGCCCTACAAAAGTTGCTTGGACCACAACTTTCTTCTCCCCTTAAGCAGTGGCCATGCTGGCTGGGACTGATGGAAGCTGCAGTCCCAAACATCTAAATTGCACCAGGTTGGGAAAGTCTGTGTTAGAAGTACTAATAGTTATGCTCTACAGCTGAGGCCATACATTTACTAATGTATTATTAATGCTTATTAATAAAAGTTTACAAGCTTTGGAGAAAAAGTACCCCTTCCCAAGTACACTCCTTTGCTACCCTCCCTTACATTAATGGATACCATTCAATCCCAAGGGAGAGGGAAGCATTGGACTTAGGGGTAGCATTTCCAAGGAGTGAAATCTCACACATACACAGGCACACATATGGAGGCTTGGTTTCTCAGACTCTGAGTGCCACAGTGCTTCTGTGTTCCACCCTGGCTATCTTAATGATGTCATGCTATTTACACAGTAGATTGATACTGTCCTATGAGTGCACATTTATTCCCAGAAGGATGTAAAGTTCCCATTTCAATGGTGACCTACATTTGAGTTCTTTTTCTTTTTCTTTTAGGATTCTTCTTTAATAGCAGAGACAACCATTATTACAGACACCCCGAAGTAATTTTCAGAATCTGGTGAAAGCTGGATTACAATGAACAGGACTACTTAGCTGATGTCGATTTCCTCCTGAACATAACACACAGCAGGCTCCAGCAGAGTTCTGCTGCTGTGTTTTTGTGCATCACAAGTTAGAAAGTGTTTTCACCCTTCTGAGGTGTTAAATAACACATGCACTGGAGTTTTAGAGGGTGAAGTGCACACACAAGCACTAAGCTCCCAACAGTTCATCTGATGCAATGGAAACTGGTGCTTATTAGGATGGGTAGGGTGCAAGGTAGGGAGACCAACAGGAGATGGAAACAGACCAAATAGCTGCTGGTGCAAGGTACAATGATAAGTAGAGCCAACTCATTCTGCTTTGGTTCGCATCTTTATCTCTCTTGAGTTCTAAAGAGGCAACACTCAAACTAAGGAGGAAAGCCTGCCAGCCTAGACTGGTTGCAAGCAAGGAGATAGGCAGAGCAGCCTCTGCTGATCTGGTGAACAAATTTAGCTTAAGTGCACACCTGGACTAAATTTACATTTTAAAAAAAATGTTGCCATCAAACAAAGCATGATTTGAATTTTTTTTTGCTTGATGCAATGAAATACGAAATTGTCACTAAAAAGCCTCAGGTGATCGTCATTTTGATAGTTGATTGCATTGCTTAATGGCCTTTGATGTTTGGTGACAATTCCAATGTGAAGGAATAGGTCACATCCTCACTGTAACAGGTTGTGGGCGAAGAAAACCATTTAAAAAACAACAACTGGCCAGAGGAGGGTCAGAGAGGATAACTCAAATTTGTTGCTGGTTGTTCCATACACACTGCCCTAGCTTGTGCTCCAGAGCGCTCACTTCAGTGCTGCAAACACAGTTGCTTGAAGGAAACAGATACCTCTTTAAAGACTAGCAAAGCTTGTCGATGTGCCTGCTGCTTTCAGCTCTGCTAAAGTCTGTATCTGTAAAACATATTGTTGCCACCACTAGGGGGATAAGACAGGGCTGTTTGCTTGCCCCTGCCCTGTTTAATTTCTATATTAACTCACTAGTGGGGCATATGGCCAATGCTGCTTTCCATCCGCCAAAACTAGCAGGTCGAGCTTTGAATGTCCTCCTTTATGCTGACGATGCCGCCCTTTTAGCTACCTCCCCCATTGGGCTGAGGAGGATGCTTCGAGCACTTCATGAATACGAGATCCAACACGAGTTCCAACTTAATTATGCCAAGACCAAAATAATGGTCTTTGCTGCTTGACCGAAACTCAATTTGTGGTCGATTAATGGTATTCCTCTAGAACAGGTTAGTTGCTTCAAATACCTGGGCCAGGTAGTACGATCAAATGGGTCTTTCCTGGCACACAGAGAATATATAGCCACAAATGCATCTAAAGCAGCTTTGCTGATTAGATCCCTATATGCCAAGAAACAGGCACAAACAGTGGAAGTTGCCCTGAGACTCTTCCAAATGAAAGTCCTCCCACTACTACTGGTGGGCATTGCTTTGGGTTCACGTAGGGACTTTGTAAGATTGGAATCTATCCAATCGCAATTCCTCAGGGCCATTCTCAGGATCCCCCCTTCCGTTGCGGGTGCGGTCATGAGATTGGAGACCGGCTGCCAAGCCTTTAGGTATGTGGCCCTGAAAGCGAAATTATGGCTATGGCTCAAGCTCTGCTTCAGACCGGTGGGTTTGGCCCCTCTGATACTGAGGGATAATTTTAAATCACCATGGGAAGGGGAGGTGGTAGAGGAAGTGCAGAAGTGTGGACTGTCCTCCCTTTATATAGAGTCCATGACGTATAGCCATGCTAAAGCGGTGATCGCTCAGAGATTGGGGGATATCGCCAGACAGGAGGACATAGCCCGCGTGAAACCTGGGATGTTTCTGGGGGAGCAGGTGTATCGGGCTGCACCAGCCCGTTACCTGGCGGATATCCACTATGTGGAATACCGCAGACTGCTCACTGCGGCCAGACTGAACGTTCTTGACTCGGCGGTTTTGAGGGGAAGATTTAGAGGAGTGCCATATAATCAGAGAACGTGCCATTGTGCTTTGGGAGAGGTAGAATCCACAGAACACATTCTACTGAGCTGTCCCTTTTATAACAACTTAAGGCAATATCTCATAGCCCCATATTTATCTCAGTTTAGTTCCCAATTAAGAGAAAGGCAGGTAGCATATCTGCTAAATAAGTCCACTGGGAAAACAACCTTATCGGTGGCTAAATTCCTCTTCCTGGCGCTCAAGTGTCGGAAGCGTAAAATCGAATGCCTCAATGTGGGTTTATCTGTATGAGGTCCAGTAGTGCTGTCCTATTTTATTTGTGTACCCCCCTGATGTTTTTAGTTTTTATAATTTTATAATTTTGTATTGAGAAATGTTTTTCTTTCTGACTATCGGTTGAATAAAGGATATGTATGTATGTATGATATTGTATCCGAAATTTTGAATCAGTAAGAGAGATCAAAAAGCAAAAAGACTCTCAAGATTTCAGGAGGGGAAGAAACATGCATCTCTCTGTGCTGTTCAGTTCTTCATGGAATCTGTTGGAAACCGGTGTTAAGTCCAGCACTGTTTGCAATCTGCTACCTCAGCTGGGTCACACTGTCCTGCTGCATCTTGGCCTGGATTTCCGCAGCACCAACCATGTGGTTAAAATGACTGCATACTTTATGACCTTTCTTTACATGTTCCTTCCCCCCCCCCTTTTTTTTTGGCTGGAACTTGCTGTGCCTCTATTGTCTGAAAAGTGAACAACAACTAAGAAGCATACTGAAAAGTTTCCAATTACCATCTGCGTATTAGTTATGTCACCAAATTACTTTTTTTAACATTTTAAAAAATAAATTTTGTTTTTATGATGTCGTGGAAAGTAATCTGAGCATCTGTTAAGCAAGTGTGTTGCAATAAAACGTAAGGCTCTATCGCCTTTCCTGCGGTTTAGTTCAATCACCAGATTCGTTAAGAACTGCCACAATGAATATGCATTTTCATCTGGTTGTACTTTTACAACCGGGACAGTCAAGTCCCAGATGCTGGACCAGGGATGCTGGACTCCAGTTCCCATCATCCCTGACCATAAGCCATACTGGCTAGGGCTGCTGGGAGTTATACTCTATATACAGGCATCCCCAAACTGCGACCCTCCAGATGTTTTGGCCTACAACTCCCATGATCCCTAGCTAACAGGACCAGTGGTCAGGGATGATGGGAATTGTAGTCCAAAGCATCTGAAGGGCCGAAGTTTGGGGGTGCCTGCTACAACATCTGGAGAGTGCCATCCAGGCTATCCCTGTCCTGCAAAATGGCCACTGGCTTACTTCCAAATAAATAAGGCAAACAGAAACAATGAAAAGTACATGAATTAACTCTCCTCCTTTGATAAATTTGAGGCCTTTAATGGATTTAAAAAGAGAGTAGGCCAAATCTTTTAGACTGTTATTTCTGCGCTGAAGCTGCCCATCCTGAAATTATTTGCAATTAATAATGAGGGGGGGGAAACAATACAGGGATTCAACTAATGAGGAAGGCATACCTGCAACCAAGTATTCAAGTTGTAAACTATGACAGTATGTTTTTTAATCTCGTTTACTGCCGCTGTATTTCTCCCATCTCCCACTGTTTCAATGCTGCATTTTTCCCCACTCAGAACATTGTGATCAATATTAGTCCTACTCAGTGCTATTTTTCTAGAAAAAGAGGTGCCGGAACTCGCCATGAATACCTCCCTCATTCCCTTAGAATGGCAATGGCGCCCTACTGAGGTGCCGGAACTGAGATCCAACAGAAAAAAAAAGTCCTGCTCCTACGCAGATTAGACTCATTGAAATTAATGGGCAGGACTAATTTAGGACAATTAATTCCAACACTTTGAGTTTCCAATTCAGAAAAAAACAAAAAATACACTGCATTTATATCCATTTAAAATACTCAGCATCATGATACGAACTCCCAACAATAGTAAAACACATTAGTCACACAACATCACTCTCACCATTCATTCACAAAACAACTACAACCTTCCACCACCTCATACCACCTCCATCTCTCTATCAATCAACCAATCACACACCCACACATACTCAGTGAATTTTCTATATGGGTAACCACAGTCAACTACACATCTGGTACACCACATAATCAAACATGATAACATCACCGAGGACAAATGAAGCCAATCCAGAGTGAGGGCAGTAATAATAATAATAATAATAATAATAATAATAATAATAATAATAATTTATTATTTATACCCTGCCCATCTGGCCAGGCCTCCCCACCCACTCTGGGCGGCTTCCAACAGGATATTAAAAACATAATAAAAGATCAAACATTAAAAACTTCCCTAAACAGGGCTGCCTTCTAAAAGTCAGATAGTTGTTTATTTCCTTGGTACATGGTGGCAGGATGTTCCACAGGGCGGGCGCCACTACTGAGAAGACCCTCTGCCCGGTTCCCTGTAACCTTGCTTCTCGCAGTGAGGGAACCACCAGAAGGCCCTCGGAGCTGAACCTTAGTGTCCGGGCTGAACGATGGGGGTGGAGGCGCTCCTTCAGGTATATCTTCAGGTAGGGCCGAGGCATCCTACGTACATCTTCCTGATAAAAAGTTCCAAGAGCAACACTTTTCTCAATTTGGCTTTATTTTGCATGAGAGTTCAATGGCGATTTATGGCAATTTTGTAATATGTGACTGATCTACTAACAGGCAAAGGTGAATGCAAACAGATTAAGCGTTCCTACAAGAGGCAAATCTGCCGCCCTGTATCAGTTTTCCAAAGAGATTCAGTTGCCAAATGGTGCTTTCCAGCTTCCATTTCCTTGCTCTCGCTCTCTCAGCACCTGCTTGGCCAACATTTGTAACAATACTTTGGAGCAATCAAAATAATTGCCAGAGGGGGGAAAGAGAAGGGAGGGTGGTTTTTATGCAGCTCAAAATGTTTCCTTCAGGTTCGTGACACTTCAGATTAATCCAGCACAACCTGAATTATGTCCATATACCAACTCATAAGGAAAGAAAACAGTTAAGCAAATGAAAAGTGACTCTCCGGTACAGAATCCCAAATAAAGACTTTGCCTTGGCAGCATTTGGGGTGGGGGGTGAGGAATCTTTCCTTCATGATCAACAAACCAACACAACCGATCACAAATCCTCCAGGACAAGAGGCAGCTATGACTAACGTTGTGCAAAAGTTCACAGCGTCCAATCATTTGTAAAATGCTTCAAATAATATTCACTTCTAAACAAATGGGTTTCCCGTTCAACAAAGTATGAGTGTTAAAAGTATCATTAGCGTAGAAATAAATATTTGAAAGATGTCACTGCTGCTTTCGTTATTTATGTGAGCAGGATCTATGAAGGGAAGTAGCAGGATAGCCTGGACCCTACCCTTGATGTCATATACCTGTTGGCCCTGGCCCCTCTCAGTGGCTTTGTTTGCACAACATGCTAAGCCAAACCTTGGCTTAATGAAGCCACATGAATCTGCAGGCTATTGAGATGAGCTCACAGCAATTTTGCTCTCGTCTGGTCCTTTTTTGCTTCTATGCCACACTATAGTAATTCAAGGTTTGGCTTGGTGTGCCATGCAAGCCAGCATGTCCAAGCACAGACAACTGCGAATGGGATAAAGTGATCTCTAGTCCACTAAAACTTAAAAAGGTAAAGGGACCCCTGACCATTAGGTCCAGTCGTGTCCGACTCTGGGGTTGCAGCGCTCATCTCGCTTTATTGGCCGAGAGCCAGCGTACAGCTTCCAGGTCATGTGGCCAGCATTACAAAGCCGCTTCTGGCGAACCAGAGCAGCGCACAGAAACAGCGTTTACCTTCCCACCAGAGCGGTACCTATTTATCTACTTGCACTTTCGACGTGGGCAGGAGCTGGGACCGAGCAACGGGAGCTCACCCCGTCGCAGGGATTCGAACCGCCGACCTTCTGATCAGCAAGCCCTAGGCTCTGTGGTTTAACCCACAGCGCCACCTGTTCCATAATAAATATGTCATTCTTTAAGGTGCCACAAGAGTTCGGCTATAAGATACTGAAATAGCTGAAATAAAAATTAACTGCAGAGAGAAGAAACATGCATATCTTAATAAGGCAAGGGAGTCATACGCAGCCAGACAATCATTTTACAAATCTCTGTAGGCTGCCAATAATTTTCCCCCCACTTATTCGACATTTGCTTTTGCACAAACACAGTGCCTTCTCGAAACAGAACCAACAGCTCGTATCAAGCCCTGCATTTCCCCCCCCCCCACAAAGACTGTGAGTAAAATGTGGCCACACACACACACACACACAAAAAATTCTTACACATAGTTGGAAAGTGCACTGGTTGTGTCATTAAACTCAAATCCCTAGGTACAAATATGTTACCAAAAAAATAAGTTCCAGCTGCTTCTTTTTAAAAAAAACAACACACACACACACACACACACACACACACACACATGTCACAATATGGAATGTAAAGAGGACAATGCAAGTTGCTCCTGCCATCTGCTACTAGGATTTATGGGTGAGCTGGGAATGGCACTTCACAGAATCATATAATGCTACTGCTACTATTTACCGCATGTGAGTTCCCCCATTACAAAAAAAGCTGCTAACAGCTTTCCTTGAAACAGACAGAAAAAAGAAAAGCAAATTGTCCATTTCATGCAGGACAGGAAAATATGGATGTGTTTTGCATGGATGTGCTACTTTCCAACACCCCTATTTACCAGATTCAGACCCCATATCCCAATCCTTGTCCTTGGTTAATCATTGCCCCCCCCCCCATTTTTTCTTAATCGGGAGGTTTGGGGAAAATGCCTCCTTTAATATTTAGTCAATACTTCACAGATACATTAGGACACACTGCTTCCCTTCCATTCTCCAACAGCATGTGCCTGGCCAGAGAGTAAATATTACTGAATGCACTGAAGTTGCAGATATCAGTCCCAGGCAAGGGAGGTTTCGAAAAGAATTTTAAACACTGTTTCAAAAGCAAGTCTAAGGAGTCACAGAAATAAACAAACCAGATTGAGAATGGCTGGCTTAAACCCCAAATGGGAGCACTTTTTTATGAGAAGGGATACACTGCAAAAATAAAAAATAAAAATTGCAGGTTTCATTTGTTCCGTAACAAGCACAGCCAGATGCACTGTGAGTTTAAATTAAGGGAGAAAAATCAACTACAATTTGTTTACCAACACATCAGGAAGCAGTGCAAAGCAGACTGCAGCACAGTAAATGAACACAGCATTTGGCAAGTGAAGAGACACTTTCTGGTGACTGTCCAGAAAATAAATCACATTTGTACCAAATTATCTCATTGGCAACAGCAATACACACCTTTCTGTTGCCGTAACTGGGGAAATAGGGTAGCATTGTAATGTTTTTCCTGCTAATTTTGAAAGTCAATTAGAGAGTTCAGGCTTTTCTCCCCTTAAAAATGAGATCTATCTAGAACACAGTTCTGTATTGTGCAAATGACAAATATGCAAAGTGTGGTGTTCCAGGCTGTGATGCTTATAAAGGTGTGACAAATTTAGCAGTGGCTGCCTGTAAAATTAGATCAGCAGTCACTGTTAATCTAACAACATCAATCTAATCTTGTGTATTTAAAATGTTATTATTCAAGGTTCAGTTGGTATTACATTCTTATCCTATGGCCTTTGTTCAAAGCAAACAGATGTAATTACTAAGAAGCTTCTTTGAAAGATGCTAAATAGGCAGGTGACAATAGACAAGTTTAAAAAGATGGATTCAGCTGAAAATGCCGCACCAGTGGCTACTGTATCCACAATGAACGCAACACCAGCCTACAAACAAACACTTGTTGTTGGCATCCGTTTGTCTCAAGGGACAATGGATTGCGCCCCCGGGGGCAAAGTCAAACTGCTGAAGAATCACAGAGCCTGCTCTGCCTGCAGAGACAGTTAACTGCTCTGCAGACATAACTGCTGTCTCCCGTGTTGTTTTTGTTGCGTTAGCTCCGTGGCACAAGCCTGTGCAGTATGTATGGAGGCCCTGGGCAGCCTCAATGACAAGAGCGCCCCCATCTCAGCCTCACTGATGTGATCCAAAGCAGAGCAGAGCAAAGGAAACATACAAGATGCCATCCAACCATCTTAGGGACACAGCTATGGATTTGTATAGGGCTTACTCCGTAGCCTTTTCTTCTCCCAAAGATGTCCCGCAAGGCAGCAGGTATGACTTTTTCCTTGGGATTTACTCCTGAAGCCTTTCTCACTTATGAGTATAGCCACAAGGGAGAGGAGATTGAGGATCAGAGTTTTCCTTCTCCTGGATGGGCTACCTTTCCAGGTGAATGAGCCCCATCTGCCCCTCATTTTCCTCTGCTGCACATGCAATAACCACCTTCTTGACTGTTGAACCTACCGGTACTATTGATCTCCTCCGCTCAATCTGGTGGAGCCTGCCTTTGCATGCAGATGAAGTCCCTAACTCACTGAGGATTTGAGACCCACCAGCTACCCTCACCTGGTTTATCCGGCGAAACAAAGTCATTTCTCAAGGTGTGGCCGCTGCTGCATGCTGACAGCTTCTAGGAGTCACAGATGAGAGCTGAGTGCAGGATGGCAACCAAATTGGGCAAACCACCAGAAATGTCCCCCACCAGAGGTGCCACCCTACACATGCCCAAATCATTATTATTGCTTTGCAGTGGGCACTTCTAACAGTCCTTAGAAAGTTTTGGTAATCTTTGAACAAGTTCTGGTGATGTTATGGGTATATGGATTCCTTCTTTTGAAGGAGCACTGGAAACTCAAGAGAACCGGGGTCTTTCAAGGTGAGGTACTTGCCCTCATTCAGTTTCATGCAGATGAAGGGAGATGTCAAATTGGGGCAGCTGTATTGTTTTGCCCATAGGTAATGATAAAAAGAACATGAAGGCATGCCAAACATCAGTATTTTTTTCTTGCTTCAATGTAAGCATGTATAAATTCACTCTTAATTTTCCTTATCAACATGCCCCCATGTGGAGAAATCAAACCACAACCAAGGGAAATGTAGAGTTAAATTTTAATTTACTAATTTCCTGCAATTGCACAATCACCGTGTGATCCATACATGGAGACATTTTCCCAGTAAAAAAAACGAACAAATATTTTCATCAAGAATATCCAACAGCATAAGATGCTAATTGAATTATGCATTGATTTTAAATACACATAGAATTGGATGAGAATAAAATTGTAAATACCTTTCCAAAATCACGGACATCAAACAGGTCAAAAGCTTCAAAAAGTTCACTTTTCTTCATCCCAAATGTCTCACAGCAGGCCAAAAGGAATGTTCTTATATTCTTCAAACAGAGAAACTAAAGAAATAAAAAGAGAATACTCTTAGGTTTGTCACCAAGTTATCTACAAGTACAATACAATTACAGTTTATCAGTGGGTATACAGCCTTCATAAGGGGCTTGTACAAGGATAGTGGAATAATTGGTTGTTGTTTTTGCAATCACGTGGCATCTAAATTTTGTCAAACAAATAAACAAAATGCAAACTGAGCTTCTCCTCTATCCATTGTGTTATATGAAAAACTGCTTTGAAATTCCCTCAATTTCAAGAGCAGCTTCTCATAGGAGGGTGGGCTACTGTTTCAAAAGAAAGGGGGGAAGTCACAAAAACTCATTGGCTTCATAAAACTAGTTTCATAGCTCTGTGGATTCTAGATATTCTTTTGACTTGAAGCACTACTGTTTAGTTCCTTTAGTCCCAGTTTAAACAGCCACCAACAGGAAGTATATACAATGAAAAGTGCAGTACAGAGATGGTACAAGGCAATCTGATGCCTGAAACAGAATATTGAAGTAACTCATCCTTGGTAGTAGAAATATAATAAAACTAGCCTGACTATTTTATTTGCTGCCCTCAAGTAGTAATTTAAAATTTGCCACCTGAGGCTGGCCCTCTTTCATTGAACCCTGTTGACATCCTTGGCACAATGATCAGGATGCAGTTAACCTATTTAAGGTGATTTTAAGGAACAACATTTTTTAAGCTCTAGAAGTCTTACAGCTGTAAGCAAGCCAAAATGCTTCTGGCATTTTACAAGGCGTTGCCGCAGTAGAATTAATTATACAACATATGAAAACAAGCACTTTGTGATTGCGTACAGACACAGACACACCAAAGCAGTTAATTAGAACCCTAGTTAAACAGATTCTGTAAATACATGCACTGTACTTACAGTTTAAAAACCACCACAAATGCATACTGCATAAGCGGAATGTACTGTAATAACACCCCTGAGAATTATGCAATTATGAGTTTACAGCAAGTTATGTAGAAGTAATAAACTAGTACACAACGGTTAATGTGGAAAATATGCATTTTAGTACTATTTTCTCCCCTCAGAAGTGAATCAAAGACACCTGGTTTGCTTTGAGCAAAGCTACTGCTCCAAATAATGGATATTTCCAATAGCTACAGAAATTATGAAGAATTGGCAAAGCACCTTTCAGCTGTGTTTCCTGCCTCCTACACTGTAACAGTACATCTGGGTCAGACCTTCTCAGTTTCCTCACCCCCAGCTTTTTTTTCTGAACTGGAAGTGAGCGCATGAGGCATTGATTCAGGAAGGACGTGACATAGGACAATTTGCACCATTACTCCTGTGGCTGACCAACATCACTCCCCACACAAGGAATACTTAGAACTCCTGCCAACAGCCCAAGTGAAGGGAAGAAACTAACTGTTGGGATTACCCATAGACACAAAAATGCAATCCAACAAAATAGGCAATGAAGAAACCCATTAATATTCCTTATGCTTCCCAAATTCACTTTTAAAACAATAATACAACTCTCCACACCGCCACAATTATACAACTCTCTTCTAAAGCACAAATATTTTACTCTGAGCTACCGGTATTTCAACATCCTGCTTTGAAGGAAGCCCATTCCACATCAACCCATGAGGAACACCTGCAATGTGCAGCAATTCTGAGAAATTCTGTATGGTTTTTAAGTGTTTATATTGTTGTAAACTGCAGTGCTTATACAGGGTGAGTCCTTTAAAAGAGACCCCGTGGATACAGAGTACACATGTTCTACGGGGCATCTTTTAAAAGACTCACCCTGTATTTCTTCATACTGTACATACATACATACATACAGGTACATACATACATATATACATACACCTGGTTATATGATCTAAGGATCATATAACTTCTTATGGAACAGCTTTCCCAAATGTGTTTCCCCCTTTTGTTATTCATCTCCAGTTCCCATCAGCCCCAGCCAGCATGGTCAGTGGTCAGGGATGATAGGAGCTGTAATCCAAAACATGTGGAAGGAAACTGGATGGGGAAGGCTGTTGTAGTACATGCACTCATTTTACAGTTTTGCAGGAGAAGACTGGTACAGGCAGGCAAGAGGTCCTTTTTTTAAGGGAAAAGCTCATCTGTCATTATGGAGCTTCCCTAAAGCATTATATGTGGTAATTGAGAGCCCTTTCTTAGAATATTTCCCATGCATTTTAAGAGATGAGGTAAACCAAATGTAAAGAAGAGAGAATCTCAGTGACTGAAGTCTTTCCTTTGTACACCCTTAAAAGCTGTCATATATTCTTGCTGTGAAATGCTAGGGGTGATATTCAACTAAGTTTAAGTAAGGGTAGACCTATTGAAATCAATGGCCTTGATGTAGTCATGCTGAGTAATATCAGTGGATCTTACTCTGAGTAAAACATGACTGAATACCACCCTTAGGCTTGCAAATTAGTTACTCAACAGCAGGGATGGGTGAATCTTATCTATTTTGGTTTCTCATTTTTTCCATTATTAAGTTCAGTTATCCACACTTCCACATCAGTTTACAATCTTTTTTTTTTTAAGTCCTCATGAAAATTCATCAGCATGACAGTGCAAAGTTCTCCTAAGGTACACATTTTGTATGCAATTTTCCTTAATATACACATTTTTGCGAATGCAAACCCTAATATTTGGCATTTTTTGCGGGTTATGTTCACTAGCATATTCTTATTATGTGCTCTCTATGTATTTCCGTGCACATTACTTGTCAAAGAGAGTCAAAGAGAGCTGCATTTCAAAATTCGGAGAAGGGTGAATTTCTAAGGATTCATGTGTATTGTTTTAGAAAGTGTGAAATAGGTAGGTTCACTTTTAAATGCACCCAACCCTACTAGGCTATAGCCATTAAGAAAATCACCCAGGGACGTTCTAGTAAACTGGAAGAGTTCTGGCTCTTTTCCGTTGTTGTTTCCATCTCCTCTCCCTGCAGCCTCCTTTCAGCCCATCAATATGATGGAAATAGCTATGTGGTGATGGGGAGGAGCAGAGGGATGACAATAAGCAAAAATTATGGGTTTGTAACCTTTGTGGGCATATTTGCGTACTGTTTCCACAATATCTTATGGCGGAATTCCTTTTAACTGCAGTCTTTAATTCTGCACATGATGCTAATTTTATGTTTAAGTTTGTATGGTAAATTAAATGGGAAATTACAGGGTATGATGTTGAATTTAGCTGTTCTCTGCAACATCCAACATTCAGGAGACACTGTGAAATGACATTGCTCGTCTCTTAAGACTGCCTTCGGGAGCATGAAACCAACCATTTGTCACCATTCGTCAATCTTTCTTCCATCGGAAAAAGGGACACATCTTTAGTTACCATGCACAAAAGTAATTCCTTTAAAGTAACAAGCCTCTTGACAATAGGATGAAATCACCCTGTTGCCTGAAAGCACACTTAGCGTATTTGGTTTCAGTTTTTAATGGCTCAATAGTCAACCATTTTATCTTTCGAACAGATTAAAAGGTGTCTCTCTTAACAGTTAACCTAGCCTGATTAACAGACCAGATGTGCTATGAATACTGCACTTTTAAATAAAGATAACTTTGCACCCTTTATCTTTTTTATCATTTGTTGAGGACCAAAGAGAAAAACAAATTGATAAGCCACCTCCTGACATATCCACTGGACAAATGAACCTGTATGCAGAATTATCTCACTTTCAAACAAAGCCCTGCACTTTGGGGGGGGGGCGTAATAAAGCAGCCAACACAGGCCTTGCTATTTATCATAGAATCATAGAGTTGGCAGAGATCCCAAGGGTCATCTAGCCTAACCCCCTGAAGTGCAGGAATCTCAGCTAAAGCATCCATGACAGGTGGCCATCCAACCTCTGCTTAAAAACCTCCAAGGAAGGAGAGTCCACAAACTCCCGAGGGAGACTGTTCCACTGTCAAACAGCTCTTACTGTCAGAAAGTTTTTCCATATGTTTAGTCAGAATCTCATTTCTTGTAACTTGAAGCTATCGATTCATCTTGGTTGCCTCCTCTGCACACGTTCCAGCTTGCCAACATCCTTCTTAAATTGTAGTGCCCAGAATTGGGCACAGTATTCCAGGTATGGTCTGACCTAGGCAGAATATCAGGGTGGGACACCATGTACCAAGCAGCAGATTTTGCAGAACTATGAAAACACAAGTGGTCATTTATTTACCGGTAGTTCATCATTATAGTTTTAATTTAAAGCTATTTTATTTCCTAGTCTAGGAAATGTGCTGAGCAACCTGGGTAAAATGCATGATCCAACATACTTAAGCACGTGCAAAAGGTAAACACAAGTGCAACTGTTAAATCAGTGGGGCTTAAATAAAAGTGCTTAAATGTGTTGAATTATGTCATAATTCCCTCCCCACAGAGGTGTGTCTGGAATCTTCACCTTACACCCTTTGGCAAATGCTGAAGACAGTAACCCTTTGATACTTTGATGTGTGTTTTTAAGAACCACTCTACTCCTGTTACTGATATTGGTTTTAGCTGTTTTTAATTCTGGGCTTTAATAAAATAATAATAATAATGATAATGATAATGATAATGATAATAATAATTTAGTATTTATACCCCACCCATCTGGCTGAGTTTCCCCAGCCACTCTGGGCGGCTCCCAATCAAGTGTTAAAAACAATACAGCATTAAATATTAAAAACTTCCCTAAAGAGGGCTGCCTTCAGGTATCTTTTAAATTGTCGGAACCCTGGGACTTGCTGATGAAGGCTGGGCAATAATTTTTATTAACATTATTATTTACAAAAGCAGTTTGAGAAAGCAAGAATCAAAAGTATCTCTGGATGCATGTATACTTTTATAGTAGAAGTTATAATGCCTTCTTCAGGATTCTTTTAACAATGATTTGTTTCATTGCCTTAACAAAAAAGAAGAAATGTTAAGCCTTGTGATATTATGACTATGATTATTCTTATTAATAATTGCCTGCCCTTCACCCAAACGTCTTGGGGCAGGTTGCAACATTAAAATATAATATTTAAAAAGAGGTGGGACCTAAAAATATGCATCTCTACTGTCAAAAGCCAGAGTAACAATATCACTTCTTGACAGCTGGTATCACTCTCTATGCAAGGCATAGGCAAACTCGGCTCTCCAGATGTTTTGGGACTACAACTGCCATCATCCCAGACCACTGGTCTTGTTAGCTAGGGATGATGGGAGTTGTAGTCCCAAAACATCTGGAGGGCCGAGTTTGCCTATGCCTGCTCTATGCCCCATGGCAATTTTCACACAGATACTGTTTTGCATTGCAGTGGATGATAAAGGGGACATAGTGCTGTTCTGCCAAACATGCCAACTGTATTGGCCTGGATGGGCTCTGGTTGCCCAGGCATCAAGAGCAGCTATGGGGGCCTCAGGATTGAATGGGTCCTTTCAGGTCTCACAATCTAGCCTCTAGTGTTCTCCCCAGGCTAGTTCTCTCACCAGGTCCGTTCCACAACCTCCGTGAGTACCCTACCCTGAATGCTTGCTTACTTACTTGGATAGATGGAGAGATGGGGGTTGAAGGTGTAGAAAGCTCTGGCTGTTGAATGCCTAGAATGTAGCCTACTGTAGAAAGAGAAAAGCCACACTGTTCCTACACCTATTTTTGGCCTCTGTCTGCCACCAACATAATGTGGCCCCTGGCAAGCAGCCCACAAAATGGAATTAACC
Source organism: Darevskia mixta (assembly GCA_034641385.1). Classification (NCBI taxonomy): domain Eukaryota; kingdom Metazoa; phylum Chordata; class Lepidosauria; order Squamata; family Lacertidae; genus Darevskia; species Darevskia mixta. The sequence goes on from JAWWNH010000149.1 coordinate 4,683,005, forward strand.
CCCTTGCCCCTTGAAATCATACTGATTTTACCCATATTTTTAGACAAATCCACTTGAAGAAACATTCCACATTTACCAAGAACTTACTCAACATAGTATAAAACTAATCCACAGCAACTAATCGGGGAGAGAGATGATTTTTATGAGGTCCAAAAATATATTTTTTAACAAACAGTTTCTACTTAAGCTCTGAGCTTCATAGCTCTTACTGCATAATCCCCAGTATCAAACCACATGTGCATCAAGGAATGCATGACATTTTCCAGGAGTGAAAAATAAATAGATGGCAATGTAGCGTAGGTAGACAGGTTACTGACCTAAGAGCGAAGAGATCCACGTTCAAATATCCCCACCCCACAGGAAGTTCACTGGCTGGCTTTGAACCAGCCATTCTCAGACAAATCTACTTTTGTCAGATGTTGTGAGTATAAAACTGGAAGAATTCCATGTAGGTCATCCCAAGTTCCTTAAACAAAGCACAAAGTAAACTAACAACAAAATCCTCAGCATGTTTACTCAGAAGGAAGTACCAGTACATCTTAATTCTATGGAAATTTAGTGTGACTCACTTTCTAACAAATGTGCAGCCTATGTTCTAATCTTACATTTACATTTCATGGAAAACACAGTTTAAACAATATTAAAGATCTGCAAGTTAAAACAGCAGCCTAGTCCTCCAGTATAGCTGAGAGCTTTTCAGGAGATTTCCCCAAGACACAGAGGTCCAATACACACATAACATTAAACCATAGTTTAGGGTTACATGCATGAGCCCTGAAGTGAAGCATCTGACTGAGGAGTTCCCTCCCCTTTTCCCAGCCAAGAGGAGGATTCAGTATTGCTTTCTTTGGTTCTTAGCCTGTTATTACAGGAATAATGCCTAAAAACCTTGGGAATAATGACTAAAAACATCTCACATATTGTCATTGTGTGATTAATGTCATTATATGGCACCATACTTAGTTGCATCTGGAAATTTCCTGTGCCTGTCCTGTTCTTGTTGGACTAAAAGTTCTTCTCTAGTTTCCTGGCTAGCGTGCCTCTAGGCATTCCATGACAGTCAACAACCAACTTTATAAAGCAGGTGTGGGGGTCCTATGACTCAATGTTGCTGGACTCCAGCTCCCATGCTGGCTGGGGCTGATAGGAGTTGGAGTCCATCAGCATTTGGAGGACTTCAGGTTCCCCACTGCTGTTCTAATGTAATTGAGAATATACTGGTACATTAACAGAAGAGATGGAAGAAGACTGGGGAGGGTGAGAGGAAAAGGGGCAGTTTCAAAATAATTTCTATCACGCATCAGAGAAACAACCCCCAAAGGGCCACATATTTGTGAAGATGATTCTAACATATCCCTCTTTTTGTAGATAAATCAGTTCTTCAGATGCCAACTCAACATGCTTACAGGTCTGAATTTAAAAGGTGGTGTACTTCACTTGGCGCAAGTTGCCATGTACAGCAGACATAGATAACTAGGTCACAGACCAAGCAGGGCTCTACTGCTGTCTAACAAATCCTTTCCTTCTCCATCCATGCTATGTTGGCTGACCACCCCTGTTCTCTGAGATATTCTGTGTGAAGTCAGATAATTAACTGCACAGAAAGGCCTGCTCTCTGCTGAAACAGGAGTGCCGCTATGTGAATGGATCTGGAAAAATGAGGTTATTGAATATTAGGCATGCTATATCTGTGAACTGCCCTGAGACTTGCTTGTATAGGGCAGTATACAAAATAAATAAATAAATAAATAAATAAATAAAGCAGGGTGTCCAGCAGAAAAATGTACCATGCCTGGCATAGAGGAAGAGGAAGGCTACACTAAACCCCAAGTCACTCCATACTTCGCTCTGCACTGAGAAATCATTGCAGCTTTGCTGTTTAACAGTACCGGTAGTAGCAGTAGGAACGATAAACATTTTGCATTGCAAAATAAATTGTTAATGCTCATAACATGATTCCTTTGCAGAAATCTAGCATCAACTTTCCTAATCACAATGTCTGATCATGGGTCACAGAAGAGGACACATATTTGATGTTTATTCAGTATGGCACAGCCCAATGTGCATTGACAAAGGAAATGTATAGAAACCTAGTGCAGCAAGTACACACATAAAACAGCTATTAGATATTAAACAGGCGGGAGTTTGCAGCTGCTTGCAATAAGAAGAATGCCTCTGACCAAACATTTCCAGTGAAACGCTGTGAAAGACGATGGAACATTAACAAAAGGCATGGAGCAGCAGTACTGCTGCCCTTTCTCACATCAAAACTTTGAAAGCCAAAATACCAGAAACAGTGAAGAGGTGGACTGTCGCCATCTTTGTGAGGACAAAGCCATGAAGGTAGATGAAGCACTAACACAACATATATTGCTAGATTACCTATCAAAAAATTGATGGGCATTGAGTTCAAAAAGGAAACTATTGTTCACAGTTTTGAGAACTCACACTTCAGGATGCATTTGAGTTATAATTATGCATACATACAGTACTACTTAAGTAGTACTGATTTCAGTGGGACTTTTAACAAAACTGTAGGTTGTATCCAATGAAGTCACTGTGTTATCAGAGCACCTTCTGCCCATGTAACAGAACTTCCCCTCCCTCTCCTACCACTGCATGCCCCATGCCCCACCCCTCTGGCGGTTCTTCCAACCCTGCAGAGTAGATTTGGGGGAACAACAGGAAGAAGTTCTGTTGCATGAGTTGAAAGTGTTCCACATGCAGAAGGACTTCACTGAATACAGACTTATCTCCAAGAATTTGGACAGCTCTGACAAATGTAATTACACCAGGCTTGCACCCAACAAACCAAATGTCACCTACCACCTGGCTTCAAGGAAGTGTGAAATGATAATAGAGTTGAAATGATAATAGAGTTGCAATCTAATGTCTGCTAACTTGGGAAGTCCCACTGAAATCATTGGGATTTTATTCTAAACAAGCATGTACAGAACTAGATTGTCATTATTCTTACCTCGTACCTGAATCCTTTGTGGTATAATTGTCTCTAAGACTATTGGTGAAAACAAATTTTAATGTGTGCCTGAATGAATGGTTGAGTGAAGAATCACTGTAAAAACATCACTTTCAATGAAATAAAATGTCATGGTTCTTTTTTTAAAAATAATAATAATAAGCCACCCATTTTCACTGGATGACTGAAGGCAAAGCTAGGCACGATGTTAGCTGTGTGTGTGCAATTAAGATTAGCATAAGGGGGCCTAAGGGAGCCAGTGTGGTGTAGTGGTTAAGAGAAGTAGACTCATAATCTGGGGAACCGGGTTCGCATCTCCGCTCCTCCACATGCAGGTGCTGGGTGACCTTGGGCTAGTCACACTTCTTTGAAGTCTCTCAGCCCCACTCACCTCACAGAGTGTTTGTTGCGGGGGAGGAAGGGAAAGGAGATTGTTAGCCGCTTTGAGGCTCCTTCGGGTAGTGATAAAGCGGGATATCAAATCCAAACTCTTCTCTACTGGTAGCTTTACCACCCTTGGAGGCTCAGGTTGTGGTGACCTGGGATAGGGCATTATAGAATTCCCTCCCCACAGAGGTGCACCTGGCACCTTCAATATACATCTTTTGGAGAATGCTGAGGACATACCTCTTTACCCTGACCTTTGACACTTGAGATGTGTGTTTTCAAGACCCACCCTATTTCTATGGTTGTAATTTGCCTTAACTATTTTTAATACTGACTTTTAAATTGTTGTAACCCATCCTGCGACCTGCTGGTGTAGGAGCAGGTAATACTATTTTAATTATTAATAATAATGTATTATTAATAACAACCTACCCCTTTTGCCATGGGAAGACTTGAAAAGCCGACCGACAGCTGAGGAGTATAACTTTTTCTCTCCCTGCCACAAAATTGCCTCTCCAAGCTGCTATTTGCATTTCAATGTAAGCTGTCATTCAAGGTTTCCCTTGAAATGTGAAAAAAGAACAATGCATTTCATTCATGCAATTAACATCCCATCTAGCTTGGCCCCCAGACTGCAAGAAATGGGGGGATCATCAAGCTTTTGGAAGGCCACAATAAATGGCTGGTAAGCTACATTCAACTGGGTGGGTCACACGTTGTACAAACCTGGGTAACACTCACACATGCCATTCTTAGATATTTGGGAGCTGGCATCCCATAGTCACACATGCTTTCTGTCCTGTGATTTGCTGCACCCAACACCCACAGCTTGCCCATTTACCTCTGCAAATGTTTATTATTATTTAGAAAAATACCTGTATATAGACAGCTTAATCACAAAACCTTCTAAGCAGCGCACATAATAAAACTGTAAAACTTATTTTTTAAAAAAGAAAGCAAGCTAAAATTATATGTTTGGATAGGCTTGCTGAAATTAAAAGAACTTTTCAGCAGGCATCTAAATCAATATCGTAAGGGTGCCTGCCTAATGACAAAAAGCTGCAGTCATCCCACCAGGCTATCAAAGCCTTACCCCTTTCCCCATTCACCAAATTCAATGTGCTCCCTCGAACAGGCAACAACCACTATTGCTCCAAACACTGGAATGCAAACAGATACAGTAAAAAGATCGCCAACGGCTAGAGGACTCAACCGCAAGTGGTGGCAAGAGCAGATGCAAGACGCATTGTTTCCAGTCAGGAGCCCTGATCAGAGGAACATGTGGGCAGAGTTGGTGCAACACAGTAGCTAAAAGTGCGAGCTAGAAAAATCCCAGTTCTCAATCTGTGGTGCTCACTAGCCCAATTTCAGCAAAGGAAATGTAAAAACGAAACAAAAAAAAGCAAAATCTGTGTCTTCATAGATGCGTACACATGCAGCACTGCAGAAGAAAGGCGATAAATAGAGCTGCTTAAAAATATTTTGCTTTCAGAGTTAACAGTTTTCCTCAGAAATCATTCCTGCTCCTTAACAGATTTCAGCAGCCAAAACAGATTAAATTAGTTCTGCTCTGCCAGCACCAGTAATTGTCACTATGTTCAATAAAGATAGCTGAAAGCGTTCTGAATGAACAAAACACAGATCACTGATGAAGCCTTCATTCACAATGAATGCACCCATGAATTCTCCATGAACGCCCCCCTAGAGGAGGAGGAGGCAATAAAAGACTGCAAGAAGACTGCATTGTTAGTTGTGCAATAAGGTACCTTAATTTTTATGCGAGGATAAAGAATTGGATCCATTCTGGCAGATTGTTGCATCTCTTGGAGGAAAACCACACAAGAAATCAAACCAATCTTCACCACATTCTAATATATTTCACTGTTGAGCAAGCGGCCTGCTTCCTTCTTCTTTCAAAATAATTTGAGACAGGTAGCTCTAGTTATAGATACCATGGTGAATTTTCACTGCCATACCATATGCTTATTCATTAATTCCATTTAGCCAACACTAAACTTGAAGACTTTAGAATACTAACACCAGCTTACATCCCTTTTTTCTGACAGACAACATCAAGTTTCTTGGGCACGTATGGCTGAAACAACATTAATTCAGCATTATTTTAGGAAAAGAAAACTACAAACCCACACTTCTGGGAGAAGGAACGGTGGACACAGAGAAACGGGATGGAGATGCCTTAAATACTGGGCAGTATTTAAATACCCTCCTCCTATTGGCCACTCCTGTCCAGATGCCTTGCTAAGTTTAAACATCATCGGCTTCATCTACTGCTATTCAGAAGTTTGCTTTGGAGACTTCCAGTTATGTACTACACACAACTTCACTGGTGTGCACAGTTGCTTAAGAAGGTCTTTAGAAGGTCAATAGGTTTAAGCTGATGAAGCAGTGCACCTGTGGTGTAATTTTTAAAAATACACATAAATAATGAAGTTGTGATCAGTGGCAATAAAAGAAAATAATGTGAAAAGGGGGGGAATGCAAGCAACAAGCAGAGGTAGCAGATATAACAAGAGGTATGCGTCACTGGAGGCATTCAAGTGATTGTGCATAAAAGCATTTATGAAACAGCAGTCAACTTACTGATTACAGTTCCCCAATTGTGTGTGTGTGTGTGTGTGTGTGTGTGTGTGTTTTCAGTTTGGAATGCACTTCAAGAGGTACATCAGTAAAATACAATGTTTCATGCTATATCTTCCACTGACTCCAGTTTAAGCTTCCTAATCTCTCACTTTCTAATTCAGATGAATCATTAACATTTCTGGATTGCTTATCCAGAAGGGAGTGATACATTTTACATTCTATTACTAAGCAGTGTGGTTGATGTTAAACAAACAAAAAAATTCAGGATCCAGAGAAAAGTCAAAATCTGTCTCCATTTATAGCAGTATCAAAAATTATTTGATAAGAGTCTAGTGTATTCAGGCTTTCTTCTGTATAAGCTTTTCCTAGCTTTCATTTCTACATTCTGTTCTATCTAAGGTTCTAGAATGACACTACATTTTAGTAGCCCTTTTCTACTCATGGAGTTTTATCTCCCACAAATGCTTAACAGCACAAACAATTTACATCCCAGATTAAAGTAACACTAGGCACAACCACCCCCATTTAGCCACCTTCGTTCCTCCTACAAAACAGCTGATTGGTGTTAATATAGCCCATAGAATTTTATACATGCAAATATCATAAAAGCATTTTTTCACATTAAGCAGCATATAAATTAATAACTAATCATGAATAACCTCTAACACATACGCATACATGCAGCTAGTCTAGGGCCATTACATTTTGAAGCATCTCTAACCATCAATTTACCTTGAATTGTGCCCAAACTACCCTTTTCCAAATCCTTTACCAAAAATCCATTACACTGTACCTCCCGAAGTTTAAAATGGGTATGTTTGCAAGCACCCACTTCTACCCCCCTCCCCTCCCTCTCCCCACTGCTTCCCAGAGGGTAAGTGTATGTAAAATTACATTTTATTCTGTGACAATGTAACTGTGATTTGAATGTAATAAAGATATTTTTCAATAAAAAAAATTTAAAAAATTTAAAAAAAGCACCCACTTATAACCATACAACAATTTAAAAACTTAATTTTTAAGCTTTTTTTTTTAAGCATCAGAATTTCTTATCATAGAATGAAGCCAACGACCAGAGTCCCTCTGTAAATTTTCAGCAGAGTCGGAAGTTAAAAATCAATTGCCACTGGATACACATGGTATTAAATATCTACATTTTCTATACTTCGTGGCATTCTTTAGGGATTGGAGCCTGTCATTATATAGTTCATTGATCCCCGCCTTTGCCCTTGCACCAGCTGTCAATCCTTCTTGCATCAAATGTAGTAACTGAGGAACAGCTGACATGTTTCCTATGTCAGTGAGAGAGGAAGGAAGCAAACAGAATTGCTTCTCCTTTGATTATTTAAGGTTGCACTTGCAACCCCAGCCTGAAAGTACCTAAAATTTTTCCATATCATGGTGTTCAATCTCAGTACTTTTGTGGTTTACTTTACACCTTTGCCCCACCACTAACTGTGTGCACAATTTTTGAAAATGTAAACGCTAGCTCTTGAGTTTCATGTCAGTATTTCCATTACGATTTATTCCTGACTTAGAGTTTGCCTCCTTCACTAGCAAAGCAGCATCCTCTACTTTTATCTTATTTGCTGATAAATCAAGCACCCAATGTTCCAACAACAATTGCAAGCAGTTCATGGGATTCAGGTTGAGTCCTTTCTAATGTAGATTAGAACATGGGCTAGTTCTTTAAAATACTTAGTGTTCTTAAGTACAACAAACTTTTTAAAAAATAACCAGAACCGGTAAGAAATGTTGTGATCTCATCCCTTGCATATCAGATATGCCTTCTAGCAATGAGTAGCTAGAGTAGGTCTCTCTTTGTGGAAAGGTTTTACTCTTGAGACTATGTCAAGTTTACATAGAATCATAGTGTTATGACCCACAGCTCCAACTCCCCATCCTCAAGCAAAGAAACCTTGGGTTCATGGTACATCTCAAACTAGGATAATGTGCCTTTGAACCAGACTTTCAACATCCCTGCCTCCTCAGAAGTTCCAGCACTAGAGGAGTCCATGATGCCAGTATCACTCTGAGCTGAAGAAGTCACATTACTTCTTCAGACTATTATAGCGTGGATGCCATAACAGATCCTCAGCTTCCCACCAGAAGTCAACAGCTCCTAAAACAGGCTGGGCTCCTTTACCAGTGGTGCACCACTCATCAGACACTAGTCAGTCAAAGGAAACTAGAGTCCTATTTAAGTCTATTTAGTCTTATATTTCTGCTTGCTGGAACGACATCCAGGTCTGCCTTGCTGGACTTCCATCCTTGGCTTCACTTGGAGCTATCCAAGGTCCTGCCCACCTTACTTGTTTGCCTTTCAGACTTTAACCTCTGCTGGGCTTGAGCTAATTCCATCCTCTACTCTTGAGTGACCTTGCCTTGCTGGAATCTAAACAATTTTTGCTTCCTGAATTAGGAACAGGGACTAGCAGTACATGACCTGATGTCCAACTGACTGTGCACACCCATCCACTTGGGCTAGAATTTAATCCCCTGGCTGCACCAAATTATAAAGGCAACACAGACAGCTCTATGGTTCCATATTCAAAAGGGTTCTCCTGCCTTGCAAAATGGCAGTTCTCCACACTGATATGGCTATTACATGCTGGGAACAGGTGTGCAGAATGCCTAACAGCAGAACAACTTTCACAGGACTCCTTGCAGTAATTGCAGTGTTCACTATATTACTTTCTTCTACCTCCAACCAGAAAACAAAAACAAGGCCTATACATTATTGATAAGTCTTCCCAGCATTTCACAGAGAAGTTAAGAGGCATCAAATGAAAATACTGCTATGGTATTTTCACCCAAAGATCAGCTCAATAGTATTTTATTTTTTACTCCTTTATGAGAGATTCGATCAGCAAACAGCACCTAGTTCCTTCCAATTTAAAGGTATTTTACTATTTTCTACTGAGCCGGTTTGTGTACTCTGTACTTAACACAAACATGTTGGAAGAGGAAAATGGTACAGTTGCAATCATGATATTGGTGCATGCATGCCAGCATTTATTTAGCATTTTAAGAACCCTCAAAGCATTTCACATACATCATCCTGTAATCCTTAACAACCCTGTACGTGATATCTTTATTATCCCCCTGATGCAAACAGAAGGCTGGAAGAGAGTGGCTTGCCTGAGGATAACAAGTGAGTTCAGGTAAGTTTAGAATTTGGGATTGTCTCAAGCTGCCAGGGCTGGAACTGGGAACCAATTGCTCTGTACACAGATATCCCATGTGATGAATTAGTAGGGCTGCAGTTGGAGCATCTCCTTGGGCAATAATGAGCCACTCATGTTGGCTATTGGCTGTCCTCAACAGGAAGGGCTCTGGTTTGTTCTGACTACTAGCTTGATATTCTGGTTCTCCAAGTCTTGGCTCATCTCTCGACTACAAACAGATTTCATTTCTACCTCTAGAGAGATGCCACATTAACCCCAAAGTGACACCAATTTGGTGACACTTTTTGCAAGTAGCAAATTTCAATAGACATTTGCCGAACCAATGTCTGTAAGAATTTATGCAGCCCAGTTTTACCCATTTAATTATGTGGGGCTTACTCTGAGTAACTGTGCACAGAGCTGCAGTGTGATCCACAAAGCACTGACCTTGTAAAAGTGGGGTTATTAAAGAACCACTAATTTCCTGTCATTTGGGGAAACTAGGAGACTCAAGCAAGCAGAGTCTTGTCTGCTAGAATTAATTTAAGCCTCATCAATCTTATTGATCTGGAAATAAATGGGAAGTTCCATGGTGACTTTAAAAAATACATTAGAGCCATTTTAATCCAGGAAGACAATACGAATGTGGCAAAAGTGCATTAAAAATATCCTCATAATTTTAGCATATTGTAAGTCACCTTGAGTCCTTGTTAGAAAGACAATTTAGGAAATGTATAAATATATATGTCACCACCCCATGTTTACCCAAAAGCTTTTTAAAAACAAAAACAAAACCAGAGCAATGTCACCATATACTCTACAGAGATTCATTTGGGGGGAGGGGAAGTAAACAGTGGTGTGTTTGCTAAATCTGTGACATCCTTGGTAGTGCTGAAGTATAAATTCAGCAAGTCAAAAGTTAGAAACCAAAAAGGATAATCCACCTGCAGCACAAGCAAAACACAAAAGAATATTTTATATGCATAAAGCTTTCCATAATACCCTTGCTTTATATAGATGAAAGAGCTTCTGTTTTCAAAGGCGTATTGTTGCTGTTCGTGATTAAAACATTGTCACCCACCACCTACAGACTTAGTTACAGTTGGAAATAAGGAAAAGGGATAAGCAAAAGCAGGTCCATGATTGCCCTAAAAGCACCACAGATATATAGACTGTATAAGCAACAAAATAGAGAAAGAAACAGGTAATCCAATACCGGTAGATGCTGGGGGTGGGGTAGAGATGGATATAGATGCTCCCTGCATCACAGCATTTTCATAATTTTAGACTTGACAGTGTCACTTGCAAAATGTTGTTATTGCTGTACGGAAGCCAAAGAGAACCATTTTCAAAGTTCAGTGCACATTATAGCAAGTAAAATACATGCATCCAGTATTCACATTATAAATACAGGACACACAAAGAGAGGGGTTCAGGAGAGGCATCATTTGCAAAGAGAAGCTATTTTTATGGTTCAGCTCTGCTGAGGAAGTCTTGGACTGCACACTTTCAAGCCTGCAAACCAAGTGCTGAAGTGGACCAAAAGAAGTATGACTCTACTGTCATGTGTTGCCAGAGGATGGAAGTCAGGAGAGGAAGAGAGAGTTGCAATTCTGCAGCAAAACAATTAATATGGCAGGATTCACCCTCCTGAGAATTTCAGGGGCAAATCACACAGTAGTCATGGGCCACATGTATGTTTTGCTGGCGTTCTCTCTCCCTCCCTTTTTATCTGAATGTAACTTTTATTAAATGTCACTAGAAGAAGTATTAAATGTCACTAGAAGAAGTGGGGTAAGTTGCTTACGCGTTCCTCTTCCAGTCACCTACACACAGAGAGACACACACCACCACCTCCTCCTCCTCCTCCATCTCCACCCATGAAGATACTTTTTGATCTACTGCTTTTTCAGAGAAAATATGTTTGGCTGAGTTGGTGGTGCTCAGCTAACATTTGTCTTCTTTTTTTAAAGTTGAGGGGGTGGACTCCTCTGTACTTCATAAAGGAGAGACATTCTGGAAAGCTGTGTATGTATAAAATGTTTCTACATCTTCTAGCTTGAAAATATATGGGCGATACCAGTGGAAGTGTCAAAAGCCAAAGAGCTGGCTAAACAATATTCCCAGCAGTTGGTGGTAGGGCTTTCTTTCTTTCTTTCTTTCTTTCTTTCTTTCTTTCTTTCTATTATTTACAACCCATTTTTATTGTTCATACAGAGAGAGAAAGGAACAACAATAAAACACAACAGAACAACATTTTATTTAAATATGCACTAACATAAAAGGTATTCATAGCCATGTTCAGTGGATAATAAATAAAGATGGGTTGCAGCAAACTCTACCCCTACTCTACACATGTTCATTTGAATGCTTGAATGGAGCCCTCATACATACCACTAGCAAATCCTGAATCATAGAATTGTAGGGTTGAAAGGGATGATGTGGGTCATCTAGTCCAACCCCCTGCAACGCAAGAATCTTTTGCCTAACGTGGGGCTTGAACCCACAACCCTGAGATTAAGAGTCTTGTGCTCTACCAACTGATCATGTGTACAATTCATGTGTATACTGCATTACCTTCGTTCAGGGATTCAAATGGACACATATAGACCAACAGGTAAATCTTGCCACCAGGATTTTTATTACTATTTTATTTAGTAGCCACAGATACAGCACTTAACACCTGAGCAGGCATAGTGCTTCTATAGCCAGTATGCAATGGAAGCTTAAGTTATCCAGGCTACTTCAAATATAAGCACATGAATTCACCTTTAAAACAGGCTGGTAAATAGCCACTTGTCTGTGTTAGAGTCCAAACAAGGCAAATATTTTGTAAACTGGAAGGGAACCAATTTTATTATTTCATGCCATCATAGCTCACAAATGTAAGTGTGGACAAGACAACCAGTATAAACACTTACTCACTTAACTGAGATCGCAGAAAGTGTTGGAGATTGGATTACTGGGCCTGGTGGAAACACAGGTAAGTGGGGGCAGTGTGAGGGAGAAAAAGACAATGAGGCATTTGGATCTGAGCAATCACTTTTTCTTTAAAAAAAAAAAGTGTTAGAAATGTAACATGGGGTAGGAAAATTGAGGTGATTTGAAGGAGGTGCAAAAGCAACACAAAACATAAGAACATCTGTATTCTGCAAACTAAAAACTTCACAAAACTGACATAAGTCACAGTGTGTTCGGGGATTTCAGACTCTCTACTTCAGAGGCACAAATTGCAGGAAGTAAAAAAAAAAAGTGAACGTTGCTTTCAAAGCATTTGGCTCTCTTTCAAGACAACAGCAAAACAAAACATTAGAAAAGAGGGTGGCGGATGATTCAGCCAGATAAAAATAATGTCCTTTTCGAAAGGAATGCAGTTCTAGACTTGGAGACATTAATGCAGGCTGTAAATCAATGGGTCAATGCTCCTTTATAATCATGATCTTCCCAGAAAGGGTCTTGATGGAAGCCAGATATACTGCACCCTTGTGGGGAGGAGCTGCTAAATGGGGTGGGGAATCCTTTCAATTTGCTGAGAGGTTGGTGATGAATGTACTCCTCCCCACATCTTTTATTCGCCTATGTCCACAGCTCCTGTAGCCAATAAGCAGCTGCAGGCATCCCACAGCAACTTATCACAGCCCCCAATGTTATGGGTCAGAATGTCTGAGATGCTTCAGCTGAGGAACCAGCTTTGAACTTCCTTCAAACTCCACCCACCCCCTCCATGTGAAATTGAACTGCAAAGGGGACCAATATGCAATTTTCTATCGCGTCACTCAATATTCTAAGCCGGACGGCAGAAAGTTAATTGCCACAGCCATTCAAATTGTTAACACAGTTTTGTCCAGCATAGCCTGGAGTCTTAATAAAAAGAGTACACCACATTCCACCTGAAAGTGACCAGCTGACTTTTCTACACTAAATAACAGTTTCTAAAACACTCTATTGCACCGTGTCCTCCATTCACTTCAATGTAACTTGGGCATAAGTTCGTCTTCAAATGGAGCTAGCACAGTAACTGTATTAGGTGGGATGTGATGAGAAAAGTCACTTTTATTTCCCAGTCCCATTTACCTTGATCTTGGAGATAATGTCACATTTTATAGTAGGAGGATGGTGATTTCTCAATTATGGGAGAAATTGATTCTGAATAACAAAATAAATTATTTCCCTAGAGCCAACTCTGCTTTTGTCCCATTTGATTACAGTCATTTAAAACAAATATACACTGGGGGGGGGGGTGAATCTCTATCTTGCTACTTTTACTATTATATAGGAATGGACTCCATTTTGGAATCTGCCATCTATTGCAACATATTTTGTTTTATGATGTATCAGAAGCTGCACTATCATGCTAATAGAGGAGAAAGGGTTTTGCAGATATTCTCTGCTCTGCAATAAATTCCAAGCAAATGAGAATCCTCTCTGAAAAGCAGCTTTTATCTCCCAAGCACACTTTGCTACTATTCTAATTAACAACGACCCAGAACAGATCAGTATCTATTAGAATAAAACTAAATATAATTTCTAATTTGGCTGGATGTATATGATTTCACTGAAGACAGGAGAGTTCAATTTGAGGCACTTTATTATGTTGTATGTATTTAATATTGCATACTATTAAAACAAAGAAAAATGGAATACACACTGCCCAGGCTTCCACCCTGGGGGAGTCCCTTCAGTGCTGCTAACACAGCAGCTTGGCTTCACCTCCAGATATGCACTCAATTGTCTCTCAAGACAAACAGGTGCCAACAACAGCATTATTGTTATTATTTATTAAATTTGTATACCACCCTTCATCCAAAGATCAGAGCGGCTCACAACGTAAAAAGACAAAATGAGAACACAAAAATCACAATATAAACAAGAGCAAGAACAAACCAATAGCACCCCTCCCAAAAACATTTTGTTGGGGGGGGGGGATATCTAGCAGCCTGGTGAAAATCTGAGATTCTACTCTTTCCCTAGCACAGTTCTTTTAAAACGCTTACTGAGCTACATTTGGGTTTGCGGACTGACAACTCCCAAGGACAATCATTGATCTGTTTCCATAAAATTGCTTTGAGGTGTTGTATATAAATTTTATTAAATGAATAAGCAAAGCTATCGTTAAAGGACAGTTCTGTACAACAATATCTCTCCTTGCATCATCCATCTCATTATTCAGAAGAAACAAAGCCTATGCAACAGAGTGGCCATAAAACATGTAGCAGTCAAGAGAAAGGAAGGTTCCTGGAGCAGGGAACGCATCACGCATAAATTAACTGGATCCACAAGGGATTCATGAATCCAAAACTAGTGGTAGCATGCTCCCGTTTGCAACATATGTGCCTACACATATAATGTTACCGGCAGCAACCCTACTGCTTCCAACACCACTCATCTGCTTTAACATACATGATCCTCTCTCATCACCTCAAGACTGCTTTAAATTGCAAATCAGCATTCCAGTCAGTCATGGCTTTGATCTCAGCTAATCAATTTCTCAAGGCCTGCTGTACGATAGGAAGCTATAGGACTCCGCTGTAAACCGAGCAACACTTGAAAAGGATTATACACTCCATTTTCATACATCTGACAGCACAGCTGTATGGCCGTTTTCTTTTCGTATATTCTTGGAACATTGTGGTTGCTGCTCACATAATTGGGGGTGGGGGGAATAAGTGAGGAAGACTAACAATCGGTTCCTTCCCACACCAACACCAGCGCGTTCACAGAGAGCAATACTGGTATTGAACAATACCATTTCATTCACCCAGCCCACATGGCAGACAGTACAGCAGCATGGAATCTAATGACAGGAAAACAACAAAATATATATTTTCCCAGCAATCATTACCTTGCAAACTTTACAGGGAAGTGGCAGCTTTCATGCCTCTGCAACATACGGACTAAGCTTTAAAAAAAATGTTTTAAGGTGAGATAGTTATCGTGTGATGACTTTTTCTCCAGATTTCCACACTTTTGAGTGACAGGCCACCACTTGGGGCAGTGAAAGGTAAGGTAAAACCCTAGCCCACAAAATCATGTCCACAGAGGCATGATTGGTTTTTAAATGACCCGTCCACCACAACCTCTTCCTCTCAAAGCTGAAAAGGTAGTTCCTTCCATTCAGCCGCATATCTAGTTTTAAAGTCCCCAAGTAAGAACCCACTGGTGGTTCAGTTCTCAAGGCTGACATGGTAGATTCAGTGCCTTGATCTTCTATATTATTTTTTGCAAAACAGAGTCCTAGGGGAATTCCTCACTAAGTTTGCTCCTTTAACTCACTTAGCAGAGTTCATTTCACCATGCATCTTTCCAACAGAACCTCACATTTGAATGTGTGAACTCTACTAAGGTGAAGGGGACAAAGTGAGGCTTGCTCCCTATCCCTTCGCTGTCATTTGACAACCTGGCATTTGCATCTCTGACTCAGATGATGAAGCATTGCTGTGAAAACACACGTTCTATACCCAGTGTATTCTCAAAATTACACTGTAGTGGTTTAGACACGGAAGCTATCACATCTGTTTCGAGTATTAATAAATTACACTCTCCGACCAAAGGAAACCAAGGTGATGTAAAGGGTTTTAAAATGCAATACAGAACATAAGGCAGTAATTATAAGACACATATTTTTAAAAGAGAATCAATGGATTGCTTGTTTGCTTTGATCTTGCAAAACAGGTAAAATGTAATTGACATCTTTTAGTATTCATATAGCACTTTAGAATGATCAAAGCACTTAACATACATTTTCCAAGCAATCCTTACAATTGCATATTTTTTTGACACATGTAGCAAGCAAATGGAATCTTGGACTACTACACACATGCTTGCCACCCACATTTGCACAGGACATAATTTGAAATACCCCTAAAGTAATAGTATTGTGATCCGGCTACACACTCACTTGCCAACAGGTCTGGGGAAATACTATCTGTGATGAAGAATGAAAAAGCAAGTGTTCTTGAGTGCTTCCTGAGAATTAGACCAACCTACTTTCCCACATATGTGACAGAGTTCTTGGCAATCTTTTCTTTCCACCTACTACATATATACAACCCCTGTTTCAATGCCAATTTGGTATCTTTACTTAGAACAAAAGCCCACAACTCTGAAAAAGCAGCAAAGATAGCATCATAACAGACTAGACAGGAGGAACAGAAATTGAAGATGCAGCTACCTCGTCAAAATATTATTACTAAGAATGGAAGCAAGTAGACTCGTGACACTGTTTTTTCCATCAACAACAACAGAAGAACTTGGGAGGAACAAACAATGATGGAGCAACAATGGAGAAGAGAGATACTTCAAGCACAACCCATTGTTTGTTAGCAGTTCCATTTCCAAACGGCCCTTCCTCCCCATGAACATACAATTCAGTAAGTCAAGCTGCAGTCCCAGAGCAGACTGCAACATGCCAATTTGTTCCACAGAACTGAATGTGAGCCACTGGAAACCAAGTCCCCTTGTATCTCTATAGTTGTCCCATTCGATACTGCAGTACTTCAAGCAAATTCTGACTGCAGTGGCAAATCTATAACTTGACTGTACCACATCATATTGTAGGGGCAGAATGCTGCTGCATACAACAGCAATAACAATACCCCTCCACACATAAAAGTAAATGTCAGAGAGCAGAATTCAATTACTTGCCTCCTTCCTCCATGTTTTCTGTACAGAAAAGATATTATTTTTAATGAAGAAACATTTAATCAGATGAACCTCATCTGCCAGAGTAAGTAGCACAACCCATACACAGGTTTATCACCTCCATAAATTTTAGACCTTACTCCCGATAAAACATGTTTCATGTAATACCATGCAGACCCTCCCATTTTCCAAAACAAGAAACAATTGTAATTAGGAACTGTGAAGTGGAGTAGGGCCCAGTGTGTCAGTAGGGAGAGCCATCTTAATCCTTTTTTATGGCCCCTAATTCTTTCACCTTCAGAGAGAAAAGACACTATTTTGAGAGAGAAAACAGGGAAAGGGTTGTGCATTCCCTCCTTACAGGGCTTCCTCAACTCTTATAACTATACCCTCCATCCACTACTTTTCCTATAAACATGCCCCAATAAATCTTTCCCTTCTGGTTTCAATAAAACTTTGAAACTGAATGAGGTCAGAGGTAAAATCCAAGATCTTTTACTTTCCTGCTAGTAACACTGTACTCTTACAAAACAGAGAGCGCAGCAAATGCTACTGTCCTGGCAATGAGCCTTAGTCATCAACATGTAATTAGCCTGGCCTCATGACAAGGAGCCATATGATAGCCAAGGTCCAGCCACCTCAACTCATATTTGCTTGAAGTTCAAACAACTCCAAAATTGCAGGGGGGGGCGTTCCTCTTCCTAAATTCATAGGTTTAGTTTTTGCACTTCCATATCTCTTCTTGGGCAAACTTCATTCTTCACTTTGCTTTTTCCACACATGCACATATGTGTATTTGCTCCCAATACCACTTTCTGCCGCTAGTGCGGCTCCTTTCAAATATTTCTTCTGCTTACATATGCTTCAATGTCTTTCTCCTTCAAAAGAGACACAGTGGAATGGTCTGCATCTCATGCTAAGCAAAACCATAGCTTCAAATGAACGTGCAGGCTCTAGGAGAGGAGACTTTGCTCTTTGCTTGTCATTTTGCTGCTGCACCACACTGGGCTAAACCATAGTTTGGCTTAGCATGTTGTCCAAACCAAGACTCATGATTTTGCCACAGTGATTCAAACAGCAGCTTCCACTTTTATCACACAACATCCTAAATGCTGCCATGCTGGGCTGTAAATCTAGTAAATAGCATCACAATACTTCAAGTAAAAGGATAAAAATTATGATCAAGTGCAACAGGCTACCTTTCTTCTTGAATAGCCTCAAAATAGAAGGCACATCTCAGGACACCATCAGATAAACTTCTGCCCTCTATCTCCTTGGTGCAATTGAAATATTGTTAGCAACGCCGAAAAGGTTTCTCTGAAGTAACATAGTAAAAGTCCTCTTGCTGTTCTTTCGTATATAAGCCGAGAGAGAAAGAGAACTGGGTTAAGAGCTTTCAGATCACTTTCCCCCACTTGGTTTATGAGCAGTCTGACTTTAGTGGTGTCAAACATTATTCTACAAGCATAGAAAAATAATTGGGTCTCAGTGGGGCTACTTACAGAAGTAGTTTTATATGCGTTATTAAAGCAGATGTCCATTATTCACAGTTACAAACTACACAATTCAAAAGGTCTCTGTGTACTTATACAAAGAAAATGTATCTGCTGTTCTTTATAATGTTCCCCAGCTCTTCATCAAAGAATTTCAATTCAAAATTTGCCCCATGTCTTTTTTATGTCCTTTTTGTCATTTGGACTAATTTGGACTGTTGATAGATAGATGATAGAGATATATGAAACTTCTGGAGCCTATTTTTCTAATGCCAAGATTCAAATCTTGAAGGACCCTTACAGTAAAACCTGCAAGCCATATTGTATTTCCGATACAATAGAAAAAATAGAAAAAATTGTGAGAGAAAGATGGCACCATAATCTTTTGCTGCAACTAGAGAAATGTCGTAGAATAGATTGTAGTAGAGGTGGTGTTCGCACTCACGCTAAATTCACCGTATGTTGCAATCCCAATTTGAAACTCTCAAGAAAACCATTTATTTTGAAGAAGTGAACCCACTGTGAAATTTTCACTTTCATTGTGGATGATGCGTTTCTTTCAAGAGGTTGCAAGGTAAGCATCAACTGCCTAAGATTGCCAATTGACAACATTTACAACTGAAATACCCTTTTTATGAATGAAGGTCTTGGAGGAGCTGGTGGTTATCATACAACTGAATAAAAACTGCAATGTACTTTCCATATTTGAACACACTGCCTAGCTTTCAGATGTATATTAGGACACCTATCAGCCTGCACTGGGCTACATGCCTAGACTAGCATTTTCTTTTGCACCTAGAACAAGTGATAAAGTTTTTGAGACTGGTAAATGGAATATTGTGGTAAGCTGTGCAGCCTTTGCATTCATATCTTCATCCTGACTTCTATCTCCTCCACCCTTCCTTTTCTCTGCTTTTTTCCTTTCCTCTATTTCCTTTTGTGTTAAATCCTACTGTGAAGCAATAGGACTTTCAGCTACCGTATTTTGTTTTGGGGTTTTGCTTGTAAAATGGTTCCTGTTTGCTTTAACAGTTCTCTTGCTTAGGGAGTCAGCAGTTCACAGAAAGATTAAAGTACAAGGGGATGTTTTGTTCTGGAAAGTTTGCACAGGAAGGTCATCCTATGAACTTGTGTGTGTGTTTGTGTGTATAGGCCCATAAATCCAATGCACATAATCTCCCAGATTCATGGATTAACATCCACATTGTCCAGGCCTATGTTCGCAGACGACCCACACCAATCAATACAGGAAATGATAAAAGGAACTGAAGGGGTGGCACCGAAAAAAATGTTCAAAAGGATCAACCCCCATTTTATGTTTGGCCCCTTAAAGCTGGGCCAAATTAAAACTGGTTCACACCCCCAGACCCTCCAAGTGCCCCTATTTTCCAGGAACGGTCCCAGCTTTACAAAAGCCGTCCCGGTTTCTGATTTGATCCCGGAATGTCCCGCATTTCCTTAGGATGCCCCTATTTTCATCAGAGAAATGTTGAAGGGTATGGAGTTACATGACCCCCAAGCCAAAAAGATAAGTAACTAAACAACCTCTAGAAGACATCTGAAGGCAGCCCTGTATAGGGAAGCTTTCTATGTTTACTATGTTTTTATATGTTGGAAGCCGCCCAGCGGAGTTGGGGCAACCCAGCCAGATGGACGAGATATAAATAATAAAATTGTATTATTATTATTATTATTATTATTATTATTATTATTATTATTACTACTATTATTATTATTATATAGGACATCTCTATTTTCATCAAAGAAATGTTGGAGGGTATGCACCCCACCCTCCTTGCTCCCCTCAACTTCGTGGGGGCAAAGATAAAATGACGACTTGGGAAGGGGGGGACAGCATGCTGGGGAAAGGCTAATCTGAATCCTTCTCTCAACGTGCTAGTTTTCCAACAACCATAGAAATCTATTTAGAGAGGAGCATTCAAACAAGCAATTTTTTAGTCGCAGCCAGAAATAACATTTATCTATGTTTAACATTTTATACTTACTGCTGAATGTGTAAATGGACCCAAATAAATGTTTGTTTAGACTGGGTCTTTCTCCATTACTATTTCCCCCAATTCGTTTCTATGCACAGGGATTCTAGAAGTCAAAACTCCTCGTCTATCAGTATTTTTGTTTTTAAAAGCCTCTGTTTGCTTTAATCCTCCAGGAAAAACAAAACAAAACCCTCAAGAGGCACTATGGAAGCCAAGTTCCATGGCTCACACATAATGCATACATCCTTAAACTAAGCATCCCCACTCTTCAAAATTAAACAACTATTTAATAAAGCCACCCAGTTAATCCAAAGTTTACTTTTAAATATATTTAAAACAAACATCTGCGTTTTCACACAGGCTGCACAGCAATCTTAGCTTTCCTGTTTAGAAATCTGATGGTCTAACAGACCTCTTTGAAGAAAGTGTTTCAAAACCAGATTACAAAGCAGCTGTCCCAAGAGTTCTAAAACAATATAAGCCTATTTTAATTCATGGTTTTGTAACAGATGGTTTGGTCTAAAAGCAAGCAAAATTACCACTCATCTGGTTACCTGGTCTAAGTACAACTGCCCATTGGTGACCACAGGACTGACATACATGGGTATGGCAAGAAATTCATTCTGTCTAATGGAATAATAGGGGATGGGAACACTTCTACAAAAGTGGTCTCCCAGAAAACACTTCCCTCCCTGATCCATTACAATAACACTGCTGCCAATACAATATATCTTCTTAGTTGTGGACAATAGTCCAAGCAATTGAGGTTATTATGTGTCATTTTTTGTTTGTTAAGCTTGTGATTTTAGCATATAGCTCAGATTTCTGCAAGGATCTGGGTTAAGCCCAATGCAGGAAATGGGGCAACTCATTTACACAAAACTCGGCTACACTACAGTGCTAGAGCTCATTGCTATGAATACAAAAGTTCAGTATATAGTCTGTATAAGAAGCAATATTGTCAAGCTAGACCGAAATTACCGGTAGATGATGCCAGCACACCATAAAATACTAGGGAAATAAATAAACAGCTCTCCAAGGTCTGCTCCACTGGAAATGTGCCCAAGTTATCTGCACCCAGATAAATCTCTTATCAACCTTAGACACATTGGAACATGCCTTTATTTGAGTCTGAGGTTCCTACGAGCAAGCAATTCTTCTTTCAGAAACTAATCTTTCCACATAAGTCACTGAGGCCCAAAATGTTTTGTGCTTAGCAAAGTCACAATCTGACCTGAGGAAACATGGAGCAAAAAATTCTGTGAAATGCAGAATGCATGCACAGGAAGTTAACTGTCTTCCACTCTCACTGAAATAAATTGTTCCATTTACACTGGAAATGATTGGCTGATCAAGAAAAATACAATAGCAAATATTAGCAACCCAATTTAGAACATTATCAGCTCAATCCTATCCATGTCTACTCAGAAGTAAATCCCACAATTCAATGAGACTCATTCCCAAGTGAATGTACAGGACTGCAAACATGCAGACTTACCGGTAAGTAACTTACTTTCCAGGACGTTCAAGCAATATTGAACTCAGTAAGATTTACTTCTGAGTACATGTACTGTACAACATTCTGCTTGTTGGAAATATTTCTCCTTCTCCCACACACCCCTCGGTATTCGTGAACTTGTCCATTTAATTCTTCACAGTCATAATATTATTTTATTATTTGTACTATGATTTATATTCTATTTTTGTACACTGCTTCGGTATTTTTTTAAAATATAGAGCATCTTATAAATTCCGAAGAATACATAAATAAGAACAATCATTGCAGGTCTTATGAGATAACAGCCTTTGGGCAAAAAACATGCCAGTGTGTGCTTTGCTTTCAAAATCTATCCAAACCACTACTGTGTTTTACTGATGGCTAAAATCAATTTTATTAGCCCAGACAGCTAATTTTAATTAGCAGATGATGAAGAAAAGACAGGGACATTACTTACTGTATGGAAACCACTCCAGTTCATCATCCAAACAGGATCTTTAAATTCTGCCTTTCCACTAAGGCAAGCAAATCACAGCACTTGAACACAGTATTACAACAGGCTGTCTAAAAGAGTTCAGGTATTACAGTTCACTGAAAACTCAGCACAGCACTTTAAAAATGAAAGGGGGGAAAGCATGCACAACAAGACCTAGCAACTCCAGGCTGTGATCTTAAGCCACTTAAATGGTATTAAGTATGGGAAATGGGAGATTACTATGCAATATGTTATGGATCATATAGTAATAGAAAAATCACAAGGAACTGGATCCATAATTGGGAGTCCAAGAAAATAGCAGCAATTAGCAACCCTATCATAAGCATTAGAGGATAAGCTCATTGCCTACAGGGATAAGGAACAAATACCACAGATGAATTCTACGTGCATAAGAGCCTCCCTAAAGTGTGTTTCACAAGTTTTGCAAACGCAAGCAAAAGTATTTTGCCTTTTAAGAACTTAGGCATTCTGCTGTTTAGAGAGGAAAGTTAGATGAACAGTGTACTGCAAGACATGTCTACTCAGGCATAAATCCAGGAGAGCTGAATAGTTTACTCTCAGGGAAATGAAGAAGCCCTGCTGAATACAGTGGGTCTTGCTTCCAAATAAACTGTATGTGACCCAGTGCTTTATCTCAACCAAGTGCACTACTGAAACATGGCTCCTTTTGAGATACATCTTCACAGCTGAATGTCTTCAAATGAACCAACACAGACGGCGTTCCAAGGGCAGACTTCCTTAGCACCAAGGCCACACTGAAAATATCATTTTGATCAGTAGATAGGGTAGTCAGGTGAAAAAGAGGACAGGGTACATTCACCTTTAATAGAAGAGAGAATTTCAGCAGGTGTAGCAGGAGAAACCACGCCTGCTGAAAGTCCCTCCTTCTACTCAACTATTAAAGATGCAGGAGTCCAGGCAGATAGGCATTTTATCCACAGGGCTACAGATAAGCTACATCTTATTTCCAAAAGCCGCATGTGACACAGCTTCCTTTGCTTTTCAAACTTTTGTTGTATAGAACGGACACTGTTTGCATCTTGTTTCCACAAATACTGCTAGTGTCATGCACGAGCTAAGTTTGGTGAACATGACACACTTATTCTCCGATACTGCTGATGTAAATGCTCCCCCCCCCCGTCAAATGGGAATCTTGACTCAACCTCTGAAATATATTGTTGCAGACTTTAAAGAAAAGCATAACCCTGTATATATAGTTAGGCTACTTAAATCCTCAAGGGAATTAATGCAAGCTTGTGTGCTGAGATTTAAGTAGTCTAACTTTTGGGATAATTTTCTCAATTATCCCCAAAAGATGGCAGGTTTTTCAACCTGGACTAAATGCATATCTGCAATACAAAGGGGATTGCATTCCATTCAGATATGGCATCATTAAGCACTGCCACCAATATTATTTACTGTATGTATGTATGCATAACGGGATGCCCCTGGTAAACATGATTATTGTTACTACTACTACATGCCTGATCATCAGGTTTGGGGACCAGCGTTCAAAATATGCATCCCAGAAAGTCATGTTAAGGAAAATCTGTAGGAGAGAAGAAGAAGGTAACACAATAGCAACTTCCAAGAAACCACTCTGTCTAATTGTATGCTTTTATCCTGGGGGATGGCTCCCAATTTGTCTAGTGAGAAGGAATCATTTTCATTAAATAGGTGAATTGGGGCAGCTGTAGCCCAGGGGCAGGCAATGTGGTGCTACCCTGATGATACTGAAATACAACTCTCATCAGCCCTGACCATTGACCATGCTGGCTAGGGCTGATGGGAGCTGTAGTCCAAAAAATAATCTGGTCTGGGAGGCACCATACTGGCTACCTCAGGTGTCTAGGAAGCTGCTAAAACAACAGGCCCTACCTCCAAATCAGGAGCTGGCAACCCTAGGAATTATTTCCACTCTATAATAATCAACAAAACATCATGTTTTGGAGTTCATTAACATGCATACCCTGAATACGTTCATACAGTAACTAGCACCCACTAAGATCTATGGATGTATAAATTACCACTCATGAGAATTATGCTATGTTGCAGCTTTCTCATATTGTTGAGGTTAAGCCCCTACAGAATGTCAGACAAAATCACCCATCCTGCTGCCACATTTTGCTTCTCAGAAGCCTTACCAAAAGAGACTGTTTTTGGTTACCGTAAGTCCCACTCACAAAAGGCAACTGTTGACACTTGAGTCTTCAAATTGACAAAGGGAATTTAAAAACCAATGACCACCACCCAGCAGCCTTTCTCTAATGAGAATTCCCTGTCTCTGCTATGGAAAGGATGCATACAAAGCACCTGTGTTGGTGTGTGCATGGAGCATTTTCCTATCTCAGACAAGAAATGGAAGCTCCCACACACAGAGGGAGCTGGGTCATAGCCAAGATTAACATTGCATTTCCAGGACACTCAAGCCAAATCATGCAAATGAGAAAATTAGAGGCTTAAAAAATATACATGGAGTGCAATTCACGGCACACTTAAAAACACAAGGCTGTAATCTCATGCAGATTTACTGTAAGCATTCATAAGATCAGGGTTTGCCCATAATATTGAATTAAATACAATGCATAGGCATGCTTAAATGTTTCCTGGTATTTCACTGCAAGGATGCAACAATGAACAGCGAATGTATGGCATTAACTGGTTTATACATGCGGACCTAGTGAAGTGGCTAAGAGATTGAGCAAGGGGACTCAAGTTCCAATCACATCCCATGCAAACTCACCTGGTGATCTTAAGCAAGTCACTCTCCTAGCCTCCCCCCACTCACCTCAGAAATAGGACTCCAAAAATAATACTAATTACTGACCTATTTTATAGGACACTTCTGAGAATTAATGAGATGATAACGGGTAAACCACTCAAGGTATTCAAAAGTGCTATATAAACATTAAGTATTACTATTAAGTTGTGCTGTATATTTCAACAAGGTCAAGTTTTCAGATGATGATCTTCTATGCAATAAATTGATAGTCTTGGATAGGGTAGCCAAATGAAAAACAGAACAGGGCCCTTGCACCTTTAATACCTGTTTAGAAATGGGAAGTCCAGCAGGTGTGCCTTGCATTACAAACTATGCTACATCGCTGAAATTCCCTCTTCTAAACAACTACCGGTATTAAAGGTGAAAGAGCCTCATCCCCTTTTTCATCTGGCTACCCTAGTCTTAAAGGTAAGGTCCAGTTCATTAGGTCCAGTTGCGGACAACTCTGGGGTTGTGGCGCTCATCTCGCTTTACTGGCTGAGGGAGTCGGCGTACAGCTTCTGGGTCATGTGGCCAGCATGACAAAGCCACTTCTGGCGAACCAGAGCAGCGCATGGAAACACCGTTCACCTTCCCACCGGAGCGGTACCTATTTATCTACTTGCACTTTGATGTGCTTTCAAACTGCTAGGTTGGCAGGAGCAGGGACCGAGCAACAGGAGCTCACCCCATTGCGGGGATTCGAACCGCCGGCCTTCTGATCAGCAAGCCCTAGGCTCTGTGGTTTAACCCACAGCGCCACCCACGTCCCTAGTCTTAGGTATGAGTAAATACAAAACAAGAAATAGACAGTTCTGGGGTGACAGCAGGTCAGATGCCAGTTCAGCTAAAGCTAGTCATAGATAGGACTGCACACTTACATAAGAGTAAATACCACTAAACACAGGAGCCTTACTCCTGAGTAAACATATTTAGGTTCATGGTGTACACACCATTGAAAGAAATGGAGCAGACAGTGCAATCCTCTGTGTGCTTACTTGGTAGTAAGTCCCATAATGTTCAGTGGAGTTTACTCCCAAGTAAGTGTGCACTGCCTTAAGACAGTTGTATCACTACCTTGTCTCATAGATTTCAATGACAGTTAAAGTCAACTCTCTCTATATATTTACCTATGAGGTAAATATGGGCTTACTCCCAAACATGACAAAAGAATTACAGTCAGAAAATTTAGCTGGCACAGGAATGAAGTTGGCAAAACAAGCCAAAGACTGTCAACCCTGCAGTTTATTCATTTTTAAGATACAGTGGTAACTCAGTTTACAGACGCTTCAGGTTACAGACGCTTCAGGTTACAGACTCCACTAACCCAGAAATAGTATCTCGGGTTAAGAACTTTGCTTCAGGATGAGACCAGAAATCATGCTGTGGCGGCACAGCGACAGTGGGAGGCCCCATTAACTAAAGTGGTACCTCAGGTTAAGAACAGTTTCAGGTTAAGAACGGACCTCCAGAATGAATTAAGTTCTTAACCCGAGGTACCACTGTATCATAATAAACAACTAACCTAAAAATTCTCTCTCCCTCTCCCTTCCTCAAATATAAGCTTAACTCAGAGAAACGTTTTGAGAGGATCACTTCCCTTTCTTCAGAAATCTGACAGCACCACGCAACCAAAGTGAAGCACTTTTAGCTGTTTATCCACCAAACATTCAAAGCACGCCCACCCAAAGAATCCTGGGAACTGCAGTTTTCCCCTCACTATTCCCAACACCCTTTAACTAAAGTTCCCAGGATCCTTTTGGGAGGAGTGCTTTAAAGGTATAGTGAGTATGCACCCTTAAAATCTCTCATTGAAATCAATGGGGCTTAACCACAGTGACATTGTGCCCATTATATTTATAGGTTAAAAACCATTCCAAACCACATTCACAACTACAGCTCATCCCATCCAAAAGGCCCAGGACAATATACATCATTCAAGGTGCCAGAGTGCAACTCTGAGTTACAGCTCTGGCTCCCACTTTGTGTTTTTTTGTCTCTGGAGGCCAGATCCTTCATAAAAGGCATTCTGGCATTGTTCTGAGTTTCCCTGTGATGTGCATTATACTAAGGGACAAGTGGATAAATACTTTTAAGCCCTCCCACAAAACCTTCAGAGGGCAGCAACAGCAGCAGCTTCTTTTTGCTTTGGGGCTGTCATTTTATCCTTTCCCCTGTCTATTGTAATTACAGATAACGGTAATGGAGGCAGTCAACTTCCTAGATGCTTCATTTTACATGACACAGTTCCTCTTTAGTTTCTCTCCCCCCCTCTAACTGTTAACCCAAGTGAATCCAGGCAGAAACAGGAGAACAGCCACAATTTAAAAGATAGATAGATACACACACTAGACGGCAAAGTAATATTAAAAATACTAAGTCGAGCATTTTAATGGAGCCCAGTATCCTTTCACCCCATCCCCCACTGAGTTCAAATTTTAAAAGTACCCCCCAAAAATATGCAGTGGCCAGCACGAAGCATTCGATTCTGGGGTTTAAATTATTGCTGTTATTGTCATCGCTTCCTTTATCTCCCCAGATCATGGAACTACAACTGTTGTTTTTATTTCCAAAATGCTACCTGGAACTCTATACAGGGTCTCTACCTTTGTTTCTTCATGTCATTTGTTACTTCTGAGTACATGTACAACATTCTGCTTGTTGTCTGTCTGTCTCTCTGTCTCTCTCTCTCTCTCTCTCTCTATATATATATATACAGTATATATATAATCTGCAGCCCGCAAAAAGAGCATCTTGCAACTCTGCCAAATTCAAACATCCCCTGCTGAGAGCTGCTGGCTAACAAAGTGAAAGCAAAATACAAACAAAAGTGACACCCTGGAAGGACCCCTGCATTGGAACAAAGGCATTAACCAGGCGATTAATAACGCGGGATGGGGAAGGGTGGGGAAGGGGAAGAGGGACTCGGAGGCACAATAACGCAGGCAGAAACCCGGAAGAGCCCGGCGTTGCACATCCCACACTTCTCTCTCTCTCTCTCTCTCTCTCTCTCTCTCTCTCTCTCTTTTTTTTTTTTACCTGGGACATCTGAGGTCTGAGGTTGATCTCCTTGAGATTGATGGCGTGAGGGCGCAGGTTGTTGAGCAGCTGGCAAAGCAAGACTCCATCGCGGAGGGTCTGGGCCAGGTCGAACACCTGCGCCGTGTCCCAGGTCACCCGGTGGTTGACCGGCAGCACCCGGCACTGGATGAGCCAGTGGGCGCATTGCTTCCAAGGCTCCATGCGCGCTCGCCGCCGCCTCAGTCCCGGGAAGAGAGAAGAGACCGCTTTTGCCCGACGCCGAGAACTCCAAAGGCAGCCGAAGCCGCGCGCCCTCCTCGCCTCTCCGTCTCTCCTGCTGCCGCAGCGCCTCTCCTGCTCTGCCCCTCGCCGCACACGCACTGAGAGGAGCGGCGCACGGAAAGGCAGCCGGGGAGGCTGGTGCGCGTGCGGGTCCCCCTCGCGGCGCAGCAGCGACACAGAGTCCGGCGGAGCCTGAGGGAGAAAAGAGGAAAAAGGCAGCGCGCGTGCGCCCACCCAACCCGCGCGCTTTCAGGTTGCGACGCCGGCTGCCCTCTGAGGGGACCGGGCGCACTCTACCTCCTCACGCGCCAGGCGCAGCGAGGGTTGTGAGGGGCGGAAAGCCAAAGGCGGAGGGAAAGCTGGAAGGCGGGGGGAGAGAATGCCGGGTCTCGCGCCGGTACTGCACTGGCTGACAGGACGTTTCCAGGCGCGTTTCAAAGGGCGGGTAATGACCTTTGAAGCCCCCAAACAAAGAAAGGGGAACTTGTGCGGCTCTCCTGACGCTATTGGACTACAATTCCCATCATCCTTGGCCATTAGCCGTGCTGGCTAGGGCTGATGGGAGTCGGAGCTCACCATCAGCTGAAGTAGCGTTTCCCAAACGTGGGTCGCTTTTTTTGGACTACAATTCCCATCATCCCTGACCACTGGTCTTGTTAGCTGGGGATGATGGGAGTTGTAGTCCAAGAAAATGGCGACCCAAGTTTGGGAAACACAGGCCACTGGTTCGCCGCCTCTGCACTAAACTGCAATCTAAGGTCACCAACCCAGCACCCTGCAGATATTTTGGACCACAACATCCTTCGCCCACAGCCAGCACGGCCAATGGGCAAGAATAATGTGAGGTGTGATCGGAAACATCTGCAGAGTTACTGGTCTGCAAGCTCTGCCTATACCCATATCAGTCTGACCATAACTTTGGAGGGGGCGCTCACCTGTAAAAGCAGTTAGGCTGCTGGGCAAACTGAACAGGGCCTTTTCAGTGCTAGTCCCCAATGATGCCATTTGATTCCAAGCGATAATTTTAATCTGATCTTAAAGACCCATTTTTTAATCATGGTCCTTGGAGGCTACTTGGATACTTGGATACTTAAAGTTCTTCAGCTTTAAATGGGTTGTGTTGTTGGTTTAGTGGCTTGTATAAATCTAGGATGGAATTGATGTTTTAATTGTTTTAACTGGTTTTACAGTTGGATTTTATAGATAAACTTGTGCATGGTTGTAAACTGCTTTGAAAGGCAACTCTGCTTAAAAAGCAGCCTAGAAGCTAATGACCAGAAGGGCTGGTGGTTTACACATGTACATCAAATTTCTTTTCATATAATTACTGTACACTTCCACACTTTTCACAAGAATGATCATGGAGTTTGTTTATACTATTTACAGGCTATCCTATAATATACACTCTCTGGGCAGCTTACAAAGAAAATTGAGTTAGAATAATTACAATAAACTGCATATAAATATAAATATCCAGTAGGCAACCTTAAATTGAACATGTGAGCACCCAAGATCTGAGTGACTGAAATAAGTATATAGCATTTTATTTTGCAGGGGATTTGAAGCGATATTTTGATTTGCCTGCTGAGACACAAAATAGGGGAAAGTAAATAACATGTTCCTGACATAAAATTGATACTTGCTTTTATGGGCAACAATCTTTAAACAGTCAAGACAAAAATAATTGTTTGTTTACAAGCAGTAGGAAGCTTCTGTGGTTATCTAATAATTCCGGCAGTTTATTTATGTTATTACATTTTTATCCATGGAGCTCAAAGAATACCTAGGAGTAACTCCCATTGAACTCAGTGGAGCTTACTGCTGAGTAGACATTCAGAAAATTCCACTGTAAAGTTACAACATGCCCCATTGTATATATGGTTCTCTCACCCCCATCTTGTCCTAACAACAATCCTGTTAGGTAGGTTAAGCTGAGAGAAATAGACTAGCCCAAGGCAACAGAATCAACATCATGAATGTATCAGGATTCATAGTTCAAAATCTCATCTGTTCTGTTCCTGCCTTTTTTCTGGCAGGAGTCCTGCATGCCAAATTTTTCAATAGGGCATGTTTTTGCAGTATGAAGATTAAGGAAAGGAAAGCCTTCACTACTGAATTTCTACTAAAACAAAACAGAACAAGGGCACTGTTGGGAAAAGGTAGTACCTTGCCTAATTATTGTATTTGCAACATTTATACATAGCTTAAGGGTTCAGATTTTAAGGTATAATTAGAGTCCCATCCTATGCATACTTATTCAGAAATAAGTCTCACTATGCTCAGTGAGACTTTAATACTAACTGTGCTTGGAGTAGCATACCTGCAGTACAAGCCTAGGCATGTCAAATCAGGTATGTGGCATCTGGATCCTAAAATATAGTAGCCTGGATTGTAGTAAAAGCTGGTAGATAGATTTATTAGATAAAAGAGAACATTTCTCCTATGAAGCTGTGTTTAAAAAAAATCTAAACCAATTAGTACCTGCTACATCAGTTTCTTCAACCTACATGAGGCACCAGGGTTTCTGTTTATTTTGTATGTGGGAACATCCCCAATCTTCTGATCACATTCCAATAAAGTAGAGGTGGTTATATTTATTCTAACCATGATGGTACATATAACTTATAGATGCCATGGTTAGCAAGCTCCTAAGACTGTTTTAACATGTTTCTTCCACAAGCCACAATATTCCAAGGATATTATTCCTTTAACAATCTTGCTTTGCTGTTACATTTTTTATTTTATTTCAAAATAACATTCCATGGGGTGGAGGTGATACCTAGGGTGGCTTTTATTGAGGTGATGCAGACCTTTTGCTGACAAGTTGTAAGATTCCCACTTTTTTATTGAGGAAAAACTCTGTCCTTTTGGCAAATGGATATTCAAGCAGTGCAGCTTTCACCATCAAGACACAGGGCCTTTTCCAGGAGAAATGTTGTAATCCTCATCCTGGTCATATCACACACACTCACTCACTTCCAATTAACTTTGAAAGAATAGCTCTCTGCAACACTAGGTAATAGCTGTCATCACCAGCTTCAAGTTCTTGATGCTTTCCCACTTTGTTATATCTACTTTGGTTGATTATTATTTAGCTTTATGTGGAAAGATATCATTTCTTCTCCCATGGGAATTTGAGGAAAGAGCCCTTATGAAGGGGAGCCAAACTGTAAATGCACACAGTGTTTTATATAAATATTAGACCCTTTGTGTGGATATCATGGACTGGCTGGATGCAAAGGAGTGGTGGGAGGCATCAGCTGGGGAATCCCCAAGGGAACACCCCAAGGGGACTGGTAGTGGGATGATGATGAGTGGTCAGAGGGAAAGGAGGGAGCAGACTGGGAGATGGAGGTGTTGGAAGCTGAAGAGGTAACAGGGTTTAGTGAGCAGGAAGAGTCTACGGCAGAGAGCAGTCCCGAATCAGAGGCAGAAGTGGAGGCTAGAGAGGAGGGGAACAAAAAAGCAGAGACAGGCTGCTGAAGAAGCCGGGTGTCTCTCCCTCCCTCCTGCTCCAATCAGCTTTCCTCGCCCCTGGTCTTCCAGAACCAGAAGAAGTATGAAGAGGGTGGAGCAAATACAGACAAGGCCATGAAATATCAGATTGCTTGGGAAGGACCCAGGAGAGAACAATGGGGAGGGGAGGGTGGACCTTCAGTCCTCACAACTGCCTCATTGGGACAAGATTTTCTGGGGCTCACTAGGTCTTGTTTCTTTGAATAAAGAGTTAACTTCACTGACACCATGTGAGTTAATGCTGACCTGCTCCTGACACAGCTAATTCAGGAAGGCTGTGGTTCAGTGGTATAGCATCTGTTTTGCATGCAGCTTGCTACGTTCATTCTATGCTTCTACCAGTAGTGGCTGGTGCCTGTTGGGGCTAGTGGAGCAGAAGGCAGGGAGCCCAACAGTAGGAGGAGCCAGAGCCAATGGCAGGCAGAGCCAACTAATTCTAGTTTTGCCCCCACCCTCCTCCCTTCTGAGGTTTACAAGAGCAACACAGAGACTAAGGTGAAGAAAGCTTATCGTAGCTGACCTCTGTTTTGGCTCTGGACCATCAGTGGCAGGCAACCTTAGTCTTAAATCCCCCCAAATATCAACATCATGTCAGGCATTAGGTTTTGCTGGTGGCTGCCTGCTGGCACTGCTGATGGCACAGAGCCATTTCAAAGTATCAATGTGCTGCTACTGACAGTAGATGATTCAGCAAACAGTGCAACCAAGGAGTGCCTTTCTCTTGTACACGTCAGGTAGCAGCATGTCTTGGGATAGAGCTGAGAGAGGGAGAGGCTCTACATATGCCTTCCCTTCAGGAGCAGCATAAATTGCCAGGCCCTTTCCTCTGTTTATAGATGGGGCAGTATCTTTGTGACATCAGCTATTTGCACGCCTAGCTACAAACGTACAGTAGTTTGCAATAAGGAAAGGTGCAAAGACTTCTGTCCCCATATGGATTATGGAAGAACTGATGTGATCGTGTAGAATGAGAGCAACAACCGGCACAACTAACTCATGTGCATGCCTGCCAATTCATCTTTTATCCTGGGTGCAGAGAAGCAGCACTTTAAATTAGTGCCACTTGATCACACTGATAGAGAACTTGGCTTCACTGAGCTCGAAAATGAACAGCGCACACGCTGATAGGAGCCTATCATTGAGTTTCTAGAGTCTATCTGCTAAATGAGGCTTTGGAACTTATATAATGTCAGTTTTATAGGAAAAGGATGGTCTGATAGGAAATACATTTACTATTCCCATTGAGCACTTTCTAATAAAGATAGTTTTATCTGAATCAATTAATCTTATTTGGCGCAAAGGGGGTTGATAGCACATAATTCTTAATATCTAAAGTGAAAGGTGCCAGGTCTCAGGGATGTCTGAATGTCGTTGTGGTTTTTTAAATCTCAAAGTCCTTCTCTCTAACCATACGCATGGGAGACAATTGCAAGGGGGCTGGATTTAGGGGCAGGAAACTGGACTGCTGGACTTGGAGGGCACTCCTATGTTTATCTCCTTAACTTCTGGAACAAAGAATACAAAGAAGTTACACTCACTTGTAAAGCTAGTAGAATTGACCTGCAGTGCCAGCATTGCAATAACTTTTCAAATTTAAATTTAATCATTTTACATGACAAGGATAAACCATGCATGCAAAATCAGCACATCAAATTTGCGAAACTGCCTGCAAATATAATTTTAAAAGTGAGGCATACGAAACAAATAGAGGGGGTGCCAAAAATGCTCCTTGGATAGGATGCAACTTACGGTAGTTGGATTGTGTTTGTGTGGATTCTTTCATTTATTTTGATGCCTGTTCTTCCTTCGTTGACAGTATGCATTGCTTTGTGGTTCTGCTTTTTTCTTGTATTTTAGTGACCTTCTGTTGGTTTTAAATTTACTTCACAAGCCCCCTTGAGCAGTTCAAGTTTTGAACTGGAATGGAGGTAGGCAAATATTCTTAAGAAATGATATTTGCACATTTGTCGACCCATGAAACTGATCAGTACAATCAAATGGAGTGCACCAAGCTGACTCATGTATGCCATTGCCCCATTGACAGAGGACTGAAGTTGCAAGAAACATGAACATTATCCAGTCAAGTGTGTCCTTCACAAGAAAATAATCTACTCTGTCATGCTTTCCTAAGAAGAAGAAGCCCAACGCAGTTCTGTCAGCTGCCTGCTCAGTCTTTTCTCAGAAATACCAAAGGAAATAAATTGCACAATGCCCCTAGAGTCTATGCCTGAACTACAAAACATAAGTGTGATTTTCAGGAATGTTAAATGTAGTTTTACCTTTAATTTACAACCAGTTTGCTTTTTATCATACTCTTACTGCATAGGAGAAGTAATCATTCTGATTTCCTTTTTTCTTTTTCTTTTTCTACATTTAAAAAAAAAAAAAATCTAAGCTAAATCCGCCCAGGATTGAAAGTCCTTTTGCAGTGTGCCTGAGCCCATTTATCATTAGGACCTTCAATTAGCCCTGGAGCCTGTTTTCATTGCCAGGATGCAGATCTTGGGCATCTGCAAAAATAATAAAGGAGACTCTGCTTTGCTCTTGGGACTTTCTAGAGTGCCTTTCATTCACAGAACTCAAATAAGCAGAAAGAGCTTTGAGGAAGGAATGGATGAATCAGCCAGTGTGCATCCGTTTTGCATGCATTCATTCACAAGTCCACCCCATTTCCACATGAATCTGCACACACCCCACACCCCAAAAATCAGCACAAATGTCCATATTGAAGTACGCATTTAAATGTGTGTTTCATCTCAATGTACTTATTTGGGGTAAATGTATTTTGTCCTAAAATACACATTTTAATGAATTTTTGCAAGCTGCTTTTTTTTTTTAGAGAACTGTATTGCAAAAATTAATTGGAGGACAAAACCTGAAGGATAGGTATGTCCCAATCTGCACATAAGTCCAGGAAGTGTGAATCAGCTCAGTTCACTTTGGCATTCACAGAAATACAACTGCTCAGGCATCCCTACTTCAACGTTATAACGCACAGTACCCAGACAGCTTTGAGCTCCAACTTCTCTAATGGTTAATCTATGCCCCAAATAATCATGTGGTCCACTGTTTTTTTCTTGGTTATGGCCATTCAGAATCCCTTAAAATTGGTAACGAATACCATTTTAAAAGCAATCTTCATGAAGCATTGTTTTTGTATATTTGCTTCTTTCCTCCCCCCCACCCCAGTATTTTAGGTTGTTTTTTCCTCTTTCTTTGTTGATGTTGTTATTTTCAGGGTGTTTTATTTAAGCTGGAGGGGGAGTCTGCTATTAAAATTATATTTTGTAAATTCAGCTACAAACAGATGTTGCAGATGTTTCAAGAGCTCTCTTGGTGAGAAGGGAGACAAAGAAGGAAAAAGCAGCAGCCAAAAGGTAAAAATGGCACTGAGCTGGCATAGGAATCAATGGCAACAAACACAACTGAAAAAAATGGCAGATATTCTCACAATTAAAGTACCCCGAGGTCAATATTTCTATTCACACTACTGTCAGGCCAGGAATCAAAACTGGACCATGTTTAGTGCAGTTCTAACTTCAGGGAGTTAAAATCAGGGAGCAGTCAGAAGGGCATTTCAACAGTTGGGGAAATAGGCTCCTGAGGGCCAGTTCATCTAATTTGCACGGATCAGACCATTATCCATTATTATCATATATGAAGTAAACTCATTTCTCCAAGTGTCTGTGCTTACATAATCATGTTGTTGTAGGTCTCACTCGTGTTGTGTGCATTAGTATACGTAACCCCTAATCCAATAATAATAACGTAATCCAACAATAACAGCTTATTCCCTAGTCCTAAACCTGTCGTCCTTTTCTTTCTCCCAACTTTTTGCCTCATCCGTATGTTCTAAGAAGCTTTCCCGAAGAGCCTTAAGAACGGATTTGACAGAAAGCCACAGGCATCATTTGGCATTGCTGCGAAGGAAGCATTGCTGAAACTCTCTCACAATGGAGGTGAGTGGGAGGCCTCAACAAATGAGGACTCTTGTAGCAACTGCAATTAAGGGAACCTCCAGATCAGACCTGCAGCCAGATAGTTTCTGTGGGAGCCCTAAAGCATTTTTCCCCCTTTTACTGGGGAGAGGGAATCTTAAATCAATGTAAAACAACCAGACTTACTAGAGTAATTGATAAGTTACATAAATCCTTTTGATGAAATTTAAAAGTAGGCAAAGTTGCCCGTCAGTCATCCCAGTGAAGGGAAATGTCATTTTTCAAGTCCCTTGTAACTGCACACACACTTTGGGTCCTTTTTCTTAGCATCTGAAATGTATGGGAACATATGGGGAGATGCATTCCATCAGACAGACGATGATAGGTGATAGATTAGATAAATAGATAGATGATAGATAGATGATAGATAGATAGATAGATAGATAGATAGATAGATAGATAGATAGATAGATAGATAGATAGATAGAGATAGATGATAGATAGATACTCCACTGATAGCTATTTACCAGAGATTGCCCAGGTTTCCAACAAATGTCTCTGTTAAGTCATGTCCCCTATTTTGTCCTTGTTTTGCTTTAGAGGAAGTCGTTATCGAAATTTGGGTTTGTGTGAGTTCCTAGAGACGGCATACTTCAGGCTTCAGGCTTCTTCCACAGATTTCTAGAAGTTAGTTTCCTCTGTGTGTGAAGGGGGTGGATTGTATATTGACTCTCCAGTGTGTTTGCTGTTTTGGAGGCAGTGGTCACTGAGGGCTTACAATGTTTTTATAGTATTTGTTTTCATTTACATAGATACCGATTGAGCATAGATAGAGAAAGGGAGCACAGCACTTTCACAAGCAGCAAATCCACTGCTCCATATCAGGACTCTAGAGAGGTAGCGCAGCATCCCCAAGGGTGTCTCCTTGACCCTTTAGGTCACTCTCTGACTCTCAGTCTGAAAGTGTTCTGTTTCACAAAACAGCTTTTGCCCCGTCCTTCAGCTGGAGGGAGTGGGTGGATTGGATGGGGGAGAGCATGTTGATGCTCTCACATTCCAGGGGAGTCACTATTGCAATAAATGGATAGGTTGCAATAAATGGCTGTCAAACAAACAAAATGGGGGGGGCTTGCCCACCCACTGACAATTAGGCCGTCATTTGAGGCGGGCTGCATTGTTCTTTTTTGGCCAAACCCCAGCACCTTTAACAATAATCAAATAGCAACCCTATAAGAGCATATAGTCCCACTGAGCACAATAGAACTTATTTCTTAACAAGTGTGTATATAGGATTGCAGCCTAAGACACCAGATGACCATACCCCCCCCCGCTGTTCCAATAATTTTTATTAATTTTTTTCCAAATATCTTAAACACAATACAGCTTAACAAGATTATTCTCCCTTAGATCTACCGGTATATCTTATCCGAATTAACTTCCCTCCACCCCTCTTCTGGCTTCTCTACATTGCTCTTACTTAAGCGTGTTTACTATATATACATTCTATAAATGTCTATAATTCCTTAATAAATTTTTCTATTATACTTTAAACATACATTCCTTATTATAGTACAGCATTACATCTTATGATCTAACCAAATGTTTACAATAAACATGAGTTTTATTTCAGTCCTGTGAGTGTCTTTATTTATGCACAGTTTTCTCTAAGTATACCATAAATTTGGACCATTCTTTTTGGAATTTCTCATCGTCCTTCTGTCGGATTCTTCCAGTTAGCCTTGCTATTTCTGCATACTCCAATGCTTTCTGTTGCCATTCTTCAATTGTCGGAATATCCTGTTGTTTCCATCTCTGTGCGAGGAGTAGTCTTCCTGCTGTTGTGGCATACAGGAAGAATTTCTGATCTTCCTTTTTAATGTCCTCTCCAACCCTAGCAAAAATGCCTCCAGTTGTTTTTTTTTATAAAAGGTGTACCTAAATATCTTTTTTAACTCATTATACACACTATCCCAAAAAGTCTTCACCTTGTCACACAATCACCACATGTGGAAAAAATTGCCCTCTTTTACAGTGCATTTCCAACAGTTCTTATCTTTGCTTTTGTACATCTTTGCTAGTTTGGTGAGTGTTAAGTACCACCTACACATCATTTTAAACAAATTCTCTTTTAAGGTCATGGATGCAGTAAATTTTATTCCTAAATTCCATAGTCTTGTCCATTTCTCATATTCAATATTATATCCTAGGTCCATTGCCCACTTAGTCATGACCTCCTTAATTTCTTCATCTTTTGTATGCCATTCCAACAAAAATTCATATACTTTAGACAACATATTTGTACGACCTTGTAATACCCCAATCTCCAGTACTGATCTAACATGATTAAATCCATATTTTTTTTTATCTTTAAGGAATATATCATTAATTTGGTGATATTCCATCCATCCTGACAATCTAGGTTTTAGTTCTTCATAAGGTCTGATTTTGATTATATTATTGTCTTCTTTCAATAAATCTCTATAGGTTATCCAATCTCCTTTCATATTTAATTTTTAACTGAAAAAGCCAAGCCTAGCCAAGACACCAGATGATATAGCTGAAGCAGGAGAGAGGATGATTTCAAATAGTTCTAACACATTCTGACACAAGTAATTGCCATATTATGTTATTTAAAACATACACCCTTTTTGCTTTTCAGTCATGTAAAGATGGTTCCCGCCCCCCTCCAAGAATAAAGGAATACCACAGGTGAAGGTGACACAGCGGGGATTTTCTCTTGCACCAACAGCAGTGCTTTTTCAAGCACAAAAGTGCGTCCCTGTTTTCCTTTTGCGAAAGGTACAGAGAATGACCTTCACACCTTGCTTCACAGCCTGAAGCATATAGGCAGCCAATGCAGTGGCTTCAAAACTGGACGGGTACGCAATGTCACCGTTTTTAATGTGTCAGGACGTGGACCAGCTGCATCTCCATGTTGCACATGAAATGGTTAAAATGCAGAAGTCATAATTATGCACAGCAAATTGCATTGCAGGCAGGCCACTGAAAGGAGACCAGCCCTTCACAATGGGTTACCCCATCAAGTCAAAATGCAGCCCAGCCAAGCAGATATAGTGACTTGCCAGATCCTTGAGAACCCCCTTTCGTCTCCCAGCCAGGAATTTACATTGTTGCAAACTTGACATAATCAAAAGAAAATGAAAACTTCTGTATTTTGTTTTCAACAACTGACAAGAGATTCTAAGTCACTGTGCCAAAAGCAAATGTATCCAACGGCTGAGACTGTGACATAAACCACAGGAAGCCCCTTTTTGAAAAAACAACAACAACTAGAGTGAGTGTCTTTCTCTGTATTTTCCCAGTGTAATAACAGCACTTTGAAAAATCTGCTGAAACAAAACTTCCAGAAGCCCCATTACTAATGGAACCAGCAGGGGCTCCCACTGATACCATAACAAGGTTCAGTAGGGTTCAGTTTGAGCTTTCCTTTGCATTTAACAGTTCCCATGTCTGATAGCAGTAGGCACTAGACTAAAAAAAAAGAGTTTTAGTTCTCCAGTCTAGCTCAGGGCTGCCTCTCTGTGTGTCCCTGTTTATTCTGTTTTATCAATATTTCCTTCACATTTTTCACAATTCACATTGCTAGCTAAAAACCCAAACAGCTATAGAATAAAAGCAACCAGTGAACAACCCCCAACTCTTTGAAGGTCTGTTTTAACCATCAGAGGGGAGGGAAATGGTTTTTAAAAGGTCAGAAACGCAGGCTACAACCGTAAGCAAATTTACTTGGCAATATGTTGCACTAAAATTGCTGTGACACCTAACGTGTTTAAGGATGAAGTGTAGCATGATGATATGGAGCCATTAAATTCCATTGGATGGAATAAGGCCAGGTGAAGAGCAGTGGCTGAAGGCTGGGATCAGGGTGGAGAGCTGGTTTGAATCTCACCATTATCATGAGCAGATTGTGTGTCCATAAACAGGCCTTTCTCATGTGTTTATGGACTGTGTGTCCATAAACAGGCCCCATCTCACACTCAACATGGAAGCAAGGGAGATCACTGGGCTGCACTGTGCAATCTCAGCTCCCGCTTCTGACATGTACATTGACTATGGGTCATGAATTTAGAAGCCTTATGAAGTGGCCCTATTGTGCACTGATGTACACATGTAGCCCTTCTTTGCTTGAGGGGGAATCCTGAATGGCTCAGGATCCCCCCTCAAATGGAAAAGCTATACTAAACACATGTTTTGGAATGCATGTCAGGCCACTTTGCAGAGTCGCTGAGCATGTGACTGGTGCATGTGACAGGGATATGTGGCGTGGTCCCTTAACCTGCTCACACATTATTTAAGTGCTGGGGTGGGGTTGAGCAAGCCCCTCTACCCTTAACAATCACTGGCTTTAGCCCTTTTCAGGTGTCCAGAGTCCCTGCTGACTCTGCTTCTGCCTCCAGTCTGCATGCACTAAGGCCAAAGGTCTGAAAGAAAATCTGCATGTTTAGCTAAATGCACTAGGAACCTTCCCCATGTCAGGGAAGCCTGCACAAAGCTCCTGGTGGCCACAGAGGATTCAAAGTTCAGTCATCTGATTGCACAAAGGACCCTCTCTTCAGATCGCCACTTTAGATCAGGGGTGAAGTCATCTGATGCACCACGACAGCCTCTCTATCCTTCATTCCCTACATGCATTCTTTGAACACATGAGCAGGGCTTGTCTCTTTGGGCGTTTTGCCTGCCAGCTACACCTCAACCAGCAATGGCTTCTCAGCTTGATGCTTCTCTCCTACTCTGAAGCACCTGCCAGGAGAGCATCGGCAAATCTCCATCTTCTGGGGCTCCTCCCAGCTTTCCTCTTGTGCAAATGGCTAAATGTAGAAAGGCTTGCACATTCCGCTGTCTGCATGTGATTGTTATCTCCAAAGCTGTCCTCAGTCTTTCAGGTATACACATCCACTGTATATGCATAATATACAGTGACAGGTGCTGTTACAGTGGCTCTTTAAAATGTGGTGGATCTTGCCCATTCTCTTTCCACCTTCATCTAGCGGAAGTAAGCTATCTGCTTATCTGCAAAGCTACTGACAGTGTGAAATTATCTTATACAGTTAGTACCTAATAATAGGAAGCAGGTTATAAGGTTGCCACCTGCTAATAACCACAAGGATGAACAGAGATACTGGACAAAACACCCTAAGAACCTAAGTTTGCAGGAATAAATGTTGCTTCCTGTATTCTTGTACATTTAAAAAAAATGAAGCAGTATTGCAGACATATGAGAACCAAAAGCAGGGTTGCTGGAAGGCCAGATTTGCAGCAAGTATCTCAAATTCCAATGACCTTTTCCAATAAGGTCAACTGGGCTAAGGTTAACATGGTTGCTGGGCTAAAACTCCCATCAGCCCCAGACAGCATGGCCAATGGTCAGGCATGATGGGAATTGAAGTCCAGCCATCTCTGGAGGGCCACAGGTTCCCTGTCACTGTTTTAAAACACGGCAGAGATACACCAGTTGCATGTGTTAGAATGGGAGCCAGAGTTCTACCGTCCTGTTCAGCTGCTACTACTATGAAAAGGATTTTGTGAAAGGTAAGTAAAGACAAGAATCCATATTGCTATAAAAGCTTCCCCAGAGGTCCATTTGAAGATGCTTTACCTTTGAAAGACAATAAAACTGCTGAGCCAAGCAAGTTAATGCTCAGAGAGTCAATGGCGGCAGCTGTAATGCAGGGCATGTTTTACTGCTAGATTACGCTGGAGGGAAAGGAGGCAATTAACCCAGGGGTATTGGAGCATCTAAGATTTTATTCTTAAAATTGACAACTTCTTCTAAATTAAAACCTCCGGCCAAATCCTAATGATGTTTACTTAGAAGAAAGCCCCACTGACTTCAGTATTTCCAAGTAAGTGTGCTTAGGACTGGAGCCAAAGGGTTGATTCGTGTTTTTTTAAAGACTCAGGCATGCTAAGTACCCAAGCTTAAAAGGCAAAACACATGTGAATTCCCATCCATTGTGAATGATGAAAAATTGTGCAAAGAGACAGTTTTCCCTACAATAACATAGAAAGGACCAATCCTTTAACCCTGTGTCAGGGTTATATCACTGGGGATCTGCCAAGGCCCATCCCACACTGCTGACCCACCCCCAATAGCTCCTTGGGCCTACTGCTGTTGCTCCTCACTACTGTGGTCTGTTCAGCTGCCATCTCTGACTGAGCAAGCAGTGAAAAAACTGAGGGCATCTTGCCCAGGGCTCCCCAAAACCTTGAGCCTTTCCCAGTTGCTGCTTACATGCCTGTTACAGGGGCACCAGCCTTTTAAAGTGCACATGTACCATTGCCACACAAAAGCATTGACACCGCATCTGTATTTTGCAGTTTTAAAAACACCTTAAGAAGTGAAGTGTGAACTGCGTCCACACGAGGTGACTATTTAAGATAAAAGTGGTTTGGGGAAACACTTTGCTTGACTTTTGCATAGTTCTTCTGAAATATGTGAAAGAATCAGGGCCACTTTTTTTTTTTTTAACCAGAATAAAATATTTCAGTATTTAGGCAAAGAAGACTTCAAAGTATGTGAATGATGAAAGCAGGGTGGGGAGAATAAACTGATTGCACATTTATGCTGTCCCCAATTATTAGGAAGCCTAGGGGGAAGATTGCTGCAGCAATGAACTATCATGGCTATAAAATGAGCCCATCTTTTAAGTCTGCGGCTCTGAATATTTTAGAGCTGATCCACAAGAACAGATCTGCAATGTACTACAGAGTCCACAACACCCCCAGCTGGGTGGAGAAGGAGGGTCCAGCAATGTCCCAGCAGGTTGCCATTGATCTGCTTCCAACAATACCTGCTGTGACTAGGAAGGAAAGCTACAGAGCTCTGGTACCCTGTTGCATGGCCAAGGGTAGCTGTCACTGGTCCAAGCAGCGGTAACAGCTGTGAACAGGGCATCCAGGGCTTGCTGCTGTGGCAGAGGAACTGGCAAAAGTGCTTCATTTAACCACAGGAAAGGGTAGGGCAGCAGAGTCATGTAATTTCTCTCTCCAGCTTGGCAGGGCCAAAGAGAGGCTGTGTAGGATTGGTGCTTCCATGAGTCAAGGTGAGGTAATAACCTCAGGCAACTGGTGGCACAAGAGGAACTACCATAGGGATCCATTAAAGATGCCTTGAAAATGAATCATCAAGCAGCTGTCTAGATTTCTTGAGGTCCATTACTACAATAACTTTCCTGGAGAGTAAGCCCCATTAAACGCAACGTGTACAATTGCACTGTTAATGCCTTATAAGTAACCTGGATTGTAAGTAACCTGTAAGTAACTTGATTCACTGTATTTGTAGAACTTCCCCCTTCAGAACTCCATCCTCTCATGAAATCTGCTTCTTGCTCCACAGAGTCATTTCTCACAATGAGTTCAGAATGATTTTCTGAATGGAATTGCGAAAAGCAAACTCGCTTCCCTTTACCTAGAACTGTGCTCCCACCAATTATTTTACGTTATTATGTATTTCACAAAATTTATATACCGCTTGATTGTAAAAAACAAACAAAAACAAAAAAATAACCTCAAAGTGGTTTACAAAAGATAAAACAGTAAAATCAAGAAAAATTCACAACTGTGGCACAGTGTGCCATGGCTGCAATTGTAAACCTGCACAGAGACAGAGAGAGAACTTCAATTCACAATGACAGGAATGCTTATTATCCGTGGCATTTTCGCTTTTTGCTTCCTCCCAAAACTGGTGCTTATGCTGCTTCTATGGGCTGTTTTTAATACTACGTATCTTTGGTTTTGCTATATCTTTTGCCAGTTTTGTCTTAGCTTATTTCCTAAGTCACTAAGAGAAATATGCGTCATCATCCCCCACCCTGGGCAGGATATAAATCAGGGGTGACCAACCTTTGTCCTTCAAGATGGTGCTTGACTCCAACTCATATTACCCTTGACCACTGGCCATGTTGCATGGGGTTGATGGGAGTTGGCCACCAGTTAGCCACCCCTGTATAAATTTTATGCCACAATGAGTGTGTGTCTGAACTGGCTACCAGGCTTAACATCGCCTGTAACTGTTACGAGATCTTCTTGGCTGAGGTGGCATTTTATCACTGGGTGTGGGGTGGCTGATAGACGGAACTACGAGTGATTTCCAGTCATACCCAACAGCAAGCTGCTAGTAAGATTTCACCTAGCTAAAGTTAAAATCTCAGTGCCCCCATTTATTGCTCTGAAATGATGCTACTGGAATCCATTGTGTGTGGCAAATTCAACCAATTCAGGATCTATGGCAAGATGTTCAAAACTGAAGAGCCCACTTAGGTTAAATGCAGACAGATTTCTTTCTTTAAAAAAAAATACAGCTTGTGTTCCTCCTTCAACCTGTTCTCTCTGCTCACTCTTGAATACATGCCAGCCATTATGATAATTTGACAGTTAGCTTAACAGATGTCACCTCCAGACTGTGCTCTTTTTTCTCTCGCTCCCGTAAGTGGGAAGATGCTCCAGAGAGGTTGGTGGCCCTCCCTCCGCCTTGCACACTGTGGAGTAATAGTCAGAGTGAAGCAGGATTAGCCTACTGATAAGCCATATTGCCCTTCTGGATGCTGCAGTTTATATATGAGGAAACACAGGGGACACAGCAGGCCCAATAATAAAAAAGCAGCAGCACTTTCCCATCTGTTACCATATAATTCCTGTACACATGCAGCAAATAGAAGTACCTTTGCCTTCTGCTTCATCTAGGCTTGTTCCTTTTTCCAAGATGCATTTCTCTACGAAAACATGAGGAAGTGGGAGGATTCCTTTTTCCCCTTCTTCTTCTTCTTTTTCAGAACAGTCTTATGGTGAAACGGCAGTGCTTGTGAAATGGCATGGCAGCTTAGAAAGGTGGCATCACCTTCTTCAAAGAGACACAGGAAAAAGAGGAAGAGGAGAAGGACCATGCAAGTTT
Source organism: Darevskia mixta (assembly GCA_034641385.1). Classification (NCBI taxonomy): domain Eukaryota; kingdom Metazoa; phylum Chordata; class Lepidosauria; order Squamata; family Lacertidae; genus Darevskia; species Darevskia mixta. Next base: position 4,727,691 of record JAWWNH010000149.1, read on the forward strand.
AGCAGAGTCTCTCCATCCTGATCTGATGTCTTCTTATTTTCTTCTTATTTGGTGATCACTCGTAGCTGAGTAAGATTGTCTTCCATGAACACAGTTTTAACAGTGAGTCTGTAAGGGACTGTGGAGGCCAGTTCTGGATCCACATGTCCTTCCACAGTGGGGACATATGTTTCCAGCTGGGAGTTGATCATGGTGAGGGTTTGCCAAATGTGCCTTCCTCTTAGCACGTTTCTCCCTTTTGTCCTGAGCGTCTTCAAAGCCCATGACACCTTTGGTAAAGGCTGTTCTCCAACTGGAGCGCTCGGAGGCCAGTGTTTCCTAGTTGTCAGTGTTTATACTACATTTTTTTTAGATTTGCCTTGAGAGAGTCTTTAAACCTCTTTTGTTGGCCACCAGCATTACACTTTCCATTTTTAGGTTCAAAATAGATGTACCAAACCAGAGACAGGCAACATAGGGTTGCCATACGTCCGGAATACAGCACCTGAAAATAGCCAATAACTTTGCCCAAAAAAAGCTCAATAACTTTTCTGCGCATGTTTTCACTTTTTGAAATATGGCAGCCCTAGGCAACGTAGTGCCATCCAGATGTTGCTGCAATGCAACTCCCATTATCACAGACCATTGGCCATGCTGGCTGGGGATGATGGAAGCTATAATGCAGCACCATATGGGTGGCACCATATTGTCTATCCATGCACTACCCCAAAGAGGGAAAAGGCCTCCATGAGTACTGCAACCTCCCTAGTAGGGTTCCTAGTATGGACGCTTGGGGAATTCTGTCCTTGCAATAACTGGCATGAGCCTACCAAACTCATGTGTGGATCAGAACGTAGCTCTGCACTTCTCCAAGTATTTGTGATGCAGTTCTTGGCTTAAAATAAATTTTATCAGTGCATATTTTAAAATTCCCCTTTAGAAAATAAAACTTATCTGTATTTTTGGAGAAAACAAATTTGAAATGTGTATTTCAAATGCAGATTTTTGTGTGGATTAAAAAAAAATGTGGAAACAGGATGAAACAGATTTAGGAATGAGCACATGTGAAAATGACATGGACTAGAAATAGACTGATTTGTCTACCCACTATATCCAATCTTTTTCCTGCCCCCATAGCTCTAGAGAAACAGGATGACAGCTTAGAAGATTAACATCAGTTATCTCCTTCTCCAGGAAGCAAAGGAGGGGCAGCACAAGTATGAAGATTACTGGACTCTCTCCATCCTAATGTTATGTACAATCCCAAGCAGGAAACAGCTAACCCCTCGAAGAACATGAGAAGAGTGCTGAGCCTATCTAGTCCACAGCGACCAAGTAGAAGCGTGTGGGAAGCTGCAAGTAAGACATAAGAACAATAGCACTCTCCCACTCATGTTCACCCAAAAACTACTACTGCATCCAGGAAGCATATTACCTTCAATACCAGAGATAATATAGGCATCATCATTAGATTTTTATCCCACCCTTCCTCCCAAAGGAGCCCTGAGCAGCAAACAACAAACAATATAAACAGTTTTAAAAGCCAATCAAATATCCTCACTGCTAAGTAATTTCACAGTTGCCAGCAACGATATGTTTCAGCCATGAAATGCCAGAAAAGAATTGGGTGTTTTTAAATTCCACATAAAGGTTAATAATGAGGGGGATAGATGCACCATGCCAAGAACAGGAGACCACCACCAAGAAGGCCCTGTAATGGGTTAACACCAGCAGGGCAGCACCAGCACTAACCAAGGCTTCCCCTGCCATTCATAAGGACAGAGATGGCTGATAGTGGGGGAAGTGATCTTTTAGGTACTTGGGTCTCAAGGTGTTTAGGGTTTGATACACTAGTAATAATGCCTTGAATTGGGTCTGGAAGCTCACTGGCAGCCAGTGTAGTGCTTTCTGGATTGGTGGCAGGTGGTCCCTTAGGGCTGCCCTATTTGCCATCCACCAGCCACATGCTACAATAGCTGCAACTTCTGGACTGTCTTCAAGAGCAGCCCCATGTCACTAGAGCATGAACTACTGATGCCAGGTCTAGGCACAGCTGCAGCAAGTGAACCAGTTTAGGCTGGGCATAAGCACTCATAGCCACAGAGGCCATTTGGGACTTCAGTGACAGATTGGAACCGAGGAGTATTCACAGACTATGAAGCTCCTTTGCAGCGGCCAGTGATTTGCCCTTTACTACAGAGGCCGCAGTGCATATGTTTCATGTTAGGCAAGTGTGAACACAACAGCTAGTGTTTCACAGTTCACAAAGCATGGCAGATCTTAATGGCAATCGTCCAGTGGAAGGAATTTTTTACTCCCAGTACAGCTGATCGGAGTCTGTCATTGTCCATTTCAGCAGGGTGAAGATTTTCTGTTCTTTAAAAAACAAAACAAAACACATATGGTTCTGCTGCCCTGGAAAAGCCAACATTTCTGCTTGATAAAATGATTACTCACCAAAAAATAATTGGATTGACATTAATGGGAGAGCCTGAAGCATTAGTTTAATAGCAGCCCATACAAATTGTGGAAATGTTTGAGTATCTGTTTTCATTTAAATGAGGCTTGTAGCAGATGGTGAAAATGCCAATCAGTCTGAGGCAGGTTTTTAGATCTTCAAACTAATAAATAATTAACTATTCCTCCCGTTCCGCCAAATGCCACAACAACAGAATTGCTCCAGTTCTGCTTTTTAAACTCATCCAGATACCTGCTCAAATACATTATGTATTATTCATCCAGTAAGATGAAATGTGTAACAGGCCTGACAATCCCAAAACACTTACTAGGGCAATACCTTTATTAGACCAAATAAAAAATTAAAAATGTGCAAAATTTTGAATTCCCCAGGATTATTTACAAGGGTAAATACAAGGTTGCAGAAAGTGGGGGGCGGGGGGGGTATTCAATCCATCTGTGACTGTACCAGATAAGAGTCTTAAGGAGGAATATGGGAGGCAGTATTAAAATGGGGAAGCAGTATTCAAATGAACCCCATACAAATGGGGTTAAATTTAGGCTAAGGAACTCAGGAAAGAAGACACTGGCTGATTCCCCATTTCCAAAAATTCAACTACCAACTGGATTGGCTCCGCTGGTGCATTTGCACCATGCCAACCTCACCCAATGTCTCACACTTCCCTCTCTCCTTCCTAGTATGCAGCATTGGCTCAGACAGGAGGAGGTCAGGAAGCAATGTAGCGTGAACACCCACACACACCCACACACCACTACCACCACCATCAAATCATTTGCTACTGTCCTTACTCTTTCGTTATGACTGGCCCAATTAAAAGTTCACCCACATCACTTTGGGTCCTATCTCTCTTTCACTGGAACTAAGAAGGCAACTATTTCTGTAGTCTTCTTCTGGCGAGCCTATTCCCTGTCCATATAAATTGTCTTAATGAGCAGCAGGACATTTTATGGTAATATAACTGCCACCGTGCAAATAAATGGAAACATTCGGAGTTCATGGTGCATATTTTTTCGCTCAACATTTCCATTTCAGGCGCAGTGACTCTTTCAGCTCTTTCCATCTCAAACTTCCCTCTATGTCAATGGGTGAAGTGCTGAATCTGTGTCAGATTCCCATTTGTGAAGTAAGAGCATAAGCACTGTGTTTTCCCTCCTATAAATACTGGCAGCAGCCTAGAAGAAATTAGGTCAGAGATGGCCAACATGGTGCCCTCCAGATGTTGTTGGACTCCAACTCCCATAAGCCCCTGCCAGCATAGCCAAAGGCCAAGAATGATGGGAGTAGTAGTGGATGGCATGGTGGAGCTGTGCCACTCATCTGGCCCAACCCCTCTGGTTATGTCACTGTTGCACCGGCACAGAGCAGGGAAGTGAAAAATTGGTGGTAATGTTGGATTACGGCAGTGATGCAACCTATCCACTTGGTCCCACAACACTGGCTACCCCAAGTTAGATATTCTAAAACAGTCAATGGGACCAAAGCAGACAGATAAATGCATTACTGCCATTCACCTCGATGGCATTAAATTTAACATTTAGTTGTACCCGTGTGCCCCAGTCTGGAGTTTCATGTAAACTGCAGTAGATACAGGGAGTTCCTGCATGCACAGACTTCCCTTTCAGTTCAAAAGAAGAAGCTCAGCATCTGCAAGGGAATGTACATGTAGATGTGTTCCCTCCCTTCATAAAACATGGGTTGGGAAGCTCTATGCATTCTGTGCTGTCTTCTCGCAGATTGCAGGCACACATTACCTAGAGCCATGCATTGTGATAGACTGGGTGCCATAATCCACCCAATTCACCTTCTTGTTAGCTGGAATCTTAAGGATATAAAACTTGTGATACCAACCATGGAAACATCTTTGATTCTAATCTCATTGCTAAACCTCTGCCTAGCTTCTTCTTTTTTTTTTCCACAACAGGAAAATATTGTTCTGAAGCTCAGTTCCGCTGACTAGCAGCTGCTGGACAACTTGCACTCCTTAAGTTCAGCATTGGGCTGCGTCGCCAAACAGCAGATGAGAAATGAAAGGAATGTATCTATAGACGACAAGAATGGAATTGCCGCTAATTCTGTAGGTGCATTTTTCCCCAGGAAATTCCATTAGGTCACCACAGGAATCCAAATAAGTGGGAGATGGGAGAATTTTGATTTACCTTTGTTCATGAAGAAAAGGCCACCCAGATGATGTAAAGAAAACAAGGTAAGGCAAAAGAAAACAACTCAAAACAGAATCATGTGCCATCGTGGTCCTATCAGTAAGGCCTTTAGCCATCTGTCATTGCCATTTCTACAGAACTAGAGGTAGGGGCATAGGAAGGGAGGGCGGAATGCCCCAGGTGACCTCACTGCGGGGGTGACATTTGGCGCCCCTTACCCTGAGCCGTTGGGGTAAGGGGGGAGCTGCGCCGCTTTGCCGGTGGCGTTCCCCCCTTCCCCCTTCATTTTGATAGCTTGGGGGAGGCTTGGGAGTTGTAGGCGGGTGGCGCGCGCGCCGAATGTCCGCCATGGGCAGTTCGCTCCGCTCCCATGGACAGCTCACTCAGCCCCTGGATAGAGGGCGTGCATGCCGCTCCGGGCACCCAAGCGGCTATCCTGTGCCTGGGAGGGCACCCTCTGCTCCATGCCCCCCTTGGGAGCGCAGCGTGGGCATATGCTCTGCCACTGACTAGAGGGACAATTCCATCTCATGGGGGTGTTTTGATACGCCACCATTGTGTAAGCCAGGAGTGAAGAGCCTCAAGCATGAAGGCCAAATACTGTGCTCCAGGATTCTCTGCAACTCTCCCCAAGACACATACTTCACTGTCCCTGGTTTGCACTCCAAATGCTTTTGCCTGGCTGGAATACGTCCTTGAACGTTGACCATGCTTCTTGCTTTTGTGGATGAAGAACAGAGGGGGGGGGGTGCATGTTTGTAGAAACTATGCAAAGGTAAAATATGCATTCATTGCTCTGCCCACACTTGCCTCTGACCCCGCCCACCACTGGAATGCGGCCCTCAGAAGCCTCCCCAGAAGGGAATGCGGCTCTCAGGCTGGAAAAGGTTCCCAATCCCTAATGCAAATTCAGCAATATGGGTATTTAATTAAAAAACATTAAATTTATTTCTAAACTGCTTAGAGACTAGTTAAGTGGAATATTTCTATGTAAACCACTTAGAAACTATGGTAGTTAAGTGGTATATGAATTGTTCATATAGTAAAGAAAATTAAAAATTAAAAATCTGTCCAATTGTTGAGGTTTAGGGAACACCAAACAAACACTTTTGGAAAGCCGAATCTGGCCTGCAAGCCACAGATTTGCCACCCCTGGTGTAATGAGACTGGGTGCAGCATCTTTAGTGAGTATCACATGCCTCTCCCTGTTTTTTGAGAAGAGCTGGGGATGCTTTGCTCTGGGTGCCTTTGACTTCTAAGGTAAGATCTATGATTAGCTAGAGAAGAGCTTTTTCAGCGATGGTACTGCAACCTTGGAATAGTGCCCAGAGGCCTGCAAAGCACAATTGCTACTTAGATTTCAATTCCCAGTGAAGACATTTCAGTTCTCCAAATCAGTTTAAATGTTGCTTTTGGAGTGCTGCTTTTGCTATTTATTTCATGATCTATTTTAGAAGAAGCCCTCCAACATTTAAATATGTCTTAATTTGATATTTTCTATTGGAAACTTTTAGAATATTATGTATGGTGACTAGAGATTTAACCAATTAGGGGGCGGGGGAACAGGACAGAGAATGAGATGTGAATCTGTCTTTTGTCACAGATACATGGAATATAATTACAAATAGATAAAAAGATGTAGTCCGAGCTATATATCTAAGACTATGGGGAGGGGGAGTTTAAAGACTGAGCTGTCAATCAATAGATGGAAATATGCAAGGGTATAGACAAATTTGTACACTCTGTATCTGGCATTGAGAGAAAACTGTTACAAACTGATAGCACAAAGATACGTGACTGTTTTACCAAGATAATACAGCAATGTAGTGAAAATATGTTGGATAGGGGGAAAATAAATATCCTACAATGTTGGTGCACTTGTAAAAAAAAGTTCTATGAGTTAATTTGACAGTGGAACCTAAAGTTTGTTTCTTGACATATTTGAAAGGAGCAACTCTAAGGAATAAAGAAATATTACTGTTTCACACTTGAATAGTTGCTAGATTGCTTTAAAGTAATATGATCCAGTAAGAACACACTGAGAATCTTTTTAGATGATTACTTTAATGTTTTCCTGCATTATCATCATATATGGGTGGAAAATTAAAGGCTAAGTTCTACAGATTTTTCGTCCTTTCTTATGTACTGCTCTGAGTGTTTTTAAGGGAAAGTGAGTTAATAAATCTTAAGTATCAGCCCAGAAAACAGTCTGAAGGTACAGGATGTGGTTACCTTGCTGTAGCTAAGGATGCCTAAATTCTGGTTGGTACCTGGATGAGAGGTACCCAAAGTATGCCCTCTTGTGCTCCTGAGATGAAAGGTAAGATGCAAATGCAATCAGTGATGCTGTCAGGACAAGACCTTGAGACAGTGACCTAAGCAGAATGAGTGTGAAAGCCCCCCAAATGTTAGCTTACCTCAATTTGAAGTTAAGTGAAATCTACACATTATCATCTAAAGAGGAGACTACAGACCTACGGTTCCCAGAATTCCCTGGGAAGAAGGAGAGCTTGTTAACCCACTCAGAGAATGGCAGCTCTGTAGATTAAATAGCAGTCTCCTAACGACACACGGCATCCTTAAATACTATTCCCCGAATTCTTTGGGGGAACCCATGATTGTTAAAGTGGCATAACAGTGCTTTAAATGTAATGTGTGGATGTGGCCCAAGCTGAGGATTCTGTCTGAAATGCATTCAACTCACAAAATAAAATTATACGCCTAGATGCCTTTCCTTTTGTATTATAACAAACAACACAAGCAGGAATTAAGGTTATGATGTAATATGTCCAATAGCAAGTAAAACAACTCCAGCAGAGAAGAGCAACAGGTTCTTTTTCTGACTTCAGCATTGTAAATCCTCCAGCCCCTAAACTGAGTTATTACACTTTTCTGTTCCATAAAGAATGTTGCTTCAGAAACAGAACTGTTGATCTTAAAAGTTCCTGTTTAAATGCAGCTCTGCACTAAAACTTTGTGGCTCTTTATATCTCTAAGACTGGTCTGGCTCCTAACAAGCCAGACTGAAACATTCCATGTGTACGTAAAAGAAGAAGAAGAGTTTGGATTTGATATCCCGCTTTATCACTACCCGAAGGAGTCTCAAAGCGGCTAACATTCTCCTTTCCCTTCCTCCCCACAACAAACACTCTGTGAGGTGAGTGGGGCTGAGAGACTTCAGAGAAGTGTGACTAGCCCAAGGTCACCCAGCAGCTGCATGTGGAGGAGCGGAGACGCGAACCCGGTTCACCAGATTACGAGTCTACCACTCTTAACCACTACACCACACTGGCCAGCATGGCACTTATTGTGAAACAGTAGCAGCTCAAGGAGTGATTTGCTTGAAGAAAAATAGGCTTCTGCTTTTAAGTAGTGATCAAGTGGGGAGGGAACACCGAGAAAGGTAGCTACAAAACATTTGCAGATGCACAGGAGCGGCACGTGGTTGCTGAGTATCTAGTATACAAGCATTGACATCAGCAGCCTATGCTGAATACTGCCTGCTACTCAGTGGCAGAAGCCTATTAACCTCCAGGAAACCGCCTGACGAGTCACTGCAGGCTGCAGCAAAACGTCTAAGAACTTACTCAATTTTCTGCACTTCCTTTAATTTAACCAACATCATCAAAATCATGCGGTTTTCCAAAGGAAGGATGATGCTACCAAATGCCCAAAGGAACCTATGTGTTTTGTGTGCCGTATGTACAATTACCATGGCCTTGTTATTCAGCATAAAATGTACACAATGGGAAACAATAATCAAAACAGATGATTGTTCATTTCCACAAGGAACAGTTTTTCATCATCCGTCATGGTTTAAACATTGAAGTATACGGCATTTCCTTCCAAACCAATGAGCCATGTTAATTTGGAAAACATGTTCAAAAGCTCAAAAGACTGAGGCTGTTATCTTGTTACTTCCTCTGTATTTTCAGAAATGGTTGATAACAATGTAGGGGAAAATGATAATGCACATTTACTGGATACACTGAAATGAACGTTTAAGAAGTAAGCGAAACAAATGTTTCTGTGACTTAGTACAATCTATCACATTGGGCATGACCTGGTTTACAAGATTCAGGGATACCTGGGGAGCAATTAAATTATAAAATACACCAGATCGACATCAGTAGGAGTGGATCTGCTCTTTGATGCTTTGCTCTTTCTTTCTTATAAAACATATCCACTTAAGTGTAAGAATAAGGAAAAACCCAATGCCTTGAATTGTGACATGGGAGTAGCACATTCATACCTATGTATGTACACTCCACCCAATTGATTTATCTTCTACAATTGGGTGGCTGCTTTACGCTGAGTCAGACCATTAGTCCATCTTGCTCAGTATTGTCTTCTCATCACAAGACAACACTGTGGGCAGCCAGTGACAGGCATGCTTCATTTGCAGGGTCTTGTACAAAACACATTTCCCTCCCATGTCTCCTACCCCTTGGTATGTCCTTCTTAAAAGTTGCTGGTTTAATTGCTATTTGCATGAATGGTGTCTCAGATAGTTTAACCCTTAAACAGATGAAGTATAGAGGACTTTCCCGGGGTGTGGCCACTATCTCATTCTGACAGCTTCTAGGAGTTACAAGTGAGAGCTGAGTGCAGGGTGGGGATCAAGGTAGATAAACTATCCCAGAAAGTGTACGATGTGTCTTTCACCAGAAGTACTACTACTCCCTTAATGGTGTGTCTCAAACGCTCGGTGAATTAGGGACTGCCCCTGCAGGCAAAGACAGGCTCCAGTGGATTGAGCTGACGAGACCAATAGTGGGTCCAAGGGTGGTTTCTGCATGTGCTGTAGAGGAAAATGAGGGACAGATGGGGCTCTTCAACCTGGGAAGGCAGCCCATCTAGGAGAAGGAAGACTGTGATCCTAAACCTCTGCTGCCATGTGGAAATACCCGTTCATGAGAAAGTCTTGTGCCCCAGAGGTCACTTGGTTCTGCTAATGCAGCAAAAACAATGCAGGAGGCAGCAGTTATGAGTTACCAGTCTCTGCAGGTACAGCAGGTGCTGTGATTCTCCAGCAGTTTAACTTCACCGCTGAAGGCACACGCCATTGTCTCTCAAGACAGACAGATGCCAACAGTAAAGGGCTGCACTCAAGAAAGGGCTGAACATGCCTCCTGCCCCTGTGGACCATGTTGTTTGCAGGGAGCGAATGCTCTCCCCCACCAGCTTTGCTAATTACAGTTGATTCACTTTGTCCCAAGGAATTTCTTGGGAACCATTGATAATCGAGGGCCAAACTAGATGTGATGCTAGTTGCATGAATCCATGAGTTGCATGAATGCAATTAACTTGGGCATTATTGTCTCCATTCAGCAGCTATTACCAAAGTTAGTAAGAGGATGCTTGTCTTCTGGACTAAAAACTAACCTTTTCTATCTCAGATCTGACTGTCAACTTGGCATCTCCACACATTCTCTTATTTTCTGGCAGATCCAGAAAGAAGGATGCTTTCCATGTTAAGTCAAGATCTAATTTAGTCCCTTAAAAATATTTACATGGTCATTTAATGATGCAGAAGAGGAAAACAGAAATACTAACAAGATGTTCACTTTCTCTCTTTTTCTGATCTAATATGGAAAATCATGGTAGTGTGTGGGGTTTGATGTTTGTATTCCAAGCATCAGATGGCTCCCAGCTTTGGTTTTTAGTGGTGAAGAAGATGAGGTAACCCATAATATTAACAACCATTCAGGAAAGGCTGGTTTGTCTTACATCATTTCATCTAGACAGATATTCTAAATATAATTCTGAAGCCCTAGCATTTTAAAAGAAATGCGTATTTTTTTCATAAATTCAATCCTGACTAAACAAAGTTTAGAAAGGGTGTGTACACACACTCATTTACTCTGCATCCCGTCCAGGGATGTTTTGATGTGCTTCTCCCCAAACTAGCTTCAATGCAAATTGAGGGGAAAGAACACTTTGAGCCGGTAATTAATACACAGCTATAAAGTCCTCTTTGAGATGTTATACAATGGGGCAGATCCACACCATACACTTAAAGTACAAGATTTCCCTCAAAGGATCCTGGGAACTGTAATTCCCCTCTCACACAGCTATAAAGTCCTCTTTGAGATGTTAGACAATGGGGCAGATCCACACCATACACTTAAAGTACAAGATTTCCCTCAAAGGATCCTGGGAACTGTAATTCCCCTCTCACAGAACTACAATTCCCAGCACTTTTACCGAAGTCCAGTTCCCAGGATTCTGTGCTGGGCTTGTGTGACCACCACATAATTTCTAAAATGTCCTGAACTAACAGAATATCTATCTTAACCAACCTGCGGTAAGCAAGCTTAGTAAGACTAGCAAATATCATTAAATGCCCCATGCAAGGACGCTAGAAATCGTAACCATTCTCCCCTTGCCCTTGTGCTGCCTTAGCCTCTGGAGGAAAATAATTGTTGGCATCCCTGCCCTGAAGAGCAACTCTATGCTCAAGTGACTTGTAATTGCTCCAGCAAAGATAATGTTGAGCTCCAATGATTTTCAACATTGCAGGTCAGGCAATATAAAGAAACCTTCATTGAGTCTTAGCGAGGTTATTTATAGATGTTCACTAGATCTGATGGGAGGGAAGGAAAATGTGCACAGAAATAAATGTTATCATAGTAAATGCTGGCCTGATCCTCTGCGGTTCTGCTGTTAACTGTAAAGCAGGAAACAGTGTTCCACCAAGGCTGCAAGGTCCAGGCAAGGTGCAAGGGGAGCTAAGGAAGAGCAGAGGGTGACTGACTACCACCAGCAAATCTCAGGACAGAGAGAAGGAAGCCAGGGGTCTCTACAATGCAAGCCTTCAAGGGGCATGAAGAGCTCACATGTTTCAGGTGCCCTTTACTAAAGGGTCTAAGTAATGCTGTTTTTAACACAGCTGATTATAATTTGGTTTATGATAACCTTTATATAATGTTTCTGGCCTTTTTAAAGGTGCTGTTTTCTAACTGTTCGCGATTTTTTTTGTGATTCTAATGTCTTTTATATTTTGCTTTTGCAAGCTGTCTCCTGAGTACTATAAGCAGCCCTCAAAGACAGCCGTGTGTGTGTGTGTGTGTGTGTGTGTGTGTGTGTGTGTGTGTGTGTGTGTACTTATATACATTCACACACATATTGGACGTCCATGAACAGATCTGATTTCAAAACTCCAAAACAAACTGAGATAGGAAGGAGTTAGAGGTGTCAAACTCAAATTCATCGGGGGCCGCATCAGCAGTTTGGTCACCCTCAAAGGGCCGGTTGTAGGACTATGTGTCCACTCTTTATTATCATAAATTATTGTCACTGCATTCAATTATTACTGTTTTTTGTAATAATGTAAGTACCGGTAATAACTAGCTCTGAAAGCAGAAACATAGTCAGAATAATGGCAAGTAGATATTCAAATGTACAATTATTGTACAATTTATTGAAAAATGATTTTTGGTAACAGACAGTAATTTTTTTTTAAAACATACAAATATTGCCAAACACTGTTTATTACACATATGGCAAACACAAGGCATTAACTTTTTTATTTGGTGCATACATCAGGGAATCAAGACGGGCTCTTGTGTGTCCTCTTGTCCAAATGTCTACACAGCAGCAAAAACAAGCGTCAAACCAATGCGCAAAGTGACCCTACTACAAAGGGGAGCAAAGTGTGGGGCACCCCTACAACTGGGTGGGGGCAAATAAATCATCCCAGTATTGGGGGGGGAGGTACGTTGTAGTTCTGCAACAGCATCCTGAAATAGCCATTTGACCTGCCTGTGGGCATCCCCACAAGACGACACCTTGCCCGACCTCTGGGGCAGGTCAGCAAGGCAGAGATTTTGCCAAGGGCAATGCCCGCTCCGACGCCGGGAGGTCTCTAGGGCCACCTTTCCCATCTCCCTGCCCCTAAAGTGAGGAGACAGGACGCGACTGCACTCAGCTGTGGGGGAGAGAGAGGTGCACTGGCACCCTATTAGTATTCTGATCCCCGCCCCAAATAAAATGCAACTGGGGTGGGTTGCGAAAGTGGGGAGAGGGCGGGGGGGAGCAAGGCGCAGACGTCTCGTCTGGACGTGCAAATCGGTGGGGTGGCGCACGGAGGCTGCCTGGGTCTGGCGCAGGCTGGTCCCGGGGGCGGGTTCCCGGTGATGGCGATGGGCAAGAGCCACGCTGCCCGTGGGTCTGCCCCATAGGGGAGGCTTCCCTCATCCCCGCAACCCAACGGAGAGCATGGCGTGAACGGACCCTGCCTGGAGCCGCCGCAGCCGCCGGGGCGAAATGGGATTCTGGCTGCCTGGGGTCACCGCTCTCGCGCACCTGCCATGGGGCTCGGTCTGCCTGCCCGCCCACTTCGCCTCCCTGCCTGCCTGCCTGTGCGCCTACCCGAGTCCCGAGGAGAGAGGCCTGCGCCAGCGAAGAGCCCGCGGCTGCGCTAAGCCAGGCGCCGAGGGAGGCGCCCCTTACCAGGCCCGGCCGCCAGCGCCCCGACCCGCTCGCCCCGCTGGCACTTACCGACCCCATCAGCTCCGCGGTGGGCTCTGCACAGGCCTCACCCAGCGCCGGGCAGTGGCTGCCTCAACATGGCGGCGGAGGGCGCGGGAGGGGCTGAGCACGGGGCGGGGCCTCGGCGGACGGGCCCACTCGCGCGCTGGAAACTGACGGGCAGTGCACGAGCTGTCTGCTCCTGGGGCGCCAGGCGCCCCAGGCGCTCTGCGCCGCCGCCATTTCTGCCTCTGGTTGGGGCGGCGGCGAGCGGGGGGCAGGCTGGCCAGCGCCGCCTCAATGGATGCTCCGGCCCTGGCTACACGGGCCGCATGACAAGGTCTGGCGGGCCGGATTTGGCCCCCGGGCCTTGTGTTTGACACCTGTGATGTTAGACTGTTCTAAATACTGTGCTCATTAACATTTCAAAGCTAATTCCGTGGAATTGTGAAAGTAGTTAAATGGGTGATTAGTGCTAAAAATTACTCTTTCTTCAAAGCTCTGTGCTTCTCTTATTCTTGTTCTACTTAAATGAAGCAAAGACCTCATTCTGGCAGAGGGACTCCAGTATAGCACTGATATTTATTTAACAGCATCCTTTCCAGAGTTTTTTTATAGTCACTATATAGTACTGCACATTTTAAGGACAAGAAAAATGCATTCCGCTCCCCCCTCCCCCAGAAAGCTGTTCAATTAATATGCTGATTATTTTATAGAAATAGAGAATTCCTTATGGGCAACACACACACCAGCATGTCCTGATCTCTATGTTTATGCACATTGCATTTTATCTATAATATTTTTAAATTGTGATCATTGAAGTGCCACCCGTTATTACAGTCAGTTGAAATCCTATCAGCAATGTGTAACAAAGATTGCCTCTGATTTAAATTTCATAGGGCCTGTTATGTGCTGCAGTCAAGCATGTAATAGATGCCGTATCAAAAATAGCACATTCTCTCTTGGCAACATCATTTGTCTAAACACAATGGACAGGTGGAGACCAATACATGTTTTACATGTTAAGCATTTGGGGAACAAGTTGATGACAGATCCCATCCAACCATGCCCTTGTATTTTACACGACATGAGATGATGCCTCGGCAGTACCCATTTCGCATGGATCTGGGGGTGGAGAGGAATACAGTGGCAGCATGGCTTCAATGGGCAATGGCTCCTCCCCTTCATGCCACCATGCTGCTTCAACCCTCCTTCCCCTCTGTGGCAGGAAGAGGAGGAGCCAGCCACGGAAGCCACACTGCATTCGGCTCCATGCTCGACTCCCTCTGCCCCCTGATTTTTTTGGAACATTAGGGGCCTGCCCCCCCTCCTAGAAATATTGGGGGAACTAAGAGTTGGCCACCATGAGTTGGTGCCTCTGGATTAAGATGAATGCTCAACAAACAGGTCTGGAAATGCCCCTTGACTCTTAAGGTAGCTGTTCCACATACACTTGGGAATAAGCCCAACAAAGTGAACTTGGATTGATTTAAGCAGGCCTCTTTTTTTAAAGCCGGAACTCAGTTCCAGCACCTCTCAGGTGGGCACCATTGCCATTATAAGAGAACAAGGGGAGTTCCGGCACCGCTTTTTCTAGAAAAAGAGCACTGGATTTAAGCATAAATCACTATCTTTAGCAGAAAGTTATGCCAGTCTATAAAATATCACATGGAAAGCATCAACACTTGTTACTATCCCCTAGAAAGACCTCTTTAGGCTAGGGAAGGATCCAGAAGCATCTTGTTTATACATGTATCTTTTTCAGGGCTATATATCTTAATTCCACCAACATTATGACTGCAATCTGGGGCTCATTTACTCACAATATTGTACCCTATATTTTAGTACATGGGTGATATGAAAAAGTAGCCCTGTGTCACCAAGTGCTCTAATTGCAAATGGGACATCAGAGAAGCCCAGAATCAAACTGTTACCACAACTTTTGTCTATTAGCTATTGCTCATGGCCAGTTTGAATTTAATCCAGCCACATGAACAAGAATCTAAAAGCACACTACATTTTTCTTCCAGTTCAACTTAATCAATTTTTAAACCATTTGGGGGCCCAACCTGCCCTTAACAAACATAGTTAAGAATTATAAGGACGTTTTTATTTACCACATAATTTATTACATTATATTTGAATAAAATCTACATTAAACAGCAGGTCTCAAAAAGTGATGAAAGGGTGCAATGTTACAGGAATGCTAAAGAAAAACGAGACCTCTAGAACAAATGAAAAAGTAAGATTGATAATGTACATTCATTTAACGGCAACTATAAAAATTCTACTGCAGGAATAAGGCCCTTCATGGAGCTACAGAAACCATTTCAACAGCTCTCTTTCCAAAGAGGTAATTTATGCTTAATATGGGATACCTTGCTATATATGTGCACATATATATGGGTTAAATTACTGCACCTGTCAAGGCTTCTGTGTAGCATAGCTCCATCTAATTATGTTGTAAAACCTGTTCATTACATGGAAATTGTCTTTTCAGTGGGTGGTTTTTTGTTTTGTTCAGTCATGATCTATAATGCTAAATATACGTTAAAACTGACAGAGGGAAAGCGCTTAGCCTGTGTGCTGGAGGAATTGGGGGTGGGGGTGGGGGTGGCAGAAAATTTTCTTTGCCCTAAAGGGAGCATGGGGCACTGAACACATTACTGTTTGATTTTATCTATTAAGTCAGGATGAAGCTCAAGGTCATTTTTCTTATTATATGAATGGGCCATTGCACAGTAGCAAGAGAA
Source organism: Darevskia mixta (assembly GCA_034641385.1). Classification (NCBI taxonomy): domain Eukaryota; kingdom Metazoa; phylum Chordata; class Lepidosauria; order Squamata; family Lacertidae; genus Darevskia; species Darevskia mixta. The sequence continues at coordinate 4,743,533 of JAWWNH010000149.1, forward strand.
AGAACAGAGAGCTTTCGGAGGAGTGGTGTGTGTGTGTGTGTGTGTGTAGGGATGGGAGAGAAATTTGGATTGCATTTTAATGTGAAACTCAACTAGTTCACAGTTCCTGAAACAACATGCAAATATAAATACAGCTGTTCCTGGAAATTCACACTTCCACGTATTTTGTGATACGATTCTCCAACCCAAAAATGTGTACAAAAATGCATGTGTTAGGAGAAAGTGTATGGGGTGTTGGGGGAGGGGTAGTACCTCTGGTCTCACCCCAGGAACAACTTTGACTGGACAGCTAAGACACGTGAGGGTAGCCAATGGGTCTTAAACCATCAGGGCATTAAGGACTTTCGCTGCATGTGAAGACAGGTGTACTGACCCGGCGATACCAACAGTGATTCCAACGGTCAAGAAGGTGGTTTCTGTTTGTGCTGTGTAGAGGGAAGTGAGGGGCAGGTGGGGCTTGTCAACCTGGGAAGGTAGCCCATCTAGGAAAAGGAAAACTCTGCAGTGAAGGATGTTTTCCTGTGACCAGTGTTAAAATAAGATTCAGTTGCCGGCTCACTCGAGTGGACTAGGAAGTGGGTGCCATTTTGTCCTTCACCTCAAGCAGCAAAATGTCTTGGGTGAGCCCTACCTGTTCCAAGGGGAATGGGACACTTGGAAAGGCTTTCTATCAGATGAAAGGCCACAGCTTTTTTCAAACACAACCAATTACCGTTCTCTCTCTCGGCTTTCTAATGGTCCCTTCTATGGTGAATGCTGATGATGCGTTTCAATGGTATGCTGTCACAGAGGCGCAAAATGTATTTATTTTATGGAGACAATAGTTCTGTGCATTCAATAAGCATGGAGGGGCAGGGCTACAATTGTGGCAGCAAGTTTAACCTGCTCCATACACCCAACGTTCACACATTGGTCATACTCTCTGCATAAGGATTAAGCATGGACTCCCAACTTGCCTATCCATCACCAGTAAAAATGCAGCATGCAGTTCACACAATAGATTCCAATGTGCATTGGGGGCCTACACAACTAGACCTTTATGCAACTGTTATAATTAGTGGATGTTGCTAGGGTTGTAGATGTAGTTGGGCCTGCTTCTACGGTAATTGTCTCCCTTCATCCACAATTTAATTTAACGTCTGCACAGGACCATACCATTAAGCACATTTGGAAAAAATCTGTGATTGTTCACCATGCTAGCTGTGCATTAATTTTAATATATGATTAACACATACTCCAATGAGCAGTCTCTTGACCACTGCTAAATGTTTGAATGTCAAATTACTTATTTGAAAATATGCAGGTCAGCAGCTCTTCACTTGAGAAATTAAATAAACTAGCATTCATTCGTTGCATTTGTGAAGAGTTTTTCTCTTAGGCCATTTAAGTAAAACAAAATTGCATGCCGTTCTTCTCTATGGACATCTTTAGACATTTCTGAGGGAAAGGAGAAACAAACAAGACAGCTCCGGGCAATGCAATGTTATATCCATCGGAAGCATTGTGTTTTTTTCTCAATTTTCCTTCCTTAGCAGCTGGCCTGAAGGAACTAAACTTAGCAGGACTGAGGTGTGGGAAACCAGATAGCACATTCTAGGGCCTGAGAGGAAATGCAAGGCTCAATGTGTTTGAGGTTAAGATTAATGCTTGACTTCCTCCGGGGCTATTTTAAACAGTGGTAAAGGATGGCTTGCTTTCTTATAACAAAATGACAGATGATCAAAAGGTTGACTATGATCTGTATGTCAGGCATTCGTGCCCCTGTTGTAGCCCTTTACTTGACAGGGGCATTTGAACACAGTGGCTTCTACTTCCTTTCCTCTTTGTTTACCCAAAACATGCCGGTAACTGGGAAAGGCAATGTATCAGCTGGGGAAGGACCAGCGGACTTTGCATGTGTCTGCAAAGCGGAGAGCAGCTGGCTTAGTTTTGAACAAAGTGTGAAATTGTAGGGACTGGGAATACTGCTGTCTCAGTACTGAAAATTAATGTGGTGATGTATTCAGGACTGACACTCTGGGATGCTAAATAGCTGAAGCCCAACCTCCCAAACTGATTGGTGCAGCTGCTGCTAAGGTGGCACTACTTTGTCTCCAAGCCACCCCAGCTTCTCTTCCTCTTCTAGAATCACAAATGGGTCCCTCAGCACATTCGAGAAACTCCTAAGATTCTTCAGTTGTGGGTCATGGGACAAATTCACCACAGTGCGGAGCAGTGCTTTTTTTCAGCGAGTACTCAAGGGTACGCAATACTGGGGCTTATCAAACAGCCGCTTATCACTCCAGTGTGCTGTTCCCTGAGTGAAATATTCTTTCCACTGTGACTAGCATAACCAGTGTCTAGAACATGGATTTATAACACACTCCCAACATTATAATTACATTTTTTTTCCATGTGGATTATTACAACACAGTTGTTTCCCCACACAAATTGTAATAGGCCTCAGTTGCAATCTGGCCCTTATTACTCTGATTCACATAACTGTTAACGACATTCAATTATTAATGCTCTCTCTTAACTAGCAATCTGGTGACTGGTTTCCTAACAACCCTTAGTCATTTCTCTCCTGTGTGAAACAGCAACACAAGGCTTATTGAACAGGTCTCATATCACACTGGGGAGCTGGTCCCTCAGGGGAAATCTCTCCACTCTAGCTAGCATATTAAGTATGAGGGGCCTACTTTTTGAAGCTCTGCCCTTTCTTCCTTATACAGCATCTGCACTTAAATGTAAGATTTAGGGAAAACCTGAATGCATCGGATTGTGACATGTGAGTTATGCATACATACCTAGGCACGTATACCCCTACCTATATGGTTTATCTTCTACAACTGAGACACGGATGGCTGCTTTATGCTGAGTCAGACCATTAGTCCATCTTGCTCACTATTGTCTACTCACTAGACAATACTGTGGGCAGCCAGTGACAGGCATATTTCATTTTGCAGGCTCTTGTACAAAATACTTTTCCCCCTCCCCTTCCAATTTAGTTTGATGATTCACCAGGATCCAATTCCATACCTCTTGATCAGAGGCAAAACATTATTATGAGAAGGCATTTAATTAAATATGATGTACACATCTCCAGAATGTATATAAATTATAGATGCATACTTATGGCAAATATTAATAGGCATAACAATCTTGGGTTGGTCGGCAGTGGGTCAACTTCAGACTGGGTGCATTTCTGTTAAAGGGGGGGGTGGATTAATGTATAACTGCACTGTATGACAAAATGATCATATGTGAAGATTTCTTTATTTGATGCTTCCCTGCAGAGCTTGCTCACCTTATATGCCTGTTACTGCTGGCAGCAGCCCTCGGGGTCCAGGCAGGGGTCTATCCCCGCCATATCTGGCATGACTTTCATGTGCCCACATAGGACAGACACCTAAGAGTTGATACGTGTACACCTGTTCAAGCACCTTCTTCAACATGCACCAACCCAAGCCTTGCTCCACTGCAAATTATACACCCCAGTGTGTAAACTGTCCCTTAATTTATTGATGGACTTCCTTGTCCCAGATGTTGCGAATGTGAGAGTCAGTGGTACAGATAGCACTAAGAACAGAGAGACCTATATTCTACATGAATTTTGTCGATCAATGGCTATTAGTCATGAGACATGGGACTTAACAGTATATTCCCATCTGCTAAGTGGAGTGTTCCTATTCAGGACTCCAGAGAAGGAGCTTTGTTCAGCAGTCTTGTTCAGGCCCCTCATGGAAAGGAAAGTTTCAGGAGTAAGAAAAGAATAAAGAACATGATTTTCCTTCCCTTCCGCCATCCCAAGGCCTCTGCTGGCTGGGCTATAAAGCAGTATGAGGTTGCCAAATGCTAAACTGTGTTTTTATAGCTAAATAGGGGAGGAGGGCCCACACTTCTGGAGAAAGAGAAAAAGTCGGGGGGGGGGGGACAGGACACTGCTCTTAAAACACGACAGGTATAAGCTCACTCCTTCTTCTCTAAGACACATCATACAATCTGTCACCATGAAAAATGAGCTTCCTCTTTTCCCTCCATCCTCTGTTTTCCTTCTTTGGATTGGTTTTGTCTTGTTTTCAGCTAAAATTCTCTGCTTGAACCATGCTCATCAAAATATTTAATTTACAGACTTGCATAGCCTGCCTGCTTTCTGTCAGCAAGGTGTGCTGGCTGAGGCTGATTGGAGTTGTAGTCCAAAACATATGGAAGGCAACAGACTGGCAAAGTTATAGTCAGGCAGCTTTGGGGTTTTCTATTATGTTCAAGTCATTTTAATTTATATACTTATATCATTCTGCTTGCCTAGGGAGTTCCCTCAGTATGTCAAAACCAGCACTTTATCTTTGGGCGGCCCTGTTTCACTTCCAAAATCATAGGCACTTCACAACCTGAGTTTGCTGTTATTGGGAAGGACCTGCAACAAAATGTTGTAATGCTGAGTGCTCCAGTTTAGTGATTCACCCAAAAAGCCAAGCTGCATTTTCAAGATACTATGTTCTACTTCCCCTCCCAATTTCCACTTTTCCATTTTCTCCCAAAGCAAACACTCAGCATTCTGCGGCCACCAAATCTGCTGTCTTCCTTTGGCATTTTCAGGGTGGGGTTTTGTGTTGTGTATGTTTTGCCCTCTTAGGATTTCATCCTAACTGTTTGTACCTCTGGGAACCTTGAGGTTCTTCTGAGCATGCTCATACTTCCCCCTTGTTTCTCAGTGGCCTCATTTTGGCTGCAGAAGCTGAGTTCATTGTTGGAAAGAAAGATGACAACTAAATTGAAACTGCATGTTCAGAAGCAGTATGCTTTTGATGATCATCGGCGGGGAACAAGCAACAGCAGGAACCAAACATCTCCATCATGCCTTACTTCAGGGTTTGGATAAGTGTATAGCTAACCACTGTTGGAAACAGATGAGACTGAGTCTGGGGGCCCCTAAGGTTCTTATGCCAGATCAGCATCATGGGCAGACCTTGGCAATATGGAGCCCAGAGCGAGAACAACATTTGGTGCTCCCTAAATATTTCTTATTTTAATGCCCTCCTCAGCTGATAAAGCATGAGACACTTAATCTCAGGGTTGTGGGTTCAGACCCCACGTTGGGCACAAAGATTCCTGCACTGCAGGGGGTTGGACTAGATGATCCTTGTGGTCCCTTCTGACTATACAATTCTATAATTCTATGCCCATGATGGATAGCCTTTCATTCTGCGCATGCTCTCAAGTTCACTATGTCCTAGGTACGGCAACTCAATTGCCCATCTGACCAGGGCATAACTTTGAGTAGGCACCCATATAAATATAGGGTTGTTGTTGTTGTTGTTGTTGTTGTTGTTGTTGTTTTGTGCCTCCTTGGCTTGGCACCCTGTGGAGGAACCCCTTGCACCACTAGCATCTAGACCCATCAGCTGCTGGTGGAAGTGCTAGTGCCAAACATCACTCCAAAACACACACATTGAGGATGGCTGTGGGGTTCTCTGAGAGTTCTTTCACAAAAGCCCTGAGCTGAGGGCCACATGGCCACTTCCTTTGGCTGCTGGAAGTCCCAGCCTCGAAGTGCCTGGGGCAATATTACAATCCCACCCGCTCCTTCTATGCCAGCAACAAAATAATCTCAACATGGTGACCCAATTTTTTCAGGTTGCTTATGCCTCTTACGTATTACAAAAACCTCAGCACCAACTAGGGCCAATGCTGTGTATGACTCAGTAGACGGGAATGATTAATGTAGACTGTTTTCTTGTTTAACTACGGTATGTTGCTTTGGAGGCTCCTTTGTGAAGGTAGGTTAGCAGAAGCTGAATTAAATGTAAAGAATATAGGAAAGGTGACGTGTCATGATTGCCCACCTCACAAAAATGGAACAAGATACAAGTGGTTTATTAGGTTATTGTGTACATTCAACCTTTTTTCTTTTCTTTTGGAGGAAATAAAGGAATAATTTTTTTTAGGAAATAAAAGTATCAGTCACAGAAATAGGTGGCATTCTTTATGGTACCATTTGAAGTCCATCTTCATCTGGGAAATATTTGGCTTATTTTCTTGTTTTGCCTTCTACAATGTTGCACTACAAATATTTGGGGCATTAAGTAGGCCAGACACAATTTAACTAACAGAGCAACTCAAAGCAGACCTTTGCAGCTCTCCAGAACTGGGTTGAAATAACATCACAAATAATTAATGTTACAGAAAACGTTATATTTTTATTTGGGCTACTATTCCCCCAAGCACAGGCAAAAATATTGAACCAATAAAGTCTATTTTATCTGACCACTCATACGTAAACACTTAAACACCAAGACACTGTTTACTTGCAGATAATAGCTTGCTATTAGACCCAAAGAGTGTGAGAGAGGGGGGGAATTGCTAAATAATTCAAATAACAATTTGTGGAAAATGCAGTATTCCATTAATATTGTAAGTGGAAAAACTCTGAACATTTCAGAAGAACATTTATGAGTGGAAACTTGTCAAATTCATTTTTAATAGCCGGCATTTCAGGCTATTTTTTGCAACCAGAAAATATTTAGGCAGATGGCAAACTGTGCTTACTGCTTGTAAGTGGCAATAAATCGACATCCTCTTATCCTGTGCTGCCACAACTTACCCTCTGGTCATTTGTCCTCTTCCACTTGTTAAATGATTTGGTTACATGTTGGAGATATGAGCCTTTTTCTCCCCCAAAAAACTCAGGAGCAGCCCTTAAGTAACATGGGAATTAATATGTACATTTGTACATTATGATTTTGGTATTGTTAAGGTTATCAGCGACAGGTTGTACACCTGTCATAACCTGACTGTCCTGGCTGCTGGTTTTTACCTATAAAGCCTTAAATGGCTCAGAACTGCAGTATCTCAAGGACAGGTTCTCTCCATATGGACCTACATGGACCCTGCAATCATCATCCTAGGCCCTAATTGTTTTGTTCATGTTACAGGTAGGTAGCCGTGTTGGTCTGCCATAGTCGAAACAAAATTTAAAAATTCCTTCCAGTAGCACCTTAGAGACCAACTAAGTTTGTTCTTGGTGTGAGCTTTCGTGTGCATGCACACTTCTTCAGATACACTGAAACAGAAGTCACCAGACCCTTATATATAGTGAGAGGGTGGGGAGGGCTATTACTCAGAAGGGTGGTGGGAATGGGTGATTGGCTGATAGGTGTGGTAAACCTTTTGACGACTGTTAACAACTGCAATTGGTCTTACAGGAAAAAGCAAGGGGTGAGATGGCTAAAAATAGCTTTATCATGTATAATGTTTTGTTCATGTTCCTATTACGTATTTTGTGGTTTTTATGTTGTGAACCGCCCTGGGATCTGCAGAGGAATACAAATTTGTTAAATACAAATTTAATACATAAATAATTTCTCCCCCTCTCTAGGGGTTTTTTGTTTGTTTGTTTGTTTGTTTAGCTGATAGCTAAAGATGCTTTCTCGACAGATACTGATGCATAGAAATATAGCTAGCACTGGTGGTTGGTGCCTACTGGCTACTGCATATTCCACCTGCCTGGATACAGGGCCAGGGAGAAACAGTCTGACATTTTGGAATGTAGCCAGCAGATGAAGGTTTTGCAGCTAGCTGCCGAGAAGGGAAAAGGTGGAGGCAGGATATGCTGTCTGCCTTTGAATCTGATGCTACTTAAAAGACTGGCCCTCACTAATGGGTCATTGCTTGCTTCCAATGTTCAGCTTGTATATTAATTTATAAAGGAAGGCCAGAATTTTCTGCCTCTGTTTGGACATGCAAACAACATCAACCACAGATTGGTTCAACATGAGTTTTACCAATTTATAATTCCGTCAACTACAGAGCAGCTGCTTTGGGGCATGGGGCAATAAATGAATACAGTCGGAAATGAATTATAATAATACTTACAGTGTGTTGTTACAGTGTTGGAGAGATGAGGAAAAACTGGTTATTGTTTTCATATTTTTGAGTTAGAAGCCTCTGAACTTTTTTTATTACAAAGGTATCTGTATACTGTATTTAAACCTTTTTTTATTTACTACTACTGCATTTTCATGTGTTACTTTTTATTATTTCTATGTGGCAAATTGAAGACCTTGTTTGGCATAGAAAAGCCAAGATACCAAGATACTATTCAAAACAGTAAGAATTTACCTACCCACTTGCTGATGTAAAATACATTTTATCAATGTATTTTTTATGAGGCAGGGATCCAAATCACAAAAGTTTGTGAAAGTGAGTAGTCTGGGTGTGTATTTATATATCTACAGAAATATTTCGCCTCCGTCATGCAAACATTGCCATATTGGTGCTATTTAAGGGAGATAGGGAGCATCAGTATTTCAGATAACTTCTGATTATGCCTCACAACACCTATGTTTCCAGATATTATAAGGTACAGCAAACTAATAAATGTTTTTTAGCAATAAACTAGAATCAAAAAGAGAAGATTTGTTTTGGAGTTTTTTCTTTTCTTGACTACTTCAGAAAGCTGGTTTTTGAACCTTGTAGTGAATCTAACAGTCACCACTACCTCTGACCATCTAATGAGCAAGAGCAAGAATTGCTAACTGCCAGCTTGGCAAACGGACCAAGCAGAACCTTCTCCCATATCCCCCCTGACAAGGACTTAAGAGACCCTCAATGCCACCTTTTGGAAACATGGCAAGATAGCATATGGTCACATCATATGGAAAATTTATATTATATCCTAGCCGGGATGTTTAAAGACTTGTTCAGTAAGCTCTCTTCACGGTTTGATAATGAAATTGAGTCAGTCAAAACCTTTCAACAAGAGAGTCTGGCGCTTCTCTCTACTTTAATTGACCTAATTAAAAAACAAGACCTGTTGATACCGCATAGGGAGTCTAACAACCTTGCAAATAGTGATAAGACTCAGCTAAACGAAGAGACCAACAGCAATATACAAAAGAGAGGTTCCCAAACATACATAAAGCGAAAGAAAAAGATTAAAAACATTAAAAAGACTAAAAATATTAAAACGGGTCGCCGCCCAGGCAATCTGTACTATCAGTACAGGAAAATGAACTTTTTAAAACTTTTTAACCTACTGGAAACCCTTACACCAAAAAATTCCTATACATCACAGAAAGGAAATATTCAAAGACCAAAGGACCCAACAAAACAACTTGAGGCTACGCCTCAAAATACAGCCGGGCCCACATTACTCTCAACTGAAGATATAAGAAAGCAAGTAATCTCTCCAACACCCTCTAACATTACAGCTCCCATGACGACCCCAAAAAAAGCCTCAAACACAGCTCCTAACAATGATCTCCAGACAACTAAACAGATTACTCCACAAAACTGGGCCAGCGGAGGAACTGAGCGTCCTACCCAAGAGGAAATGTTGCCCTCTAGAATACGACGAAAAGGCTGGAACCTCACGTTAAACAAACTTAAGTTGATTTTTACAACCTTTTCCAGCCACACTTTTCCGTTAACACAAGAACAAAGGAAAGGCAACATTCGGAGAAAGATCTTCCAAGCCATCGGCGAAATTATATGTTTAGAAAATATCCGTAAAATATCATTTCTCCCATATGACAGTATACAAAATAGGGTATTGGTGACCTTTAAGGATTGGATGGCAGCAAAGCGAGTACTGGTGAATAAAGACAAATTAGGGAGAAAGGGGATACGTACATTTCGCTTTTTTGAGGACACCGGACCCCCTTTTCCCCTCTTAGAGAAATGCAAGATAACTAGCGACAAACCTGGCTTCGCAAAGCCCAGTGCAGCAGAAACTGCCAAGCTAATTCAGCCGAATACTACCAAAGTCAAGATTCAACATCAAAAAATCCTAAACCCAGAAAAAAAGACAGAGAGCATCAATATAGATGAAAATGAACAGTGTCTCTTGACTAATTTAGAACAAACTCAGAAATTGCAAGACACACTAATCGATAAATCCTCTGTCATAGGAAAGTGCTTACCTTTTGTAGACTCTCCCACTTCTCTGTACTTTAATTATGCTAAAGGCGATTCAAAGCCTCTAACAAAAGAGGAATGGCTCGCATGTCTTTACCTGTCACCGGACGAAATGGGCTCTCCAGCACTTCCCCCAACATCTAAACTGATAGTACATAAGGCCGAAATCGCGCTGCCAAGCTCTAAAAACGGAGCAATTTTAGTAGATCATGATGGTTGGACAGAGTCCATCCAAGAGGTCGATTGACAGAAGACCAGAAAGGACAGAAGCTTGAATGATCAAAATATACCCCCTAAACCAACCTCCTTATTAGGGGCTTCTCCCGCTCCTTATCATTCCTCTCTAACATCCGCTGTACCCAATAAAATGCAGAAGCTTATTTTTGGGATCCCCAGTATGGAAGGGCTAAGGAGGTATGGCGGTGGGGCTAGATATCACTATGGGTGAAGGGCTTTGAGATACGATAAGGCTCGAACCCCTTCCAATCTACGCCCCATCCCGAAGGACGAGGGTAGGGTGAGCAGGGATTGCCCACCTCCGTCATTGGTGTTGTGCAATGCCAGGTCCATTGGCAATAAAACCGCCACCATGCGGGACTTTTTTATCTCACTGGCGGTTGACCTGGCCTGCGTGACGGAGACCTGGGTGCGAGAAGGTGAAGTAATCTTCCTGAACGAGCTAGCACCTCCAGGTTTTTCCGTCCTCCACCAATCACGGACCGTGGGTCGGGGGGGAGGAGTAGCATTGTTAATCCGAGAGGGTTGTCCTTTCAGGGCTCTGCCAGTACCGACGATCTCCGGCATTGAATGTGTTGGTCTGATGTGGGGTTCCAAGGAGAGCTTGGCTGTCTGGCTGGTGTACCGACCACCCAGCGCACCAGTAGCCACCCTGTCAGACCTGCTGGAGGTGGTGGCGGGCTGGGCCTTGGAGTTCCCAAACCTATTGGTTCTGGGAGACTTCAACGTCCATGCCGATGCCACTCCCTCCTCACAGGCTCTGGACCTAGTGACTTCCATGGCGACACTAGGGCTCTCCCAATTTGTTTTGGGCCCCACTCATCAAGCAGGCCACACGCTGGATTTGATTTTTGGTGCTGGCATAGATGTGATCATGCTCCCATCTGTGGAAGTGCCATGGTCTGATCACTATGCCCTGAGAGCCGAGATTGACTTTCAGCTCCTCCCCTGCTTGGGTGGCGAGCCTATTTTGGCTCGCCCGCGAAGGCTGATGGATCCTGATAGATTCCGCCAGGCTTTGCGGGACCCTGCCCCCCCTGGCGACTCATTAGATGATATTGTCAGGGATTGGAATAACCGATTCTTGGCAGCCATCGATGAGATCGCACCTAAGCGCCCTCTGCGACCCCGCCGAAACCGGACCCCTTGGTTTACCGAGGGGCTTCGGAAAATGAAACGGGATCTCAGACGGCTAGAGCGAGTATGGCGGCATGCTCGCGACGGAGCTTCAAGAACATCTTATAGGATGTTTATGAAAACCTATGAGATGGCAGTGAAAGCGGCAAAGAGGTCCTACTTCTCAGCTTCCATTGCATCCGCTAGCTCTCGCCCAGCACAACTCTTTAGAATAATCAGGTCTCTAACAACCCTAGAGGAACAACCAAATTTAAATATGAATTTGACCCATAGCTGTGAGGCATTTGCGAGCTTTTTCGCGGAGAAAGTCTTGCAGCTCCGCCATGACCTCCCTGCCAATTTGGATACAATAACGGAGCTAGAGGCCCCTCGACTGTCTTCGGGCCCAGTATTGGACCACTTTGATCGGATACTCCCTGCCGATGTAGACAGATTCCTCCGAGCTGGAAGGCCCACCACCTGTCCCCTTGACCCGTGCCCGTCCTGGCTGATTAGAGCGTGCCCGGACGAGGTGCGGGCCCCCCTGGGTGAGATTATCAACTTGTCCCTTGGCACAGGGACCTTCCCAGGGGAGTTGAAAGAGGCAGTGGTGCGTCCGCTCTTAAAGAAAACTTCTTTAGATCCTTTAGATCTATCCAATTACCGCCCGGTCTCGAATCTTCCGTACTTGGGTAAGGTAATTGAGAGAGCGGTTGCTGAACAACTTAGTGGGTTTCTGGAGGAAACATCGGCTTTGGATCCATTTCAGTCCGGCTTTCGCCCTGGCTATGGGACTGAAACGGCTTTGGTCGCGCTAACGGATGATCTCCGTAGACAGCTGGATCGAGGCGGATCGGGACTGCTGATTCTCTTAGATTTGTCAGCAGCCTTCGATATGGTCGATCATGAACTTTTAGACCACCGCCTTGCCGACGTGGGGATTCAGGGCACAGTCCGACAATGGCTGCGCTCCTTTATCTCAGGTCGGGGACAGAGAGTAGCACTAGGGAATGAGATGTCCCCGCGGCACTCCTTGGTGTGTGGAGTGCCGCAAGGTGCAATTCTCTCCCCAATGCTCTTTAACATCTTTATGCGCCCTCTCGCCCAGATTGTCCGGAGCTTTGGGATGGGTTGTCATCAATATGCTGATGACACCCAGCTTTATCTGTTGATGGACGGCCATCCCGACATAGTCCCAGACACACTGGCCAGGTGTTTGGAAGCTGTGGCTAGATGGATGCGTGGGAGCCGATTAAAGTTAAATCCTTCGAAGACAGAGGTCCTTTGGCTAGGTCGGGACGACATGGGGTTGGGGGGCCAACCCCCAACCCTTGCAGGCGTTCAATTAGTGCCAGCGCCTCTTGTCAAGAGTCTGGGGGTAACCTTTGACGCCTCCCTCTCCATGGAGGCGCAGGTTGCAGCCACAGCAAAGGTGGCATTTTTCCATCTCCGCCGTATTAGGCAGTTGGTCCCCTACCTCTCTCGCCCTGACCTGGCCACAGTGATCCATGCGACGGTCACCTCCAGACTAGATTATTGTAACTCGCTCTATGCAGGGCTGCCCTTGAAGCTGACCCAGAAACTCCAGCGGGTGCAGAATGCCGCAGCAAGGCTCCTTACGGGGGCCTTGCCGCGAGATCACATTCATCCAGTGCTTTATCAGCTGCACTGGCTCCCGGTGGAGTACAGGATCAGGTTTAAGGTGCTGGTCTTAACCTTTAAAGCCCTACGCGGCCTAGGGCCCTCGTACTTAAGGGACCGTCTCTCCTGGTATGCCCCAGGTAGGACCTTGAGGTCATCAAATAATAACCTTCTGGAGATCCCAGGTCATAAGGAGGTCAGGTTGGCAGCCACCAGGGCCAGGGCTTTTTCGGTTCTGGCCCCGATATGGTGGAATGATCTGCCACAAGAAACGAGGGCCCTGCAAGAGTTAGCACCCTTTCGCAGGGCTTGTAAAACGGAGCTGTTCCGTTTGGCTTTTGGGGTAATTTGTTAGTGTAACTTTTAAAATTCAAAATTTTTAAGTTTTAAAGTGTATTTTATATCTGTATTTTTAATCTGTGTTTTTATATTTGTATTTGATTGTTAGCCGCCCTGAGCCCGGTTTTGGCGGGGAAGGGCGGGATATAAATAAAAGTTTATTATTATTATTATTATTATTATTATTATTAATGAAACAACATGGTGCCCTTACACCTTGCAGGATAAAGGTATATTGATAATTTGAATTCACTTTTCAATCAGTCCTTTCCCTTTTCTGATATCAATGGCTTCTCTGATTCTAAAACCATAGGAGAGACCCCATTACTGCCGCCTTCTGGTTCAATCTGTTCCTCGCAGTCACCTCCAAATTTATACCAGGTGATCACATCTTAAGACACTGCTTAAAGCAAAAGCATTTGACAGAAAATCCTCAAGCTGTTATTAAATGCTAGTTTTATTACACCAATACAGAGGAGCAGCCTGCTAAAAAAAAAAAGATAGCTCTAGCAATATCTCTCTTCTGGCCTCTTGACTAGCGAAAAGGAAATCTATAAACTTATTACCAAGGGTTTAGATAAATTAAAATAGCATTTTCTGTTGCACCTTGCAGTTCTAGGGTCCTTGCGATAGCATTAATCTGATGAACGCCAATATAATTTGCAGCTATTGCCCAACAGAATCTGCAGTATCTCTCTATGGACAAGGTTAATGTGAACAAATCACATAAATATACATTTATATAAATAGATACTGTTTCAGTTGAAACAGCTGGGGATCTTTCATTTTCCACATTTATTTTCACAAGTGAGGATTTATGCAAAGGATCGGCAGCAGGGTGGATTTGATTTAAATCAAATTGATTTAAATCACGATTTAAATCACGATTTAAATCACTAGTCAGTAAGGCTTGATTTAAATCACTAGTCAGTAAGACTTGATTTAAATATTTTTTTTACAGAAAGACTCATTCTTGCTGGTATAATCTTAATATTTACAACCATATGAAGGTTTCATTTTTGGAATAATAAATGTTCAGAGTAGTTTTTACAGTTATATCAAAAATTACTGATTTGGTTACACTACTAGAAATACATAGACAGATAATTATGAAATTATGGTGAGGTTTAATAAGTTAACTGTTTATATTTGGACAACTTTTCTGCTGTACTTTATTGGAAGGAGAAAAATAATCATTTCTTTAATAACCATTTAAACAATTTATTTAACTAAAACAATAACATGATAGCATATGTATCCATGTTTGTTAACTGATGTGGTGAAACATTTTAAAAAAAAACTTAGACTGAGTTTTAGCACACTTGATAAACTTAAAACAAATCCTTATTTCCTGATGAATAGCCTTTGGACTACAATGTAACTTAAATAGAAGACTATATTTAGAAAGATTTTTCCTCCAAAAGCATTTTATTTTAAAAATCCAATTTAAATCAAAAAAATCCGATTTAAATCAAAAAAATCCGATTTAAATCAAAAAAATCCGATTTTTCTGATTTTTTTAAAAAAATCATCGATTTTTATCCACCCTGATCGGCAGGTAAGCAGATCCAGGGCCCTCTGTGATACACTTTTCCTTGTCGCCAGTGCTATTTTTCTAGAGAAAGAGGTGCCGGAACTCACCACGAACACCTCCCTTGTTTTCTTATAATGGCGATGGAGCCCACCTGAGAGGTGCCGGAAATGAGTTCCAATGAGTTCTGGCTGAAAAAAAGCCCTGCTTGTTGACAATTCAGACACAAAGGGGGGCGGGGTGTGGAGCAGCAGGAAATCATGTGATGCTCAGAGTCTGTGTCAATCCTGCAGGAGAAGTCAGGAAAGAGGAAGCTAATACTTAGGGCAGTGATAGCTAACCTTGACACTCCAGATGTTTTGGGACTACAACTCCCATCATCCCTGACCACTGATCCTGTTAGCTAGGGATGATGGGAGTTGTAGTTCCAAAACATCTGGAGTGTCAAGGTTAGCCATCACTGAGACATCTTCTGAGTCCATGTTATAGGGCAGGGCTCTTTGACATTACTTATGAGGGCTGTTTTTAGAGTTGATTGAGGAAGAGCTTCAGCTGAAGGACTTGGACATTATGGCTGCCATCTGTGAGATGGCTGCAGCCATATTCTCTGCATGCCTTTTTGGATGACTGCTCAGGGTGCCAGAGCTTTAAAACCCCAATAGGCTGTATGTGGAAAGAAGGGCAACTACAGCAATAAGGGATTCCGGGAAAATGGCGCTAGTGAAAACTCCCTCTCTCCTTCGTCTCCGTGAGTAAGATCGCTTATAAAACAAAAATTAGGCTAATTAGGCTGATAAGGTGCCTGAGAAGTGTCTCAGTCTAGAACAGCAATAAGGCTACCAAGCAGCTTCATTTTGGGAGTGCTGTGTTTTACTACCCAAGTAAGTTTTAGAAACAAGTGGTCATGTGCGCTATTCTTCAAGATTATTTGCGGGCCCTTGGGAAACGCCAGTTTAAAATTTGATTAGGAGGTGCTTCAGTTCCTAGAGGCAGAAGGTGCAATATCTTGTGAGCTTCTGCTTGATTGCCCAGAGAAAATGAGCAAAGTTCCATTGTGAGCATTATGCCTCCTGGGCTCCATTACTTAATGTACACATTGAAGTCTGGTGCAGGAATACAGCGATCTTGAAACACTTTGTATAAATAACCTACAAGCAACATCTTGAAGGGATAAAGGCTTACAAGATACTTAGAAACACAATTTCCCCTGCGAAAAACAGAAGTTTGTCCTCTCACTCCCACGCTAATTTTTTTTTTTATTTTTTTTTTGGCAAGCACCTTAATTTCAGGCGCTGCCATAAGTTCTGACAACGGGAGCACTGGAATAATCGGAAAGCACACTTGAGGGTCCCCACGCGGAAAACATTTGGCACAAGCAGTGTGTGGATGTTTTATGCTTGCTGTGTGCAGAACAGAAAAAGCTCATCAGATGGCCAGGCAATTAGGGAATCATAGCAAGCACAATTCCCCCACAGCTAAAAGCAAAGCTAAAAGAACAGACGTAATTCTAGCTGATTTTTACGGCTATGTCAGGGACAACAGCTCCGTCAGCCTCGCTTTGTATCATCACAGTACCGGTATGTGCCTTCCTCTGATTTTCAGCTGCCACCAACTCACCAGGAATGCCTTCAGAACCTCATAGTAGCGTGTATAGTAGACTTAGGCATGAGATGGATGCCAGTGCTAGAGACAACTGTCTCTCTCACTGACAGTTTACTCCAACTGACACTAACCTCCAGCCAATCAGTCTGCTGTCACCCAGACCAATCAGATTGAATTTACCTGATCCAGGCCCCATCTAATAAGATTTTTAAGCCATCATCTCTCTCTCCACTGTCAGAACCTGTCATCTGATCTACCGCTGCACAGGCTTGCAACATTTTTAATAATACACAGCCTCAAACCTTTAAAGTCACAGTCACACAACAGCCCCCCCCCTCAAAAAAATAATAATAACATGAACATAAACATATATGCAGTGTTCCTCCACAGACTACATGGTGGCTTACTGGCGCATGATCTGTGTTTTTAGAAACTCTTGGATTCAGTATATTGACCAGCATGAGACAGAAGGAACACTGTTTAATAGTCTGTTATTAACATAATGGCTTCCCACCACAGTTACAATATTAGGCACCAGGCAAAAACATTCCTCTTCTCCCGGACCTTTGGCTAATTAAACAATCTATGGCTGTTTAAACTGTGGAGGGGGCATTGCTTTTTTTGTTACTAGTTATGTATTTTTGTGTTTTGATATTGTAAAGCTCCCTGTGATCCTTGGATGAAGAGTGGTATAGAAATGCATGATTGTGGCTTTGCAACTAGAATGAAAGATGTGCATACCTAGAAACTGAAGGCTGGCTCAGCTGTCATCTTACCCTGCCTCCCCTGCTCAGGCAAGCTAGCTCCCTTTTTTTGTTTTTAAAGGCAGCACACAGGCATTCATATGTTTATCCATTCGGTCATTGCCTAATTCATTTTTAAAAATTGTTCAAAGTACAGAATTGCTCCAGGCAAGGGTTTTTGGTGACATCATGGCTCAGGGGGCCAACCAGAACCAGGCATTTGTTTATTCAATTATTTTCAAAAAATATATATGCCACTGTTTAGCTAAGACGTTTCCAGAGTAGTGAACAGTATTATAATTAAATATGATGCAATAAAATGTAATAAAAGAAATTCAAACAAGACAGAAAACAACCAGACAAAACAATCACAGCAGAGATGGGGGGGGGGGAACCTGGTAAACAAAAACAAAATGGCGGAAAGCCAAATCAATCAATTAAAATCATCTAACTGACACTCTAAAATGCTGTACTTTGCCTACTATATGCATACAGTATTGGAAGCTTAGATCTGAATTGACTTTGTCCCTATGAACTTAAGGGGACCCACTTGCAACTCAGATAACGCCTATCTTCAAAATCCCACAATTGGTTCCATTTCTTGGTCACAATACTGACCAAGACAAAAAAAAGGCAGAGATCATTCTCTCATACCAACGTGCCTCCCTTGATTCAGTTCTTTCCTTTCCTACCTCAGCAACCTGGCATCTGACTCCAGACGCTGTCTTAGTTCCTGGCAGGCCCAAAAAGGATGCTTTCCCTGTAAGTCAAGATCTAATTTAGTCTCTTTGAAAATGTTACATGGCCATTTAATGATGCAGAGGAGGGAAACAGAAATACTAACAAGATATTCATTTCCTCTGTTTTTTTTCTGATCTAATCTAGCCGTCAGGAAATATGGAAAATCATGGTAATGTGTGGGTTTTGCTGTTTGTATTCCAAGCATCATATGCTTCTCAGCTTTGGTTTTTAGCATGGTACAGATGAGGTAACCCACACATTAACAACCATTGGATACAGCCCTATATTTCTTGCCATGCAGATTGATTTGTCTGTTATTGAGCGAACTCAGGATCCATTGACCGTGGCTGGAATGGAACATACAGCCTTTGATTTGGATCTTTAATTCATCTTATGCTCTATACCAAAGGTAGCCTGTGAAAATTGCCTCTTGAATATGCTGGGCTCAGGCTGCTAAGGGCTATGTAGATCATTATTTCCACTTTGGAATCAATCCAGAACGCAACAGGGAACCAAGGCAGCCACTGAAATGATGCTTTCCCACCTAGGCTTGTAGTAAAAATTTGAGTAAGACTTCATTGGAGAAAAATGTTACGGTAGAAGGAGTCCCAGGACTGCCCGTTCTCGTATGTACAAACATAAACTATGGAAAAGAAAGGGGCAAACTTGCTGCAACAAGACTGGAGAGAGGAGGTAGACCCCAGACATTTAGAGGCACTCTCTGATATCTCCCAAGCTTCATCGCTGAAATGGGGGGGGGGCCTTACTTTTTATTTGGGCTAAAATTCAGAAAGGGAGTAACTTCTTGTTTTGTATTTTTAAATGCTTATTATTCTCAACAGAGCAAGGGAGAACAACAAAAATAAGCAAGCTTATGTGCTTGATTCCTTCACTGGATCAAGACCCATGGTCTCAGATGTGGATCCAGTTGCTCCACTTGCATGGTGCAAGTTGCATTCCAAGGGAAAGGGATCTAATGTGCTCTCCATCCATGCGATATAGATCTCCATCCAGTCTCAGAGATTTGCATGTGCCAGTTCAGAGCCGTCTGCAGTATTTTGATGCTTAGTGAACTAGTCAACACATCTGATAAGTATGGCCTCATCAACACGTGAACATTAATAGTATATTTGATAGTGGCATCACAAGACTGAACAGACCAAGGAGAGGTTTTCACCAGAACACTTCACAATCCAGTTTTCTCTAAAGATCTGTAATTTCTTAGGTGGTAAAATGTCTGAAGTTTCGTCAGGCTCAAGAGAGCTCAAAGGGGCTGAGATTAGGCCCATTGCAACCCTCTAATCAGTGTTTTCAAATGACTGTTTCCTAATAAATTTAATGTTGTGGGGTTGTTTTAAAGATGTTGCTTTGTTGCTTCTTTTTAACCACTCTGGGCTCCTTGGGGAGGAAGAGCAAGATGTAAATTTAATAATAAATACCGGTAATTTCTCTTCTACCTTCTTTGCTAAAATGCAGAGTACAATCTTCTGCATCTACCAGGCTTTGGATGTGGGAACATGGTAAAAGTGGAGACAATCTCCTCGAGGGATAAGTATGTTACTTTAGTAGCCCATTTGCATCTGTTTAAGTCATCAAGTCCTCATGTTTTTATTTCTAAGTCCATTTTTTGCCCATATGTCCACCCACCCACCCCATTCAAGAAGAGCTCGGAGTTGTGGATTTGGCAAATCCAACAGCCAGTTCTGTTGTTCTAATTCATAAGGATGCCGATGGGCCTGTGGGATATGGTCAGCAATTTGAAGAAAAACCACAGGAGGGTTCTCTTTGGTTGATTTATGGCAACCTGTCATGATTACGATACATACACAGAATGACTGTGATATATACCAGAGTAAAGTGATGCTTCTAGAAGCGAAGAAGAGAGGGAGATTGGTCTGTTGGGCAAGCAGAAATACCGGTACTTGTTCTAATGAAAGAATCAGAAGAGTGCAATTTTGAATTCTGCCCACAGTGTTTATTTTTGTCACCAGCTAGTTCCTTATTTTGATGGAGCACTGATTCCAACTCATCTCTGGTCAGCCACATAGGCCAAGTTCACAGGCACTGAAATCCTACCACATGCAGACAGTTGTGTAAAGAAAGTACAGTAACAGCAAATCTGATGGACCACACAGCTTTCTACTAGTGATTTGTGTAAGAGTTGCCATTTAAAAATGTGCCTGAAAAGCAGCTTTTCATGGTCAGCGGCATCTATAGAGGGGAGCCTGGTCAATTTTTAAGAAGAGAAGAGTTTTGAAATGAATTAGGGTGGTGGCAGCGTAAATAATTTATTGAAATCAGAATAAAACTGTCTGCTTAGAGCAACTTGTCAAAAGGCACAAATATAGGAGTGCAGAAAGCTAGCCCTGCCAGGTAGCTTGCTACAGATGACATCATAAGAAGGCAGGGAATAGGTGAAGGCAGAGGCTGGCGTCTGAATGGCACAGGAAGACTTTTTAAACTACTGGTGCTAATGAGGGCTCATTGCTGGGTTCTGTGTTGTGTATCAAAGGACCTTGGAGAAGCACTATGTTGAGCAACGTAGGGAAATAAGAGGAGATGTGGAGGTCATTTGAGGTGGAGAGTTATCAGTGTAAGATATCTTTTATTGAGCCACATTATCAAAGCACTCAACATGCTGGACATCAGAACTCATTGGACGGCAGCTAAATCAAACATTTGCATGATAAAACAAATTGGCATGTTATTTATAAACAGATGCCAACTCAGTCCAAAGAGGTGTGCTCTGGTGGATGTTCACTCCTCAAGATGGGAGTCTCCCTAAGCTCATCCAGTGTCCAGCAAAATAAATTCAAACAAGAATTTGACTGATAAATAAGAACTGGCTATGACTAAAAGCATTCTTACACATTTGTCCTTAATGATGACATAGTTAGATTCAGTAGTCTATTTAGAACAATGTCATATATTTTCCACCTTCAAAGGAAGCTCTATTATTAATTGAAGAACTTAGGGCAATAAAAGCACAGAGATACAAAACATAGCTGGATATAATTCATGTGGAAAAAAGAGATGCAGAGACAAATTCCCCAAGTTTCAGTTGTAGGGATCATTGTACATATTAGGCTTTAGTAGTTGCTTTACATTACCTATTTTAGACAAAAAAAAAAAGATGGGATGCAAAATGATACAAAACAAAATACTCAGGAGCGCAAACAAACTTACACTGAGGACCTGTTGCACTTGGAACAAAGGGAGCAGAGCCAATGGAATTAATTGTCCTAAATTAGTCTTGCACATTACTTTTAATGGGTCTGCTCTGAGTAGGACTAATGTTGCATACAATCCACAGGAAGCTATCTTCCGCCAAATCAATCTGGTATAAGTTTAGTACTGTCTACTCTAGCTGAGAGTGGCTCTCCAGGGTCAGACATCAGATACACACCATGAATTTAAAGTACATTTAAAGGAGATTATTTGCCCCAAAGAATCCTAGAAACTGTAGTCTACCCCACACAGAGCTACAATTCCCCTGCATTCTTAACGAACTACAGTTCCCAATATTATTTTAGGGAAAGTCATGTGCTTTAAATGTATGCTGGGTATGCTTTGAAAGCATGGTGTGGATCTCCCCACTGGCTAAGGTCTTCCTCATCACTTTCTCTGTGTTTACATATTAAGCACAGGGATAAACTACTCTCTGTTTTACACTACCGTATATTCCGGCGTATAAGACGACTGGGCGTATAAGACGACCCCCAACTTTTCCAGTTAAAATATAGAGTTTGGGATATACTCGCCGTATAAGAAATACGACCCGGTGTATAAGACGACCCCCGACTTTTGAGAAGATTTTCCTGGGTTAAAAAGTAGTCTTATATGCAGGAATATACAGTAGTTTTAACTGCCAAAGTTTTTCTTAAAAGGATCCAAAGGACTGTAGTTTGGTTTGCCAAGAATGACATGTTAGAGATCCCTAACAATGTCCCACCACTTCTAAACTTCAGTTCACAGTACTGTATACCCAAAGAAGAAGAAAATGACCAGATTAAGTGTTTAGTGTAGATTTGCCTCTTGTATTTTTCACACGTTGTTCTTTAAAGAAGAAAGGCATTGAGCCACTTTGAACATTCCAGTTTTAGTGGAAACACCATGCAGTTACTGTAGCTCTACAGTGTGCATGCCCTAAAACTGTAGAATGGGAATCAGCACTGTGTCTGCCTTCACCCCTACTGCTTACTGCTTTGCTTGCTGTATGGTAAACGGAAGCAAATAATGCAGATATTGACCAATTAATCCTTGCAAATCACTGTCCAAAGATAAAAGTATTACATAAAAGCTAAGTATTATGAACTAAGACAGGGCTAATGCTGGGATTGAAAATGTCGATTTTCAATCATCTGTATCCTAGGTAATCCTGGGATTTATAACACAGATGTGTGAGGTCTGGTGTTTTTGTTTTTTTTAAAAAGAGGAACATACCAGTAATTGAGGGGAAATAGAGATGGAATTAAGTAAGTTCCTTTCCACTGGTTCACAAGAAAATGAGAGAGAGAGAGAGAGAGAGAGAGAGAGAGAGAGAGAGAGCACAAAGCCATTGCAATTTGTCTCACTTCCTAAAACCACTAGTTTTATTAGTAGCTATGGGATGTCCTCTAGATTTAAGGAAGAGCCTGAGTTATGAATGCTCTCTTGCTCTTAGCTCCAGTGAAGGGAGAAATCAGCAGCATCAGAGAGAGTAAGATAACCGAATAGGGAAAAGTTAGGATGAAATTGGACAACATTTAAATGCATGTAACAGATCAAAGAACTTTTTTAAAAAATAAAAAGAGAGAGAGAAACTGAGGTGGCAGGGCAGGTATGGGGAAGTGATGAGTGTTTAACCCATTTTCCACCCACTGCTCCTCTGCTCCAGATCCGTTGTCCGGTTCCAAACACATCTTGGCAAGCACACATTTAGGAGAATAATAGGAAGAGAAAGGAGGAGGAGGAGGAGGAGGAGGAAGTGTGGCAATTCCACCCCAAAAGCATGCAGTTAGCCCAGGAGGCTGGAGAAAATACTAGTTTGAAAGGCATTTATACACATCTTGCTGTTAATTGTTCATTTGGCCCACACTTTTTGTCCAACACTTTTCAATGTGTTTCCCTATCACTTTCCTAACTGCAAAATGTCCAGTGGGGTGGTTGTTGTTGTTTCAAGTGGTTTGGTGGTGCTAGGGTGACAGCTTGCTTTAAATCACTTTAACGTTACAAAACTAGAATTACAGTACGCGCCTGAATTCCCCCCCCCCCCCCCGCAAATTAGTAACACTCTGGAGGCACTCTGTCTTTTTGGGTAACGGGGTCACAAACATAATTGACCTATACATACTGAGCTATACCATTCAGATTGCAGGCAGGAGGAACTCACCAGATTGAATGTTCCTCCATACAAAGACCATAAATAAAGTTAAATTCTGTAAGTTTCTCTGGACATGTTTATACTGAAGTACAATGTATGTATGCATAAAATATATGTATGCCGGGGTGAAGCTAGGTAAAAACACAATCTTAAAAGCCAAAAGATTCACACAAATAAAAAAGAACTTCACCTGGCACTTGGGGGTGGGGGAGAGAGAGAAAGAATCCATGCCAGATGATCACCCCTGAAGAAAGTATTCCAAAGTTGGGGGGCCACAACTGAGAAGGCACAAAACCATGAAAAGGAGGAGAAGATTAGGAATAAATAAAAAGAGAAAAAATTCTTAAATGTTTCATTTGGCAAAGAAGGAAGCCAATAAGGAGAATTGCCTCACAAGTTCCCAGAGCCCTAGGTCTGAGGTTTTTCACTACTGGTGTATAGGACTGCAGCTTTAGTTATTTCAGTGCTTTTTGTATAATAAATACAGTTATTATTGCATCTATGCTTATAGGCATTAATCTGTATCAAAATTTGCATTTGAAGAGTGTTTTCTGGAGGCATATCTCGAATTAATCCCCATTGTCCTACAGGTCTCAAATTATGCCAAAGCTATGCTCAATAAATACATAAATACATTCTGGCATTCATGATTTACCTGGTGAGATTCTGAAGGAGCTGCTGTTGGAACTGTTAATGGATGGACATTCAGATATAGGAACTTATTTCAGAATAAAAGTGGTTTTAGATACAAATTGAGGCTGATTTACATGAGATTATTCAGCATTCTTGACAGAATGCTAACAGATTTACCCCCACACAGCAATTCAAATGCATGCAGTGCTTTCCATAACGCAAAAAACTGTCTCAGGTACAAAGATAGAGGTAAAAACAGACATGATATACGGTATAAAGTGATCGCAACAGTAAGGCTCTGTACAAAACATACATTTAAAGTATATTCCACCTCCACCCTCCAAATAATCCTGGGAATTATAGTTTACTCCTATCAGATCTACAATTCCCAGCACCCTTAACAAACTACATTTCCCAGGACATTTTGTGGGAGAATGTGCTTTAAATATGTGTTGTATGTGCAGTTTAAGAGCCTTGCATAGCAACTTGCATTACAAATGTAATATGGGTCTGTTCCTAGTCTTACATCTTCCTTTGTTGGTTATATGGGATGTCTCTCTCTCTCTTTTCTACAATGCAGCATGTATGGGTTAATATGTTCATTCTTCACCTTACCTCTCTCCCCCAAAAAATAATAATAATAATAATATAATGCAAAACAGATTATATGAGAAGTGGGTTGGAGATGTTACGGACAGTAGCCAGTAGGAACTACACAGCTGCACCACGCTGAAACCCTGCAGAACCATTTTTGTTTGTTTACAAGAACTTGTCCCAAAGCAAGGGGGAATGTACATTTTCTTAGGAAACACCACTCTGAAAACATTGTGTCTGTGTTCCCCTAGAAGTTTATTTGTCATGCCAAACTAACTAGAACTAGATCTGAGTGCTGATGAAGTCAGTCCATTACATTTCCTGTTTCCCATCCCACTTATAGCCTAGCTTTGTGACATCATTATGGATTTATTTTTCAGACAGCCTGAATACAATCTCCTGTTTGCAAGGAGAATGACAAAGGCTACAGATCTCCCTCAAGGCTAAGATTCGCATTTTTCAGTGGCTCCTTGACAACAGAAATAATTGCTTTTCATTTTAGGAGCATATGGTGGGATGGAGGCACAGCTGGTTCACTTGCTATTTCCAAGTTTTGGGGAAAGGAGGAGGTGGAGAAGTAATTCTCCATTCCTATTATTTGTCAGGATCCCAGCCTCCAGCAGGGATCTGAACACAGACTCTAAGCTTGAGAGACAGTGCATGACTATGGTCTTGCAAGTTCACCTGCAGGGAGGCCTAGTACTGCTAACAATAGTACCCAGTGCTTTTTTGGTGAGGGGGTTTAAAAAATGAGGTTCCACTACCAAATATTGATAAAAGTCCTGTGGGTGCCAGCACAAAATGGCTGCCAAAGGCAGCAAAAAGAAGTGCTGGTACCAGTGAGTACTCTCACAAAATAAGCAGTGCGAGTACTCAAAAAATACCAGTCAGTACTGATTAAAGGCCTAGTAACAGAGACCTTCTGTGTAGGTGCCTGAATCCCTTGAGGAACAGTACACTATATATCCAAAGCTTCATTTATCTCCCTGCTTTCTTACCACAAATGTCAATGGATCCATCAAGATACTACAGGACAGTAACTAGTGAGGGCCCCTCAGACTGCCATTACTTTCAGGTGGGATTCAATCACACCCTACCAAATTCAGTTAAAGCTGGTATGGAGCTCTTGGGAGGGGCTGTGTGTCTCATGTAGCCACCAATCAGCTGTGCAGCAGATGCATGAATGAGGAAAGCCAAGCATCATCTGCGTGATGGGCTATTTGCTACAAACAACATTAACATTCATCAATTTTTGGAGCAGCTAGAAAACGGAGTTCTTGCCACGCTCACTAAAAAGTTTTGAATAAAGACTCTTGGAAGCAGAAGTCCATGGTGATGTGCTACTTCTTCCTTGATGATAGACCAGAGAAAAGGATGGCTGCCCCCATGTCCCTGTGGGGGCAGACAGCTTTCTTCTGTATGTTTTTGTGAGGCTACTCCAAGTAGCTAGAAATTGTATTTTTAAAAGGCCACAGTAGCCTTGTGCTTTGTTTTTGAATTACATTTTTAAAGTGCAGAATTTTGCTTTAAAAATCCACACTGTCATTCAAAGTAATGGAGTTACTAGTTTACTTGTATGGAAAGGAAACTAAGTGGACTAAGACCATTCCATTAATCCTCTCTCAGAGAGGGAACATATTAAAAGAGATTGGAACATTCTAGTTCTGAAGACCTTGACAACACCAGGGCCGTCTTAAGCATATCTGGGGCCGTGGTGCAAAGCTCCCTCCGGCGGCGCCTCCCCCCCCCCCCGTTTCCCATAGTTGTCCACTTTTTTTAGGGAGGATGGCACTGCCAGCAGGGCTGGAGGAGGCGGGCAGCGGCTGGAGGGCTGCTCCTCTGGCAGGGAAGAGGCGGAGGCTGGACGCTGCACCTCCCGGCTCAGTTGGCCACTTCGTGCCGTGGTGGCCACAGCAGACGGAGGCTCCGGGTACGGCGCTGCTTCGGCATGGCATGACGCAGGCAAGCTAGGGCGACGAGCTGGTGCCGGGAGGCGCCGCGTCCAACCTGCGCCTCTTCCCTGGCGCCCTCCAGAACTTGGCGCCCTGGCACCCCGCACCACTAGCCTCTATGGGTAAGACACCCCTGAACAACACCATCCTAAAACCATCCAAGAGCCTTGCAAGGGATGCTTGCCTATTCATCCTTCCTTGCAAAGTGAGACAAGAGAGTTTTTAAAAAAAGAAAAAGTCAAGGGAGTCATTATTCCTCATCCACCTTCCCTTCTGGTCTTGCTTTTAATAGTAGCCTGACACAAATAAATTAAGCATGTTAAGGTTTTCCTGACATGGGGATAAAGTGATGAGAAAAATTTCACCTGCTGAGTTTTTCAGACCAGGCAGGAAGAGGATTAGAAACAAAAATAGCCACACACTTGATGACACTAGGATCAGTTGTGACCGAGAGGCAGAGGGGATAAATGGGCTGAAATGTGATCCTGCCTGGTCCCTAGAAGTATTGGACATGTCTTTTATGGCCTCCTTTCTCGTCGGCTACTGGATTCTTCTACTGAAGATGCATGTATGGCTTATTTCACTGAAGGCAATGCTATGCTTGACTTTTTTAAAAAAAAAGTTGGAGGGTTCATTTTAAAGTTTCTACTAACCATTTTTGTAAAGGATTCTTTTTCTATACTTCTACAGATTTTTGTTGTTGGTGTGTGTGTGTGTATGTGTGTGCAACATACCCTATGTTTTGACAATAAATGTGAGTCTGTTTCTGCACAGGAGTCACGTGTGTTCAAACATACATTTATATACAAGGGACATCAGAATGTACATATATTTGATTTATTTCATAAAATTTATATAGCACTTGGTTGTGGGGTGGGTGGGGAACCCTCAAAGTAGTTTAGGTATGCAAGTATGCATGTATATGTGCATATGGTTAGTAGGAAAGTGAAATAATTATCATCTCCCTTCTTCCAAAGGGCTGCCTCCAAAATCTTCCTGAATCCAAGACCCGCCTCTTTCTGACCCAGTCAGTCAGATTCTCACTGACCTCACCATGATTCCTGCTCAGCAGAGGACATTTCCTTACCTGGATTTTCTGAAGAAGTTGTGTTCATCAGGCCTCTGAATGTTGCCTTGATTTCTAGTTCCTTCTTGGAGGCCAGGGAATGGACTTTGCACTGCCTGCAGCACATCTTGAAGAGGTTGCAAAGCCTTTTCAACCTAGGACAGAATGGAGAGAAAGTGAGAAACTGGCTTGTAGTGTCTGCACTGAACTTTGGGGGCCTTGACACCTCCAGGATATGCTGTCATGAACATCTTGTGGACAGAAATAGGACCCAACCGGAAGATTTTGCAAAAGACCCTCCAAAACACTGAGGGTCACCTTTCTGTAATTACACCCACAAAGGCAACAGGCAATCCACTTTATCTGAAGCATTTAAAATGGTCCTAACTAATGGTATTAATACTCTTAATATTCACTTTTATAGCTTCTGGTGGATTGTGCTGCTTTATTTTTTGTTTCTGAAAAAATTCTAGACCGCCCTTCATTCAGTGGATTCTAGTACAGTTTCCAAGTATAACAATACAATATATGACATCTTCTTCTCCACCTGTTCACTGTATATGCTCCAAAAATCTTGTACCTAACTGACTGCGTACTCCTCCCTCTACCAAGACATACAGAGTAGATTCTGCTGACCCAATGAAGAAACAAGAATCTCAAAAGCAAAGGACTAGACCAGGGGTAGGCAACCTAAGGCCCATGGGTCACAAGCGGCCCACTGGGGTCGTTTAACCGGCCCCCGAGCCGCCCCCGAACTGAGCCGCCCGTTCAGCGAGTCCCCGTGCACTGCGCTAAACCGGCGCAGTGCGGCACAGGGACTCGCTTCCACTGCGCCGGAAATCGCGTCTTCGCAGACGCAGATGCCAGAAATCGCGGGCACATGCGCTCAGGCGCACACGCGATCTGGCCCACGGAGGGATCTCCACTGGAGTGAACCGGCCCAGGTGAGGTAAACCTTGCCGACCTCTGTACTAGATGCTTCACTCAACCATTTAGTTACAATTTAGAATACATCACCTATGGCAGACCAGCCAGCCAGGCACTCTGTTTAAACTGGGCCTGTTTCTCATGATGACATACATCATCATGATATTATGGGTTTGTGGGAGGCCAGATTCCCCTAAATTCCTGGGTGCCAAATCCTCCCCATAATACCTGGATTTAGTATCAGTTAGACTTAATCAAGGTTTGGTTAAACTTTGCCCAACACAGAAACCCACTAGGTAAAGGAGAGTGTGGTCCCTTCTTTGTTGGGTGCTAGTGAACAAAGGCAAAGGCCAGCTTTAGAGTTTCAACTTTGGATGATGTTGGTTGCGGGGAGGTTCTTGGGGTTGGAGAGCTCCATGTGAGCTGGAGATGACAAGACTGGAAATAAGAGACACAGAGGATGGCTTTTTGTTGTCTTTTGAACCCAATGCTGCCCTTAAGGGGGAAGCCAGACCCTCATAGGATGTGAATGCCCTGCAATCACTCCATCTAGCTGCAGGTTGTATATATGTGTAAATAAAACCATATATCATTAAAACAACCTCTGCTGTGCCTCATTGTCCCAAAAGGAAACACGGACCCTGGAAATCACACCTCCAACCCCTGGAATCTCACACCACTTCTGGAGATTGGGGTGGCATGAATACTAGAACACAGACCTGATCTCCATTGCCTTTTGGCTCATAAATATGTGATATTGTGGCTCCTGGTTAAAAAATAAATAAAAGCCTTGAGGATTGAGGAATGTAGGAGATTTGCAGCCAGGGCATCTCCAGATATTAGGAGGCTTTTGGGCAAGATGCCTCCTCCTGTCACCGCCCACTCTGGGCCCAATTCTCAGTTCTGCCTGGGGAAGTGGAAGGGAAGTGATTAAGCAGCTGCTGTTGCTCCTTCTAGACCAGAGGAAGAGAGAGCAGGCAAGCAGGCAGCAGTGGGGACAGGAGAAGCATCTGGATTAGGGTGCTCCAATGGATAACCATGGTCCTGAGAATCCTGGCCTCTGGTTCGGGGTAGCAAGCCAAAGTTGCCATCCTTTGCACACCTACCTAGGATTAAGTGTCAATGAAATCAGTAGGACTTAACTTCTCAGTAGATGTGCATGGGATCTCACTTCTAAATGTCCTCTTTAACAAGACAAGCAGCACAGAAAGAGGCATGTGTGTGCCTGTGTAAAATATAAAATATTTTGTTTAGCTGAAATGATACGGCATAAAACCGTTCCAAGCTTCATGTGTAGGAGGGTTACTGGAATCCAAAAACTAGCAGATGCCTCGGGCTTTGAGTGAAGGCAGACGTCTCGTCCGGAACTCAGCCCAGGTTTGTGGCTTTATTCCAAAGCCAGGCCCTCGTGCAGCCAAGTCTCAAAGGAAGAGACAGGGTCTGTAGCATGGAAAATCTAAGTTAAAAGGTAATAAGACGTGGATTATGAGTCGAGAAGTACAAAAGGTGCAGTGTGTGTGTGTGTGTGTGTGTGTGTTAGGGGTCTTGTAAGTTGACTGGTTCACAACACACATCCCAACCAATATACATAATTTCCAGGTTGTTCACAAGTGCACTGTGTGATGGTTTAAATAGTAAAGTCTGAACATAGACAATTTGCCTATTCTGATTGACAGTGGCTCTCCAGGGTCTCAGGCAGGGTATTTCTCATCACCTCCTTCTTGATCCTTAAAGAAGAAGAAGCAGTATCTGTATGGTCCTTATTTAACTGGAGATGCCAGCTGAACATGGGTTCTTATGCAGGCAAAGGGCTCTGCCATTGAACATAGCCTCCTCCTCAACCTGTTATGCTAATCATTACAGATGGATGTACAAAGCTTGTTGATCTTGATAGTATGTGGGAAACAAAGCAATGAGCTCTTTATGGCAACTAGATCCATATTTTCACTAAGTGCATTAGTAGTAATAAGGGTCAGACTTGCTACAGAGGCACCAACAGTGGCTGGGAGCTGAGGGCCACCAGTATGCATCCCTTCATTTTAAAAGGTCATTTTTAAAATGCATTTCTCCTTGGGAAAACACAAAAGATGGGTAATATGCCAGCCCTCAACATACCCACAAGATTGAGGGCAAGAGTTAGCTTCTTAGAATGTGCCTTCAGGTGATTTCAGTGCCTGTGAATGAATACCTAATGAACCCGTAAAAATAATAGCTTGTCGTCTGCACCAAAGCACTGGCTCCTGTCCACTGCATTTCATTTCCATGGATTAACTAAGCAGGTCCTTTGAAAGAGAAATATATTGTTTTATTATTGCTTTGTATCATTGCTAAGCAAGTTCTCCTTGTACCTTCCTCTGAATCATTTCGCAATAACAACTACTGAAGTCACTACACTGGAATAATAAATCTCATATTTAATTGCTCCTAGTTCAGGAACAGACTAAAAGGTGATCAATGAAAACTGGCACCCAGGAAAACTAGCACCCCTTTAAAGCAGGAATGGGGAACAATCGGGCCCACAGGCCAATCCTAGCCTGCCCACCTGCCAAATTTGGCCTGCAGTGCCAATCCTGATACGGATCTGTCCTGTGGCACCAAAAAGGCTCTCCACCCCTTGCTTTAAAGCTACATCTGATCTAGTTTACCACTCCTGCTTTCAACTGTTCTTTTGTTAAAGAAATCCTAGGAAAACATATTTGTCTAACAATATATAACACCTGGATCTAATTCCCCATCTTTGTCTATCTGGTCAAGTCCAACTTCACTGAAGCATTCTAAACCATCTTTTTATCAATTAAGTGAGACAACTGAGTTCACCCTAAATTGCACCCTGCAAATTTGCCTCCTTTGCAAAATGTTTAGTAGCTCTTTGCTGCATAGTTCAGTGCCTTTGCTTCCAGATTCGTTGGATGCTGATACATTAGGCTGAATGAGGCACTGCCCCATCAACCTCAAGTCTACCCTCAGCCAGCCCCCCACATGCACCCACAACTGTCTGTCAACTGCCTCTTTCTTCAACTCTGGTGGAATCTAGACACATAAAAAAAAAGTTGTGAAAATGCTTAAAAACACACACACACACACACACACATTTTGAAAAATATATTGAATTTGCCATAGCTCACCATCGCCATCTAGTGTCACATTTGTATAATTCACTTTACAACACACTTAAAACATTCTATTTGCAGCTGTATAGCTGAGTCCTCAGCATCCCCCTAGTATATCTCAGCATTGCAGGAAGGAGGATGGCGTGGCGTGTAACAATATGTTTACACTGGGATGTCTCTTCTCCCCAGAAAAGCAGAAGGAAAACAAGACATGAAGTTCCCATCATGAAGGCTCAATACCAATTCTTGTTTGTCTGACAGGAACAGCTCAGATTAGCTACTGACTCTTCCCTCCCTGTCACAGTCAGTGCTATTAGATATGCCAATGACTTTGCATCAGCTACCCACAGAACTGTTTTGCCAAAGTTCAGCAGTATTCCATTCATTTCCTGAAATGTAGTCACCCAATGTTGGGTGGAGATTGGATTGTGTGGGAAATGTCACGCATTCTCATGCTGAAGCAGCAAAAACTCTTGCCTGACTTCCTCCTTTTGCTGGCAGTCAGAAGCTCACATGACCAAGCTTGGGGGCTTTCATGGCAGGATAGTGGAACTCTGTTCTGGATACTTCCCCATACATCTTTGTCTGTGGCTGGAATGGCTAGTAAGAAAGCTTCATACCACAACTTTAGGTGTCAGGCAAAAACATTCCTCTTTAACCAGGCCTTTGGCTGAGTGACATCCAATGCCGTTTGAAAATGTATTGGGGAGGGGGCGTTATTGGGTTGTTTTTGCTTTTATTTTGTATTTTGTGTTTTTATACTGTGATTTTATGTTGTAACTGCCCTGAGACCTGTAGGTATAGGGCGGTATACAAATTTAATTAACAACAACAACAGCTATCATTATTATTATTATTATTATTTATGTCACTATGCCTTATTTGCACTGTCAAATGTTCTGGCACTAGCCAAAGTAATGGGTTGGGGGGGGGGACTCAGGGTCACTCATCCCCAGAACACGATCCAGCTTTCACACACACACACCAACCACACATTTAACACATGTGAGAAGGAAGTCTACTAACAAACTTACATAGAACTCCTCTACATAAGAGGAGAGACAATCATGATTTCTCCCTCCATGGGGGGAAAAGAGGGTCAGTACATATGTAAGGCCCCTTCTTGCACTTGCCAAATATGTGATCTGTTTGCATGGGGTAAGCTGGCATGCATGGCATAGATAACCCAAGCTGCTCTGTGCCTCCTAATACATTCTTTCAATACTGTACGTGAGGACGTTTTTGTGAGCTACCCTAGCATGCAACTAACCATGGAGAAAAGTTAATGCTGCAAACCATTCCTGCAGCTGCAGCCATAATTAAACTAATCAGCACAAACCATCCGTTGCCATCTCTGAGTCCCATCATCATTTGCCACTTTGGGCATGCAACCTAAGATAGAGACAAAGTTCGGGATATTATTTCTGACAGTGATCTCTCTGCCAAGGGAATTTAAATCCACTAAAATGAAATCAATCCACAAAACGAAACATAAAACTGATAAAGCAGCACCACTAGCCTTATGAATTGTCCTTAACACAGCTATATCTTTCTGAATCCCATATGCAAGTTCAAGTGTAATGTTGTAAAAGTGGCTCCTAACTAAAGCTTAGAAGACATTTCTCTGATTTACAGGCATTCTATAAGCTCCTCATAATTCCTAAATGTATTGGAGAGAGAGAAAAATCTGAGCCATGCATTATCAGAAAATACATATAGGGGCATGTTCTCTTAAAGCAGGGATGGGAAACATGTGGCCCTCCAGATGTTATTGGTCTTCAACTTCCATCAGCCCCAGCAAGCATGGCCAGTGATGATAGACCATGAAAGCTGTAACTCAACATCTGGAGGTTTGCCATCCCTAGCATTCTTTGGGTTTTCCAATTAGGAGCCACAGATTTCCCTCCTCACCCCCTCCTGCATCACTCCTGCTGCTGTGCCTGCATGGGGTTGCACCCCTCAGAGCACCCCAATGTCTTGACCCTCCCCCTTTTGGCAACCAGCAATGATTGGTGGCATGATGAAACCAGGACAGCAATGTCGCTCCTTCTTCCTTCTTGTTACCTAACCACTCTGCCTTTTGACAGCCCCAGGTTGCTCTGACCTGTCCCATGGGGATCCAAGGCCATCTCAATCTGATTCAGCAGATGCTCAGATCCACCTTGATCAGCCTGATTTGGTTTAGGGTTCAGGCTTGGGCCAAATCTTGTGAACAGCTTGAATGTGAACTAAGCAAATCAGGTTGAATGCTTATCATCATATAACGGGTTTTTTGTTTGTTTGTTTGTTTGTTTGTTTAAAAAAATCTCAGTAAATATCGGACATTTATTAGAGAGAGAATTTTGGGAAACAGACTCAACTGCAAATTTTATTCTATTCTCAACACTTCCACCTCCCCCCAAATGTTATGAGTTGAAGATCCTATAAGAAGACACTAATTCATTAATTTTTCACTCTCTCCCTTACAATAAATGGATCACTCTTAAAAATTTATTCTTCTATACTTGGTGGTATTGTTAAAATCCTTTAGATTTCCCTCACTCCCCCTGCCTTAAGCTGACCACATTGCTGACTTCACAATTTAAAATAGATAATTGCATTGCTAAAAATTGTGCACTGAAATAAAAAAAATACTTCCAACCAATTTTCTCATTAAATTCTACACACATTTTTCTATATTACTTTCTATTAAACTCTATGACTAATATCCGATCACAGCCATACCTGGAGGATTTTCATTAGGAGTGGTAATAGTCTGGCATTAAATAGATCATTAGCATAATGAATGAAACCAATGGAAGCCATGAAATGTGGCATCTAGTCTTTAGCTTCATTCTCAAATCATGATTCTGTGCTTGCACCTTATAGAATAACAGCAGTAGGTCTGTATTTTTATGACACACCAGATAAAATAATCAGAGCAGCCACATCATAGACCTATAGAAATGTGTGAAGAATAGCTTTCCTTCCCTTTGCCCAGCCTCTTGCTCCCTGTATTAGGCTGTGTACCAGTAATCCATTCATATAATGTTTGTGCACTCTTAGAAAGCCTCACTGGCAAAAAGGCACAACAAAAAAGTTAATGGCATCCAAGGATTCCTTTCTTCCAGTGGAAGACACTTCCTATGTTGAATGAAGACTCAAGGTAGTGTGACTGAGCACCAAATTGGAGACGGACAGGGGCGTAGGAAGTGGGGGGCGGGGGGCGGGCCACCCCAGGTTCCATCATGGAGGGGGGTGACAAATTATCAAGGAACAATTAATGCCCTACTAGGGCGGTTCATAAAAAACTTTTTTTAAGAAAATTGCCTGCTCCAAAGGTCTTATCTTACTACACTAGGGATTATATAGCTATATATGAAATTTCATGCATATCAGTTAATATCTTGACCCTCCTCCATGAAAATAGCTGTATACTTGGACGTTTTCCTATGCCATGAAGCCTGAAATTTCAATTCAGTGGAGCACTTACTGCTCCCAACCCTAACCCTGCGGAAAGCCATCTAATTAGACTTTAATTTGATTTTGACATGTTTTTAGGAGGTAATTTAATTATTGTTTGATTTTATATCAACGTTATGTATCTGATGTTAGCCACCCTGAGCCTGACTTCGGCCGGGGAGGGCGGGATATGAATAAAAGTTGTTTATTATTATTATTACTTATTATTATTCCTTTGTAAGAAAATATGAAATAACCTAAAACCATTTTTGCAGGCAAAAAATGAAATAAAAAATAAATGGGGGGTGACAAGAAATTTCCCCCACCGGGTACCACCTGACCTTCCTACGCCTCTGGAGACGGAAAGGAATTAGTGGTATGCTACATTTCAGTACACTATCTGAGGTTTTTTTTTAATCATATTGAGAAGTGGTAAAGTAGTTGAGAACAGAGGTTTTCTGGAAAACCACTGAACATCAATGTTGTTGTCGTTGTTTATTACATGTGTCTGTCATTTTATACAAAAGCAAAAGTTTCAAAGAGAGTTAACAAGACATTGCTTCTGATTGGGCTAAACATGAAATATGCTTCCCTTAGCTTTTGAATTGTGGCTTACATTTAAAGATGATTTGACTCCCCCAGGCCATTTGTGACATCTGGGGTTTCAGGTAGGGAATCTGTCTCCCAGCCCTACCTTAGAGATGCTGGAGATTGAAACTGGGATCTTCTGCATGCAGGACTGATGCTCTCCCATGGAGCGACTGCCCTTTCTTGGCCAGACTCAAGTCAGATAGCGAGCTCCTGAGCGCAGCCTTATCCACTTTTCTCCCTATAGAAGTGTTACTGAGGGTAAATGGGCATAAGACTGTGTCTGGTCTAATTGCTAGGCAACCTAGGATGACTGTCTAGGGCAGCTGCTTTTGTGCCAGAGCAGATTATAGGGAGCGTATCTTTCTAGCTTCAAGGAACAAAGGAAGGATTGGTGGTGGGTCTAGTATGGAGAACTTGGGGGGGGGCGGAACCAGACAACAAGCAAGTGATCACAACAGATGGAAGAAAGGGGAAACAGGCAGGGAAATAAGCAGGCATGATGCCTGAACTGGGAATGTAATGACATAGCTATGAAACAGAGTGCAAATATGGCACCATTCAGGACTGGCAAGTCACAAGAATAGTGAGAGGTGGGACAAGGCCCTCCACAAT
This sequence comes from Darevskia mixta, assembly GCA_034641385.1. Classification (NCBI taxonomy): domain Eukaryota; kingdom Metazoa; phylum Chordata; class Lepidosauria; order Squamata; family Lacertidae; genus Darevskia; species Darevskia mixta. The sequence goes on from JAWWNH010000149.1 coordinate 4,779,671, forward strand.
TCAGACCCTCCACATGCCCCTATTTTCCAGGGACACTCCCAGATTTGCAGAAGCCATCCTGTTTCTGATTTGATCCTGGAATGTCCTGCTTTTCCTTAGGACGTCCCTATTTTCCTTGGCGAAATGTTGGAGGGTATGGAGTTATGCGACCCCTGAGCCAAGGAGATACATAACTCTACAACCTTTAGAAAACATCTGAATCCCTATACAGGGAAGGGTTTTTAATGCTTATTGTTTTATTATGTTTTTATATATGTTGGAAGCTGCCCAGAGTGGCTGGGGCAACCCAGTCAGATGGGTGGGGTATTATTATTATTATTATTATTATTATTATTATTATTATTAAGGAACAGGACGCCTTTATATTCATAAGAAGGGCCATGCTTTAGTATTTGTCTTGGATGCCTGAAGACTTCTAGCCCCAGAAGGAGTCAATTCCTGTGACTTTAATTCCCACGACCAGTGCTTTTTTTTCCTTTAAAAATGTTCACCATTTTATAGTTCAAATTGTGAAAAATACATAAATACATACATACATACATACATACATACATACATACTGACCAATCACCGTGCTAGATTCCAACTCCTCACTTCCGTCTGAGACTCAGGAAACACAGTGACAGGAAAAGAGGCCACCATTGGGGGTAGCAATGGAACTGACAATTCACCATGCTAGAGAATAAACTAAATGTTATTTAAAAATTTAGTTTCTTCTCCCGTTAGATTCACAAAATGTTTAGGGGTACCCCCCTGAAAAAAAGCACTGCCCATGATAAAGTCCTTCTCATATGAAAAGTGCTCTCTCAACACAGCCTTGTCCTCATGACACAGACAGCCTGCCACAAGGAGGGAGAGTCACATGCTAGAGCTCAGCCTCCCTCACGATTGTTTTCATACTCTTAGCAACAAAATTGCCTGAGGGCCCGTTTACACACCGTCCAGACGCAGGTGAAATAAAAGCACAAGCATGGGTGATCTGTGGGCAAGATGTGAGGCCCCTTCTGCACTATACCATTTAAAGCAGTATTATAACACTTTAAACAGCCGTGGCTTCCCTCAGATAATTCTGGGAACTGATGTTTGTTAAGGTGCTGAGGACTGCCAGTAGACACCTAATCTCCTCACAGAGCTACAGTTCAAAGAGTTCTCTGAGGGAAAAGGATGGTTGTAGCTCTGTGAGTGGAACATACCCTCAACATACTTTGAGGCAAGCCATGGCTGCTTAAGGTGGCATGATGATGCTTTATATGTGTAGTGCAGATGGGGCCCGAGTTGTTTTTTCTCATTGCCACAGAACCAGGGAGAAACAGAAAAGAGAAGCGTTTGCTTCTACTTCTGTGCAATGACCCAGTTAGTGACACCTACAAATCATCCCTTGTGTAGAGATAGGGAAACAACCCAAAAATTCGTGTAGTTCCCCCAAACAAGCTAGAGTTCATTTAAAACAGGGGTAGGCAACCTAAGGCCCATGGGCCGGATGCGGCCCAATCGCCTTCTCAATCCAGCCCACAGACGGTCCGGGAATCAGCGTGTTTTTACATGAGTAGAATGTGTCCTTTTATTTAAAATGCGTCTCTGGGTTATTTGTAGGGCCTGCCTGATGTTTTTACATGAGTAGAATGTGTCCTTTTATTTAAAATGCATCTCTGGGTTATTTGTGGGGTATAGGAATTCGTTCATTTCCCCCCTCAAAATATAGTCCGGTCCACCACATGGTCTGAGGGACGGTGGACCGGCTCACGGCTGAAAAAGCTTACTGACCCCTGATTTAAAAGATAGGCACAGTTTTGACTGTTCCTCTCAGGACTTATCAAGTGCAAACAAGATTTCCTTGGTACATTAATTTGTCTCTAGGCAGGTTTCTCAAGTCTAAGTGTTTTACAGTGCACCCAGCCACATATTAGGCAAAACTTAAAACAAACAAAAAAACCTTCAGCTTTAAGGGGGTGGGGGAGGTGCAGGAAGCTGAGGGCTCAGCTCCCCCCCCCAGCACCCCTGCTTTCTGCTCTGCTTCTTTCCATTGCTAGACCTCGGAGGAAAAGGGAAACATATTGTGTCTTATCCTATCACTTTGTTTGCAAACCAAAGCATAGCACACAAATAGGCAATGTGGTGTCCTCCAGATGTTGGCCTGATTTTTAAAAAATATCTCCCGAGTGGTGTACAACTGAACTTGAAGATAAAACACAGCTGAAATCCACAGTCTGCTTAAAACAAAAAAAAAACCTGCATGAAATCAAAATCGTTACATAATGAAAAACCAAGATTTAAATCAATAAAACTTTAAAACATATGTAAGTTATAAATACTAAATCTGAATAGGTTTGCTGAAACAAAAACATTTTCAGCAGCCATCTACGAAAACATAGGGAGGGTGCCTGGCGAATGTCAATAGGCAGGGAGTTCCGAAGTTCAGGTGCTACCACACTAAAAGATTGGCTCTTCATAAATGTGAAACAGATATTATGTGGCACCTGTAAAAGTGCAAGTTCCCAACCAAAGCAATTGAATAGGCACATTTAGGACAAGGTGATCTCTTAAGTAAATCGAAGTTAATTTAAAAATCAATTAAATGGAATGGGGGGAGGGGGGAAAAACATAAGCAAGTAAAGAAGGAAAATGTACCTGTTAACCACACAGGACTGGGGACATTCCATTGAAACTAACCACCAACAGAGGAATATGCCACAGAAGAATATGTCCTTAACAAAAAGCACTATTTTTGTGCCTCTGCCGCCTCATATAATTAATTTAAATATATTCTATGAATTGAAAATTGAGAAGCTATATGTACTTTTGTTACCCAATAAGAACATTTTTTTAAAAAACACCCTAATTCATGTATTTCCAGAATGTGTGCTATAGTGTAATAGTGAATGGTAAAGAAAAGCTACATTTCCAGTGAGACTCTTTTGCCTTCTTGTTCTAAGTGTGGTGCGCCACCTACTGTACAAACATAATCATTTCAAGTTTTATACAACAGTATAGGCCTGCTTTCACATAGCCGTTCTGAGTGTAACACCAACTACATAAGAACGTAAGAGCCCCGTTGAATCAGGCCAGTGGCCCATCTAGTCCAGCATCATTTTTTCACAGTGGCCAACCAGATGCCCATGGGAAGTCTGCAAACAGGTACATGAGTACAACAGCACCTTCCCTTCCTGCAGTTTCCAGCACTTGGTATTCAGAACAGTGGCGTAGTGTGGGTTGCCAGCGCCCATGGCCATGTGGAGGGATGGGAAACGTATGGAGTACACATGCACATACAATTGCCTAACAGCATCTGCATCACCCAGGAGATCACAGCTGCAGAGATAAGAGGAGTCGTTCAGTTGTCTGGAGAGGTCGTTTCCTGGTTCACATGGCCTGGTTTTCAACGGAGCCCAGCAACGGAAGCGTGCAGCTGTGTTGAGGCAGGACTGGATGTTGAAATTTTGTGCCCTCTTACAATTTTCTACCCAGGGCAACTGCCCCTGTGCCACTGCGTTCCCCTGATTCAGACACATGCTGCCTCTGACCACGGAGGTGAATTGAGGCTTGCATGTATGGCTGTCAAATGCTCCTCTCTGCAGAGTAACACGGTCAGAACTTTTGTACCCTAAAACATCAACTCCATCTTTTCAAAGGAGAGACTACACATATCCAGAAGGGAGAAAGTGGAATTTAGCAGTGAGAGATCAAGCAGCACCAGCTGCTTGTTAGTAGGTTGAAACTGACATGCAGCATTCACAATCATATCAAAGGTCTCTTGCACACCAGAACTTCCATGCTACAATCAGTGTAGGAGACAAGCCTATCTGAATTCCCTATTGTATGCTATGTTTAAAGACACAGAAGGCCCTAGGGGTCTAGAATTAGCAGCCACATACCCCCTTGACTCCTCCTAGCAAAATGTAGTCAAGCCTTTCCCTCAGACTTCTCTTTTCTTAGCATTATACTCCACTGCCCATCTCTGCTTCAAAATTCCTGCCACGGAGTTTTCCAATGTCCAAGTTCTGTTATTCTCTGACCTCTTTCTCTAAAGAACTTTCTGGTCCTCAGCCTCCTCTGTGCACCACCTTTTTCCGTAGGGCCTGAATGAGGTAACAAAACTAACAGGCTTTTTTTCCCCCTCACAACAGCTGGGCTGCGAACATTTGTGTTGCCGGCACCGTTGTTTCCTGCGCTTCTGGCACATGTTTACGGTTGTTCTACAACATTACTATAGGACGGGAGGGAGGGCTCACTGCCTTTAAGCACAATAAAAATCGAGATGAACAGAGAAATACGCACGAGGCAGGATGAGTCACAGAACAAAAAGAATAATAGAAGCCCTCAATATTTCCTCCTATAGAAAAGGCGCTCTTTCTATGGCCTTTTGGGTTGAATAAGGCCTTGTGTGGATGCTAATTGTTTCAGCTACCTGTTGGCTACAGCCCCTGGCCTTGCATCCCGATTACTACGAAATTCTTGTCCCCAGCTGTGATCTGTAAAATGTACTGCTTTCTTTTCTGCAAGTTATTTATCACATGCTGTCACAAGTGCAGCTAGGGCAGGGAGGTTAGGGGGACGACAGGTCTCTTGTTAAGTGGCTACCTGACCTTGTCTCTTTGTTGTTTTTAAACTAGCAAGCAAGTTTACCACCCTGCTGTTCTTTAGTTGGCTGTCCTGCGGCTACTATCCTATTTGAATGACACTCAAGACCTACCAGGCAAGAGCCATTGCTGTGAAGCTGCCCTTATTCTACCAGCAGGTGGTGCTGCTGACATAACACCCTGGGTTATAGATACTGTACAGTACAGTGCAAAAATTTCCATGCCAGGCATGGAAAATAAAAAGACAACATATATTTAGGTTCTAGCACCTGCTGGAAGTAATTTTCATTTGGAGGGTAGCAGTTGGCTCCTACCTTTAGAAAATAATTCATTCGACGTTAACAAAACAAGCAGCTCTAGCCATAAGCCACTTAAATCAGCATAATTGACTCAGAGCAGATTTATGCCTATCTCAGGACGAACTTGGTGAATAAGGGTTTAAAAGAGGGGGTTGTCAATCTGCCCTGCTGACAGAACTAACTGGCTTTCATTCTGATGATTACCAACAGAAGCAATTCAATGCAATTTCATTAACTGCTTTCGCTCTTCTTTTTCAGCATATTAAGGGCCAGTTCACACATGCTTTCACATCTGTCTTCACTTTGCCAGGTTAAACACACCCAATTCCCTTAACTGTTGAGTTTCAATATCCACTATACCGAATACTCTGTATCGAGAAGAAAACAGACCTTGCCATATTTCTGTCCTGGCAGCCAACAGCAGAGGTGGAGGGAATTCAGGGCTGACTGAGAATATTGGTCTTGCAGGCCGATTGATCCCTGTGGTTTACAGGGCACTAGAATACAATAAGTTATATGAGCAGAACAGGTAAGCTGGGCACAAATTCCAAGAGGTCGGCCAAAATATTGAAGGCCACTGTTTGACTATTACTGAATGAATTGCATGGAAAAGTAATATTAGACATACAAATAACACCACTAGCCTTGGAAACTTAAGATTTCTTTTGTACAAAAAAAAACACCACATTGTACTTGGGTGGGTGGGGTTTATACCTCTAGAACCCAGCATGTAGTCTAAGGACACCATCATACAGGAACCTCACTGTTCCAGATGTTGTTGTTAACATACAATGTTCTGAATGACTTGGGGCCAGTTTACCAGAAAGACCACCTGTCTCTACGTATACCTGTAAGATCACTTAGATCACCTGGGAAAATTATATTTGTGGCACCCCACCCCACAGCATATCATAGGGCAGCGACACAAAAAGTGGCATTTTCTGCTATTACCCCGTACGGTGGAATGATCTTATCACTGCCTTGCATGAAGTAGCAACCACAAGTTTTTTCAGATGTCTTGTGAAGACCAATCTTTTTGCCCAGTCTTTCCGTGACCTGTAAGATTGGACCCTGATTTATGTGTAGGAGTCCCTGGAAATCTGTTTTACTTGTTTTATGTGCTTTATGCTGCTGATTTACAGGCTTTAGGCTCTATTCGTTTTAATGGATACTGTTTTTACATTGTACATAGGGAATTTTGAAATATTAAGTAGTTTAGAAATGTCAATAAGGTAAAGTTAAAGGACCCCTGGATGGTTAAGTCCAGTCAGAGGTGACTATGGGGTTGTGGCGCTCATCTCGCTTTCAGGCTGAGGGAGCCAGCATTTGTCCACAGACAGCTTTCCGGGTCATGTGTCCAGCATGACTTCTGGTGCAACAGAACACTGACGGAAACCAGAGCACACAAAAACACCATTTACCTTCCCGCAGCAGCAGTACCTATTTCTCTACTTGCACTGGTGTGCTTTCGAACTGCTAGGTTGGCAGGAGCTGGGACAGAGCAACAGGAGCTCACCCTGTCATGGGGATTCAAACTGCTGACCTTCTGATCAGCAAGCCCAAGAGGTGCAGTGGTTTAGACCACAGCGCCACCTGTGTCCCCCAAAAATGCCAATACATACATACATACATACATACATACACTGTCTTGGGTTCCACAAAAGAAAGGAAAGGTATGATATAACAAGTAAATACATTTCAACTAGTTACAAAGCAACTTCACAACTGCATTACAAAACATTGTTTATTATAAACAGATCGATTTAAAGGTTATAAAAAGCATTCACCAAGTAAGTCACCCAAGAAAACACAATTAGAACCTTGTTCTTTTTAGGCACAAAGTAAAGGAATCAGATCTGCACCATATCATGCATTCTTCCAACAAAAGAAAATAAAACACCATCACCGACATTCTCGTAAGTGCACTTATATGAAAAGAAATGACTGAGACTGGTTCACATACTGGTCATGTCACCTTAAAATTACATACAAGATAGGCATACATAGTATAGCTTACAGTTGGTGGGGGTTTTTTAAAGGTGATTTAGAAAATCACATTTACAACAGGCAAATGCATAACAGCGTGCAATACAAGATTACAGAGTGCTTCTGCTGAATTAATTCTTTGGTTTTGATGAAGTGCAAAAAGAGTGAAGGTTATTATCATGGGACAGATTTGCAACCTAAAAAAACACACTCTGCCATTCATAAAGGATGGGCACAATCTACTGGAAACGACCTACCAAAGCTCCACTACAACAACATGATTTTTAGATTGTGCCCATATAGTTACATCAAAAAGTTCATTAAAGACGGCATTCTGCATAGCAAACCATTAAAAAATGGATTGCTACTCAAAAAGTGCAAATACGGGTTCTCCATGGTGGGCTATATTATTTGAAGTTCACATCAGCTTCTCAAGCCAGTCAAAAGATATGGTTGGATCCACCAGCCCATTTGTGAAATCTCTGAGGGACTAGAGGGCAGGGGTTATCTGACTAAAACAGAGAAAAGGCAGCATTATAAAGGAAAAGAAAACCACTTCCTCTATCTTTATGGTTCCATAAATCAACATAATGCTAACTCAAAAGGAAGTGTGCCTAGTACAAGTTTACAAAGCCATCCTACTAACATTCAGAAGCTGGTAAAAGGAATACAAATCAAGGAAGGGAGAACAATGGTAGTGACGTGATTTAGGCTATTTCTAGGGACAGTTCATGCTACCAAATTGTTCCAACTGAACACAATCAAGAAAAGCTAGCATGAACTGGGTTATATAGTGGGGAACTGCAACCATCTCTGTGATCATGGTTGCTAAGAAGTACAGCCATGAATGATCATGGAAATAGTTGCCACCTTCCTGGATGTACAACAGCAGTAATCCCTGACCTCTCTAGTCATGCAATGTCGTAAAGGAATTGGCCCCTACTGACTCCTCCAATTGACCTTGGATTAGGTCCTTTGTACAGGTATATGCTCAGAGGATGGGTTGTTCAAGAGAAGCATTGCCTCGCATACCACTTCTACCTTTTAAAACCGGTGTTGGAAGCTTCAAAGACCAAAAAAACCAGATTATTCACTTTTGTGCAATTTTCCATGCCATCCTGTCATGCTCAAGTTTTATAAAAGAAAGAGAATAAGTGGACCTTGAAGAAGCAGATCTGCTTCTATGATGGTGGGGAGCATCTGCAGCAGCAACCATTAATTTTATGGATAACTGAAATATAGTCTGAAACTGAGGATCCATTCGATAAGATGTTTGTACATTAAAAGATATTGCAAGGAAGGCATGCAGGAAGAGTCTTCTCGGCAATCTGTTCTTGCATGCCCGGCCTGACTGATAAGCTCAGTGCTTGCCATGCATTTCCTTACAGTCGTTCTACTGATTTAAGCTGTGATCCTAAATACCATTACTAGATAGCAAGTCCTACCGAACTAAGAGGGACTTATTTCTAAGTAAATAGACTTAGGATTGCAATGTTGGTAACTGGATGGTAAAGTTCTTTATTGCCATGGTGAACTGGTTTTTCTCAGCCAGTCAACTCAGTTATTTGATTTGGGTGCTGAGAAAGGCAAGTTTTCTGCAGCAATCAAACAAGGGCATCAAACAATGCTCTGGGCTTCTGGTTACAAACATTTACAAGTTAAATGGGCAGTAGCCCCGAACACTCAAAATGCCATGAGACACTTAAAATCTGCATTTTTCTAACTGAAGTATTTGACTAATGCATATGATCTGCCGAGAACTTCTCCTGCCAAAGACAGTCACGATAAAGTTCCCACTGAAAGAAAAATGAGACTTTACCTAGACGTGACTAATAGCTTCCAATGTTTTTAAAAATGGGACTTAGTCAAGACTAAGTTGTTCTTTAATATTTTAAGTCAGCAAGGGAATCTAATGTATTCAGGAACAGTACCGTGGTATTCTGTTTGTCTCTGCATTTTTGCCCGTGCCTTTTTAAATTTTATAAAATAAAAACAAAAATTTAACAATATTTTAATAACCCAATTTCCCTATTGCAGAATATAAACACAAAGGACAGTTATATTTTTGGTATGTACAAGATGGGACAATCCACTGACCGACCAAATCCAAATCCAAATAATGCAGGATCTGTTGCATAAAAATATATATTTAGCTCAGTAAAATATATTCTAGAAAAAAAATCAGAAAATTACATTGACTAGAGATTCATTCTTTAAGATCTTCCATCACTCAGCTCGGCTAGCAAGCAAATATTTCTTGATTGTTAAGATTTGGGAACCTGAGGTTGTCGGATTTGGTGTTTTTAAAAAAGATACCTGGCTTACAGCTGTTTCAGGAAAGTGGGTCTTCTTCTGCTTCCTTGAAGAGATCCCCACAAGATCTGTGCAGAGAAGACTTGAATCCAATTGTAAACATGAATAAATTTAGCATCCAATGTGGTTTCATCAGGTGTGCATATTCTGTAATAAACCTCTATGTTTCTTCCCTCCTTTCCTCTCATGCTATTCCCAAGTTCTCCTTCATCTTTTCATATACCACGTAACTGATGCTGACGGCAGGGAGCACCTTCATGAAGTTAGGAGCTATGCCGCTGTACAGTCCCAGGACTCCCTCCTTAGCAATAATCCTTTGGAAGAGACCGACCATGGATAATTGAGGGCCACTTTCTACCATGGCTATGGAAGAGGTTAAAAAAAAGGAGAAAGAAAGAGACATGTATTACTTAAAAGTACCATTTTAAAAGTACTCTAAAGTTAACAAAGAGTAGAATGTGTTTTTCATGCACTCAATCCTTCGGCAGCGTCAACATTCCAGAAAGAGGTTCTGGTGTATTTTAAAAGGGTGGCTAAATTCTGGGAAGTAAAGTAATTGCTGATAGCAGGTAGTCTAGAGAAGAATCTACCAAGAAAAAGAGGAAAATGTGGCCAAACCCTTAGTGGGCAATAGCACCTAAAGTATTAAAGCCTTGGTAGCTTGTTCAGCACAGGTGAACAAGCTCCTTTACCACAGACACCAACACTCACCTTGAGCCTGCATCCGAGTTCGGATGAGGGCAAGAGGATAACTGGCTAACTGGCCACATGTACTGGACGCGGTACCACATCCCAGCAATACAAGTACACCAGGGTTGGCAGAGTCTGTTGCGTATTTTTCTAGCCAGGTCTTCTTCAAAGCCTGCCAAGAGAACATTGATGCAGTTAATTGAACTTTACCTTTAAAAAAAACATAATGGCCAAGTATTCACATGAGAAACATGTCAGGCCAATTCCTAAACTCACTATCAGCATATTTTACGAGTGCATATTGGTCCATGAGAGGCGGGACCGCCTCTCATCTCTTTCCAACCTGACAGCACAATCCTAGCCATGTCCAGTCAGAGGTAAGTCCTACTGAATTCAACGAGGCTTACTCCGGGGTAAGTGGGGTTAAGGATTGCAGCCTAAATTAGTTGTAAGATTTTAGAGTCATGCCTGCGGCGTAATGAATGAAGTAATAAGGGGTGTCATAAGCATTGGGAAGCTATGGAACATGTTAATTATCACCTGTAAAAAAAAATCAGTTATGTAGATGGGAGAGAAATTAGACTTAAGTAGTTAGTGAAGCTGGTTCAGGGTATTACAGAACAAGAAAGCACGATACCAGCTAATCAGTTGGCATAATAGATGGCTGACAGGTAGCAAATGCAGAAAACAGCAGTACAAAATTATTTCAGCATGAGGCATGCTTAAATGTGTTAAGATTAATGTATCACAGTTATAATGAGGAGGCTGCTTTATAAATGACAGCAGCTGTGGGGCTAAGTAACATAGCATGAACCTCAGAAAGACAGCAGTGTTAGAGAACTATTTCTAGTTAGTCTGTTTGCTAACACCTTAAAAACCTACATATTTACTGTGGCATAAGCTTTTGTGGAGTAGACCTCACTTTGCAAAGTAGCTTTGTCAGGGTCTTGCTGTGTTAACAGCACTGTTCAAACCCTGTAAGTGTGGGTTTCACTGAGTTACCCAGGGCTAACAGCCAGTGTGTTTAGTATTGGTTTGTTTTCATTGTTCCTTATATAAACTGACATCTGAGATTAATGGATTAGAACAAGCAGTCTCCTACACCCATTCTCACCCAGCTAATTCCTCTCTACACTCTCCCAGTTGCTAAAACTTCCCAAACACCACCCCACTATTCCACACATCCTTCAACTTCCCCCACTTACCTTAATATCTCATGCACCAAATGGTCTCTTCCTCAGTCCCCACTAAAGGCAAACCCCAATCCTACATTGGCAGATACCGTGCCTGTGTGCATCCACGTGCCCATGTTAGAAGGGTTTGTAAAGTGTCTAAGGACTGAAATACAGAACCCAAATATATACAAGATATACTTCCCTTGTTTGGAAGCCACTGACCATCGTTTACCAGGATTGCATGTAAGCAGGAAACAATGGTTAATAATGGCAGGTCTGGTTTGTTTTGCCACTCAAGAAGAGACGAGTGAATTGGCAGTAAAAGGAGATGCATGCACACAATTCATGTATAGCTTGGCTCATTAACCCAGAATGTGATCATGTGAACCTGGCTATAGTATTGACAACAAAAGGAGGAGGAATTACTTTTTGCAGTTACTTGCTAAATAATTCTGGTTCAGCGACTTCACTCTTTCATTACAAAATTAAAAATACATGATTTTGCCGTGCTGAGATCTCTGCTTGCTGGAAAAGCAGAAACAGCAAACATTTAGACAGCTACTCAGCAGTCAATCTACATTACACCCTACAGTCTCACTTGTATCACTGTGCAGGCCAATTGTTATCTCAGCAAATAATACTTGTTTGTCTGGTTTCCAGGCATATTAAACTGAGTTAAAATAGCTAGAAATAGCACCTGTTGCAATCCTTCCTGGATTGTACTTCAAACTACAGGTGGGAGAGTGCATGTTTGAATGCTACCACACATTTTTAAAACTTCCTGAATATAGAAAACTACCATGCTCAGGGGGAAAACTAAGCTAAAACATTTCTTCCGGTTTGCCATATGCAAGGAGTCTTTAGATGAGGAACCCAGTCAGACATGCAGCCCCTCTGTTAAGAGTTCAGAAAGGACTATGTCACATATTGTTCTGCACATCTGAATCAGTTCTTAAGAGGGTTGTGGCAGAGAATGGTCACACATCAATAGTCCTATGTCCCTGCAGGAACAGTCATTCAGAAAAAGATTTAATGCATATAGTGAAGGTAACGTCAGATTCAGGTGTAAATACGTTTTTAAAATGGCTAATAGCCTGACTCCAGGATTCATTAGGCTAATTAATACCCAAGCAGTAGTGAAACAACACCTACACTAATGCAACATTGCAAATACACAAAATTATGCTGAAGGTTCAGTTATTATTGAGGTTATGTAACACACAAATATCTGGTTATGCTTGGCACCAACTAGCAAAGTATTCACTTGGGAGTCGAGCTACTCCAGAGTAAATAGATTGGAGAATGGAACCTAAGAGAGTGTTTTATTAACCACAATTTAATTCCATTTATATCCTGCCTTTTGTCCAATGAGCTCAGGGTAGTACACACAGGGATTAGTCCACTTCATCTACACAACAACCAGATCAGTGAGGCAATACCTGGAACAAGGTAGCCAAATGAGCTTTGGCAGACATTGAGTTAAGCAGACATGCGAACCCAGGTCTCATTCTCCAATCTAGGTCTAACATTACCATCTATTATACAACGCTCCTTTAGTTATATTGTCATGGGATACGCCAGTGAACTCCACTCACCTCATAAACAGCCAGATCTATGCCAGCATAAGGAATGATGCCCAAAATATTGGGAATATAACCTTTGTAAAAAGCCTTCACGCCTTCTCCTTTTAAGATCTTCTTAGCACAGTCAAACATTCCAGAGTATTGCCCTGTTTTACCCACAGCCAGTCTGGTCTTTAATACCTAAGGTGGAGAAAAACTGTTAAAGTTAATCAAAATATTGCATCACTAAAATCTGCTATTTACTCTCTTGTATGTATGCATGCACGAATGAATGACCGCATGCGCACACACACACAGCTGTATCACCAGTCAAAGTTGGTAAAAGGCACTCCTAGCAGGGGTAGATTTAGGGCTGTGGAAGTGGTGTGCACACAATGGGCACTAAACCAAGGGCACTAAACCATAGCTGTCAACTTTTGGATTTGAAAATAATGGATTTTTTCAAGCTTTCGGATTTGAAAATAAGGGATGCCGCGAGGGCGGTGCAATGACACCAAGTAGCCTCGCCAACCTGCGCTCCAGAGGCTGCGCACAAACGGGTGAGCGAAAGTGCGAGCGCGTAAACAGCAGGCAGGCTGGCTGCCTGGTTGGGCATGAGGGTCTGGCTGCACAAGGCATGCAAGCTCCACCCCCAGTCGGTCTCAGACTCCTTATTGGCAGCCGAGCAATGCAGCTGAGGAGCCTCCCTGGCCGGCAGGGCGGGAGGAGCTGCTTCCTTTGAAATCCAGGAAATTTAAGGGATATCAACAATCCGGGATAGCAGTGGGAAACAGCATTGGAATAAGGGAGTTTCCCAAAAAAATAGGGAGGGTTGACAGCTATGCACTAAACTCAAAGCTTGGTAAATGAGGCACTGGGCTTTGGGAAGGAGGCGTGAGGTTCAGACAGGGTCCTAGAGTCCTAGCTTGTGCTTTTCCAGCTTTGGGAAGGAGGTGGGAGGGCCTTGGGACCCTGCCTGAGCCCTTGTCTCTCCTTCCCAAACCAAGGTGCCTACTTACCCGCCTTTGGGAAGGGAGCGTGAGAACTGGGGTGGGGGGAGTGACAAATTTTTGGCTCACACAGGGCGCCATAGTACCCATGTCTGCCACTGCTCCTAGCCGCTAAGGTTGCCTGGGGCCTCTGATAACAGAGACCCATTGCATACTAACTCGGACTAGTGCTCCATCTTCCTCAATCCTTCTTAATCCCACTAGAAAAATCTCTATGGTCTCAAGCAGGTGACATTCCCAGTTCTGATACCCAAGATGCTTTAATTGGAAATGCTGGGGATTGAGCCTGAGCCTTCATGCATGTGTGCATTCTGCCAATGATCTGTGATCGCCCTGCAGCAACAGGCTTAAAACAGCACTCACCTCAGTTCAAAGATTTGGAAATAATTTTTAAAGAAGTTTGCAGAACGCTGACCAAAGTGCTGACCACACTATCTACAAAAAAGTCGCTTCTCAGAAAAAGGATAGATGGTGCATGTTCACAAACAGAGCAGGTCAAATCCAAAACTGACCTCCATGGGATAAATAGAAGTCTGTGCAGTCGCTCCAGCCAGGGAACCAGATATAAACCTTTCGGCAGTGCCGACCTTTCCCCCTTCATCAACGAACATCTTCTTATACTGAATATTAAAACACACAGTGATAGAAAAGGTCACGTTCTTCCCCATATAGTCACAAGCAGCTAACAGAACCGCTTAGCAGTATCAAGAACACAAGCCATGTTAGTTTGTCGGAGGAGTTGCTGGTCTACATGGCAAAGTCCTGCACATAGGCAGCTCACTGTCGCCACAATAATGTCTCCATCTCTTGTGCAAATCTCTACGACGGGCTGCTGTTGAGATCTTTTTGACAATGCCAACCATCACCCAGCTGAGGACATGGAGAGAGGCACGCTCAAGTGTCTCCTCCACAGTTACAAAGCATCCAATCCTGGAGATTTTTAATATTTGCCTCTTAATGGGTGAAGATGGTTGTAATGTTTTTTATAGCAGCACAACAAATCTCATGTTCTTTCCAATTGACCTATCCCAGCTCCAGGCTCTGAAGATACCTGTTATAGTGGCAACTTCTGAGAGGGGTGAGATTGACTTGCTGGCACTTGTGATATCACTAAGCTATCACAAGATATCACTTGTGATATTCTTCGTCACTCCAGAGCAGTTTTGCAACTATTTTTAATCTCTCTCTCTCTCTCTCTCTCTGTGTGTGTGTGTGTGTGTGTGTGTGTGTGTGTCAACCCAGAAATAAATAAGATTGCAAATGCTTAAATAAAAAATGCACATACCCCTCTTTTTTATTATTATTTAAAATCCCGTAAGAGAGTGTCACCCGCCTGAAGCAAAGCTGATGGCTGAATCAGCACCTGATTCACTGGTCTGTCATTTCAACTGAGAAACTGGGTTCACATCCTGATTAAGAGGCCTGACAAGAATCTTTATTTCCATATTTCTTCCTCTAAAGCCACGTTAATTCCCCCCCCCCCCATGTAGCAGGCAGAATCAGAATCGATCGATTACGGTCAAGCGATACAGACATATACAGCAATAGAGAACATGTAAATAAAAGCAGGTTAAAATTAAACTCTATAAGATAGAACACGGTAAATAATACAGATGTAAAGCCTTTGAAATATGTAGATCCTTAACCACTAATTTAAAATGTTTGTGTTAAGACATTGGCCATTAGATTCATTCGGAGCTTGTAGCAGGCAGCACCGCACAGACCAAGGAACTTTGCCATCAACAGACATCGGTTTTTTATCTGACCCAGAATAACAAAGCTCAAGACTTCAGCCATTTTCTCCCTCTTTTCAACATGTGTCAGAAAATATATTATATTTTCAGTTTGTTTGTTTTTAAGATACCTTTGGGAAACACAACATTTGTAGTTCAATTTTCAAGCCAGTGTAGTGAGTTGTACCCTAGGTTTACTGCACAAAGTTGAAATCCCCATTCAGGCATGAAACATGCAGGATGAGCCCCAAGCAAGTCACTCTCAACTGAACTGACTTTGTAATATTGTCAGGCGGATAAAATGGGTCTACCTTGTGTGTGTGTCATCCTACGTGACTTGGAGGAAGGGCAGGATATCTATGTGACTTTTTAAAGTACGTTTTTATTATTTATCTTTCAGAACTTTCCAATTCAAGGGGAACACTGGTAAAAGGAGGAGGAGGAGAGTTAAAGTTCCATCTCAGGAGGCACTTTCTCCTGCAGGAGGATTAGGATGTTATATAACCTACTAAAGCTGATTCAGAGGTAAATATAACACCGAAATCCATGGTGAGGCCCATCTTACTACAGCTCAGTTAATTCTGACCTTAGAAGAATCCTGGTGTGAAGTGCAGGATGGGCTAATCAAGCATTTTGCCATACAAATGCTGAAGTAGAGCTGAGGTGACAAGGCTGAAATCCAGCACATGGTGGTGACCATTTTAAAGTGCCTTTGAAATCAAATTTAAATCATTCAAGATTTTTTCTTTCTCAAAGGTAAGGAAGAAAGAAAAATAAAACAACTTCATACATTGCACAAACGGAACTTCTTGTGTGCTCAGCTGGCTTGCCTTCATTTATTTCATGCCAATCACCTTCATTTAACATCTTACCCGTTCATACGCCCAGAACTTAATAGCTGTTTCAGGTGCAATTTTAACAACATTGACACCATTTCCTCTCCAAAGCGAACGGACGCCCCCTTCTTTAACCATCCGCTGCAAGCCACCTTTTATGTTCATTTTTCCCTTTGAGCCATGGACCTTTTAGCAAAGAAAGAGAAAACATAATTGTTTGATACACATAGAAAGCTGAATTGGTAGTTTAAGCCTTTTTTTGTCTAAACAGAAATAAAGTGTGCAAACCCTTTAAGGAGGGAGCCATTCCAAATTCTATGCTAGCTGTTACTTTTCCTGGCTTACATATGAAAGACAGGTTAAAGCCTAAACAACATATTAAGCAACGTCAAATTCCTCTACATTTTAAAAATCCCGAATCAGCCTGGGGCAAGCTGTATCTTAAATACAGTAGTGAAGGAAAAGAAGGAAAAGCTGTCTAACCCTTTCCCTTCCTGTACTTTTTCAGTTCAAAGCTGTCCTCTTTAAAACAGTTTCTCAGTTGGAAGGTAGAACTTTCACCCTACAGATCAAAACGTAGCTGGTGAGGAGGGAGATTTTGAGGAGGAAATAGCTGGCAGGGAAAGGGTTAACCAGCCTCTCCTAGTCCTGCCCTCATTCCACTAATATACAGCCTGAGCTGCTTTGAGTTAAAAAACCAAGAAAAAAACGCTACTGTAATATATGGTCTGAGACTAAGGAAGTTCAAAAATAAATACAACTGCATGCCCATTAAAAATACACTGCAGATATTACATTGCCTCTAAATTTGATTTTTTGTGGGGGGGGGGAACAGATTGCATTCTACAATGCCAAGTCTTCTTGGCATTGCATGTGATGAGGACATGCACTGCTTAAATGGTTTCTACTGAACAGATCTATCAGTCAAGTAATGGCACTGCATTTACAGTCGGATCCAATGTTGCAGGGGTAACATTTGGGGGGTAATGGGGGGGAAGGAGAGGAAACAGAAGTTCTGTTTTGCTAGCAGAACAGAAACAACCCATAGAGAATCAGCAGCAAGATGCGTCCAACATCCTAATGCTGAACTGAGAAGAAAAGATTCCAGACACAGAACTAAAGCTGCAATCCTAACACACTTACCTACTCCAGTCAACGGGACTTATCTTTAAGCAGACACATACAGGCTTGCACTGAAAGCCCCAGTCAATTATTAAGTCCTTCCTGCATATATTCATGTTATATATGAGTTAACAACCCATTGCAACAAATGCATTTCCTATTTACATAATGACTAGCACTCGTGGGCTCTCTAAAAATAGGTTCCTATAAATAACCTCTTTATACGAGGAGCTTCTCTCAAAAACAGCTGGTATCTCGTGATTCCATTTTATTTCTTAGGAAGGGCAAGCGAAGATACCCAATAGGCCAAAGAGGCACAAAACTTGTCAGCCCTGTCCCAGAAGGCATTGCGTTTATAGGACTCAAACAGCAACACATGGGGCAAATTACTATGGAAAGAGAAGGCACTTCAAATCTTTTTTTATTCAAGATGGCGGCCTGCTCTTCAAAATAAAAAATCGCACCAGGTGTGTTCAACCCTTTGAGCACAGCATGTCTGGATATGGATCCTGGGGGCTAGGCGTTAAAGCAACCCACCTGCATCATGACTTTAAGGCGGTCCAGTGGCGCTGTTCCCGTTCGAGATACTGCACCAGCAACCCCTCCGGACAAAAGCTGTCTCCACCACTGCCCAGTCTTTTTCTCCTCTTCTGTGAATTCGTCTGGGATAGTCAAACTGTCTCCAATGTCCAATACCTTTTAAGATGCAAAGCAAAAGAGTTAGATCAACATCCAACATCTCAGGAAACACACGAGGGCAATTCCAAGCAGAAGATAAAGGAAGCATACACATTTTTTTCCTGACTACATCTGAAACCGTGCAGTCTAAAAACCCACCATTTCAAAAACCGCGCCATCATCATTAAAAATGATAGTAAATTTCTGCCTCGTATACTTCTGCAAAAGAGACATGGCATGGGGGTGAGCGATGCTTTCCAGACACAGTGCTGAAATCCTAATGGCTACAAAGCACAGTTTGACTTTCTTCCCAGCAGCTTTTAAGGATTACCAAGATTAACCTTTTGACAACTTCCTAAAAAGATTAGCAGTCCAGTTACTTGTAATTCATTCAAGTATTTTTATCTCCATTGAATTATTATGTTAATTTTTTTTAAAAAAAAATAGAAGACACCTATCTTGCTTTGCAAGATAATCAGTTTGGCAAATATATCATTAGTTCACCCCCCTTCTACCAGATTGCATGATTCAAATATAGTTTATTGGTATTTTTACATGTGTAAAACACAATCCTTTCTATTTCAGCAGGCAGGTTAAGCAAGTTGTACTATGCCTATTTACAGAATTTGGTTACCTGTGCTTTTTGTCTGTTTTAAACACCACATTATTGTCTTACTTATTGTAGTGCAAACTGCTTTTTGACCATCTGTGGTGTAAAGTACTGTATATTCCTGCGTATAGGACTAAAATTTAAAACATTAAACATTAAGATTAAAAACATTAAAAAGACTAAAAATATTAAAACGGGTCGCCGCCCAGGCAATCTGTACTATCAGTACAGGAAAATGAACTTTTTAAAACTTTTTAACCTACTGGAAACCCTTACACCAAAAAATTCCTATACATCACAGAAAGGAAATATTCAAAGACCAAAGGACCCAACAAAACAACTTGAGGCTACGCCTCAAAATACAGCCGGGCCCACATTACTCTCAACTGAAGATATAAGAAAGCAAGTAATCTCTCCAACACCCTCTAACATTACAGCTCCCATGACGACCCCAAAAAAAGCCTCAAGCACAGCTCCTAACAATGATCTCCAGACAACTAAACAGATTACTCCACAAAACTGGGCCAGCGGAGGAACTGAGCGTCCTACCCAAGAGGAAATGTTGCCCTCTAGAATACGACGAAAAGGCTGGAACCTCACGTTAAACAAACTTAAGTTGATTTTTACAACCTTTTCCAGCCACACTTTTCCGTTAACACAAGAACAAAGGAAAGGCAACATTCGGAGAAAGATCTTCCAAGCCATCGGCGAAATTATATGTTTAGAAAATATCCGTAAAATATCATTTCTCCCATATGACAGTATACAAAATAGGGTATTGGTGACCTTTAAGGATTGGATGGCAGCAAAGCGAGTACTGGTGAATAAAGACAAATTAGGGAGAAAGGGGATACGTACATTTCGCTTTTTTGAGGACACCGGACCCCCTTTTCCCCTCTTAGAGAAATGCAAGATAACTAGCGACAAACTTGGCTTCGCAAAGCCCAGTGCAGCAGAAACTGCCAAGCTAATTCAGCCGAATACTACCAGTGTCTCTTGACTAATTTAGAACAAACTCAGAAATTGCAAGACACACTAATCGATAAATCCTCTGTCATAGGAAAGTGCTTACCTTTTGTAGACTCTCCCACTTCTCTGTACTTTAATTATGCTAAAGGCGATTCAAAGCCTCTAACAAAAGAGGAATGGCTCGCATGTCTTTACCTGTCACCGGACGAAATGGGCTCTCCAGCACTTCCCCCAACATCTAAACTGATAGTACATAAGGCCGAAATCGCGCTGCCAAGCTCTAAAAACGGAGCAATTTTAGTAGATCATGACGGTTGGACAGAGTCCATCCAAGAGGTCGACTGACAGAAGACCAGAAAGGACAGAAGCTTGAATGATCAAAATATACTCCCTAAACCAACCTCCTTATTAGGGGCTTCTCCCGCTCCTTATCATTCCTCTCTAACATCCGCTGTACCCAATAAAATGCAGAAGCTTATTTTTGGGATCCCCAGTATGGAAGGGCTAAGGAGGTATGGCGGTGGGGCTAGATATCACTATGGGCGAAGGGCTTTGAGATACAATAAAGCTCGAACCCCTTCCAATCTACGCCCCATCCCGAAGGACGAGGGTAGGGTGAGCAGGGATTGCCCACCTCCGTCATTGGTGTTGTGCAATGCCAGGTCCATTGGCAATAAAACCGCCACCATGCGGGACTTTTTTATCTCACTGGCGGTTGACCTGGCCTGCGTGACGGAGACCTGGGTGCGAGAAGGTGAAGTAATCTTCCTGAACGAGCTAGCACCTCCAGGTTTTTCCGTCCTCCACCAATCACGGACCGTGGGTCGGGGGGGAGGAGTAGCATTGTTAATCCGAGAGGGTTGTCCTTTCAGGGCTCTGCCAGTACCGACGATCTCCGGCATTGAATGTGTTGGTCTGATGTGGGGTTCCAAGGAGAGCTTGGCTGTCTGGCTGGTGTACCGACCACCCAGCGCACCAGTAGCCACCCTGTCAGACCTGCTGGAGGTGGTGGCGGGCTGGGCCTTGGAGTTCCCAAACCTATTGGTTCTGGGAGACTTCAACGTCCATGCCGATGCCACTCCCTCCTCACAGGCTCTGGACCTAGTGACTTCCATGGCGACACTAGGGCTCTCCCAATTTGTTTTGGGCCCCACTCATCAAGCAGGCCACACGCTGGATTTGATTTTTGGTGCTGGCATAGATGTGATCATGCTCCCATCTGTGGAAGTGCCATGGTCTGATCACTATGCCCTGAGAGCCGAGATTGACTTTCAGCTCCTCCCCTGCTTGGGTGGCGAGCTTATTTTGGCTCGCCCGCGAAGGCTGATGGATCCTGATAGATTCCGCCAGGCTTTGCGGGACCCTGCCCCCCCTGGCGACTCATTAGATGATATTGTCAGGGATTGGAATAACCGATTCTTGGCAGCCATCGATGAGATCGCACCTAAGTGCCCTCTGCGACCCCGCCGAAACCGGACCCCTTGGTTTACCGAGGGGCTTCGGAAAATGAAACGGGATCTCAGACGGCTAGAGCGAGTATGGCGGCGTGCTCGCGACGGAGCTTCAAGAACATCTTATAGGATGTTTATGAAAACCTATGAGATGGCAGTGAAAGCGGCAAAGAGGTCCTACTTCTCAGCTTCCATTGCATCCGCTAGCTCTCGCCCAGCACAACTCTTTAGAATAATCAGGTCTCTAACAACCCTAGAGGAACAACCAAATTTAAATATGAATTTGACCCATAGCTGTGAGGCATTTGCGAGCTTTTTCGCGGAGAAAGTCTTGCAGCTCCGCCATGACCTCCCTGCCAATTTGGATACAATAACGGAGCTAGAGGCCCCTCGACTGTCTTCGGGCCCAGTATTGGACCACTTTGATCGGATACTCCCTGCCGATGTAGACAGATTCCTCCGAGCTGGAAGGCCCACCACCTGTCCCCTTGACCCGTGCCCGTCCTGGCTGATTAGAGCGTGCCCGGACGAGGTGCGGGCCCCCCTGGGTGAGATTATCAACTTGTCCCTTGGCACAGGGACCTTCCCAGGGGAGTTGAAAGAGGCAGTGGTGCGTCCGCTCTTAAAGAAAACTTCTTTAGATCCTTTAGATCTATCCAATTACCGCCCGGTCTCGAATCTTCCGTACTTGGGTAAGGTAATTGAGAGAGCGGTTGCTGAACAACTTAGTGGGTTTCTGGAGGAAACATCGGCTTTGGATCCATTTCAGTCCGGCTTTCGCCCTGGCTATGGGACTGAAACGGCTTTGGTCGCGCTAACGGATGATCTCCGTAGACAACTGGATCGAGGCGGATCGGGACTGCTGATTCTCTTAGATTTGTCAGCAGCCTTCGATATGGTCGATCATGAACTTTTAGACCACCGCCTTGCCGACGTGGGGATTCAGGGCACAGTCCGACAATGGCTGCGCTCCTTTATCTCAGGTCGGGGACAGAGAGTAGCGCTAGGGAATGAGATGTCCCCGCGGCACTCCTTGGTGTGTGGAGTGCCGCAAGGTGCAATTCTCTCCCCAATGCTTTTTAACATCTTTATGCGCCCTCTCGCCCAGATTGTCCGGAGCTTTGGGATGGGTTGTCATCAATATGCTGATGACACCCAGCTTTATCTGTTGATGGACGGCCGTCCCGACATAGTCCCAGACACACTGGCCAGGTGTTTGGAAGCTGTGGCTAGATGGATGCGTGGGAGCCGATTAAAGTTAAATCCTTCGAAGACAGAGGTCCTTTGGCTAGGTCGGGACGACATGGGGTTGGGGGGCCAACCCCCAACCCTTGCAGGCGTTCAATTAGTGCCAGCGCCTCTTGTCAAGAGTCTGGGGGTAACCTTTGACGCCTCCCTCTCCATGGAGGCGCAGGTTGCAGCCACAGCAAAGGTGGCATTTTTCCATCTCCGCCGTATTAGGCAGTTGGTCCCCTACCTCTCTCGCCCTGACCTGGCCACAGTGATCCATGCGACGGTCACCTCCAGACTAGATTATTGTAACTCGCTCTATGCAGGGCTGCCCTTGAAGCTGACCCAGAAACTCCAGCGGGTGCAGAATGCCGCAGCAAGGCTCCTTACGGGGGCCTTGCCGCGAGATCACATTCATCCAGTGCTTTATCAGCTGCACTGGCTCCCGGTGGAGTACAGGATCAGGTTTAAGGTGCTGGTCTTAACCTTTAAAGCCCTACGCGGCCTAGGGCCCTCGTACTTAAGGGACCGTCTCTCCTGGTATGCCCCAGGTAGGACCTTGAGGTCATCAAATAATAACCTTCTGGAGATCCCAGGTCATAAGGAGGTCAGGTTGGCAGCCACCAGGGCCAGGGCTTTTTCGGTTCTGGCCCCGATATGGTGGAATGATCTGCCACAAGAAACGAGGGCCCTGCAAGAGTTAGCACCCTTTCGCAGGGCTTGTAAAACGGAGCTGTTCCGTTTGGCTTTTGGGGTAATTTGTTAGTGTAACTTTTAAAATTCAAAATTTTTAAGTTTTAAAGTGTATTTTATATCTGTATTTTTAATCTGTGTTTTTATATTTGTATTTGATTGTTAGCCGCCCTGAGCCCGGTTTTGGCGGGGAAGGGCGGGATATAAATAAAAGTTTATTATTATTATTATTATTATTACTTTTTAACCCAGGAAAATCTTCTCAAAAGTCAGGGGTCGTCTTATACGCCAGGTCGTATTTCTTATACGGTGAGTATATCCCAAACTCTATATTTTAACTGGAAAAGTTGGGGGTTGTCTTATACGCCCAGTCATCTTATACGCCGGAATATACGGTAGTCTATATGCGAAATAAACCTTTGCCTGGAAGGCCTCCAGATTTTCTTCACTCCCTGCTTTAAACAATGCAGTAGCACTGTTTTTTTTCCATAGGATGCTGCTACAACATTAAAAGTTATGCAACCACATGAACACAGTCAGTTTGCACAAGTTCTTATCGTGGAATTGTTACTGCTATGAAAACAGTTGAGTTGTGAAGACCAGGGCAATGGTTCTGCCTAGACCAGTGATGGCTAACCTTGACACTCCAGATGTTTTGGAACTACAACTCCCATCATCCCTAGCTAACAGGACCAGTGGTCAGGGATGATGGGAGTTGTAGTCCCAAAACATCTGGAGTGTCAAGGTTAGCCATCACTGGAGATGGTTGTGGGCTTTGGAATGCTGCAGCAGTTCTATGGGGTGTACCAACAGGAAATTTGCTACTATGGTGGCCATTCTCATGGTTAAAAGGGATAAATCTCTGATAAAATTACTGAAGAGAAAAAGACAACAATTTTCTATATAAGTAGTTTAAATATAGACTTTCCTCTTCATAATTCATTAACTAGCTGACATTTTCGCACCATGATCTATATAAAAATCTATTTTATGATATAATTCAGCAGACCTCAAAAGACATCTCCAATAAACTGAAGTAGTAATGGGCTTATAATGTACGTATGCTTTTAAAACACATTTAAGCTACAGTCATAGTCTATCAATAATACTGGTATTTTAATTTTAAATATCAATATTCTCTCATATTTTACTCGTCTTTTAGACACCCTGTCAATTCAAAATGCAGCTGCTCTTAAACTCTGATTCTAACTCTATCAGAAATGGGATGAAATCAAACAGAATTCAGCTTGACAGCCAGACTTTTTAACAGTGAATTACAAACTGAGAATCCAGAATTCAGAATGGAAATGTGCATTTACACTTGCAAGAGTTTATTATAAACAAACCTATTTTCAAGACTCCTTGGATTACTAGCTAAACCTTTTCTCCTCAGTAATCCAAACCCAAGCACCCACTTCTATACAAGGTTTGGCATGTTCTAAGAATAATTATTCTATGCTCTTCCAAAAGAGGGTTGCTGCAACCAGCCCCAAACTCTATATTTTGATCTTCCTCCAAAATAGGAGACCTCTTTAGAAGGATGTTCTGAAATAAACATATTTACCAGGTAACCATTTTCACTGACTCCAATGGGATCCCGCCCACTTCCTACAATAAGCATACATAGAGCCATAATCTTAACAGTAGCAGAGCCACTGCAGCTTAAGGGTTGCAGTAGCAGCCTAAGACTGGTGGGACGAAAACATACCCCCCCCAACATGCACTTCTGCTAACGCAACTCATTAGTGAATCCTGCTCAAATTTGTCTGTACTATGACTACCATAAAAATGTAATGCATACTCACTGTAGAATGTTTCCAGTATCGAACGATTCCTTGAATGTCTGTAGCAGGATTAAATAAGAAATGGTCTCGCCATTCATTCCAGTCCACTGACATTGTCCCGTCAGCATCTATGCTAAAAATTCAAAATGATATAATCAGAATTCTATGCAATATTCAAAACAAACCAACTTCTAGCCATGCATTGTGAAGCTTTGGTTTGTTAAATCAACTGGAGTTTGTTATGAACCAGAGCCCCTGGTTCACATACAATGACAACTTAAGCTTCTAGTGGTATTCAATGAGTTTACAGCTTGTATATTTGTGTACAAAAAGATGAGGTTTACTCGGGCTTGTTCCAACTTGAGCATGTCAGGATAAACCATAGTATAGTGTGCAAAGACTATACAGAGAAGCCATGGTTTACCTTGTCAACCTAAGTTATGCTTCTAGAAAATAGTGTAAAAGAATATATCAGCAAGACTCACTTGTCACCAAGCAAAGAGAGAGGCTGGGAAATAGTTACATATCCCAGTGGGATGAGATTTCAGCAGGGGGGACGTGGCATTTCTGCTTCCCATCAATCTAAAGCCCCTCCCAATCCCACTACCACAAACCCCAACAGGGCCACCAGGTCGATGTTCCAAGCAGAGTTGAATCCTGAACATGGGCATTCCTGTTATGATGTGCCCCAACTTCCTAGCATTTTGTTGTTTGTCCTCACTTGTTAAAAGGCAGCGCCAACTCTGTGGTGTCCTGCAAATTAGCTAGGTGACAAAGTTTGGGAAGCCACATTTCCCCCCACGTGTGTTTTTTCATAGAATAATAGAATTACAGATTTGGAAGGGACTTCAAGGAACAACAAGCAGACATCTTTCATGATATCAGAGACAATATTGTCTCCTGACATCCCACCCTTCCCCGTTTGCCCAGTCAAGGCTAAGAGAGGAGACTGAGCTTCTAGAATTCATTCACACCTGTCAGCCCAGCACAACTCCCACAGGAATGGATTTTTCTCCCTACCTGAGGGTGTTGTCACTACCCAAATATTGGCTCAACACTGTAGGAGAAGAGGGGATGCTCAGGAGAGCCTCTCCTGTCCCTTTCCTGGCCTCAATGCTACTCAGTTTAAAATAATAGCAGGTGCTGACCTTTGTAGAATCTTCGTTGCTTGTTTTTCTGAAATATCTATACCCAAGATCTTGAGGGACTGAACAATTTCTGAGGCGTCAATGACTCCTTTATAAGAGGGAGAGAAAAGACAAATGAGCTGAAGGGCTATGCAGCTCCAGATCACTTGACTCGGACCTTACAGACTTTTAAATATTTGCATGTTATTACAGATAGTCAAGAGAAGAGCACCAGGAATTTGGGAATGGGGAGTAGGTCAGTATACAAACAAACAAACAAATATAAAGATGTACACTAGAAAAAAGAGCATTAAAAATACTAGGTACAAGGTCCAGCTAGATGGACCAATGTCTGACTCTGTATAAAGCAGTTTCCTATGTTCCTATGTTGGGAAGTTGGTTCAGAGGAGATAGCAAACTGCAGATACTTGGAAAAAGCTCATTCATATATTGGTTTATTACATATGGCTTTCCAAACCAGCTTATTGACAGTTTTCGTTCTTTAATATAAATCTATTGAAAATGTTAATTAGATATTGTATTAAGACACTTTCTTGTTTATGTCGTGTTTACATTTTTAATGCTGATCTCTTCACATAATTACGTAATTAATGCTTACATTTTATTTCTATGTTGCGCTGAGAATTTTTGATTGACTTGAAAGAAATAGACTCCTTTGTGTATCTTAACACAACAGATATGGTGGAAAATCGGATCCTACCATCATTGTTTTTGTCCAGACTTTTAAACGCTAATTTCATTTTCTTCTCATGGTCTTTAAGATAGCGTGTAAATTCTTCAAAGTCCAGTCGGCCATCTTGGTTAGTATCTCCAGCTCTGAAAATTTTCTGTTAAAAAAAAGAGGCATATTGAAGAAGAATTAGTAATGGTGCTTATAGTATTTCAAAAACGCATTCCAAGAGAGAGGTTTCTCCTTTTCTGCACAAATCATTTCTGTACTTTCAGTTAATAGAATTATATACATTTCCTGGAAATGTGGACAATTAAATACAGTACAGTAATTAATTTAGCTAAACGGTGTTCTCTTCTTGGATGTGATCTATGGAATCTTACTACTGAAACATTACAGAAGCTGCATTCCAGCCTGCAGTGGTGTATCCCTATATCCTATTTAACTGGAATAACACTTTCTGCATGTATCTTTTCATAGGAACTGCTCCAAATGTATTCTGATGTGTTCTACCATGGAAGAAGACCCAATATCTTGCCTGCATTCTGCATCTGTTTGTCCCTGCCCTCATGGCATTCTATCTACAGTACTGGGCTACACAACCTCATTAGAGCGTTATGAGAAACTTAAGACTGTTATTTTTAATGTCTGACATTTTATTTTATTTTTTATTTTGCTGGAAGCAAATAGGAAGGGTATAAACAATAAAATTACTATTTTTATTATTATTTTTTATTATTATTATTATTATTATTATTATTTTATTATCTCATACTGTATGCAAGAGGAAAAAGCAGCCAAAAGGCAATGCAAAGCTGAGCTGTTCTGTCTTGATAGTTGATAATAACATTCTCCGCCTCTGGCTACTCTGGTGGAATGCCTGTGCTAAAGAATAAATGGGCAAAAATCTAACATGAAAAAGAACACCATTTCAGCCTCCCAGCATACTCTGATGTCTACCTCTCAATAGAATTGGGCTGCAAGAAAAATTCTAAATGATTCAAAAAATAAGCAGGCCTAGATATGGTCTCTACTTAAATAAAGCAGTGCCTGGAAAGGAGCTCAGGCAGCTCTCTGACTTTCTTTCTTGGAAAAGTACTTATTTAGCAAAAATTAACCTTAAATATGATACCATGTAAACAAAACAACAAAATTCATTAAATATGAAGAAGTAGGTCACGTTCAGAAGTTAATTGGCAGCAGGCTGCGGATATCCATAAGAGAATACCTCTTCACACAACTATGTCTTATGGAATGCACTGCCACTTTAAGTGGCAATCGCCACTAGCTTAAATGGCTAACCCCGTACACCAGGCTTCCTCAAACTCGGCCCTCCAGATGTTTTGAGACCACAAGTCCCATCATCCCTGACCACTGGCCTGCTAGCTAGGGATCATGGGAGTTGTAGGCCAAAAACATGTGGAGGGCCAAGTTTGAGGAAGCCTGCCATGCACAGATAGTTTTAATGCAGTCATTACTACCTATGCAGCTAGCTATAATACATGAATTGCTCAAAATAATATGCAGATAATGTTATTGTTTCCATAAATATGAGCTGCTGCTTCATGTTAATAAGCCACAAAAGCAAACCCTAAAAATTAGCCGAATGAGATACTTAGGCTACCTTAACGACATAAAAATGATGTGCAACTAATCACAGTGGCATCAGGAATTCTATTTTATGAAGAACATCACTGAACAATGATTTAGAGGTACATAGACAGAGTTAACCCCCTGCCCCCAAAAAAGTATTGGTCATTATAAGGTTTATTGGTTCAGGTCTCATTCCAGTTGGTTGTGAGCATCTGTGTGTAATGTATTTATGTGCTTTAAAACAGAAATATCTTCTACATGGACATAAATATCTAGATTCAACCCTCCTTCCCAGAAATACATACATGTGTACTCAAGTAGCTTGTGCACTTGTTGCTATTATACTAACCATGAGCATACTGCAGATACATTTTTGTCAAGGCCAGTACAACAGGTTTGCTAACACAAGTTCTAGGAATGCAAAATTCATAGTGATTATGCAGTTCAAAGTAACTGTCTTCCCTAAAGAAACAGGTCGGGCAGCAAATTGTTATTTACTTCATTCTTTGTTATTATAGTCTCACCACCATGTGGGAACAACATTTGGCATTTCTGTCTCAAGCAGAACGCATTGGGCCATCATTAGTGCTGTCACCCCTGTACGTGGCTCCTGAAACATGAGGACATAAATGCTCTCCCACAGATGATTCTGGCAGGCACGTTCCTTTTATTCTTAGATCAGTAGCCTGTCACATAGAGTACCTGTATATGTCATGTGTAAAATTGCCACAACACAAGTGTCCAAAGTAGCTTACAGGAATGATTTTTTAAAAATAAAAATGAAAGCAAAAAACAGAGTAATAGGAACAAATTAAAAATAGTCAACAAGAACATCAACTTCATAGGTCTTCTAGAATTTGCTAGGGGGCGGGGGATAAGTCTTCACAGCATTGCAAAAGGCCTGGAGCATGGGTAGGCAAACTAAGGCCCGGGGGCTGGATGCGGCCCATTCGCCTTCTAAATCCGGCCCGCGAACGGAATCAGCGTGTTTTTACATGAGTAGAATGTGTCTTTTTATTTAAAATGTATCTCTGGGTTATTTGTGGGGCCTGCCTAGTGTTTTTACATGTGTAGAATGTGTGCTTTTATTTAAAATAAATCTCTGGGTTATTTGTGGGGCATGGGAATTTGTTCATTCCCCCCCCCAATATAGTCCAGCCCCCCTCAAGGTCTGAGGGACAGTGGACCGGCCCCCTGCTGAAAAAGTTTGCTGACCCCTGGGCCTGGAGGAAAGAGGGCAGGTGGACATTCCAGGGGAAAGTTCCTGGCCCCAAATGTGAAAATGGCAAAACTCATCAGCCACCACCAAAGAGATACTTTTAGGAATATGGGGGGAGGTAGTACCAGTCTATTAAGGGCTTTTAATGTCCTTCCTAAATATCCTGAGGAGTGTGAGGCAACAGGACCGGATTTAAGGCAGTGTGGATGGTTCCCCTGCACAGCGCATCGAGCCGGTGGGGTGTAAAATAATCATCATCATCATCTCTATATTTACACAGGTACCTACTCAAAGTTAGACCCTGGTCAGACGGGTGTTTGAGTTGCCACAACTGTGATGTAGTGCACTTGACAGCATGCACAGAATGGAAGGCGAGAGGGAGAAGAGCACAAAAATAAGAAATATTAGGCAGGGGGCAAATTTTGTCCTTGCTCAGGGTGCTATATTAGCAAAGTCCGCCCCTGGATGCAGCTACCTTGAGTGCAAAGCAGTTTAAGCCGTTGCCCTTAGGTGTGATTGCCCCATCACCAGTGTTGAAAACAACTCTTGGTCTGGTTGACTCCCACATGTGTACCACAAAAGGCAGGGCATCCATCACCTTAGACAGCAAATTACCTTAGGCAGTGCAGATGCTCAGAACTGCAACCTTCTTACCACGGCTTAACCTCAACGGGGTAATTTTGTGGCAGTGCAGTCAATGTAGTTCGTGTTGTAACTTCTGACAGAACAGCACTGTAGTGTGTACACAAACCGCTTCAATGGGCATCAAGCCACACAGGCCTATTCAGATGCAGACCAGATAGGCCCTTAGTCAGGAATGGGAAGCGGATATATGGTAGTCTTTTAGGTCAATAGTCCATGCTGCACTGACTCAGGCAGGCTGGAATGTAGAAAGGGAAGTTCCTTCTTTCAGAAAAGAGGGTTTTAAAATCGAATAGATAATAATAAAAACAGTAATTTACTTTTTTGCACTATTTTGCCTCATCAAACCACTCGGTTAAACCCTTTGTTTAAGATATCCTAGGGCTTGTAATGCTGGAACTGGCTTCGGCCCGCCTCCCCTCGCGCCCTCTAGGGTTCATCCGGCGCCAAGCCTCGCACCCACCTTCTCCGCGTCATCTCCCAGGGGGATGCCCAGAGCCTTGAGTCCGGATTGCAGCTCGGCGATGTCCACGCGGCCGTCCCCATCGCGGTCCAGCTTCTGGAAGAGGTTTTCGTACCGCGGGTTCCTGTCGGGCGCTTCGCAGGCAGCCTCCGGGAGCGCAAAGGAGCTTCTCCAGAAGCGAAACATGATGCAGGAGAGAAGAAATGTGTCGGGGGTGGAGGGGGGGCAGAGGAAAGAAGTAGAAGCCCCCGCAATTTGGTGAGCGTTACTAGAAGAAGACGAAGGAGGAGAAAAAAACACAGCTGCAACCTTCCCACTTTGGGGAGGAGCGAAAAAACGTTAAGCGATGGCACGCAAGAGCCAACGCCCAGGGAGGGAGCAGGGAGGCGAAGAGCGGGTTTCTCCTTCTCATTGGGCGTCCTGGCCTTGCATGGTCACGGCCTGGGTGGGACTTGGGTCTCCTTTTCCTCCCCACTGCAGAAAGGAAGGAGCTAGGTTTGGACGGCGGAGGAGATCTGCGCCCAGGCAGACGATCTGGAAGTTAGTGACTAAGTTCCTGCTTGCACCTCATCGGCGTGGAAGGGGAAAAAGGTTATGCTGCTGTTTGAGACGCCCGATCCTGTGCTTGTTTACTCCGGCGTCGATCCAACCGCGCATAATAGGGCTTTGCTGACCTGGCACTCTGCCACCCCCCCCCAAAAAAAATACGCCCGTGCTTGCATTCAGAGATTGTGATCCTAAAGACGCTTCCTAGCGAGCCACATAGAATCATAGTGTTGGAAGAGTTCTCGAGAGTTATCTAGTCCAACCCCCTGCAATGCACGTCCTGCAAACCAGCTGCAACCTTAGAGGGCTTCCAGGTGGGACTTAACCGTTCCACAGGTCAAAACTACTCCCCTCGCAACACACATGTATATACAGTGATGGAGAAACCTACACCTGTTGAGTGTAGAGACGGTTTGAGCACACCGGTAACACACTGATCCCAGCCAGATTGCACTGGCTGTCAATTAGTTTCTGGGCCCAATTTGACCTATAAAACTTCGAACTCAGGATGGCAATACCTCAAGGACCACCTCTCCCCACATGAAACATCCCAGAACCTGTGATGATCATCTGATGCCCTTCTTCATGTGAGGTTCAGAGGGTGTTCACACAAGAATGGGCCATATCTGCAGTAGCTCACCATTTGTGGAATGCTCTCTCCCCAGGGAGGTTTGCCTGATGCCTTCATTACATACCTTTAGGTGCTAGGCAAAAACATTTCTCTATAATCAGGCCTTTGGCTGATTAACATTCTAAAGGCTTTTAAGTGTGTTTGGGGGGGTGTTATTGATTTGTTTCTGTTTTTTTGTTTTACTTTGTATTTTGTGTTCTCATGTTTTATTTTTATGTTGTGAACCATCCTGTGATCTTCTGATGAAGGACACTATACAAAATAATAATAATAATATTAATAATAATAATACTTGTCATGTACCATGAGCATTCTGTCGGAAGTGAGTGGTGCTCATCATCCTAATTATGACAGTAGTAGAAAGTTTGGAGTGGATTATTTATATATGTAAACAACACTGCAATTCTATATACACGTACCTGGGATATGCTGCAGGCATCAACCATATGGCCTGTAAAAACATAGCTGTTCATCCTCGCCTTTCATGTTTGTTTCAAAGATATGGCAGGTGTACATGTTTATATTCATAACAGTATTTAATGTGTTCTAGTGAGTAGTCTTAGTTATTGTGTTATTACCACCTTGATAATTATGATTTAAAGTCAGTATGTAAATCGTTTTAACAAATGAATCTCATTTGTTCCTTTGAGACTTCCTTTGAGTAGACATGTATAGAACTGCGCTGTAAATGTTGACATGTGAACCTTGAAGCAAAATGGCTATACTAAAGGTTGCCAACTTTTCTCATTGGGAGATGCTTCCCCACCCAATTGCTGCACCTTCCTTCCTGGAAAGCTTAATAACTGGGTTTCTACATGACATTTAATGGTTGAAAGAATCAGCATTGGCAACACAAGCTTTAACTACCATTCATAAACTTACTACCCAGCTATACTCATCCCTGAAATCTTGCAGTTCTTGTTCTCTCCAATATATGTAGGAAGGTATTTCTTGCACACCCGGCATACATCATTCTGTGCATGGTACTTTACAAAACAATGCGCATAGGGTGTGCATGCAGTACACCCTGTAATTCCTTGTCAGTAAAAACCAAACTTGTTGGTGTGCATAATTAAGCATTTGGGTGTGCCTAGTCATGCAAGCAAGTGCCAAATTGAATCCTGGTGGTGTTTTTAGTTTTAAATGGAATGAACTTCAGTGGAGTTGCTTGTAATCTATATTTTATATAAGTGTAGTAGCTGTTCCACGTAAAAAGTATCTGCATGCAAAATGTACTCAGAAGCCAGACTTACAGTGGGGCTTATTCTCAATAAAATTGTACAATTAATTCCCATTAATTCTCATCATTCTTTACAACCATATTGTGAGGTGGGTTAGGCTGCAATATACTGATTTGCCAAAGGCTCTAATGGGCCTCCTTCTCCACCCCCAAAAACAAACCAACTCACAAAATTTGCAGATGTGCATGCACATGCAGTTAAAACTATATTTGGGTTTTTTCCTAAGGAAAACTTGAAACCGTGCAGTAGTATGTGATGTTTATTTGCACACACTCATACATCTGTGTATTTCCCTTCAGTGTATGCCCACCAGTACTGCTTAAAGTCACATTTGATGACATTTTGAAACTTACACAGTATGGGAGACCTGGGTATTTGCAAAAGAGAATAAAGTACCTTAAGTGCATGAAGAGTTTTGCTTACGCCTAGTCGACCTTGCCTCTTCCTGCTTCTGGTAGGCTCAGGGATGACTAATGGGAAACAAGTGGAGCAAGTACTTCCCCATTTCCCACTACTCAGTTTTGACCACCCAAGCTTTCAGTCACTGTGTGTCTACAGCTGGTTGAAGAAGACTTTCCCACTTGCTTCCATAGCAAACATTTGCCATTGCTGTTCTAGTCTCCCAGACAGAACAAGGCCAACCCTGCAGCTGCCTGGCCAAGAGCAGTGGCAGGATGAGCTCATCCATCCATGTGCAGAGGGGTACAGTGCAGACCTCTTCTGCTAAAGCACTTTCAAGCGCTGTTTAACAAACCAAAGTCTCAAACCTGCCTCTGGTGGTTTCAGGGTTGCTGTTTTTATGGGAAAGGCAGGCAGAGGGCGGTGAAATTGGTTGCTGAAACAGTACTAAGGAAGGAGAAGTGACACTTTGAGGTGTTCTTGCAATCAGAAGTCACACACACACCTACTAGAGGTCCTGTTTCCTCCCATGGGTGGGAAAAGGCATTGGATCACCCCCACCTATCTCTGTGCTGGTGTTATAATCAGCTTCACACCCCACCCAGTGCATTTCCCTAGAAAACTCAGCACACCAGGAGACTGCATAACAACATCGGACTACATTGCAGGTGTGTGTCACATACTGTCCTCTATCAGCTCACCCCAAACCCACACTATGGATATAGCAATATAGGGTTGATATGACTCCAGAGTAGCCAATCTGGTGTTGTGGGCTAAAACTTCCATTGCCAGCAGTCATCATGATGGAAGTTACGGTTCAAAAGCCCTGTGGGGGGGGGACACATTAGCTACCCCTGATGTTATCCATCTTCTCTCTTCTGCAGCACCCAGCACCCACCCCTACAATATGGGTATAATATAAAGGTGGACTTCCTTTGGCTTGGCAGGGTAATTTTTAAAATGTCTACAAACCTGGGGAGAAATACCTATCTGCATGAAATAAGACCTGAGCTAGTAAGAGTATAAGCTCCTGTCACTGCAGCTAACTTTTGTTGTGTGCTTGATATGCTACTGCCCAATCACAGATACACTGCATTTCTGAAATTTCTTTTTAGCACTGTGAATAAGCCCTTCTTGTTTAAAATGTGTTTTAATGGGTACTGTGTAATATAGTCATTCATTTGCACTGTAATGGACATTGTAACATGTTTGATGATGGAAGTCTTCTGTCTGGTCTGGTGAAAGTTGGTTTAACTGTCACAGGGGTCTTTAACTGACAGTTGAGGAGAGAGGTTGGAGCTAGAACACTCAATATGCAAAAGAAGGCTAGAACCTATGCATATTCTGATTGGTGGTTACAGGTTTAGAATTCTTAGTTAGGCAGGGTGATTGGCTGGTGCTCAACTAGGTGGGGCACAAGAAGTGAATATATAGCTTGGTGCTATTCAGTCAAGATCAGTCTGTGTTAGGTGGAGACGGATGCCAGCAACCACCAGCAAGATAACCAAAAGAAGACAGCAGAGGAAGAGAACTCAGGAAGAAGATCTGAAAAAAATGAAGTGTAGCTAAGTGTAGCCAGAAGACTTGCTGGGGCAGCTGAATCACTTGGCTTAGAGTAAAAAGACATGGGAAGAACGTGTTTACAATATTAAGGCAGAAGAAATGAGAGGCAGTTTAGAATGCTAAACAGATCTGCACTTCAATAAGTTGGTAAAAAAAAAAAAAGTTGGTAGGGATCAAAAAAAGGGTTTAACAAAAGTCCTCAATTACAGCACTGGTAAGGCTTAACTGGGGTGGAATAAATATGAGGTCAAATAGGGTAACTAATTGCTCCCTAAAAGCTGCATTGGTGTTTAAAGTGGCAGTAACAAGTTAAAGTGTAAAAAAAACAACTCCCCTATCTGAAGAGAGCAGGTACCAGCTAGGAGAAGCACAAAAAGCTCAAAATCCCAATAGACCTAATGTTTCCTCCAAGTAGATGGGGCACATAATATTGTTGGCTGCCAAGCAGGGGCATGCTCAGGACCCACAGAATGCTGGCTGGCTCTTGGGGAAATGAAAACAAGAGGGAAGGGAGGGAATGGAATAGTGTAATTTCTAGAAAAGGGCAAGGCTGGTCGACTAAAACTGAACAGGAGCACTTCGCACTGCAACATTTTGCTGCGATTCTCAGTTGAGCTCATCTAACGGCCACAACCCACCAGAAAGTAAGCATTCTTAATTACATTAAAATCAGTGTGCTGTGTTAGATGGTGCCTCTTGTAACCCACAAATGGTCCTTTTTGGAGGAAGACAATTTTAGGCAGAAAAGTTATTCTAATCATTTCAAAGCTTTCCCCCTTGTTTCTGAGCAACCGTAGTCTTTTTTTTTTTTAACCCATGATAATTTCATGAGACTGAACTGTGATGTATCCAGATTAAGGAATTTAAATTACAAGTCTCTAGATAGGTTTAAAGTGTCCTGATTTTTTTTCTGCACTTTAGGTGGAAATAGAATGCCAGCTGCATTAACAGCTTTCACTGCTAAGTCTGTTACTATATCGGCAAAATATGGTTTCTAAGGCAACGTCAACACCCAAGGGACTTCAGTCAGGGCAAAATTGTTTTTCAAAAGATATACTGTAGCCTGTTTCCAACATCTATATCAGGAAATCACTTAAGATCTGAACTTGGAATGCTCTGAATTAAAGCTAAGTAACATTGCAAGTAACCTTTAACTGTCTTAATTACCGTATGTATTGTGCCAACCAGGGTCAGCCTAAGACATTTTGGTGCCCAAGGTGATCCCCAAATTGGTGCCCTCCTCTGCCAGGGAAGAAGGGATGAGTGAAGATCTATATCAGGAACAAGGGGGAAATAAAGAGCTACATCAGGATCTGCTGCCCCTGTGGATCCTGGCACCTGAGGCAGTCGCTTCACCTTGCCTCATGTGTGGTCTGGCCCTGGTGCCAACAGACAAATGATCTTTCCTCAGAAAAGCTGCACAATTTGGAACACACAAGTGCTGATCCGGGAAGTGTTAAACACCACCTCCCCACCTGCCATTTCTCCACCCTGTGCCCTCCTCTAGAAATCGGGGTTCCTCTTTTAGTGTCTGACAGGCTACAGTTGCATGTATTTGCATATATTATATAATGGGCAGTTTAGTCCAAGGCAACGGGAACAAATAGGGGGCAAACCATATAAATAGCTGAGGAATGTAGTCGCCACACTTAAAAGTTGCTTTTTCAGACTTAGCCTTTATATTAAAACAAATACATGTCACTAAGGTGTTTTAAGTACATTGACAAATGTAGAATAGACATGGCAAACACATGAATCATACACTCTTCAAAGGGTCAGAATGAACTACAACTCCCTCTTGAATGGAAGCTTAACAAGCAAACCTAGCTTTGCCCTTGTACAATATGTGAAATGGATCACAGGATCTCCATGTAAGAAAAATACATATAGACTATAATATGTGTGAAGTATAGAACAAGTGCTTATCATGGTACCAGTACTGTACACCGATCACAACATCACATCAACCATTTCTTAAATAATAAAATTGTACAAGTAGAGCTGGCTGACTTCCATTTATATAGCCAGTTTTGTATCTTGACTGTTCATACGACATAGTGGTATGTATTAGGGAGGCCTACATAACTGTTTTTATGCAAAAAATTCACCCAGTTATTCTGCTATTCACATGTTTAAAATCAACCAAAGATTGATCATAGTGTGTGACTGCATAAGCCGTTTTAATATAGATACTGAGCTAGTGAGTCATTCAGACATCCTGTACTAACTCATCATTTCTTCTTGAACAATAAATTGCATAGTCAAATTTGTTACCTTTGACAGTTTCTTAGCTACATTAAAACAAACACTATGTTTTGAAATCATTCAAGTATGACTGCTGGGAAAACAGAAAGCTACAAGTGCAAATTGCTTTCATTTTTTAAAGGAAAATATAGCATCTGGAATGTTTGATTGGGATCAACTGCCATTTGGCTGCTCCCCTCCCATAATTGTTGATTATTAGTCATTCTAGCTGATTGCAACAGAGGGAAAAGTGAGATAGTACAGTCTATGAGACCAACTGTTAATGGCTCTACCTCTCCTAGAACTGCCTCAATGACCATTGTACCTGCTCATGAAACAGTTATGTAATTGTAACAGAATAAGTGCCTGAATCTGGGTTTTTTCCTGTTCCATAACTATCTATTTTCCTTTTTATTCCATAACTCTTAGATTGTTAAGTCTATGGGCAGGAACTTTGTTCTCTCAACATTCGTACCACTGCCTAAAAGACGATAGGTATCATTATTATTATTTCCTACAGTTTACGAACTATTTATGAGCTCTTCCAAACATCATACAGAAGTACAAATGCTATATCAGAGATAATGTGGCTTAATAAAATGATATTGTGGAAACGAAAGGGATGAATATGTGATAAAAAGAAATTATATTTTAAAAAATA
This sequence comes from Darevskia mixta, assembly GCA_034641385.1. Taxonomy (NCBI): domain Eukaryota; kingdom Metazoa; phylum Chordata; class Lepidosauria; order Squamata; family Lacertidae; genus Darevskia; species Darevskia mixta. The sequence goes on from JAWWNH010000149.1 coordinate 4,817,409, forward strand.
AGTTTGTTGTATGTGTATTAAACAATAAAATCATATTGTTGCAAGCTTTCATGTCGAAAAGCAAGGGCATATAACTATTCATGCTTGGTTTGCCAAAAGATCAGCAAGGAAAGACAGATATCCATGTTAATTGTATGCAGACTCATACACACACCTAAATTCCTAGGCCATTCTCTTTTTGTCTGTTGAATGTATCAAATGGAGAAAACACAGCTGGTTTTGTTTTTTTGTTTTTTGAGATTAAGGAGCTCACCATGACAGCCCCCATGGTCACAGCCCAAGGGGAATCAATACAGGAAGCCCTAATTGATTCTCTGATTTTCTCAATACTGATGCCACAAACAATAGTATAGTAAAACCTGAAAGCCTCATTATCACCTCGTGCACTTGCCAGAGCAAGAAAGGTCTGTCAATTATCTTAGATCTCTAGCAGATGATGTCATTGCTCCATCTATGAAAATACGTCCTAGAGCTACATTTCCTACATTCCTCTTCAATTATTACACCACTGCTCGACCTCCTGTACACTGGCATGGTACCTAATCTAATTAGAGCATTTCACCTATTGATTGGTTGATTATGGAGAGCCCTGAGATTTCTAGAGTCCTTTACAACATGTACTTAAGGGTGCTTTAAAGCCTCAACCTGTCCATCCCACCTTTGTCAGCCGAACCTGTGACTGGTTTGGATCCATAAACTGAGTGAGTCATCCAAATGTGATTTTGCAGACCATGCTGCTGGCAGCAGTAAAACTGCTAGCACATTTGCAAAGCTAAGCAGAGCCTGGTATGGTTTCACATTGGATAGGAGACCGTGTGTTGAGACTAGATGCATTGCAGGTGGTTGGACTAGATGACCCTCAGGGCCCCTTCCGATTCTATGATTCTAAGTTCTTGGCACTCCCAACTAGGTGCCTGTTTTTTTCACTTCTGAATAGGATGGCCAGAAGCAACAGAGAGCAGGGTTCCCGCACCCTTAACAGCTGTGTGGAAGAAGGAATTTTAACAGGCTTCACTAAACTATTAAAGGTACAGAAACCACATTCTCTCTTGCTTCTGTTACCTTATTGCCAGATGCAGAAACAGGATGCTTCTCATATATAGAAGAGATTTTAGCAGGTGGAGTTTGTCAAATAGACCAAACTGGTCTTATCCATTGGTTGGAGAAATTGCGGCTATAGGTACCGGTAGTAGTTTGCTTCTTCACTTATTCAAGAAATATTTTGCTCCAGTTACCCCCTGCTAAAGAACTGAAGGGATTCATGCTGTGGCCCCAGCCAAAGGACTTAGGGGCAGTTTTGTGTTGTGTTTGTGGGGTGTTGGTTTTTTTTATAGTATTACCTGTTCCTTGTAAGTCACCTTAAGAACCACTTGATTGAAAGGCTGGGTATAAATCTTCTATGGTTTGCATCCATCTGTCTCAGGAGACATTGGAGGAGTGTGCCTTTGGGAATGAAGTCAAACTGTTGGAAGGTTGCAGCACCTGCTCTGGCTGTTGAGACCAATATGGGAGAGACATGTTTTATTGCATCTGGGGCAGATGAAGGCATCCAGTTGTGCTACTGCACTCCTCCCAATGATCATTCCTTCTCTGGTCACTGCTATGGATACATGAGCTGACTGATTGTCTCCAGGCACTGCAGTCATCTGCAAGGGATTTCCACATGGCAGGGCTGATGTTGCCAGCCTTCATGTCGCATTTGTAAGTAACCCAGATTTGGTCTGCCAATGGGCCCAGTGCCTGAAGTCAGCTCCCTGTAGAGCACATTGTTGGGGATCCTGCCATCTTTCATTCTGTGGATATGACCAAGCCAGACCAAGACGTCTTTGAGACAGGAGTGTGAACATGCTGGGAATGTGGGCTTGGGAGAGCACATCATCTAATTAATAAATAACATTATAATAAATATTATAATAAATAATAATATTAAACATTACCTTTTCTCCACAGATATTCAGGGTAAAAGGTCCTGTCCACCTCTGTATCTGTCCAGTTTGGGGGGGAGCACATAGCTAAGACTACAAATCAATTGTATATAAGGAAACTTTTACCAGATTTTCATAAAGGAAATTGGCTGATATATAGAGCACTTAAAATGGAACGTCTGTTTTCTCATTGTCTGCTCCAGAAGTAGGGTAACATTTCAGTTACATGTGAGCTATGAATGCATTTACTATTGGCTATATTTAATTTGGAACTGTTGTGCTTTCACTCAATGTGATGCATTGAAATTGGTGCCAACAATATTAAGATGTTATATATACATGCATTGTCTAACACAGTCCTTTAATTAGTGTGATTCCCATTTGCCTCAATGCCATCCACATGTGACTCTATTTATAGCTCTTTTTCTAAGACGTACACGCTCAAGACAATGTGCCATAATGTGTTCTAAGACATGTGCATGCTCAAACATAATGTGCCATGATGTGTTTATGTATATGAATGAAAGTGGGGATATACACTCAACACAACTGTCCTCTAACACTTTAGCATCAACAACTATGTGTTCCTAAACTAATGCATATAAATAGTGATTAGGCTTTATGATTCACAATTCATCATGACCCCTCTTGATGACTCAATACCACTGAATAAAGCATATTGTGAAAGTCTGCCCTTTATAAAGCAAAAAGCAAACTATAAAATGATTAATTCATAGAATATATTAGTGATAATTGACAGGAGCTTCAGAGTTGATGGGTGAACAGAATAATATTTCTGAGATGAGGGAAAGAAAGGAAATCCCTGAGCCACTGAAGAAGTGCTTGGCAAAACAAATTTGTGTGTGTCTGATTTCAGTTCCAGTTCTAAATCCCAAGTGCCATCGAACTCAGTAGACCTAACTTTTGAGTACTTTTAAAAGATTGAATTGTTAGTCACACATATTCAATATCTATATATATTATAAAATACATAAAATATATATTGTTAATACCTTTTATGTATTTTATTCTTCTTGAACATTTGTAGTGATACTGTGAACACAGTAGAGGGAGATATAACATCAGGCTTATGAACGGATGGTTAAAAAACCACCACCACCAACCACTTTTATAATATACTGAATAACAAAAATATTTAATACAGATTTGAAAATGTAAGCTGCGGTTAAGATGAGGTGTGTACGTATGGGACAGCCGTTGTGCATGCAGAGATGACAGCTTCAGTGAATATGAGTTTGGCGGAAGGAAACATCAGGAAATGCACATCAGGTAAAGACATCCCTACTCCCTCTCGGATGTGTACAGCAAAGTGAAAAAGCAACTTGAAACACTTGGGGGTGTGGGGGGGACAACCACATTGTGTTTTAAGTCCTAATGTAAATGAGGGCAATCTCTAACCCCCACCCTACCCCACTGATTCTTCTTGCTGTCACTGCCTGGTCATCTCCCTTTCTGAGTGAGGAGAGTAGCCTCCACACTTGCCTCACCTCCTTGGTTGCTGTAAGGAATGGCCAAGGAGAGGGCACACCAATGGAGAAAAGCCCCACTGAAGGCCAAATGCCCCCAAAATCTAAAGCAAGGGTAGGCAACCTAAGGCCCGTGGGCCGGATGCGGCCCAATCACCTTCTCAATCCAGCCTGCGGACGGTCCGGGAATCAATATGTTTTTACATGAGTAGAATGTGTCCTTTTATTTAAAATGCATCTCTGGGTGATTTGTGGGGCCTGCCTGGTGTTTTTACATGAGTAGAATGTGTGCTTTTATTTAAAATGCATCTCTGGGTTATTTGTGGGGCATAGGAATTCATTCATTCCCCACCCCCCCAAAAAATATAGTCCGGCCCACCACATGGTCTGAGGGATGGTGGACCGGCCCACGGCTGAAAGGGGTTGCTGACCCCTGATCTAAAGCCACCCGTGTGATGAAATATTGGGAATTGGCAGAGAGAGGAGAAACTGTTAAAAAGGGCATATATAAATTGTGCTGCTGAAAACTCTGCATATCCGTAATCATTACACTTGCTAGTCAGATGCAGTGTTGAAATAAGACAGGAGGGAGAGACCCTTGTTTCAAATCTCTGTTCAGCCATTAAGCTCCCTTGGGTGACCTTGAGCCAGTCACTGTCTCTCTTCTTAACCTATTACAAAGGTTTGTTGTAAAGTCAAAATTGATGGATATGAGCCACGTTCACTGCCTTGAGCTCCATGGATCAAAGGTGATAAATAAATTGAAGTAATTGGTACCGCATTATATTCGGCAAATACATCTTTGGCTCTTCTGCATTTAGGCAATCTTTTAAATCAAGTGGCTAATGATATCAGCAGTCTTAATATTACTAGGATTTTTGCTGAGCGTGCTCAAGACAGTAATCCTCTTGCTATTTTAAGAAACTTCTCCTCAATTGAAGGTCTTTAATACATTTAGAAATCTATCCTGTGCAACGGTTTTTGGCCAAGAAGGGCACAGGAAGGGTGTGAAAGAAGTTTCTCCAGGTCACTGATCCAATAACACAAGCATATATCAACTGTAAAGAAGGCGAGGAGATACGGTATATTGTTTTATGCTCCTTGGCAATCAGGGTGGCTAAAAAGTGATAAAAGGAGTGAACCACATCACATTAATCACTGTAAGAGGGGAAGGGTTGGTGGTAGCAACTATTTTAGAGCAACTTGAGACGTGATCAGGGAAAGGATGAGGTTGTGTAATGTAGAACTTGTCCTTCCTCCTCTTGTGCTTTGTAGGGTTGCCACTATTCTGACAGGGCTTTAGTAACAGCTCAATGACCAACCTAAATTGGGCATGGGTTGCTTTCACCAGTAAGCCTGCCCTCTTAACACCTAAATACATACAATGGGAGTAAGTCCCATTGAACACTGTGGGGCTGACTTCTGAGTAGACATGATTTGGCTTGCGCTACAGGATTGCCCACTTTGTCCTACAATATTATCTTTAATCAGGAACATGTTTTTAACTGTCCAGGGGATGGAGCTTGGGGGCAAGTTGTTGTTAGGGCAGGGCTGGGGCACCTGTGGCTCTTCAGGTGCTGCTGGACTCTCACCTCTCACCATCCCTAGCCATGAGGCAAGCTGAGGCGACTGCCTCCGGCAGCAGGACCCACACGACCGGCAGATCCCAATGTAGATCTTTATTCCCGACCCCTTGTCTCTGATGTATATCTTCAATCACCCCTCATTCCATAGGGGAGAGTCATTTTGTGCCAAAACAACAACAACCCTGGCGGCCGGCCCTGACCCCTAACCCCTGGTCATGCTGGCCTAGGGATGGTGGAAGTTCGCACGGTCTGCAGGGCCACAAGGCAGCCCTGAGGGGGTTGGGGAGCCCCCGCCATTTTGTCGTTCGCCTCAGGCGCCAAAAACGTCTCGGGCCGGCCCTCCCCCTAACCACTGGCCGCGCTGGCACATAAGAGCCACGCTGCCCTGATAGGGGTTGGCGGACTCGCCTATGTGGCTTCAGGAGGGGAGGCGGTCTTTTTTTATTTTTGAACGGCGGGCGGCTCAACAAGGCGAGAGCGGCCGGGTGCCGCTGCGTGGCAGCGCCGCCTGCCTGAGGCGAAGACAGCGCGCGCGGGCGGGAGCCTTTCTCTTCCCCCTCCGCCGCCCTCCCCTTTTCTCCCCGCTGTTCCTCCTCCTCCTCGCCGCCTCCTCCTGCGCTTGGTCACAAGGGTCGAAGGAGGAAACGGCGCGGCTGTGGTAATGGAGGAGCCGGCAGGGGGTTAGCCCGCCGGTGGGGTGGGGAGGCTTCTTCTCCCCCTCCCTCCGCCGCCTTGTTTACTTCTTCCTTCCTCCCTCCCTCCTCTCGGCTGCTTCCCGCCGCCCCGCTTCATGGCCTTCATGATGATGAAGAAGAAGAAGTTCAAATTCCGCGTGGAGCTGGAGCTGGACGAGCTCTCCTCGGTGCCCTTCGTCAACGGGATCCTCTTCTGCAAGGTGCGGCTGCAGGACGGCGGCAGCTTCAGCGGAGAGTCGTCCAGGTAAAAGGGGGGGGGGGACTAGCAGCCTCGGCCGCCGCTGCTGCCACAACCCCTCGTTTTGAGAAGCCCTAACCTGGCCGGAGCGGTGGCAAATGGCAGGCAGAGAGATGTCGCCGCTCAGCCCCGTTGTAGTGCGGACGCGCTCCGGCACAGAAGCGGGGCTGCTCCGTTTCCCCCGCAGCCGCAATACACCTGTTAAGTCTTCAAAGGCGCCGGAGACACGCTCATTTTGCGCGGGCAGGGAGTGTAGTCGTAAATGCTGTAGACGTGTTTCGGTTTTGATCCTCCTCCTCCTGCAAAACGTGTCCTTTCCCAGTCCTTATAGACCCGGTGGGGAATGAACTCGTTTCCTCCTCAAAACCATCTTGAGCTCCCACTCCCACTCCCACCCGCCAAATGCCTATTTTCGGTGCCAGGGCTGAGTTCTCTTCGAACTGCATGGTGCACGTGTAATGCAGTAGTGAAGTCAGTGTCTGTGGTCACACCGTTGGTGTCTCTGGTCACACCGTTGGGTGACCAAAATAATGCATTTGCCCCCAAATGGATGGGATTTGGCGTGAGGCTTCCAGATCAAAAGGTACTGTTTCCAGGCAGATTGGAGCCCCTCAAACCTATTGTGTTTAATTTTAGCCCATATATACCTGTATATATAGTCCCTAAGTTGAGGGCTGAAATTGGTGAGATTTATGGAGTAGTTTCCAATTCTGTTAAAGGAAATTAGATGCAACACATGCATTGTTGTTGTTCAGTCGTTCAGTCGTGTCCGACTCTTCGTGACCCCATGGATGTGCATATGCATATATATACACATGCATATATATACACATGCATATATATACACATGCATATATATATATATATGCACATGCATGCATTGCATCTTGCATCTACTGGTAATTTCCTTTAACGGAATTGGAAACTACTCCATAAATCTCACCAACTTTTTGTTTTCCTTCCTATGCGACTTAGCAGTTCTGTTGCTGATCCAAACAACACAGAACTGGAAACCTCCCCCACAAATGTTCAGACCTAGTGTTAGGGATTGCTTCATAATATCCAGTCTCAAAGTATTCCTTCAGTAGACCTATTACAGAACAGCCCTATAAAGTACAGTGGAATTTCTGGGAGGGAACTAGAAAGGAGCCAGAATGTCCAACGCCCAAGACTAGGTTCTTACCACCGTCTCGCACAGCTATCTCTTATTTTATGCCATTTGCCAGAGACTAGGAATGATCAGTGTGTTGCACGAAGGTGCCAGCAAAGTACATAGCTCCAGCTGGAGTACGTAATTATACAAAGTAATGCAGTACACTACAGAAAAAGATTAAGTAAAAATCTCAGACTTAGCCTAACTGACATGTAAGCTTGCCCGATCGTTCCTGGGGAAGTGGAGAAAGGTATTATTTCAACCAGTGGTCCAGTCACACATTACACAAAATGCTACTAGGATGCTGGCTTGAACCACCTTGAGGCTACTTTATGTGCCTTTCTTTTGTGTTGGAAGCAACTCTCTACACAGTTCCCGTGATGTTTATATGCAGTTCCTCCCTCTGTTTCTGCATTTTGCAATGATATGTTGAAAATTGGCAGACCCACATGGGAGGAGGTTCATGCAGACAAGGCTACGTGGTAGCCTAGTTTCCATGATGATCACAGAAACAATTATCAGTCTTTCAATTTTTGTTTTTTAAAAGTAAATTTTATCACTGTGATTGAATATGCAAAGAAGTGTCAAATGTACTGGGTGAAGTTGTCCTAGGTGTAATACAAAAGTCATCCAGAGATTTACCCCCAAATGAGTATTTAATGAAATCCATAACTCCTGTCTCTGGTTGTCGCAGTGCCTGAAGCTTCAGAGGAAGGGGAGACTTTTTACAATTCATTAAAATAATAATATCACTACTTCATCTCAGTTGAGAAACCAGGGTTTTGAAACCCTGTGAGGTTCTTGCTTCCAACAGCTGTGCTATGAAGATTTCTTGAATTTATAATAAGGTATCTTCTTTTGCTTTCTAACCTCTTAAAGGCAAATCTGTATGCAGTGGTTCTTATAACTTCTAACTTCAGACCAGCATACAAAGAATTACACAGCTGTTTCTGTGTGCCCAAGGGGGTTCAGAGCTGTTGTTTCTTAAACAGTGTGCTCAAGTGCAAACACACATGCACACAGTCATTTATCAGTGCTTATTATGGCTAACAGCTTTTAAAACTGAGTTCTCAAAAATAGTTTGAGTTATGGCATAGGAATTTGCTGTTCAAAAACAAAAAGGCAAAAATCCCACTGAATGTAACCAAGCTCTTGGACTTGCTTGAAATCACTTTTGGTTCATAATGGTCACAATTTTCTTGATCCTGCATAGCATTTCTCCCCACTTTAGTGTGACATTTGTAAATTACAACAAATTCTTAACATTCAGCAATACAAAATTCTATTTATTTCCTGAATCATTCTAGTTGCCTTTTTCTACTTTGAAGATGTGCTCCATAAGCCTAGGTGAGCCTGCTGTTGTTCCACATGTGGAGACAGTTCCAGTTGTGATCTCACCAGGGCATCATATTACAGTATTGAGGTGTCTCAACTAAATCGTTGTGTTTAAAAGAGAGATTTGTAATTGCATCATACTGAGGGTTTCAGTTTTCCTGTGTTTGACTGAGAGTGCCACTGGATCTGATAATGGCAGGATTAACTTGGGTACCACAGACTCTCTATAAAGTGTGAAAGGGTGATCTAAAGTGAAACATGGATTACCAAGTAGTTGTAGCTTCTGTGTGTTGCCCAGAAGTGTATGTGAACCTTGACTATCAAGGCCTGTTGCCCTTTCTATCAGAGCTTATAATAATTAGACCTTGCAATATCAAGAATTTTGCATGTGAATTTGCTTCTTTTCTTCTTTTCCTCCCCATCCCATTTTCCTTGTATGTTGTGCATACTGTATTTACATTGTAAGCCTCAGGGGAGCAACTGTGTTGCTTTTATTGATCCGTAAGACATTCTGCGAGCCTTTCTGAATGAGGAGTGGGATACAGTGGTACCTCGGGTTAAGTACTTAATTCGTTCCGGAGGTCCGTTCTTAACCTGAAGCGTACTTAACCTGAAGCACCACTTTAGTTAATGGGACCTCCTGCTGCCGCTGCACCGCCAGAGCACGATTTCTGTTCTTAGCGGAGTTCTTAACCTGAAGCATACTTAACCCGAGGTACCACTGTATACTGTAAATGCTTTGAATAAATACTGTCACATCCAGTTTTACACAGTATTAACTTGATGATGTGATCATATATCATAAGAATAAGGAATAAGAAATAATTTATTGGCCAAGTACCAATCATACTTGGAATTTTGCTTCGACTACATTGCAATGTAAAAGAAAAACATACCTCATACAAACACTATTCCCCTCACAATACAACAGCACAGCAAAGGAACCCTATACCACCAACTGACCTCCCTTCCGCACACAACTACGAATTTAACAGTTTGATGGTACAAGGGAAAAAACTATTCCTGTGCCTAGACGTTTTTGTGTATAAAGTCCTGTAACGACGTCCAGATGGAAGTAAATGAAACAGGTGATGACCAGGATGCAAAGGGTCTGCAATGATTCTCTCTGCTCTCTTCCAAAGGGTTTCTAGCTTATCACGATTTATTATTTATGCTCCTACTTCACTCCTCTGTTAAAAGCAGGAGAAACTCTTGTTACATCTGAACCCAGGATCTTGTTGGTCCCATAAAAAACAGGTTCAACAATCCAATAACAATGCATGGTGTAAGTTTGGCTAGCAAGCTTTATGAGAGTTTTCTAGTTTGTCCTGTTTGCACCAGGAAAGGAGTGAAGTGGGAACAATCAGGCAGCCAGCATGCTGCTTGTGCACAATAAACCATGATAAGCTCAAAACTCTGCCTTATGACACGCAAACACAGACAATTACTTTTTCGTGTGTGTGTGTGTGTGTGTGTTGTATATATCACAACAATGTGCCAAATCTGAAGTTTTAATGAAGGTGACAGCTATAAATAGCACAAACATGCAGTTACATGGCTTTGTAGTTTACAGTGATTATTTCCAAGAATGGGAATATTCGCTAATGAGTGAATGTGCTTGAATTTGGTAAATATGAGGTAGCTATTCTTAGGCTATTACAATTAAAGGTAAAGGTACCCCTGACCGTTAGGTCCAGTCGCGGACGACTCTGGGGTTACGGCGCTCATCTCGCTTTACTGGCCGAGGGAGCCGGCATACAGCTTCCGGGTCATGTGGCCAGCATGACAAAGCCTCTTCTGGTGAACCAGAGCAGCGCACGGAAACGCCGTTTACCTTCCCGCTGGAGCGGTACCTATTTATCTACTTGCACTTCGACATGCTTTCGAACTGCTAGGTGGGCAGGAGCAGGGACCGAACAATGGGAGCTCACCCTGTTGCAGGGATTCAAATTGCCAACCTTCTGATTGGCAAGCCCTAGGCTCTGTGGTTTAGACCACAGCGCCACCCTCGTCCCTTTACAATTACAAGTATTTAAAAAAAATAAAAATCTGGGGCTTTTTCATTGTGGCCTAGTGTGCTGCATTTTGAAATTGGACTTGAGAAACCCAGTTTCAAAATTAATGTTTAGCAATGGATAGAATTGTAACACACATCACTCTTCTATTTGCAAAATGGTCCCATTTGGCCTCTCTTACTGAGTTTTTATGAGGTGGCATACTTTGTGACATACATCTCAAACATGCTATTTAATTTAGTATCAGTAACCAGAATTCTGATAATTCTTACAAGCTTGGGATTTTTGTATAGTATAGTAAGGTAAGGTAAAGGTAAAGGACAGTTAATATAGTATAACAACCTGGAAGACATTTAATAAACTTTGAAATTTTAAATAGCGTTAGAGTAGCTGTGATAGAAAAACCTGTGCTAGAAACATTCAGCTGTATAAAAAATATGAACCATTAAATTATGGGTCTCTTCTGTGTCTGAAAAGTATAATTTTATATATTTCTTTTAATAATGTGCACCTGATGTTTCTTTGTGGTGCCCTGTGAGGAAAGGGATAGGTTAAGAGAGAGTGCCCAAGTTTGTTCAGTGTGCTGCACAGTACGTCTCCCTATGGATTTACTCATCTAAAACCAAAGTTTTCTTTTGTACCACAGACCTATCTTAGAAGTTTCCATGGTATGTTTCACCACCCTTCTTTTCTTGTTTATTGGAATGCTGTTGCTCTATCTAGCAGTATAGTTCCTTGCAATATTAAGGCGTGTTTGTGTGTCTGTTACTAGCTTCTGAGAACAATGAGTTTAATGTGGAAGAAGGCAGTTGCCATTGCGCCGCATGCACACTGTGGGTTGTATTCAACATAGCACTAAGCACAAGGATTTCTCCTTGCGTAATAGAATGCTTTCTTCTCTCTTCCCTCATGCATCCCCTAAATCTGTTATGAGTACTGTATTCCCCAATGCTCCAGAGCAGATTTGTTGACTGTGGAGGGGGTGATTTTTCTGCCCTTCATATATTTCAGGCATTTGATATTCAAAGATGTTGGCCTTACGCCATTACCTGGTTGCCTTTCTCCATGCAAATTGACATTGCTAGTGGAAAAAAGTAATGTTGGAAGCTGTCAGCCCACAGTATTCTGCAGTGCCATCATAATATTAAATTTTATGATTTAGCTGCAGCGTAGCAGTACATGTTTCCTGGCAAACTAAATCTTAAAACAAAATCACAGCACTATGTTGTGTGTTAATTAATTGGATTCAAACTCTTCCCAGCTAATTTCAAATATGCTATGTAGCTATAAATTAAATTGTACATGGCAGGATTGGAAAAATCCATTATTTTGCCATTATTACAGTGTGATCAGTGGGGGAGTTCCTGCTAAGTTCAGTGTTACTTACCGGTACTCCCCAGTAAATGTCTTCTAATTGTGAGTACTGTATAAGTTTAAAAGGTAGTCTGTAATGAGAGTTTGTGAGAAGAAATGAGAAGTAAACATTACCTTTTCCACAGATGTAATGCTAAGGACCAAGTTGAGAAAATGAGTCTGTAATGTTTGGGCCGTATGGCTTTGGCTGCAAAGTGTTTGCAGTGTTGCAGCCCTAATCTCAGGGTGTATTAAGGTGAACCTGAAATCCCTGCTATCTCAAAATAGGCCTGTGTGTGTATGTGCACAATTTAATCCCCCTTAATTTCGGAGGGATGGACATTCATGCAGTTCTTCTCTTTTCTGTGTATATAGAAGTATTTAGAAATACCTAATCACTCTGTGCCATATTATTTTTTGGCAGAGCATTCCCCCCCACACACACACTATGTACATGAGAGGCAGCATACGTTATATACCGTATATATAGTTCCATTTAGAACCGCAACACATTTTTTATTGTAAAAGTATGAAGTTTCATGCTATTTCCTGTGTTAGAAGCACATTTTACTGGCAAATGACTTTGATTCGTTTAGTGCAGCAGAGGAAATCCAGCTGTGGGGACTTGGCAGAATTCCCCCTGACCATATGCAACAAAACTGCGGACTCAATTCTTTTTGCAGGATACTGGTAGATTAATGAAGCAGAATGAGATGCTGAGTGCCAGTATACAAAAATTATGTAGCAGTTTTAGTGCTGGCGGGATATAAATGCTAAAAAGAGTTTGTAAATCCCTAATATCAAATAATGTTTATGTGCTGAATTTCCTTTTTAGTATGACCTGTACTGAGAGATAAGCTCCAGACATTGACACTGGGTTCTTGTTTATAACAGGGTTGACAATTATTTGCTTTTAATTCTGTAGATGTGAAAATACATTTGGCATTCCGCTCTGTAATGAAATTGGTTAATTTTCATTCTCCAGTTCGATACATTCAAAGTCCTTCCTTCTATACAGGCAGCAATTGTTTTATGTGCGTCCGATATGTGGGCGACCACACACTTCACGCAGAACCCAGAAGTGACCCAAAAATGTCACAAAAGGAGGGCAGAACAGGGTAGGGCAGCCTTACATGGCCCCCGTCAACGCTTGCGGGGGTGGGTGGGTTCTGGAATGTAAGCGCCTCTCAAATCGGTCTCTGCCTGTATTTTAACAGACCTCTGAATGAGTTACTTCATCAATAACAAATGACAATTTTTCACACACTACTGATTGAAGCACTTAGAATTCCCTTATTTTTAAAGACAGCTGCCTTTGCAATCTCCCACGTTGAGCTGAATCAGTTGGATAGCCTTTCTATTTATTTACTTTTTAATTACCTCAGCCAAGAAGGTTTCTACGATGACTATTTCTAATTGTCTTTTCCTCTAGTTGACCACTAGTGTTGTTGGGACACTGCATATTCTAGTTTAATGTTTTATTTGATTTATTTACTTATTTTTCTGCTTCTTATGTTTGTGAGAAATACATGGGTGACTGCATATTGTGCATGGTGGAAAATAGTGTGTCAGTGGACTGGGTTGCCTGTGACAGAATCATGTTTTTGTTTTATAAAGGGTTTAGCATTCCTAGTCACAGGAATAAAACAAAAAGCCACAGGCCCCATCTGCAGACTTGCAGTCTAAGAATAAAATTAAGACACATTAGGCAGGGAGGAAAAATAAAGGGGAATTTGAAATAAATCAAGGTTGAACAGATGTGTTTTAAAGAGGCACTTGAAAGTTAGTGCAGAGGAAGAAAATATATTGGCGGATGGAATGGTATTCCTGAGATAGGAAGCTGCATGGAGATAAAGAAAATAATATTAGGCTAAACAAGAAGTTTGGTACCAGTGGAGAAGGGTTTAGGGAAACATATGTAGAAAGAGGGCTCTATCATTTGCAGAATCAAGTGTAGATGGCTAAAGAAGAGAGCTTACTTCAGTGAAATACAGGAAATATTGCACTACAGCAATCCCAGACTAACAAGATAAAGTATGAGGCCATTTTATCTGTATTTCTCTTCTGGTTTTTGTTTTATGATGTACAGTTCCGGTGGAAATCTGATATGAATAAATATAAAGTAGTAAACCAGATTGTATTCAGTGGGACTTGCTTGAGTGAATGGTGCACAGCATATGTAGAGGGTTTTTTAATATAAAAAAAGGAAAAAAACTGTTGTTAAACATAGAGGACGTTATTTCCAAGTAAATATGCATAGGAACAGGACTGGAAATAAACTGCATCCAAGTAAACAAGATAACCCCACAGTTCTAAACTAGCACAAATAATGAAGCTGACTCATCCAATTACAGAGTCTCAATCAAATACAAAATCCAGTAGTAGGAAAGCCACACTGTTTGTAAAACAAAGCAGAAGGTTTCAGCCATTTCAGCAAGGGTACTAAAAGCTCAATCAGTGCAGAACTGAGCATATGCAAACTTCTTCACTGCCTGAATTCCCACTGAAAACAAGCTATAAACTTTACACTACAAAGGACAGCCTCTGGATAGGCCTGTTTGCCTTGGGCAGTTTATATTTACACCAGGTGACTAGGCAAATTGTGATTTGCAAATTTAGGAAGTTGGCAACACTGTTTGCTTCTACTGTTTTGTTTATTTAAGCAAACTTTATCCTGGGGTCTTAGAATATTTCTAGCAAAATGTTTGAACTTTCGTGTGCCGTAAATCAGAATCTCAGTGTGCACGTTTATGTGGAATCTGTGCATTAATTATAATTCATTATAAAGTTATCCTCCCCAATTCTCTAAACTTAAATTCTGGAGCCTAGCTTAAATTTTTAAAAAGTTTACAGAAAAGGTGAATGTATCAAATAACTAAAGTCAAGCCTATGCCAACCCACTGTCCAAACCATCAGCTACATACAGTTGCCCACTAGAGGGATGATAAGCTTCCTGATTTTATAGCCTGCCAAATGATTGCAAAAATAGGAATGGCCAATTCCCTGGGAAATAATGGGCAGCCTTTGAAAGAGTCCATAACTTCACTAGTCATTGGCAAGCACGTATTTTACCAGGTGAGAGCTTAGAAAAAGGGAAAGTTCCTGCTTTTCTTCTAAGCCTTGGAGATTTGAAAAGCTACAATACGTTTTACTGGTTTGAAAGTGCTTTCAAGGCACTGGGCTCTGAATGCTTCCAAAGGTCAATGTGACATTGGAGACAATGTTCTGTCTCTCCCTCTTGGGAGGAAGGATACAACCACTGTTGTGTCGCCGTCTTCTTCTAATATATTTGAAAGAAGAGGGAAGCCTGCCTTTGTAAAGTTTCTCCAAACTCCAAAAGTGCATGAGGAACTGCTGGGACTAAGGGAAATCCTGGTAGGCATGCCCTAAAGGGCTTTTTTTTGCAGCATAGCTATGAAACTGCTACTTCATAATACAGATACCGGTAGGAATTTCTTCTTTCTTAATGCAGTAGTCGGGCGTTTGTTTGTTTTTTAAAAAAACAACACTACTCATAGTACATGACAAAATTACTCCCTAAGGCTCATATGAAGTTGACTCACAGTGGAACATTTTCATCAACTTGTTCTGCAGCACAGTTGCCAAGTAGGCTGTCATCTCTGCTCACTTTCCATGGTAACCAATCAATGTGTGAAACATTTTTGGGTGGGGTGGGGGAGATTTTTAGAAAATCCTACAATGTTCAACTTATGACTACAGTGGACCCTCTCTCTGGATACGTAATCTTCGGGTTGCGAAACCGGCAAACCCGGAGGTATTTTTCCAGGTTTCGCCGCTCGCGCATGTGCAGAAGCGGTCTATCGCGCTATGTGCAGAAGTGCACCTCTGGTTATGGATTTTTCGGGGTGCGCATGGACCCCCGGAACGAATTAAATCCGTATCCAGAGGGTCCACTGTACTTAGTTGCATGCAGTGTTCTATTTGCTAACTTTCTCTGAATGCTTTTCAGTTGTAGGTAAATAAATATTAAATTGTTTGTGAAATTATTGTAGTACCACATTTGTTTTTATTTAAGAATTTATAGACAGATTTTCAGTTGGGACAAATTCTCAAAGCAGTGAAACAAACAACTCAGTTTGTATTTGGTGAACTTTTTTCTGTCTCAGGAAGACAGAATGTAGACTGGAATTTCTTTAGCAGAATGCAATGGGATGTTTAAGTGCCTTGGTTAAATACATAGTCTTGGAACTATTAAAGCTTGCATTGAAAGTTTTAGCCTAGTGCAGAGATTTTCAACCTTTTTGAGTCCACAGCTCCCTTGACCAACTACCTTCTTTCTGCAGCACCCCTGTTGGGCTCAGGAGGCTAGTTATGTCACCCCTTGCCTGCAGAGCTGGCAGCCTCTCACCCTTTTCCAAACACCCTCCTTTGTGGAGTGTTCCCACAGTCTCCTCTCCTGTCTAAATGGGAGTCCTCTGGGCATCTGCTCTTGCCATCCCTGGTCTCTGAGCTGCCGCCTCCCCCACCCCCCGCACCAAAGAAAGATGCCTCCTGACACTGCCCCACAGGGGCCTGGGAAGAGGATACACCCAGCCTTAGTGGCCCAAAGGAGACTAGCCAAAGGTGAATGTGAGGAGTGGGGCGCCCAGCACGGGGGGAGGGGCAGCCGCGATGGCACCCCACCGGGATCACGCTGCCAGGAACAGTGCGCTCCCCCCGCACTCCTCTTCATCCGCCAGTGCCTTCAGCACCAGGCATTCACCTCCTTCTTAAGACTCCTCCTCCCCCAGTTCCTTCCCAAGCAATCTGAGGCTCCTTCACTGTGTCTGTCTTTGCTTCACCCTCTTCATACCTCTGCGGGTTCTGGGAGACCAGGGAGGAGGGGAGCTGGTCACAGGAAGAGTGGGGCTCCCTGGCTTCATCAACAGCCTGCGTCATCTCTGTCTCTTGGCCCCCCTCCTCGACAGCCTCCACTTCTTCCTCTGGTTCTGAACTGCTTTCTGCGACAGCCTCTTTCTGCTCACTAAACCATTACCTCTTCAGCTTCCAATACCTCCTAGCCTGCTCCACCTTCTCCCTCTGACCATCATCATCCCACCACCAATCCCCTGGCTCTGACCATTTTTCCCTTGGGGGTTCTCTAGCTGGTGCCTCCCACCATCCCTCTGCATCCAGCCAGTCCATGGTATTGTTCCTTCCTGTCTTCAGACTGCCAAGTAAATTTCAAATAGAGGCTACAGAATAACACCTCTTTCTGGCACACAAGGGGAAAATGTGCTCAGGAGGTTTTGCAGAGTAAAAGAATTCACCAAAGCATTCTGTGCACACACAAAGCTCTGCTTTTTTTTCTTAACCTCAATACTAGCTGTCACATTTGTTAACTGAAGACTCTGAAATTGTGGCTTGTTATAACCTAGATTTCAACAGCCTCATTATATCAGTTTGTTAGTGACTGACTGCCAAGCCCAGAAATCTTTTTATTTAGAGGCATTCTCCCCCACCCCTTTTTCTAAACTATTGTGACTTTCCTCCAATACTTTATCTGGACATCTTCATTTCTCAGTCTCCGTTTGAACTCCATAGAGGAAGGTCATGAGCTTGGTTGTGGGGATGAATAAATATATTGTTATGGGTGGATGCACTTGTGCATTATTTTGTTGTATGTGGTTACTCACAAACCTCAGTCAGAATTATTTATTCAGCATTTCGAAAAGGGTGTCAGGAATCCAAAAAGATCAAATAACAGCAAATTAAAGTTGCAAACATTACCTGTGGTTCTGTCATTAATGTATTTTTTTGTTTGCTGGAAGTGTTAATGTATTTTAATATTTGCTGGAAGCCGCCCAGAGTAGCTGGGGAGACCCAGCCAGATGGGTGGGGTACAAATAAATTATTATTATTATTATTATTATTATTATTTATTTCTAGAGCAAACCTAGCAGTAATTTAATAACTTGGGATTTAAATCACTGCCTGATTTAAACATGATGCTGGGCTTATAAGAAAAACATAGCCATGCAACATTCCATATTGAAACCAGTCCCTCAGCTGCTATGTACACAGTGTTAGCACACCAGTGATGAAGCCATAGATTTCTGAAATACTAACTCTTGGTGTTCAGGCACAGCAATCAAGTCCTGGGGCACAAATTCTTATATTATTTGTATTGTGTGTAAATAGGGACCCAAAGAGATTAATTTAAATTTCTCAGTTTGGAATACAGAGAATAATCAAAAAGATAAGAGATTGTCTACTCCAAAATGACATGGGTGATTAATCTAAGAGTACATGTCATTGAGTCTATGAAGGTCTTTGAGAACAATGTTGAGAGGTTAATAATGCTTAATAATGCTTATTTTTGGTGGCAAATCAAATCTAAACAAGTTCTGTTTTGAAGATTTGATATGTAAGCTGGAAGGAATCAAGACATGAAAGTGAAGAGGGTAATGCAAAGTCTTCACATTGTAGTTATTCATACCTTAACATTGTTAAGTGTGAATTTATTTATAAAAATAATTTCCATGCCTTTCAGCTCCACACAATACAATACAATACAATACAATACAATACAATACAATACAATACAATACAGCAGAACAAGAACTAAAAGCCATTGTTTGGGGAAAACATACGATAGCAGAGGAGACCGGAAAACAACCCAAAAGTTTGACAAAGGGCCAACCAGTTCTTACAGTCTAGTTGCTACAGTTGAGTAACATGTCATGCTGGTTCATTTGTGAGGGAGCCAGGAGTATAAATTGGTTTTGTTATCCTGTAATGCTTAACCATGGTTTAGTGCTACTTGCTTGAACAGAAAGGAGCCACCATGCACCTTGGGTTCCTGCCCTCCCCTTCCCATGTTTTCCTCCTGTGCACCTGGGAGGACTTCAGTAAAGTTAAGTTGCACATTCTATAAAACCTAACTGGTTCTTGTGTATGAAACCATGATTGTGGTTTCAAACAACTTCTGTTAAGTTTCATAACAGTCAGCTTCAGCCCATGGGGTATGAAGCTGGTTTGCTAAACTAAGCAGAGTTTGTTTTTAAACCATTTCCCCTGGTCCATACATAATGAGAAACTTGGTTTTGTGAAAACTAAAATTAAGCTCTGTCACAGAGCAAAAAGGAGGACACATTTGCCGACTTCTACTTTTAACTATGGATTTCTGACTACTATCATTTTACATACCCATGAAAAAGAGGGTGTGTCCTGGAAAAAGAGGACATATGACAACCCTACCTCTGTAGAAAAGTTCAGTTTTTCTTGTCGATGTTCAATGTTTTGTTTTGTTTTTAATTATTCACAGGGAAGTGGTGCAGGCAAACTGTGTCCATTGGAAAAAGAGGTTCTTATTTATGTGTAAAATGAGTGCAAGTGCCACTACAGGGGTCTTGGACCCCTGCATCTGCAGAGTGTCTGTTCGGAAGGTAAAAATGACCATTCTCTTCTTCTGATATTTGCATTTTAGTTTATGCTGTGGCCATGTGCCTCTAAATAAGTGACAACTTAACGCTGTTTACTTATTGTACATCCAGACTCTAATTATATTAATTTCTATTGATTTCACCAAATATAATTAACAGAAATCTCTATAAATATCACATTGCCAAAAATACTGAGTAATCAAAGATGAGAAGCAACTGTTAATTTGTCTTACTTATTTAGTAATATTTCTTATTGCTTACCATTAGCAAGTAATCACAGAACAGTTTATAAGGGTAGAAATGTTTTTTCTAAAATAAAATAGAAACAAAGGTATATAAAAAGAAACACTATAGATATCAATAACCTAGGGCAATTGGGTCAGTGCTAATGATGAGAGACAGCCTGTGTAAACAGGCACCCAACAGTCGATGGCTCCCAGAGGGGATGTGCAACTACAGAGATAGCCTGCTTTTGTTCTCGCACTAGATGACATTCCACAGGTCACAGCACCCATCTCTGATTATCTTGATCTACTGTGCCTGTAAAGGAGAAGAGCTACACAACTTAATTACCTTTGATTACTATTGATAGCATTGATGATATTGTAGGGCCTCAAAATGTGTTTTTTTCTTGACTTAGGGAAACCCATTACAACTTATAAAACTTCCTCAGTATTCAATAGCTTGCTGTGTGTTAAATGTTTATGTCACATGCTGTGTGTTAGCTCTTTGACATTTTTCATCAGAAAATAGTGATTACTAAACCATAACTATTGGTTATTCTTGCAGGAATTAAAAGGTGGGAAGGCCTATGCAAAGGTAAAGACACAGCCATATCAATACAATACTTCCTCTCCTTTTACTTACACATATGTAATTTTAATTTAATGAACTGTGCAGATTTATAGTTCCTGTCCTTAAGGATACTGGATGTTGCAAATACTGTTTAAAAGGAATAGTTGTGTAGCACTAAGAAAACTGTGTCCTGCTTTTCCTTTTGTCATCTTATGAGAAACTTCTTAAAGTACAAATGCTTTGATGCCTAAACTGTTTGTTTCCTTTGATGGTTCTGTAATTGCTGACTTTTAATCTTTTGTCAATAGCTGGGTTTTGCAGACCTCAACTTGGCAGAGTTTGCTGGATCAGGAAATACCACTCGTCGCTGTTTACTGGAAGGTTATGATACCAAAAACACAAGGCAGGATAATTCAATTCTCAAAGTAATTGTGTGTGTTTTTTCTCTGTTTTCCATTGTTTTTAGAATAGCATTTTTCCTTAATGTTGAATGGGAAAGCAAAGGATAGCATTCATTTACCAAAGCTGTAACTTTTTTTGAAACATTGGCACAATAGCTGGTAAGAAGTCAAGCAATTAGGATGTCATAATACAGTACTCCAGTAGAAGTTTGGAAATTGATGTTCAAGTACAATGCATTCAAATCCAGTGGAGGAAAATAATTAAATGTGTTTTATGTAAATGCAGCCATGCAAATAGGATAAACTAACCTAATTAGAGAATTAATTAATTTTCAAGGTTGCTTTTTAGTTTGCCCAATATTAGGGAGAATTTGCCAGTTTTGCTGTCAGTCATGGCTTGTAATATAGTCAGCCAGGAAAAGGTAAAAACACTTTCCACTTCCTTACTGCTGAACCTTGCCAAATAAATTTGTTATGGAAGTGTAATATTCGCTTGTTGCAATAAGTTTCCTTCTGAAATGGCTAGTTATAATATAAATTATATCATTGCTTTTATAGACAGCATGTTTGCCCATTCTGTGTCTTTTAAAAAGCTGTCTTCTGTCAGGCTAACTATAATTATTAACTTCCATGAATATTTTTAGTTGGCAGATAGCTTTACTGTTAATTATGTCATTCATCTTCACAGTAACCATGTGAGTTAAGCCACTCACATATAAGATGCCTGACATGGATTTTCCCATTTCATGCTTTTTGGTATTTGAGTCTGATTTTATTTTCATTCGTTTTTCCTAACTTACAGGTCTTGATCAGCATGCAGCTAATGTCTGGAGACCCATGCTTCAAAACGTAAGTTAACATATGATACAGCAGGTGAAATTTTAGGTATTATTACTAATTAGCTTTTCGAATGCTTGAATAAATTGTACAAATCATTCTCCGAAAAAGAGTTGTTAACCAAGTTGTAAGGGTTATTGGGTATCAGCAGTCCTTGGTGCCTACTTCAATAATCTTTGATATACCCTGTTTCTCCTAAAATAAGACGTAGCCATAAAATAAGCCGTAGCAGGATTTCTACGCATTTGTGAAATATAAGCCATCCCCCGAAAATAAGACATAGTGACGCGGCGCCTCTCCCTTAAAATGGCCTGGCTATGCAGCGTACCGACGCGGAGCGGTTAAAATAAGACATCCCCCGAAAATAAGTCATACTGTGTTTTTTTGAGGGGGGGAAATATAAGACGGTGTCTTATTTTAGGAGAAACACAGTAGCTCATTACTTTGCATGCAGTTGCGCTGTTCACTCATTTGCAGGGCAGGGGAGTAGTATATTTGGGCAATAATAGATAATGCTATATGGTTTTTTTATAAATCAAGAAGTCTTGTATTAATCCATGTATGCAAGGAGCAGAAGGAATGTACAGGTGCAGAGTAAATTACCAATGCAAAAAAAAAGGATTGGAAATACAATATTTGATCAGTGTCTACTCAGTATTGTGTACAGTAAGCCCACAGCTTGCATGCATTTAACTTGTGCACATTCAGCTTTACGCACATGGCAAAAATAAAATAAAATAAACAGTGGCAGGCATCCAGGGAAAAAGACTTTGACAGTCGCATCCACCATCGCACCCAATATGTTTTGACTATACGTGATTTTGGCTTTAGACGCAATCCCTGGAACGTAAACCCTGCATAAATTGTGGGCTTACTGTACACACTTTGTGAAGGGGGAGTTGGTTATACCCTTTCTAGTTGCTAGCCTATCTTCATGGAAGAACACATATAGAGAGTTAAATGGAATCTCGATTGGTTTAGCATGTCTATAGAATTTGAACAAAAATGTTGGAACTTGCACAGGTCTTTCACATTCAGGATTCTGAATTGTCTCAAAACTCCAGTCCCTGTCCCCATCCCTGGGACAAAAAAGCAGTTGTAATAGTGTACAAATTCTTGAGTACAAATTAGGTGAATTCTAATCTCTGGAAAGTGTAAATGGTGTTAAATACTTCTTAAAATAAAGTGAGACTCTTAAAGTGAGCCTCAGCAAAACAAATGCATGCCTAGAATTAAGGATATAAAACAAAGTGCATGGGATTAATGATGCTGTAAATTTTACTATGTTGGTCTTCAGCTTCAGGAGTGTTAAAGGGCCCTGTGTTTGCGCATGCCTATTCCAGCAGACTGTTTACGTGTACTGCACCAAAAGGAAAAATGTGGTTAGGATGGATTTCTAGACTAATGAGGTATTTTGCGATGAGTCATGAAGCTTTGTGAGTGGTCTAATTGTAGCAATGCAGCTGGGAAGCTTTTATTTCCATCAGCCATGCTGCAAAAGTTAAATGTAGGCAGTGTTGTATTTTTTTTAAAAAGGGTGTAGTACAGCATAAATTCTTAATCATAAGTGAGGCTCTTTTTTTAAAAAAAAAATGCTTCTCTTGTGAGTTGGTGTTTCTGGGCAAGATAAATTTAAACGAGAATGTATTGGTGCTAGAGTATTATAAACAGATGTCACTTTTGCCTCAAGCAGAAGAAGTTTTCATAAGACAATTTTTTGCAGCCTTAAATTCTATTAGTCCCCCAGAAAGCTATGAAGAACAACAAAAAGCTCAGAGCTTGTTGGAGTTCTGTAAAATCAATTTTGTGAAAATGTTATATGAAGATAATACAATTTAACTCATGAGTTGTTGTAATAGTGTTGTTGTAATAGTAAGATCAGGTGTAAGCTGGTTTCCCACGAGACATGGGTCCCACCCTTGGCTTGATGGCCACATTTGCAAACATGTATTTGCAATGGTCCTGCTTTTTTAGGCAAATACTTTTAAAATACCTTAGATGTCCTACTTGAAGTAAATCCATTGAAATAAACAGGTAACTTAGTACTCTGGCTAGCATTTCTATTGCCTATAATGTGTGAAGAAGCTCTTTAAGCTAATTTAAACTGATTCTTGTTAGCTGCATTGAGTTTTTGTCCACAATAGAAAGCTTTCAAATAAATGGGTTTTTTCCTACAAAAATAGTAGAATAACAAGTTGAAGAATCATTCAGGCTTCCTCAAACTCTGCCCTCCAGATGTTTTGAGACTACAATTCCCATCATCCCTGACCACTGGTCCTGCTAGCTAGGGATCATGGGAGTTGTAGGTTTGAGGAAGCCTGAATTATATTAATGTCATTATTGAGCACACACCTGATCTTAAACAGTTGGGCTGTTACTTATAGCATTATTTGGGCTCTCTATGCTATGTGATGCTATAGTGGTGAACTAATTTGTAAACTCTTACTTTTAGAGCAGGGGTGTCAAACTCCGGCCCTACAGATGTTTTGGAACTACAATTCCCATCAGCCCTAGCTAACAGGACCAGTGGTCAGGGATGATGGGAATTGTAGTCTCAAAACATCTGGAGGGCCGGAGTTTGACACCCCTGTTTTAGAGCTTCTGTGTCACTGCATCATTCCTGTGTTAAGCGTGTGATTCAGTTAGCTAGTTAATTTTAAACCACTACCTCTAATTTAGAATGCAAATAATCCCATTAAAAATTGAAATCTTAGTTTGGTTCAACTTGAAAGGCATCTTGTATGGATAGCTAGTTTAGTGAGTAACTGTTTGCTGAAGGTTTCTGGATTGCACACTCCTTTATTTAATTTGGGTCAGATTTATTAGCTTGTCTACAACCATCACTGGTACTGAGTGTTATCTGTGTTACCTTATGACAAGAGATTCCTTTGAGGCCACTAAAAGCTATCCTATTATTTTAAAATAGAATTAACATTTTGATTTTGCGCTGGAACACAATGTGCTGAGGCAAGCACTTATTTTCCAATAGCATCTTCATTCCATCATGATTGATGAACTGTATAATAACTGAGTACACAATAGTTCCTTGATAAAGAGTTGCTGGAACTCGTATCACTAAAATCTTGAGCTTAATGGTTAACTTTATGTTAGCAAAGGGCTAGTTTCCAAACCAGTCTCTTTAGTTCTTCTGCAAACATTACTACAGTATAAAGTTTCTGCTGGGTGGCATTCTTTCACTACTGCTCTGGCAAGCAAATGTGCCCCCCCCCAAGCAGGGATAACCAACCTTTTTGTGCCAGGGGACACATTTAGAATTTTGAGAGTGTGTCTTGGGTACCAGTCACAAAAGGGATGCTCTGGGGATATGGCTTAAGACGAAACGGATGCCACATCTAAAGGAGCAGATAAAGAAACAGAACCACAATAGGGGGACGCCTACATCAGTGACTGCTACACTTGCTCATTACACCTCTCCTCTGTTCAGAATAGACAAGAGAGTGGTTATGCATTCGTGGCATCCAATAAAATGTGTGGGCATGTTTAAGAGCACATGTCCAGTGTAGGAGAAGCTGAGTCAGTGCAACCAGGAACTGAGCAGGAAGAGCAAACGATTCCTTGTGCATTGTGTTTGTTTTTGAGAGGACTTTTAATAGTGAGACCATTGGCACCATAGAAAGTATGGTGGGCACACTGGTGGCAGCTCTTGTTTGAAAGGGGTCTAATTGGAACTCAGCAAGGGCTGGAGGACACTGCTAAGTCCCCTGATTCACTGGCAGACATGGTGACATTAATGGAAATGCAGGGTTGTTGTTGGGGCTCAAACCTACTGTGCTACCCCCTTTTGCACTAGGTGCCAGATCTTCTGGCCTTTTCCTCCCTCCCTTTTTTAAAATTTGCGTATAGGGATGGTAGACATTCTACAAAGGAAGACTCTAGCCATACATCTTAATTTACTCAGCGACTTAAATTTGCATCTATATATAAAAATTAGCACATGCCAATTTGTGTTATTGGGTCCATGCCTGGCAGTGACCCTAAGGAAAGGCCTCTTTAATCTCATCTCTGTGGATGAACAATAGCATAGGCTTTGGCAGAGCTCTTCTTCAACAGTTTACTAGTATATGGGAATCTATGGAGGTACTTCTCTAGGGCCTTTTAGGGGACTTAGCAGTTCATTGCCTGCATCTCAATTTGCTGAAATTGTGGTGCATAATAGTGTGATGAGATGGTGGCGTTAGGATCCAAGGCTTTGCCCAGGGACAGCTAGAAGGACCTTGGGGCTGGATTTGCCCCTTGGAACTGAGCAAGAGATGAGAACCAGACACATTGCTCCCCACATTGATACCCACAAATTGCCTGATGCTAGCTTAACATTTTAAAAAATCTTGCTTTTATAGAAGGCATTTCATATTTTCAAGACTGCTGGGCAATTTTGTTCAGTTCTTAAAAATTAAAAGAACTGTTTTCCAAGGACGCCATACATTTTAGATGATCCAGATGGCGGTTCTTTCTAATGTTAATTCACCCAGTCAGAAAAGCATTTTGTAGAATGATTAAAATCGGTTTCTCTGTTTTATGAGGGTGCCTGAGAGCATACATCAAGCACTGCAGCTGCACAACCCTATTTTAATAGCACATATGGTGTTGCAGAGCCCCATTGAAACAAATGAGAGACACATCAGCAGTGTTTGAACAGTATAGTGGTTTATCAAGAGTCTGATAAACCATCAAACTATTTTTGCTGCATGCATGCAAGTACCGTATGTGGGGGGGGGGGGAGAGTTGTTAGGCTTCTGGCATGCCACAATAGATGAGTAGTGGGCTGCATGTGACTTGGTGGGTTTACCCTTTGTGCAGTCCGGGAGTATATTTATTTTACTTGATGGGTCACACCTTGTGCAGTCCGGGAATAATGGCATATATTTATTTGAAAGGCTTACTGTTTGCTTTAAATCTGCCTTACTCACTGTTCAGGACATTTCTGTTTTACTGGGTTTGCAACAATTCTGTTACCTTGCATTTCTATGTTTGGTGTTATAGAGTGTGGCATAGCATGCACAAAATACTGCTTTAGATTTTTATGATAGTAGAAAACACTAGGAAGTGCTAGGTTGACATATTACATAAGGAGAAGGCAAATATAAATCTTCTATTTATTGACATTAGTATTGAACTCAATATTTATAAAAACGAGCCATGAAACAGTTAGCTGTAAAAACATCACTTATAAGACGCTGAACTACAGTATAACTGCTATAGCCACTGTTCTGCAAATCCTCCTTTTTTCCAAGATGCTAAATAAAAAGTTTTTTTAGAGAGATGAAATCTACAAATTAACAGTTATTTGGGTCTTCCTGGCACTGAAAAAGATAATATTGTATAATTCGGGGGGGGGTGTTATGAATTTGTTGGATTTTGTTTGAAGTATATGTGAAATGCATATTTGTTTCCCCTAGGCAAGCACAGATAGGACCAGTTTTAATCTCAGTCTGTTTGTTTCATTTCAGGCCCCCATCCACAGCAATGTCTATAGCAATTGCTGGAGAACCAGAATCCCTAAATGAAGACAGAAAAGGAGCAGAGAATACAAAATCATCACATCTAACTATATCAGGTAGGGAGCAATGCTATGGTAGAAGCCTGGGGAAAATAAAAAGAATAATTTCATTTAGATAAGTGGGAATGCCACTTAATGCAGGCATCTCTTGGTATTAGAATATATGTTGAAAACTGTACTTTGGCATAATTGTTTTCATACGGAGTCTTATCTACAAAGAACTGCTCAGGTATAACTAAGAGGTGTACCTCAGGGATACTATGCACATTTAGGAAAAGCATTGCATCACTTCTGAGAGCTCCTAGACTGGTTGCATGATTGAATTCTCCACAATTTGAAAACCTTGACTACAGAGAGCTAACTTGTTGGGGGTTTGATTCCTCCTCCCTGCAGCACCAGTTGTGCAGATTGTTCTTAATATGGGGCAGTATTCAAACATACAGTACCCCACTGCACTCTTGACTGCCTGAACACTTACAATCCCAGCTCGATTACCAAGATCACCTGTAGGAACTTTGCTGTTTGTTCCTAGAGTTGGTGAGGTTCATCTGATGTCCACAAGACACTGAGCCTTCAGTGTCAGTATCATTGGCCCAATCCTATGAAATACTTTTCAAACAGAGATTTAATAGGTGCCTTCTGTAATAAATTTTAAATATTTGCTGAATTTTTTATGCTGCTAGGCTTATGAAGACAATTAAGAAAAAAAGCTTTCTGCAATAGGTAGCCAGCAAACTGTGGCTTTTAGTTTCTATGTGGTTTTATTGTATAGATAATTGCTGTATTGTGGGAAGGTACTATGGAATGTTGCCTCACACACGAGGCTGCTATGGAATGGAAAGGGGGGGAGTTTAAAACAGCCTATTTTTCCCTTGCAGTGTCTCTTCCTTCTCATTGTCCTCAAACAATTGCAGAAGTTTGAGTAAAGCAGGGGTGGAGAGACACTGAAAGGAAAATTCTGGTTTTAAACAATAGCATGTTTGAATAAAGCAGGAATGGAGAACCACGGGGGAGTTTGTTTTTTAAACTAGTGTAAAACAAGGAGAAATAACAGAGATGGGTACAACACAGAAACTAACATCAGACAGATAACACAACAGAACCTTTCCCTACTCACTTCTTGCTGTACTCAAACCTTGTTTTAAACAGCCACTCCCCAACCCAGTGTCAGCACCTGCTCACTCTACTCAAATCTATGTCATTGTTTAAATTGCCACTATTTCATTGCAGTATTTTTCCATCCCTTCTTTATTCAAACCTATGCTGTTGTTTGAAGCCTCCTCTCTCTCCCTGTCAGTGCACCTACCTTCTCTCTTCCATGCCATGGCCACTGGTGTTGTGCTGTCTGTCTTCTCTTTTGCTCCCATACACCAACCTGACTTCTTCCAAGTCTGAATTTGTGACTTATTTATTTATTGCATTTATGTCCTACCTTGTTCTTCAAGGAGCTAAAGGTAGAATACACTGTTCTCTCCTTCCTTATTTAATCCCCACGACAATTCTTTGAGGCAGGTTAGGCTGAGAGACAGTGTCTGGCCAAAAGTCACCCAGTGGGTTTTATGGCAGAGTGTGGATTTGAAGCCTGGTCTGTCAGGTCCCACTCCAGCACTCTAACCACTACTCCACACTGGTTCTCATTGTGATGCGGTGCAACAAATCCTCCAGTTGGGGTTGCACAATGACAACCTTACAGTTTTTCTGTATATAGGAAGGAAGAAGTAGAATTGTACAGTCTCAGGAGAAACAGTATTATATGCTTTTTCTGCATATGTAGATCAGTTCTTCATTATTAGAAATTACTGATCTCAAGTTTGGTGTTGGCTTTAAAAAAAAAAAATACGGGGCCATATAAATGGCCCACAGCATGGCTGAAAATCCATTAGATCAGGGTGTCTTACTCTCTGGCCATTCTGAAATATGGCAGCATCTGATGCAAAGTTCAAACCTTGGCCGTAAGCAGAGGTTCTTCCCTGATCTTAGTTCTGTGGTGCTTAGTGTAAAGGTTGGAGAGAACAGATTTCCCACCTGTAATGGATAAAACTACTGAGAATTACCCGCTGAAGAAAGTGTATGCTTTAAGCAAGTCTATCACTACTCAATGTGGACGATTAATCTGAGGAAGTAATTTGGCAGCAGAGTTGCTTGATCTTCATTTTTTGCAGATCTCGCAACCAAGAGCATGTCTGTCCCAGATGAACTTGGAGCATGTGGGCATTCTAGAACCTCCAGCTATGCAAGTCAGCAGTCAAAAGTTTCAGGTAGGAGGTTTCTTGATGTGCACTATTAATTACTTCAGTAGATTTAGCAAAAAAAAAAAACAAACCATGAGATTAATTACCTGCTTTTTTATAAGCTGTGATGGATTTACAGACAATATAAGTAAAAATAGGAAAACAATTTTAACAGCAAAGGCTTTTATTTGGAAGCCATTTTAAAAGCACACTCTTGACATGAATGACAAAAATGGTCAAAGGGGTAGGCATTACTTTAAAAAATGCTACTCCTGTGCTTTTAACTGCATTGTGAAATTAAACGGCTAACACTTTCTACTGAACCTCCATTATAGGAAAAGCTTTATCACCAATGGAAATAGGAAGCTGTCTTATACTGACTGAGTCAAACCATTCGCCCACCTAGCTCAGTATTGTTTCTACTGACTGACTGACAGCTATCCACCAGGGTTTCAGACAAGGTACATTCACAGATGACAGGGGTTGAACTTGGGACCTCCTGCATGCAAACTGAGCTATGGCCCTTTTATTAAAGGGGAATTCAAATACGTCAGGCTGCTGTTTAAAATACCAGGAGCAATGCCAATTAAAAGGAAATGTCAGTGACTAATTTGTAACTAGAGTGGCAAAGCCACAGTGAAGCAAGACAAACTTGCATGTCTTAAGTGAAATGCAAGCATTTAAAGCAAATTATTATGCTTGTTGAAGGTTAGCCACCACTATTGAGTCATCAGGAAGCCCAAAAGATGTCCCTGGGTAATTGTGACTTTTGAGGAGCTACACATGATGAAAAGTCAGTCAAAGTGACTTGGGGAAGAGATTAGTCAGAGTAGTCAAAGAGACTGTTTTAAAAATGTTATGCTATGTACCGCCCTGAGACCTGTGGGTATAGGGCGGTATACAAATTATTATTAAGAAGAAGAAGAAGAAGAAGAAGTAAATAATATCCAAATTGCTGCTTTAATTATTTATTTGACCCCCTTCCCTGGAAGAAGTATATTAAGCAGAGTTAGCTATACAGGACAAGAAAGGAGCAAGTTTTCCCTTCATAATCTTAACCAATATATGTTCCATGAGGACCCACAAGGGCTTTTGGCCTGTCCTCAGTCCCCCATTAGTCTTTTCCCTGGATATCTGTAGAAAACAAGCTTCGGCTTGTTAACTAGCTATCCTAAGTGGTAATGTACCTACATTGCAATGCCAGTGTCTTGGTGCAAGGAATGACTTCCAGATTCACAGCAGAGCTCTGAGGAAGAATTTCCTTCTGTCCCCTTTGCCTTAGAATAGGTAAAAACTGCAATCTGATTGCCTCTCATTCTGTTAAGTCCCTTTCTCCCCCTGTCCTAAGCTTAGATTCAATTGTCTCATTTATATATTTAACCCAGTAATTGCTGGCCCAATCTGAACACTTGTGTACTTAACTGTGATAATCATACAGTCTTCCCCTGCGTCCATTTTTCTCCTTTCTCCGTTGTGCCTATTTCTAGATTAGAATTGCCTTGGGAACACAGACCTGACTTCTTATTCTTTGTAAAATGTCATGTTCATAGATGGTCATGTGCATCTCATTGTTTAATTATTATTTTTAAGTTATTTGATACTGTGTCTGCCTCTTTGATGTACTGTATTTGAAGTAAAATTATTTTCTGATTCTCTCACTTACAAAATGAATCGCAAATATTTGACACGGGTGTCATATTCAAGGTAGAAGTGGAAACCAAAATCCTGCAATTCAGTGAAGTATAAGCCTTGGCATCAAAATAGTAGTTCTGAATCATTCTCTTCTAGGGTACAGCACCTGCCACTCCAGATCATCCAGTTTCTCTGATCTCTGTCATAAGAGAAATACTTCTGTGGGAAGCACATCAACTGGTATAGGTAGTATTCTGGAGCCATGTGAAGAAGCTGAAACCAAAAGAACTGAGGATAATTTGGAAGTGCCCATGAAAGACACAACCTCAGAAAAATTCAGCAGGTACAAGACTTGCAAAATACAGTTTGCTCAAGTACTTCTGCAGAAATATTTTAGAACTGCACTGTGATCTAAATGTTATATATAATAAATATTTCATAGGCACCCAGTGAAACAGGATTCTGTGGAATCGCAGCTAAAGAGGGTTGATGCCACCAGAGTGGATGCAGACGATATTGTTGAAAAAATATTGCAGAGTCAAGACTTCAGTTTGGACTCAAGTGCAGAAGGTTTGTAAAGCACGGGGTGGACGGGACCTGATTAAATTATTAAATTTCCTCATTCCTGAGTGGGCCTGTATTCCAAATGAGTTAGGTCCAAAGTGATCCTACCATGAGCAGAAGACAACTGCTCACACAAGGAGGATCTGCAACTTCTGCTGACTCCCTTTTCCACTTGCAATATCCCACATCATTCCCAAGGGTTTCTGAATCCTGGGACTGGGGTTTTCATGGGTGCAGAAAGTTGCACCGCAAAGGAAGGGTTCAGGAAAGGTCCATTCCACAAATGGAGTTCTACAAGCTTATTCTTAGATCAAAGTCAAGTGTGATAACATTGCATGTTATGAAATTTGACCTTTTCTTTTTCAGAGGAAGGGCTAAGACTTTTTGTAGGCCCTGGAGGGAGCACTGCTTTTGGAAGTCATCACTTACCCAATAGGTATGCATACTAATTCTACATATCTTCCCTACCTACTACACAATAAGCAACAAAGACCACATCTGAGCAATTCTAAAATTTGGAAACATGCTCCAGAAATCATCTGGACATATCCTTTTGGTTGTTTGTATGTAATTTGAAAACTGAACTGCTCTTTCATGACACCGGACTACCACAGGCTTGTAATACTCACTGACCACCAGTAGAATTTTGAAATGCAAATTGATCGTTAATGCTAATATATTTATGAAATATATTTAAGCACCGTGCTGAGACCTGAAAAGCAACACAGTCCATGTCCGCAAGCTTACAGTCTAATGCACAAGATATAAAAGAAAAAAGGGAGGAGGGAACAGGAAAATTAGGAGTGAGGCTGAGGATTGAGATGAATTCCTCATTTGATGTGAAAAGTAATGATAACATTCCATGACAACAGAATTATTTGTCCTGCTTGCCATTGTTATCAAGACTTTCGGCAGACTTCTTCAGTTACTTGAATGCATGGATTTATTTTAAAGGTACTGAGTGTCTATGACTCGCAGTGTCTTCAGTGCACCTTTTGCTAGAAAAAATGGCTTGCTGCTGTTTAAACAGTGTTCTAAAGAGGAAATTATATTTTTTCCAAAACTGGATTGAATTGTTGATGATGGTTTATTAATATATCTTTAATATTTAGTGATTGTAATCTGATTTCAGTGTTACATATGGTGTCAGTGATTATCAATAGCTTACATGTGCATCAAAGCCTTGGCACAGACCACAGGATAGAGTTATTGGTTGGGAATCATGGAAAAATTGGGTTGGATCCAGAATGTTGGTTGAACTTCAGTCCCTTGAAATCAGTGTTGAAGTTTAGTCGTGACCTAACATGTTCCACAGAGTTCAGTGGAGCTTAAGTGCAACTAACTGAAGAATCCAAGTCCCAGTGTTCAAGCATGTGCATGCAATTAAACCATTGATTCTATTTTGTGGGTATTTGTTTCAAATTAGGTAACATACTGGGCATAGAACTAGATGTTACAAGAGATACCAAAGTCATATCAGTCAAAAACAAATCAAGCTTTCTCTCATATAGTATCTAAAAAAAACAAAAATGTGTGATGTGGTAACATTGAGCCTTGACTTTTCTCTTCCCTTTCATTAGCTACCACTCACTTGGCCAAGGACATCACACATTGCAGAGACACGTAGGCTGCTGTGTTTTGAAAGCAGCCATTAGCCTCTTGTAATAAATATCAAGTTTCCTCCTGTTCAAGAGTGTAAAATTCTGTTCCAGTATTTTCTACTGCCTTTAATTTTTCAGGGTTGGATCTGGAGCATATGAGCAAGTGGTGATTAAACGCTAGAGGAACTGGACTACAGTGGCAGAATTCTAGGAACTCCAGAACTTGCTTATTTCCCAATACTGTTGAAGATGGGTGCTTCCAAAACGCAAGTTTCCACTGACCCGAGTTGTCGGATTGGGTTGCTCATACTGAAAGTGCCCTCTTCTGTTATCTACCTGTGGTATAAGGGCGAATTTTTCTTCTTCGAGTACTTTGCCAGCCATTGTGAATGTGTTGGTAGATTTGTTACATTGTTCTATGTGTCAATCAAAGCACCTTTTTTGAAGATAGGACAAATGGTATCTGATTTGACTTTAATATGGTGAAATCAATTGTCGGTATGTAGAAATGCATTCAGTGATGTTCTCCAATTGCAACCTGGCTGCTGTTTTTAACCCCTTAAAAAGTCAAACACATTATCTATTTCAGTCCTTTTCTGGGAGTGAGAATCTTGCCTCTCGAGTAATGGCTTAATTGTTCCTGTCAAACTAGAATTGCTACAAAATAGGAACAGCTGCTTCAAGGAAGTGAGCCAGTCAGCTGTGCTTTGAAAGAAATAGGATTAAATACTGCTACAAATGTGTGCAACTTTAAAGCTAAGTCACATGTGAGAACTAGTTTATTACTTAAAATGAGTGACTAGCTTTGACAAAATTAAATCTGTATTGAATTGCACAGTCCTCACTGCTGACAAGATTTGAACCCTTAGTACAAGTTTATAGTATTTGAAGATAATTCTCGCTGACATTTGGTGTGTACCGAAAAACAAAAGTACTACATCATAGGTGATCTCATTGAGTAATAACCAGTAATGAAAAGTTTAAAGAGCATACAGTACAGTAGGATGTTGTTTAGCTCATACAATATTAAATCAAACCATTTAACACTTAAAAGAGTGCCTTGTTCCTGAGGAAAAAGGAGTTCGGAACAACTTCTTATAAAGCTTTAAGATCAACCATAAAACAGCTAACATAACTGCTATATGCTTAAGCTGTCAAGAAAAGCACTTTATATAATTTTCTTCACCCCATCTGAAACCCAGAGTCTTGTATTTTAATTAGAATTGCTAACTCAGGCCCACTGTAAATGAGGCATGGATATGAGCAAATAACTTACCTCTGTACTTGCTCCGTTTAAAAGGCATTTGCCCTGTTCTACCTGATACATGCATTGGTGTTTGCAACTGTCACACGTGGTATAGTGCAGTGCAGTGCTGGTCATGCAGAATGTCTGCATAGCTCGTTTTAAGTCATCTCATTTTAGTCCATTTCATTCAGCTGTTGTTAAGACAGAGCTCATTGATTTCAGTGGAACTTGTGCAGATAAATAGTTCCTGGTACATATAAATTTGCACAAATGAAACATGTAATGTGCCTATGCAACAGTTTCGACAAAGCATTTTCTGACAACATAAACAGCCCATTTTATTTTTGTAAAGAATTTTTTAGGGATTTGGAGTGAAGGCTGCCAACAATTCAGAAACATATTAACAGTAGTGGGCTTCAAATGTCAAAAAAAGTTAGTCACTAGAATTAATCAGTATCTTCACAACAACTTTGAGTAAGCTAATGAAAGTTCTTTGGCCTGTGTAGAACATTGATGTTCTTATGAATTCCCTGGAGTTGGTCAATGTTTATTATCTTTCTCAAGAAACATAATGAAAGATTTAAGTTCTTAGCTAAATGAAGGAATTTTGTATCTTGGAGATATGTCGTAACTCATTTTTATTATTTAAATCATATGTGTGAATTGTTAAAATGAGAACCATTTCTTCTGTATTATGGTACCCGGAAGTAACTTGTCACTGCTTCATAAAAATGTTTATTTAGCTTGAATTGTTTTAATTGAGTTCAAGTAAATATTTAATTTTTTTAAGCTGCTGTTAGAATAATGCAAAGAGAACACACAACAAAACTTACTTTGAAACGTACAGTGATCTAGGTAAAATTGAGTTTGCTCTTAATGTGTTTAAGTCACTAAAATAGTGTGCAAATCTGTTGAAAAATTGCTAGTTCTAAAAAGTGTCGGCCCTAAAAGATGAGTGATTTGGAGAGAACAAATTGGCATGAGGGAGAAAGAACACAAGGGATAAAAAAACTAAGGTCACTAACTACAAAGGAACTATCATGTTCAACGTTCAATAAAATTTATGTATTGCTTGTTTACTCAAATGCAATGTTGGTCACTCCTAGTGTAAATACCCACATTCCCTGACTTAATACACCTTGCACAAAGGCAATTTCTCTTGTACCTATCACTCTGGTAATTTTTTTGAATTCCATGATAGTTCCATTAAACAGCTATTATGCACTTTAGTCAACTGAGCCATTTTAATGAAGTGATTCCATTTGTGTCCCCAAGACATGGGAAATGAACTTCATATTCATATATGGCATTCATTTTGTGTAAACTGTACAGTGATACCCCAAATTAACATTTTTTAGTAAAGTCCGATTTTTTTACCATAAAATACTTGATGTAAAGTGGTCTTACAAACTCAATAAAAGTTTTGTCTTCAACCTGCATTTTATGTGCTGTTTTTGTGAACAGAGAATCAAAACAACAAAATGCAAACAAAGGGTGTTTGCAATACCGTAGTACTGCAACTAATTTCACTTTATTAAATTCCATCCCCACTAAATTATTATCTTGAAAAGGAGTGGGGTTATCTTTCCACTTCCTTCTTTCTAATACAAAATAGTATGCCAAAAGAATACAGGCTAAATTTTGGGAGGAACTATATCATTTTTAGGTTACTTCCCTGCAGAAAAAAAGGCCCAAGGCAGGAATAGGTCAGTTGTTTGGGTCAGGTGGTTTCCTGATAAACTTAAATCTTTTGTATTACTTGTACTGTACTAAGTTTAATACTGACCTATTACAAGTTTTAAAATTCAAGATTTTTTTTGGTAGAACCAGGGCTCTTCCCTTTCCTAGAGAAGAGAACCAGTTAATGATTTAAGCCTCTCTAGCTCCATTGCTTTCTTTGCTCATCTATATTGGAACCTCTGTACAATTTAGCAGTCTGATTCAAAGGCTAGAGGAAATTAAATTGCATTTTGTATTGAGGGCTGACTTGCAGACATTCTGGAAAGTCAGCTTTATCTTCCTGTGCTAGGTTCACATTTTCTACCTGTGTTTACACCGTCAGCATGGTTAATTCCACTGATACAGATTGCTGTGATTTCTCAAAATGCTTTTTATGCTATTTTGATTTGTTAGGTACTTTTGTTCTAAAATGTTACAAGTTGAATGATCCATTTACTCTGTAAAATCTAGAGAAATGACAGCTCCAAAGCATGAAAATGAAAATATTCCAGTATTAAAAAACATTTAGACACTGATCATTCTTTGGGACAAAAAATATATATATCTTATTTTGTTTCCATTACAACTATTAAAGCAGTTTACTTTAGGTATTCACTGAGTAAACTGCTGTAGTGGTTGTCATTGTAGTAAGACAATACAAAACTTTGACTGATGACAAAAAGTACTAAACATATAACCATGTTTTAGAGCATCATTCTGAGGCCTTGCCACAGCTTTTTAGTGGTTCCCCCCTTTGCTCTGTCTTTTGTCATCCTATTTCTATGAATCCCATCTGCAGAAATGTTTGTTATTTCTGTGAAAAGTTCATTTTCTCTGCAGAGCAGCTACATTTCCATCAGCAATCTAGCTGGCATCCCACTCTTACGGGCTTATTGTAAACATGATTAGTAACTGCTACTTGTATTGGTAGTAAGGAATACTTAGTGATTACCGGTATCTGTCCAGGGAAAAGACTGCCTTCAATCCTAATACTGAATAAGTGATTAAACTAAACTTTGCAAACAGGAATGTCTTGGACTATTTAAGTCATTTAAGTGACTATTTTATGTAGTAAGCCCTAGTAGAAACTGTGCTGGGTTTTCTTCTCATCCCAAAAATGATTCCTCTGAAGCGACACTATAATAGCAGAGAACACCAGGGAAAATTAGTGGCTACGGTTGTACGCTCTGCAAAGGCTTGGTATCGGGCCAGGCTGGGAAGTGATGCAGTGTTCTGGTAATAGTACAAGGAGAAAGCTGCTGCAGTGCAACTGTGATAGAGAGCATTACATTCTAAGAAGGTAGAAGTAGAAAAACAATAATCTATCATAGCATTTTTAAATGTGACAAGTGAATTAGGGAAAAGGTCAAAGAGCAACAAGGTACCAAACCATCTCCTCTCTTGCCGAATCATGTTTGTTGTCTCTGGTATAAAAACAACAACACTGCAGTCGTCCTCTGACTCTTTACCAAGGTGGTGGTGGTAAGGATATTGGAAAAAGCTGCATCCCTTTTTGTTACATGAGGACAGGATGCCAAGCAAATGCTTTATGGAGAAGCGTGCCACCTTGTGGTTGAAATTGTTGCAAGATTAGTGAGATAGAATTGTCTAATATTTGTTTAGAAAAGGCTGTTTACTGTTACACAGGAACAATATTTATGTACAACTACATCTCATATGCCAATCTGTTTACCAACTATTGTAATTAAAGAAAAGCATACTAGAACAGGTAATACATGCAGGAAGCAAGGCATAACTTCAGTTACTTGAGGCTTTAATAAGGCTATCCTATGACTGGTGTTTGCAGTACTGCTAGGTGAATGAGAGTACAGTAGTCTCTGCCACCTTGCACATAACTCATAGGAGGCCAGAATTTAAAAAGGTCACACCCTTCTCTTTGATCAAACCATTATAAGGTTGAGACTAAGGAAATGAATTGCTGCTGCTCCTTTCTATAATCAAAACCTAGCAGTCCCCCAAGGTTATGCTAGTGCTTTGGAGGTTAGAATCAGTTTGTAGATGAGTTGAGCAAATGTATTTTCCAACTTTGTTCAGCAAGTAGTATTCTACAATCTTATTTGAAGGTCCTTATTGGACAGCATCTACAAAACCATTTCTATATAGAACAGTGTGAATGGTTCTGAAGAAAATATTTTAAAAGCACACAGAGAGCATTACACCTAGCATTAGCTTAAGCAACTAATTTAGTTCTAAACTAAACTTGTACTATAAAGATACTGATAACGGTGGTGTATTCTGCAAAACCACATTTCAATACAAAAAAATGCATCTTAAACATTACTTTTTCTGTTCGCAGACAGAGAAAACTTTTCTGACTTCTGTTCTACTAACTACTGTTCTAAGCAGTTGGGGTGAGGAAGGTACATGTTTATTTCTCAATCAAAATAAAAAGGTAGGAACATCTTGTTCTAGCCCACCTCAACACAAAAAGATGGCACCTGATCCAAATATTTAGTAGCCAGTCCAATCTGCTGAATTTTAAAATCCAGCAAGTAGTAGAATTCTGCTCACTGAACTCCTCCAGTTAGCGAAGTAGTACCAAGAACAAGTATTTTTTGAAAGCATTTGCTAATTCTCCATCTCTTCATTTTCATATTCAGCATCAATCAGCACTGCAGATCCGTCATGGCTGAGTGCAACTTTGCCAGTTATGAGATTGCTTAGTGTTTCAACTGTTCCACAAAGTTTATTCACTTTAGGAAAAGAAAAAATGTTTGCAAGAGGTATGTAGACAGAGTTTCCATTAATAAATGGCTGCAAACTTTTATTGTTGGCTTCTGTTAAAGGCAGATGCTTGAAATACCTCAGACTATGGTGAGATGGTTGGAATTTGGGTTCTGTTTCAGAGTCATAACAGGGTTTTTTATGTTCAGTTTTTACGTGGTCCCATAGTCTCCTTGCAAT
This sequence comes from Darevskia mixta, assembly GCA_034641385.1. Taxonomy (NCBI): domain Eukaryota; kingdom Metazoa; phylum Chordata; class Lepidosauria; order Squamata; family Lacertidae; genus Darevskia; species Darevskia mixta. The sequence continues at coordinate 4,856,050 of JAWWNH010000149.1, forward strand.
TATTTGTGCTGTCCAAATAACTTCATTGACCACTGCATTCTGCAAGTACTTTTCATCTTTAAGGCTTGGATATTCAGCTCTGAAAAGCTTTGATATGGAAAACAAAGATGCAGCTTATGTATTGTTAGCACATTCTAACTGTTCAAAGCATTTCACATACTCAGCATTTTATGTTACAGAATTTTAAACTGGGCATAGCTCTACTGGACCTTTTCTAACATGTTTACAATACACAAAATTCAAGTTGAAAACCACCTGTCCTTACTTGTTTGACGAATGCAAATATAATTCTCCTGCTGATTTTTAAGATAGACCATAGCCTACAACTGTATGGCTTTCTGACCATAAAACGATTGTGCATGCTCCTCGGTTCAATTTTCAATAACATCTATCTGTATTTCCAGTTACAGGTAGGTAGCTATGTTGGTCTGCCGTAGTCGAAACAAAATAAAAAAATTCCTTCCAGTAGCACCTTAGAGACCAACTAAGTTTTTTATTGGTATGAGCTTTCGTGTGCATGCATACTTCTTCAGATTCTGAAGAAGTGTGCATGCACACGAAAGCTCATACCAATAAAAAACTTAGTTGGTCTCTAAGGTGCTACTGGAAGGAATTTTTTTTATTTTGTTTCAATCTATCTGTGTGCTTTTTTAAAAACAAAAAACCTCAGAAGCAAACCCTGTAGTATGCGGTGTAAGTAAGCCTTCCTGCAAAATTAGGTAGAATTTGGGCAAACTAGCAAGAGCCCTATCACAATACAATCCCTTGCACGTCTGCTGAAAAGTAAGTTGCACTGAATTTAATGGAACTTGCTCCTACCCTGTTTCTCCTAAAATAAGACATAGCCATAAAATAAGCCGTAGCCGGATTTCTACGCATTTGTGAAATATAAGCCATACTCCGAAAATAAGACATAGTGACGCGATGCCTCTCCCTTAAGACGGCCTGGATAAGCATGGCTATGCAGCGTACTGACGCAGAGTGGTTAAAATAAGACATCCCCCCAAAATAAGCCATATTGTGTTTATTTGAGAGGAAAAAATTATAAGACAGTGTCTTATTTTAGGAGAAACAGGGGTAAGTAAGTATGAATAGGCTTGCAAACTTAAAGTAACAAATTCTTAGTTTGAGTTAGCTTTTCTTCCATAAGTTACCCACTTGCTGGAAATAAAACAAAAACAATTTTAAATTAATTTAAAGCAATATGGTTGATACTCCTACACTGCCTTATTCCCATCTTAAAAGTACAATCCAAGTTCAGAGTGGCCCACCGAACAAAGTGTTAGGCTTGGACCTGGGTTTAAATCCAGCTAATGCTAGTGGGAATTATAGGTTTAAAAAAGGTAAAAAGGTGGGAATTACAGCATAGAGTCTAAAGGCTTAATGAAGTTATTAAGTGTGTTTCTACAGTTCAATATCCAATGCTTACTAAACACTGAAACTGGGAAGAAAACATTCTAAGTAACATTTTCCTCCCTGGATAAATGATTTCATGTTTGATAATATTTTAGGACTAATTAACAATTATTCTCATACTTTTTCTCATTTTAAATGCCCAGTTGCCTTTCCATGCCATGTGTTCATCAATCATAACACATTTGTTGGAAAGCAGAATCAAAAGAACTTCTTTCCTAGTATGTATTGTGACATTGACTGCTGATCAGTCACAAGGTTCATTGGATATCAATTCAGCACTAACTCAATACATAGACTTCTATTTCGGTTATCGTGTTATGTTTTACTATGTAACCACTTTATACTGAATTTATTCCTCCTTACAGAAGCAAAAGATCTACTTACGGTTTTATAAACATGTTCCTTGCATTTCTCAAAATGTGTAGGTCCATCATTCTGGTATTTTCTCAGAAACACACCTATTTGTGTACAAGATCCAACATCTTTTTCAGGAGGTGGGGCTCCTAATCCAGTAAACTCCACAGTATAGTCATAGCGAGCTGCAACATCTTGGGCCCTAAATTTATGACAAAACACCAAATTGTGCAAGTAACTTTGAAAGACCAATACTAACAGTCCTAATCTTGCTCATCAAACGTGTATAGTGAGTACTGCTGAATCTCCCATCACGAGTATAAGCCATTCTTGCGAGAGGCAGTTCTTCCTTCCTATTAACAATGCCTGTGTGGATAAGTAGATGTAGAGAAATGGCAGCAGTGACAGGAGATTGTAGCTGTTGGGCTGGTGAGGAGTGTCTTTGTTCCTAACAGACAAGGCCAGTGAGACAAAAACAACTCCTCTGTTCTGTCCAACCCTGAATTTGGAAACAACGCAAGATTGTTGCCAACAAACTTTTGTTCTGTCAATTAGAAATATACCCAGCCTTCACTGACTTCCAGAAGGAGCCTGTTCTGTTCTTTTGACTATGAAATAGACAGCAAAGAGCATAAAGTTTTGCCCTCATTAGAATAGTAATGTGAGAGTTCTCAAACTAGACCATGACTATTCTTAATAATTCTTAAGTATTATTAAGATACGTGTTTGTGTGAAGGTTTAGTGGAGCTGGTATCCCACAGAAGGATGGGGGGAGAAGAGGAAATTTGGAGCTACTGTATGGTGGAGCAAATATGCAGGAATTTTGAGACAATCCCTATATTAGAGGATATTCCTGCTTTGAGACCAATCCCACTTCACCTAAAAAATATCCGTATCTTTACCTACTACAGTGCCTCGCAATGGTGCTCATGTCTTTAAAAAAAAAAAATGAATCCCCACAAAGAAGAAAATACATGGATCAGAAATTGTTGTCATTTCTTGTCTCACCTACATTCCACATATTGTGAGATTATTGGGGTAGAAAAAGCTACGCCTAGACAACCAATGGTTGTCCTTCACTTTAATTACTGTTATTTCCAAAATGATTAACATGTAAGGTAGGCATGGCAGTCACCACAGTATATTCAAAATCATTAAAGCTTTTCAAAGGGTATAGCAAGGTTTTATTTTATTCCCCCACAGCCTACACTAAAATATACACCACTGTTTTTGTTTTTGTTTTACTTTTTGGAAGCATATAAAAGATGGAATAAACTTACCAGTTCTTAAATTGTGCACGATTCCATTCAAATTTATGATCTGGGTGTCTGAATAATGTTACAGTTGGAAGCAAACAATTAAATTCTGAGTTTGGTGTTGTTATTATGACCATGGCTGGAGACATAAAACCAAATACCACTTCTGGGAATTTGTCCAGCTCTTCTGCCTCCAGGTGTTCTATTCTGAAGATAGAAGGTTACAATGATCTTCTTACCAAGTAGACCGACTGAGTACATACTTGAATGAAGTAGCAAAGCTGCACAAGTACAATAAGTCTAATATAAGAAAAAATACCTTCTCAATATACCTTTGTTTTTCTATCTAAAAGTATGACACTACTTTATACTTGATCCAACTAGCCTAGTATTATATATTCCAGCTATGCAGTTCTCCATGGTCCCTAACCAAGACCTATCTCAGTCCTTACCTAAAAGTTCTACATCTTATTAAAAACTGACAAATCATCAGGTCTAGGATAACAATCCACCCAAGAGTTCTTAATCACCATCTATACTTTGTTGTTGTTTAGCCGTTTAGTCGTGTCCGACTCTTCGTGACCCCATGGACCAGAGCACGCCAGGCACCCATCTATACTTAAGGAATGTAAAGTATATAAAACCATTTTTTAAGGGATCCAGATGGGATTTAGGATTTTACAGGCCAGTTAGTATAACATTTGTTTTGGGAAAACTGATGGAAAGCATTATTAAATGTAGAATTACAAAACATATAGAAGAATAAGTCTTTCTGAAGCAGAACCAAGCTTATTTCATCAATCTTTTAGAGTATAAACAAGCATATAGATAGAGGTGAGACAACTGACACTGTACCTAAAACTTTCAAATAGGTTTTGATAATGTTTCTGTTAAAAACAGGAAATGAGGAAATGGAGTACTAGGAATAAATGGAAAGCTCTTCCAATGGAGGGATGTGGAGTACCAAAGGATCCGTATCGGGGCCTGTGCTTTCTAACTTGTTCATAAATTATCTGTAGTTAGTGGTAAGCAGTGAGGTGATTATATCAATTGTACTAAAAGGAGTTCAAAAAGGACCTCCCCAAACGATGGCAGTAAATTTAAGCAAGTGTACATAAATGGATGCCCATTGGGGCAAAAAAAAAAAAATCCTCATTTCACATATATGTTAATCTGGCAGTTAAGTCTGAACTGCCAATGACTGTACAAGAACTAGACCTTTGGGTCACTGAATAGCTCGAAGATGTCAACCTAGCATGCAGTACATATGAAAAAGGTGGATTTTATGTTAAGAATCATTACAAAAGGGATTGAAAATAATACCGCCAATATCAATCCTACTGCCAGTATCATAGTGCTGTAACTGCTGTTGGACAAAATCTATGGCGCATCCACATTTGGAATACTGTGTACAGTTCTGCTTGCCTCTCCTCAAAAAGGATATTGTAGAGTCAGGAAAAGTTCAAAAAAGGGCAACCAAAATGACACCAAAGTTGAAAGATTCATAAGCCCTAGTTCACACTGTCAGGGTTAATGGTGTTTCTCAGGTACAGAAATCTTTTCCAGTTTATAAAAGTAAACAGAGGTTTTTCTAGTACAGGCATCCCCAAACTGCGGCCCTCCAGATGTTTTGGCCTACAACTCCCATGACCCCTAGCTAACAGGACCAGTGGTCAGGGATGATGGGAATTGTAGTCCAAAACATCTGGAGGGCCGAAGTTTGGGGATGCCTGTTCTACTATATTCTTTGTATGTGCAGAAACTGAAGCTGGAACATACTATAAAGAATTCTAGCTGCTCAGCACTTTTCATTTCTGCTAAGAAGCAAGCTGGATATTGTTTTGACTACATTTCCCTTCAAGGTAACTGGGAACATATATCAGCTACCCAGTGAGCAGTCACACTTTACTTTTGATTCTCTATCTTCCTGGATTCTTACTTTTTCACTCTCAGTGTATTCTTGTATAGTGTTAGATTTTATATGCTGAACTGGTTTTTATGCCCAAGATGCACCTTGTCAAGGCTTTGACAAAGAACCACATGATTTATGCCTTAGTAAATTATTACTAACGACTCTTCTGCGTCCAGTATTTTTTCTTGGAATGCACGCTATGGCAAGAGGTCTGCGACTCTGCTAATTAATCATCAAGCCAGAGGTCCCCCAGAACTTGGGGGGCTCTAATCCCAACATACACAGCATATAGTTATTGTGGAATCCACTCCCACAAGATTTTGTAATGGCTGCCAACTTGGATGGCTTTAAAATAGGATTAGACAAATTCACTGAGGATAAGGCTATCAACGGCTATGATATACCTTTACTGATGAAGGCAGGATGCCTTTGAACAGCAGCTGCTGAGAATCACAAGTGGGGAAGAGTGATCTGGGGAAACTGAAAACAAGATGCTGGAGTAGATGGGCCTTTAGTTTGATCCTTCAGGACTATTATGTTATTATCCTGCAGAGTTCTTAGCCTTTCCCCAGAAATTAAGCCTGCTCTAGCATTATGTTACGCATCCTAGGTCTTCCCCTCCACACTTCCATTGAGCTATGGGTTCTCCACCTCACCAAACCCTCAGTTTTCCATGAATGTTTCTATGCCCTTTGTTCCAAAGTATTGCTACACCACACAACAGTCTCAACCATCCCAATTGTATTAATTTGTATTGTCCTAAGTTTAAGAAGTTAAAAGATGGCACACTCCTTTATTTTTGAGAAGTTGCTTGGAACTAGGGAAGAGGAATGTGTGTTATATATGGTAGAAAACGTATTTAAATCGACATGCTTTTAAAACCAAAACCTGAAAAACATTGCCAAATAAAATATTTCAGTAGAATACTCACACTTCAATGCATGTTATCATATCAAAGCCCAGCATACAAGGGTCTTTGTGAGCAACTGAACCCTGATAGAGGATAATTGTCAGACGTCTTTCACTTGGCTGGAGATAGTCACCAGGAAGGGGAGATAGAGTATGCCTACAAGCAAACAAGTTGTACAATACAGAAGACTTCAGATGACATTTACTTTTACCCATACCACCCCGCAACTCATCTAACTACTGGTGCACCAGGAAGTTCCAACTGACTCTACCTGAAATGGAAGACAAGTCAGTACAATATAAGACTAGATTTGCCAGGGCTCTACAGTCTGCACAGGAAACACATTTTAATGCCCTTACTTGACAGCATAAGAAACAACTGTGCACAATTAGAAGTAATTCTCAGTGCAAGTTTGATGTTTCAATTTTATTCTTTTTTATCATTTACCGGTAATATAGTAAAAATGTCTTTGCATTTTACATAAAAAAATTAAACAATAACATTTAAAAAAATTATTTAAAAAACTAGATAAAAATGGGAAGACGGAAAAACACAACTGAAGATAACCTCTAGAGGATATTTTTCTTGGGTATAATTCCCACAAACCAAGTATCTTACTTTCAACAAAAATAGTACACTTTTTTTTTGACTGTCCCAACAACCTTTTAGGCTTTTTAAAAAGGAAAGTAACTTAAGAAACTGAAAATGGAGAACAGTGCAGTTTGCTGCCGCCAAGCAAAGCTGATCAGGAGCTAACTACTCTTTCAGATGCATTAGAGAACTGCTAATAATAATATTGGAGAGGTCCAACCAGAAACATACATTGTTCCAAATGTAAAATACTATGGCATAGGATATGACACATAATAATAATCATCCTCAGCTTAGTTTTCAGTATTTTTTCTCAGTTGACATTGCTTTTCTTTCCACTGCTAGATTGAGGCGATTTAGGTATATTCTGTGTACTTTACCTAGTCTGGTACTAGAAACGAAACCACAATATTAAGTATTCATTTGTTAACTATTAATATTAATCAAATGAAATATTTTCAAACCTAAAAGATGCTAATGACTCTGAAAAATACTAATTATGAAGCCATGTGAAGAAGAGCAAACCATGGTGATCACACTGTTCCCTAACCCTGGGGAAACAGTGTGATTGTCACTGTTTACACTGTAACACATGCTTTCTTAATTTGGCTGATCGCTGTTGGAACAGATAAAGCTAGCTGCACAGTGCTCCATGAGACTCAACCATCACCATCACCTGATTATCAGAGCCAGTGAATCCCAGTGCACTGCCAGGCCAAATGGGAAGGCCTGTTAGGCCCAGTGTGGCCCATAAGCTAAAGATTGCTCACCACTGCTGTAGCCAACCCCCAATCTCATGTTAGGAACTGAATGGCTGATTTTGAGATATATATATATTTTCTGAAATTTCCAAGCCACAACAAACAGCTTTTGCAAAAGAAATTAAAGGGTATTTTTTCTCCTTACATTCTATCCTTCATCACATCTTCACTAATATCTAGTCCAACAAGCACTTCGATGCAGCTGCAGAATTTCAGCATCCAGAGTAGCCTGCATTCAGCACATCCCAAATCTGCCACCTGTCAGTTAGAATTTAATACATTAATAGTCCATAACTAAAACTGGCACAACTTTAAAGTCATTATTAGCTTAGGAATTAAGGAAAACCGCTCCTTAATTCTGCACTTGTTTGCACTTAGGGTGACATACAGAGGGTTAGTCATACTCAAAACAGACAACTTAGTTGAGTATCACCCTTAGTTTGCCAAAGGGCAGGGAAGATGTGAAATCTGCTCCACTGGAAAAAAAATATCCAAGGACCCAGTTAATGCAGGATAAACTGTGGCTAGTATTAAGGCAAAGTTCTCTGTTAATTCCAAACTAGGCAACCATGGCTTAAAGTCTGTTAACCAACCTTAAGCCATGTTTCCTGATTTGGACTTAACAGTGAAATTTGGTTTAACAAAAGCTCTTTGTACCAAGCATACAACAGAAGGAAAAGGAGATTGTGTGTGTGAAAAATTCTATCTGGGCAGCAAAGAAGCACTTTTTATTGGCACAAGAACAGGTTCTGTGGCTACAGTGTTGGCTATACAGCTCCACTGTCAGGGTTTGGAATTGGTCTCCAAGCGACTGAGAAACTTTAAAATAATACAGCAAATCTGAGACAAGAGACAAGTAATACAAAGCATCCCCTCTGTGATCACCCCCACCCCCATTTAAGTTTTCCTTATTTATACTATTTCCACATGGAAGTGCCTGTCTAGCTCAATTATGTTTAAGTGTGTCACATCACAGCAAGACTAAGGCCAATAATTCTGAAGCAGTTAGCCATACTATAAAGAGCATATTTCGCTAAGAAATATATACAAACCTTTTTAGGTTTATGTTTACTCACTAACTGTTTAACGAACAGGTAGCGTTGTTTGTATAGTGGTGGCATAAATTTAATTGTCCTTGTCAGTTCATCCTTTTGCATTTTTGCATCCATAGTCAAGGCTAAAAACAAAAGATAGGAATGTTTTTGAAGTACTATATAACAATTATTTTGCAGCTTGGAAATTCTTGAGCAGTCTTGGCTCCTGCTTTCCTTTCAGTCTGAAATCTAACACAAAATTGGTCACCATTTTGACAGGTAGCATTTTGGTATCCTGTGTGTGTATTTCCTTCACATCTTTTTTCCACGAAATTGGTTGGCAAAACTTGATACAAACATCAAGATTAGTTTCTAGCTTTTGATATAAAATATGTTATTAATGCATACATTAAAGCCTTTTGTTTATTAGTTATTGTTCATAATGCAAAAGAGGTACCAGTGCTTCTTTTTCAAGAAAAATAGGTGCCGGAACTCACCATGAAGTTGTTACAGTAAGTCACTGGGTGACTCAGGGCAGCTCTGAACAGATGCTGGTTTTGCAACAGCAACGTTCACCACCCACAGAGGTGCTATAAACTTCAGCAAGCTACCTCTCTAGCTGGTTTGGGGGTCACCCTTGGTTCTGGTGCAAGTCAAATAAATGGGCCCCCAATTTCTCTTAAGATTCAGACAGTTGGCTAGAGCAACTCGGAAGGGCCCTTACGCAAACATGCGTGCATTCACGCAATGGTAGAGGCCTGGCTGGAAAGCTTAAATCCCACCACCGCTACACATCAGACAGATAAAAGAAAAGGAAATACAAATTGGCCCCACCCCTTAGCTTGACCAATCACAGCTAGGAGCTAGGTGGAGTCATAGATCTTTTAAAAAGTACTCACACACACTGGCCAGCTTCCATTTTGACTTGAAATGTTCATTTTGGGCCTCTCATAAGTACATAAAGGCAAGAGGTAGGCAGGGGGTAGAGCCAGCCCGCAATGGCACCCCGTTCCCCACAAGAGGTGCCAGAACTGCGCTCTGGAGCACTCCAGCTGAGAAAAAGCACTGGTTACTACTTACTACCATCATTTCCCACTGCATAATTTTTTAACACTTGAAAAGGCCTATTGCTTTCTTAAGCACATGCACTTGGAAGTAAGCCATACTGCAATCTATATGCATTGCCCCTGAGTAAATATGTTTTAAGATTAAGGTATAAATGTTAATTTGTTCTTTATTAATAGCCATAATTTTAAATAATTTCAGCATGCAGCACATAAGCAATACCACATTTTAGTACTGTTCAGGCATTGCACCTGCTGTGAACAGATGGTTGGCAAGTCTAATTAGTACAAAATTATTAAAAAATGTTTTGACGTTACTGGCAACGCTGCTTTTTGAATAATTTTATGAGGTTGTCTCATTAAAATGTTCCAGTAGCTTCTTGACAAAATACTAAATAAGGGGAAATATATTTTTCTTCTTCCTGTGCTTGGGCTGTCTCTGACTGGCAAATGTCTAGCTTTCAAGACAACTAAAATAATTGTGCTAAATGCTGTCTCTGAACACAATGCGAGATAGAAGAAATGGAAAGTGAGCAGGCTCACATCACACACTGTACCCAGCCTCGAAATTGGGCACTATTTCTCCTGTCAGTCTGCTCCATAACAGTCCCAAGTTCAATAGGATTCTGCTCTGAATGCTTCATTATTTACACAGCACTATTCCTTGTTTTTTTAAAAAATACTTGTTTCTATTCTGGCATTTTAAAATTTACAGTGCAATCAGGAGGCATTCTGCAGCAGCTATTTAGCTGTAAGAAAGATCCTTCTGGCACTATCTTAAAGGCTAATGAATTTAGGCTCAATTCTATGCACACATACTTGGGAGTAAGCCCCACCAAACTCAACAGGACTTGCTTCTGATTAGATAGGATTGTGCTATAATTTTGAAGCCTAGGTTTCTCTGGACTACAGTTCACTTCAACAGATACATACATGAAATCAAGTTCAGAGGAAGCATACTTCTGAATCCAAGATGGAGAAGGGACCATAGCTCAGTGGCAGAGCATTTGTGATTTATATGCAGGTCCCTGATTTAATCCCCCAACTCTCTAGACATTCTGTGTGGGGAGGGCCAATGTTTTCACTTATCACTACATTATATATGTTTGCTTTTTTATATTGTAAACTGCCCTGTGATGGAGGGTGGAAGAGAAATTTAATAAGATAAATAAATAAATCCATCTAGACAATACTGTACTGAACAAGATGGATCAATTGTCTGTCTCGCTATAAGGCAGCTTCCTTTGTTCCTATGGTTGGAACAAGCAGCAGGGGAAAGCCATCACCTTCATGTCCTGCATCCAACGAAGCGGGTTCTAGTTCACAAAAGTATATGTCATTCGCACAGCATTAGATAAAAGAACGAACCTTGAAGCACCTTAATAAAGGTTCCTAGATTTCTTATACACACACCTATCTGGGAGCAAGTCCCATTAAACTCAATGAGATCTATTTGAGTTAATATGCCTAGGGTTGTACGATAGATCTACTGCCCAATTTCGCTGCTATTAAATAAATGTAAGCCTAGCACACCACCTAAATTTTATATTTTAATAATTATAATATAAAAAAAACCTGCCTAGATTCTCTTGGTTCTCATTTTTCTCCTACAGAGGAACTGATGAGTGAAGAGACTTGGAACAGCTGGATTTTACATTTTCAATTTATAAGCAGCAATTATATTTTCAAATATGGGGCTACTGAATGCACCTTCTTCACAGACGTTTTAAGCACATTCTGAAACCTGCACAGAACCTAACAGAGAGCCTCCTTTGAATGACTGCAACCGCCACCCACATCCAGAATTAAAACGATTCTGGGATCAAATGTAACAAATAATAACAACCAGCTAGGTTCCCCTGGTCCTGTTTACCTTCCAATCCAGCCTGAAGAAGAGTCCTAGCGATCTAAAAAACAAAACCTTGTACAGTATTTTGCAAAGTTTTACTTAACCCAATAAAAGGCTTGCTGCAAACTGAGTGGGTTTTTCTTATTATTACGAATCCACACGACCACCTCTTGGTTTTTACAAGGCTATTTGTAACAGACTACCAACACTTGACATTTTAGGTAGAGGGACAAGGGGCGCCTCTACTTTCGAAAACTCGAAGGCCGCGGCCTACTGCTCGTCTCCTGATAATTTCTACTTTAAAGAAAAGCAACGTGTTTTTTGTGTTAAGAATTGGTGTTTTCACTCCTCTTCCTTCCCAAAGGGCATTTTCCGAGCAGCCAAACGGAACTGGCTCGTCCAGAGGCCTTTCACCGTTCACCCCAGCTGGCCTGGGCGCATATCGAAACGGTGCGGCCCACTCTGAGGAGAGTCGCTTAAGCCCCGCTCTTCGTACTCTCGGAGCCGGATCTGAGGCGCTGTCGCTGCCGCTGCCGCCGCTGCCGCCGCCGCCGCCCTAACGTAAGCGCATCCTCAGCCCAACCGCCCACTTCCGCCCGCGCCCGCCGCTCTGATTGGCCGCCCGAGCCCGGGAAGGCCCTTCCGTCACTTCCGCAGCGGCCGCCATCTTGTCGGCGGTTGGCTGAGATCGGCTCGGCAGCGCTCTCCCCGAGAGGCTTCCGCTCGCCTCGTCGCCGCCGCGGCCTTTGCTCGGCCGCCCGCTGTTTCGGTGTGAGCGGGAGTCGCCCCTCTCCGGCGACGCCATGGCCAACAACTGCCCCGTCGTGGGCGCCGGGAACTGCCACCAACAGCAGCAGCAGCACTCGCCTCAGCAGCAGCACCCGGGAGGCCAACAGCAGCAGCAGCAGCCTCCGCCTCTCCCGCTCCCGCAGGCCGGCGCCGTTTTGTCGCCTCCGCTGCCGCTGCAGAGCGCGGGGCCCAAGCCGGCGGCCTCGGGGAAGCAGGGCAACGTGCTGCCCCTGTGGGGGAACGAGAAGACCATGAACCTGAACCCCATGATCCTCACCAACATCCTCTCCTCGCCCTACTTCAAGGTGCAGCTTTACGAGCTCAAGACCTACCACGAGGTGGTCGACGAAATCTACTTTAAGGTGAGCCGGGAACCCGGGAAGGAACTAGGTCTTGTGGGAGGAAGCCGGCGAGACTCTTGTTTTCAAATCCTTTGGTTCGCTCATCACCGCGTGGCCGAGCAGGTCTTCTCTGGCTTGGGCCCCAAAACATAAGGCTCTTCGCAGCTGTCTCTTCCACAATCCAATCCCATACTATTTATAATCATAAATAGTAATGCTAAATAATTTATTCCAGTCTCGCAATCAAAGGGGGAGATGCTGACCTATTTCTTCCCACGGTCGTCAGAGAGAAGGCGATGTAGTTGTAATAAGTGGCTACTTTTTTCTTTGGGAAATGGCTATGCAATTCTTTGTCTCAATCCAAACTCCAGATCTCGTTCTCTCTCTATCTCTCTTCCTACCCCCCAATATATTACCAGTCAGACTAGTATGTTGGTTGAATTTAGAAACTTATTGCCAGCGCTGCGTGTGTGTAAAACTGGCGATTGCACAGGGCAGCATGTTCACGTCCTCTCCTAGCCAAAGATCTAAAACAGGCGGTTGAGGAATTCAGCAGGAGGTAACCAGCACAGCTTCATATTCTGTTACGTTGGCTGTATACCAACATGGAACTGTCCTGCTAATCTTAATGCTAATAGGTTAAATTTTGAGGCCTACTAGTTGATTATGGCTGTCTTAAAATGGAATTCTAATACGCTGTGTATTTCAGATGCTGTGAGTAAAAGCTGTTTAGTTTGATCTCTGTGTCCCTGCTTTCAGTCATTCTTATGGCTGCTAACACAGTCTTTTATTGATTAAATCAGGGTTCTGTAACCTGGAAGATTATGACTGTCATTTATTTTCTATGAGCCAATTTAAGCTTTGAAACGTTACTGGTCAGGTGTGAGTCTGAACTGCTGAGCTAAACACAATGATGGGGAGCCTGTGGCCTTTCAGGTGTTTTTGGAGTCCAAAAACATATGGAGAGCCACAACTTCCCCATCCTTCACCCAGAACCTAGCCCACTTAGATATCTTAAAATTACCTAAATTCACAGTGGGGCACAGTGTGGTAATGCCATTTGGGACCAACCAGAATGTCACAAAAGGGGGTTGGGGAGTAAACAGTTAAAAATGGGGCTAATGATGTAGCCATTTATTATTCTCCACACCCCTTTTGTGTATCATAACTGATCAACAGTTCTGAAAAACTCAAAAGTGCCACATGTTTATGACATTTTGGGTAGTCTCAATAAAAGTACTATCCAACTGGATTTTGGTGGGGGGTTTCTTACAGAGAGATAGAGCTACATTTGCCTTTTAAATTCATTGATTTTTCTGTATTTTCTGGTCCTTTTCAAATAACTTTGGTATGGGACTTGAGTGAATACAGGACTTGACCTCTCCATATGTTACATTGTTTCTATTGAATCACTTAGCATACTTTGTTATAGAATAATTTGATATGCTCATAAGACTTTTGAGGGGGTGCATAAGCAGAAATCAAGTGGGCTGTTAGATCGGGCTATTGAATTTAAATTAATTGAGCTCATAGATAAATGTGTTTATGTTTCAAGTTTTTCTCCACTTCTGTTCTCTTAATCCATATCTTCATAACATCAAATATAGGGAAATCAGATCTATCTGCATTTTCCAGGAGGCATTACGACCTTCGGTTAATTTCATTGGCTTTTTCTCTTGCTGATCATTCAGTGGTTATAGTGTGGCATTTAAATTAAGTGGTCTTTTTACCACTTAATTTAAAAGCAACAAAATCTCATTCTTTTTAACTAGCAAATGATTTATTTCCTGAGCTTATCTACATTTTAATTGCCTCACTTTCAAAAAATGTTACCTTCAACAAAATATTGATTATTGATTCTTTAATTTCTATACCACTTAATATATTAAAAATATATCTAAGCTGTATACAAAAAAACTGAAGCAACAACAGACAACTTAAACAAAAGATTACCAAAATGTAAGATATACTTGCCGAAAAAGTAAGTTACCGGTATATCTTATGTGCTGGTTACCTCAGTTGGTAAGAGCATGGTGCTGAAAGCACCAGTCAAGGATTTGATCCTCATATGGGTGCATATTCCTGCATCGCATGGGGTTGGACTAGATGATCCATGGAGTTCCTTCCAACTCTGATTCTATTATTTTATTTTACAATTTCTATTATTTGATTATGATTTGTTTTCCTCATTTTTCCTTCCTTTGTTTTTTTTATGCCGCCTCCTTTACCCCCAAAGTTAACTTAAAGCAACATTTTCAAATAACATGTTTCATTCCTGTTTAAATGAAAACATAGGAAAAGCTATTAAGTTTCTGCAATTTGTCAGTCAAAATTGTCTTACATATGTAAATCATGTATATTGGAAATACTTCAAATAAATAAGAATGAGTTGAAATATTTTTTATATGAAGTGTAGAGCAATCACATTTAATCAAATGTATGCTCTTTATTACACTAAGATTTACAAGCTTGTTAGCTTGGATAGAATTGCAGCCTTGGAGATGGTTTTAATGTAATGTGAAACCATGCTGTACTGTGAACAAACAGTGGTGAGCCTTAGAAACTCTGTCCTCTCCAAGCTTTTAATTATTTTTCAGTTGAATGCCATATGTGCACAGAGCAAAATGGCACCTGTGACACTGAAGTGGGAACCCTTCCCACTGTGAAGATAGCATAGAAAACCTGGACTAGATTGAGAAGAGCACACACTACAATAATTTCACTCCTAGAAATCGGTACAGGGATGGGGTAGTGAAGAGCCACAACATGTTCTCTTCCCATGTATCTTGGAGCAAATCATGCTACTATAATAATAATAATAATAATAATTACCGTGTCCATGTGGCTGGGTTTCCCCAGCCACTCTGGGCGGCTCCCAACAGAATATTAGAAACACGATAAAGCATCAAACATTAAAAACTTTCCTAAACAGGGTTGCCTTCAGATGTATTCTAAAAGTCAGATAGTTGTTTATTTCCTTGACATCTGATGGGAGGGCGTTCCACAGGGCGGGTGCCACTACAGAGAAGGCCCTCTGCCTGGTTCCCTGTAACCTCACTTCTCGCAGTGAGGGAACCGCCAGAAGGCCCTGGAGCAGGACCTCAGTGTCAGGGCTGAACGATGGGGGTGGAGTTGCTCCTTCAGGTATACTGGGCCGAGGCTGTTTAGGGCTTTAAAAGTCAGCACCAACACTTTGAATTGTGCTCAGAAACATACAGCTTGGGAATGAGCTGTATTGTAATGCTTACAAGCTTTGATGGTCATCGTCCCCATGTCTCCTTTGAAATTCATGGTCCCCAAGTCTCCTCTGAAATTCAATCAAGAGTCAGTTCTTCAACAGATGAACTCAAAGTCCCTTTAGGCTAATGGCAGGAGTCCATTAATGGCTGATGACTATTGTATATATTGGCAGGACCCCCTAATTTCTGACCCTTCTGAAGAATGGCTTGTTGTCTTTTACAAAGATTCTGTAAATAGTTGTTTTTCAAGTTTGGTGCAATAGGAACAAACTTATGAATGCCTCTGAAGCTCAAAATGACATCAATGACAAAATATTCCTCCCCTTGTCATAGGCATACATTTAGTGTAGAGCCAAATTTTAACTGGTTGCTAGGACCCGCCAAAATTTGTGGACCCCTAGCGAACAGAAATACTTTCTCCATTCCTTGACTTCTTGCCTAAGTCACCACTACTATGCACAACCATACACTTGCCATTTATTATTCATGTTTAGAATTTATAAACCACTTAATATAGAATACCAAAGTGATGGACATAAGATAAAAAAATTAAATGCATAATAACTGAGCTAGTGTAATTTTCTTCAAATAGAAAATGAAAGGTAGGTAAGATATTAATAATTGAATAGCTGAGCACTTTGTAGAGAAAGGTAGTTAGAGGGCCTAAAGTAGAAAAGTGATAACCAGGTGACGTCACTGCATGATTTGTCTGAAGAACAGACTATTGTCTCCTGGAGCCTCTAGCCTATCAAAACTTACCAATCATCTCATAGGCCATAATAATAAATATTATTTGCAGTGATTTATTTGTATTCTGAAAATGTAAAAGCCAGATTGACAGTCAAATTCTGCACGTTTATTTAAAAGCAAGTCCAAAAATATTTGACAGCTTATTCTCAAATAAATGTGTATATGAGACCATGACCTTAGTTTTAAATAGATATTAGCAAGTACATCACTAGCTCATGGAAGTTTTTAATGTATGACATTTTAATGTATTTTAATCTTTGTTGGAAGCCACCCAGAGTGGCTGGGGAAACCCAGCCGGATGGGCGGGGTATAAATAATAAATAATAAATTATTATTATTATTATTATTATTATTATTTTATTATATTTTGTATTGGACTTGGGGTTGAAGAATGATTTGTGCTGCCAAAGACATCCTCAGGGATGTGCTGTGGCCCAAACATCTCTCTCTAGGGCTTTACCACTGTTTCCTTTCCCAGACTTAACTGGTATTATGACAGTTTTGTGGCTACACAATGAAACCTAGACCCATGTAAAATGTAGTTTCCCGAGCACCTAATGTCCTTACTATTTGCTGGGGCAATAGGAATGGGTGTGTCAACGACACACTGTGCTTTGTACAGTCTGAGTTAAAATGTACCGGTAAATCTAAAATGATGATGGGTTGATTAATTGCTTTCTTGTTTTCAGGTTACACATGTTGAGCCTTGGGAGAAAGGCAGCAGAAAAACAGCAGGCCAGACAGGGATGTGCGGAGGGGTAAGTAGAAGTACGTGCCTTCTGAAGTTTTTTATATGGTAGCTAATCATTTCCAAAATGCAACACTGAACTCAGCAGAAAATTTAGTGTTGTAAGCTCTAATCAAGTTAATTGATAGATTATACCACTAAAGCCTTAACTGACTGGTGGTTGTGAGCATATTTTTTTGAAGTTAGCGTGACTGATTTGCTACTTGTAAGGGAATGAAAAAGAAAATGTTGGATTCTAAACAATGCAAGACAAGTGCATATTATTGAATTGTTACATCATAAAATGTTCACAAATAGTTCAAAAATAATTCCCAAGTAATGTTTTGAATTTCAAAAAATATTATATATAAACAATGCTAAATCTGCTTGACTTTCACAGCTCACAATTATTTAATTTCACCTGAAATTCTTTGGTTATTTTTTTTTTTTAAATTAAGATTCAGATCTCAATCAGCTTAGGAAGTTTTCATGCATTCCTGGTTCCGATAGTTGGAAGTGGGGACTAAATCCAGTCATACCTCCTCCAAAAATATTGTAGGCCTAATGCCTGGATGGGACTGTTCAGCTTCAAGAAATGTTAGTGCAGTCACCCACTGCTCTGCAACTTCTTCAGGCATCCCCAAACTTCGGCCCTCCAGATGTTTTGGACTACAATTCCCATCATCCCTGACCATTGGTCCTTTTAGCTAGGGATCATGGGAGTTGTAGGCCAAAACATCTGGAGGGCCACAGTTTGGGGATGCCTGTAAGTGAATCAGATGACCTTCCTTAAGTGTTGAGCTTACAAACTTGCAGGAAAAAAATACATTAATGTTATATGTACTGAAGTGAAAAGTACAGTCTTTCTCTTCAGTGTCTTACTCTCTAGTGTTACATGAGTTGTATTTCTCTTCCTCCTAATCTCTAAAGGTGCGTGGTGTTGGAACTGGAGGTATAGTGTCTACAGCCTTTTGCCTCCTGTACAAGCTATTTACCCTGAAGCTTACCCGTAAGCAAGTGATGGGATTAATAACTCATACAGACTCCCCTTTTATTAGGGCCCTTGGATTCATGTATATTAGGTAAGTAGCAATATACTTAACTGTCAGCTAACTTTGTTACCAAAAAATGTTATTAAATTTACACAGTCTCTTTGTACTTCAAGGTACACACAGCCTCCAACTGATTTATGGGACTGGTTTGAATCCTTTCTTGATGATGAGGAGGTATGTCAACAAGGGTAATAATTTACTTTCTTTTCTTTCTGAAATCTTAAGTAAAGTAACTTTGAGATGAACTTCTGTATGTTGGAAAATAGTTTTTAACCATGTGAAAAGTAAAACCTTTCTCATCTTTAATGGTTTGCAAACTTGCAATGAACAGAGACTACGGGACATTCTTACACCTTTAAAATAAGTTGGAATTGAATATATCACCAGCCTAACTGCTTGGGGGAAATGGAATGCATACTTAGAAAGATAACTACAGTATGGGACAATATCTCTATCTTTTAACCAAGTATGAAACCTGAAAAATCAGGTGGGTTTTTTGTTTGGTTGGTTGGTTTTTTTACATGAAAGTAAATGGACAATAACGAAGCAGAATTGAATGGGACATCTGATAGCACTGCCCCTGAACTAGCAAATTGTTTTTAACCTCTTAACATTCAAATAGTAATAATAAGGCCATACAGAAACTGCTGAAAGGGGCAATTTCCTCCAGTGCACATGTGCTATTTTTAGTGTGGATTCTCTTTTCAGCAGCATTTTTACCACACATCAATCTGCTTCTCAGATTTCAGCCTTTGTCCTAAGTATATTTTATGTTATAGGAACTATTGAATCTTGCCTCTAGAAGTAGTCATTGATTATTCATACTAATACCTTGAAGTGTAGTTTGCTAGTTACTGCCACAGTAAATGTTTAGATCCCATGCAAAAAAGACTTTTAAGGATCCAGTACACTATCGTAATGTCTCGCTTAAACTACGCAGTGCTCTTTTTAAGGTTACATGAAAATTTTATGCTTGTAGTTTTTGCTCTAATGGCATATATTTTGACTCCCCTTAATCTAGTAATACAGAATGGCATTCTTTGTTCCTGTTCATTAACTGCTTTATGATCACTTTGGCCTCTTTTTCATGTAACTAATTAAAACTGTAGTAACACAGAAATATTTCTACATATTAACATTTCTCCCAGTTTGCCACTGTTGAAGATGTGAAAGCAATTCAGCGTTGTGTCTCTGGATGTATCTAGCTAAATGTTAGTGCTTTGACTTTTTCACTGATGCTCTTATTTTTGTATGTACCACTTCAGGTACTACATTTAAGCCAGTGTTTTATTTTCTTCTTTAGATCTCTGTGCAGCAGTTTTGTTTGGAAATACTGTATATCTGAACACTTAAATGTGTGTGAGTGCAAGCAGTTTTACATTGAGATTTTCTCTTCCTGTTTTAGATAACAAATCTCACTTTCCTTGTGTGCTTGCACTATAGGTTTGGGCCTGACAATAGCTGACTAACATGTCCTGAGCTGTGAGAGGGCATAGCAAGAAGGCCTTCATGCGGTAATGACCCTTTTCCGAGACAATGGTCATCATGGATTATGCGTTTCCAATTATTTGTTCCTTTATTTATTTTTTTGCATAACTCTAAATTAGAAACCTCACTGCTTCATGGCAGTTGGTTTGCTATTGCTTCCGATTTAGGCAGGGTCCATTTTCTACTACAACTTTTTCTGGTCATTTTTAGACAGGAAATAGTCATCCTCAATTGTTCAGTTGTGACCACAATTCTCAAAAATGAAAATTAATGTCAAGCAAGTTGCAATCTATTTTGTGGCATAACAGTAAAAGATGGTAGCATACAAGCCAGCTGTGTAAGCAAATGTTACACTAATCTGTTGAGACATGAGCCCTTTACTATTTGGCTGCAGGATTGGTATGCACCTGCATGCATATGGATTAAATCCAACTCCCACTCTATAACTTAGGGCCAAATGCAAAGGTACAAGAGTTGAAGTTCTTAGGCAACTTATTTACCAGCAAAAACAGCTAAGCCGTCATATTTGAAACTTGAAAGATGGCAATCAGTATAGTAGCATTTGTTCTAAAGGAAACTCTAGATGGTTTCGTACATTCAGAATTTGTGTTCTGTTTTGTGTTTGTTTTTTGAAGGACCTTGATGTGAAAGCAGGTGGCGGCTGTGTCATGACCATTGGAGAAATGCTGCGCTCTTTTCTAACTAAGCTGGAATGGTTTTCTACGTTATTTCCAAGGATTCCTGTACCAGTACAGAAGAACATTGATCAACAAATTAAAGCCAGGCCTAGAAAAATCAAGAAGGATGGCAAGGAGGGAGTAGAAGAAGTAGACAGGCATGCGGAACGTAGACGCTCAAGGTTATACATTAACTTTACAAAATAAGTTACTTAATTTAAACGTTCTCATCCTATAATTTCACATAATCAGAACTTTTTGTAGTTATGTAACACTTTGCAGTGTGGTCTTCTAAATAATATTTATGTAGTACTTTAGATAGCTTCACATACATTATCTCAACAATCTTTACAACTCCTCTATAGGAATGGTGGTATTCCCATGTAGCAGATGAGCTACGTTATGTTTTGTTTAACTTAGTGTACATGGCTAAAGTAATATTCTACTGGCACAAGTACATAGTCTTTTATCTAGGGTGGGTTGATTCTAGGCATGTATGGTTTTCCTTCTTTTCCTTACCAGATAGGTATGGTCCACGTGTGTTTTAAAATTATAAGGTGCAAATACATACTTGGAACAAGGCATCTTTTAATGTTTATTATCCAGAATATACACTTTTGCTTGGCTGGAGCTAGCGTTCACCTAGGCCAATAGTATTTGCAAGAATCCTAGCAACCATCAAGTGCTAGGTAGTCTACATGAAACTATCAAGTGGTCTATCAGCAGACCATGGTTTACAGTTTGCCTACTACACTAACACCAGCTGTACAGCACATTATTAATATTTATGCAGACCTCTAAAAACATTGGATGATTTGGTACACTTGATAAGTACAGGGAAATAGAATGAAAAGGGTATACAGTAAGTACAATGTGAAAGTTTGCTGAAACTCTTGTTGGGAAAACTTGATTTCTTAAGCAATTCTTTTCATGTAGGTCTCCAAGAAGGTCCTTGAGCCCCAGGAGGTCACCTAGAAGATCAAGAAGCAGAAGTCGTCATCGTGAAGGCCGTGGGTCATCCAGTTTTGATAGAGAATTGGAACGGGAGAGGGAGAGACAAAGACTAGAGCGAGAAGCTAAGGAGAGGGAGAGGCGAAGATCTCGAAGTTCTGATCGGCCATTGGAGCGAAGACGAAGTAGAAGCCGAGAGAGGCACAGAAGTCGAAGTCGTGATCGAAAAGGAGACAGAAGAGAGAGGGAGAGGGAAAAAGAAAACGAACGTAGTAGAAGGAAGGAGCGTGACTATGAGAAAGAGAGAGGTGTTGAAAGGGAAAGAGAGCGCTCTAGGGAGAGAGATCGTTCTAGAGAAAAATCAAAAGACAGAAAAAGCAAGAGTGAAATCGATGAGAGGAGACACAAAGATGAAAAAGATGAAAGGAAACATAGGGATGATAAAAGAGATTCCAAGAAAGAAAGGAAGCATAGCAGAAGCCGAAGTAGGGACCGGAAGCATAGGAGCAGAAGTGTGAGTAGGAATGCTAGCAAGCACAGTAGAAGCAGGAGTAAAGAGAAGTCAAGTAAACACAAAAGTGAAAGCAAAGAGAAATCAAATAAGCGAAGCAGAAGTGGAAGCAGAGGAAGAACTGATAGTGTTGAAAAGTCCCGAAAACGAGACCTTAGTCCCAGTAAAGAGAGATCACGAAAACGTAGCAAAAGCAAAGAACGTTCCCATAAACACGATCACAGTGATAAGGACCACTCAGACAAACATGATCATCAGAGGAGCCAAAGTACAGAACGAGAGAATCAAGAAAAGCAATCTAAAAACAAAGATGAGACTGTATGAATGTTCAGAAGTGGATCACATTGAATCCTATAAATGTTTTGAAATCTTGCTTATTTTTTCTTACAGTTGAAATTGTGCAGTAGTTGATAAGCACTCTTCTTCAACCTCCCTCTAGGCTGCAGATTGTCATTTCCTATTTTGAGTAGGGAAGTGCCTTTGTAATCCCGTTAAATGCGTTGACTATTTCCAGCCCATTTGTTTAGTTAAATTCATGATGCGGATCTGTTTGTGCATTTTTTTTATTGTTCAAATGTTTCCAAAATGTACAATCTGTACATACGTCCTGAAACTGTTCTAATCCTTTTTGGCATGGTTTGCCATGTTGGTTAAATTTGTATACGGCAATAAAACTGCCACTAATTCTACTTTGTTTTATAGATGTGGAATTATGGTTTCTATCTTTGACTTAGCATGGCTGTGCTTTGCATAATAGTATGGCAGAAACTCTTAAGGATGGATCTTGAACGTGTATTATATCTAAAATATTTATGTGCATTGAACATCCATGAAGGTTGCAGTTCTAGAACTTGTGTCCATTTGTACCTCTTGTCCTGGGAAAGCATTTAAAATACATTTTATTTGTGAAACAAAAGAAAGTGTTGCATTTAGAGTAGGCTTTTCAAGGAGGTAGCAATTTAAGGCAGGGGTTTAGGCTTTCCTAAGGTTTATGTTGTAGTCAGTGCTACCTCATAGGGAAACTGTTAAGATTTATAAGCCTATCTACCACCTCTACATAGACTTTCTGGCTAGCTTTTATTGCTCATGTAAATATTATTTCACTATAATATCCCCAGGGTTTTCATTAAAACTGTTGTGCCACTGCCCTGTGCTTTATGAAGCAACCATAGACTAACAAAGGTGAAAGTGGCTGAATCAGGAAGGAGACAGGAAGATGAAAAATAAGGTCAAGCAGCAAACTTCAGTTTCAAGCTTCCAAATAATTTTTTATAAATGAAAAATAAAGCATCTTCATAGTGTTCTTTTTTAAAATGCATAATGTGTCTTTTTTTTTTTTACAAAGACTGTGGTCATTGCTTGAGATGAATAATTTCTCTCATGCAACAGAAAAACTAGATAATTTTTTCAAACACTGATTACTTGTGAGATAATGTCAAAATGCAGTATTGAAAGAGAAATCATATCACAACAGTTCATTTCTGTTTGGTAGACTTGTTCTAGTGACCTGTATAAGAAATATAAAATCTCTGGAATAAAGACTGGATTAATTTATTTGTGGCTATCCCCACTTGTTCATTGCCAGCTGCAAAAAGTCATTTTGGGCTTATTACTCATAAACAGTAAAAACACCAGTTCATTGTGTAACAAGCAGGTTGTCCATCATATCAATGGAATGATAGAACTATTTGGCAGGCCGGCTTCCCAATTGTGAGTACAGTAGTACCTTGGTTCTCGAACTTAATCCATTTTGGGGGTCTGTTTGACTCCCAAAACCATTAGAACACCAAGGCACAGCTTCCAGTTGGCTGCAGGAGCTTCCTGCACTCAATCGGAAGCCGTGGAAGCTGCATTAGATGTTTGGCTTCCAAAAAACGTTCACAAACCGGAACACACACTTCTGGGTTTGCGGTGTTTGGGAGCTGATTTGTTCAACAACTAAGCCGTTTAGGAACCAAGGTACCACTGTACAGATTTTTTAAAACTGCCTTTTTATCTCTGGGCTTCCATTTTACCCTTTCAGCTCACTAATAATTACCAAGCTGTTGGATCATAAAGCTTAATGGTGAAAATAAGTTGCCCCTCCTCCAAAACATAAAAGAGAAAACCTGTATCTTGAACATGTTGTGGTAGTTGGCATTTGTTTTAGAGCTGACAGTTTGTCTCATGTATTATGAAAAGGCTGTCAGTAATGGCTCCTCAGAAGAGAAGGGATCTCCGCCTTGTGTTGTGGCAATCCCACAGCAGGTAGAAAGCTGGAATATAGAAAGCTCCTGTCTCCAAGACTGATGACTAGCCATCCTGATCTAATAGGTGCTGCAGGAGTCAATACAAATAATGGGAGCCAGTTGTGATGGTAGAATGGCAAGAGGTTCTGCTTGGTAGCGAACAAGGAGGTTGCATTAGCTGTAGGGACAGAAGTTACTGCTGCATCAGTCTCAAGAAAGGACATGGTAGTCAGAGTGGTATATTAGCCAAGGAACTGAAAGCCACAACAATAGCATTAAATCTCAGTCCAAACACAAAACTGACTGAAATAATACTCTGATAAGTCTTACCTGCTTGGTTCATTCTCTCTTTTCCTGTAGCACTTGGTGGTGTTCTGCACTTCGCTTTCCTCTGTAAATCACTGGAATATTATTCAAAATGTTTAAACACAGCAATTTAGACTTTATTTTTAAAACTTCGTCTCATTTTCATCCAATCCTACATGGGTAAAATGTAGTTTCCCAGCATATTAGTTTGTAAAATGAGAAGTGCTAGGACTTGATTCCCTTGAGGACCATGCAACCCTCCTGGTGATGGGGGCGCAGGGGGACTATTTTGACTCCTGAAGATCTGAAGGAAAGTTCATAGGATGATGATAATATTATTAGTAGACTAGAAACACTTGTATTGAAAATACATTTGCAGCTTGAGCCTTGACATGGTAGCTTTTGACATCTCCCAATATTTAGATTGGTAATTACCACTTGTGGAGATTGTGTGAATGAATGTTTACTTCATGGTCAGGGTTGAGAAACTTGTGTAAATTTGAGAGCAAATTCCTTTAGAAAAAAAGTGATTGGTGTTTTGTTGCTGCTGCTGTTTATTTTCTTAAATGGCTGAAAATTGCTTTCTTGTTCCACTGATGAAGGCCTTGCTATAATCTGAGTGACACCGTTGGATACAACCCAAACTTTATTGACCATGATATATTTCTTTGCAAA
Source organism: Darevskia mixta (assembly GCA_034641385.1). Lineage (NCBI taxonomy): Eukaryota > Metazoa > Chordata > Lepidosauria > Squamata > Lacertidae > Darevskia > Darevskia mixta. The sequence continues at coordinate 4,880,931 of JAWWNH010000149.1, forward strand.
AGGTATGGAAAATAAAAGTGCAATTCGGCCTCTGATAAAATTGATTTTTAAAAAACAGAAAATCCCAAAAGATATTTAAAAGAATTTTCAGCTTAGGTAAAATATATTGATTTATTAGAAGAGGAATTTGACACATTCACTTACCCATTCCTACTGAACTTCCGGAGCATGTCACTAGAAAATGAAATGCAAAATTACACAACTAGAAAGAATAATTGAATGGTGCTTTCCAAAGAGGATTTCACAATATAACTTAGAAAAAAGCATAATTTAAAGTGATGGTTTTAACTTGAAAATTCAAAAATGCAATGAATTGGAGTTTGACTAGGATTCAGTCAATAAACATGCTTCTAAAAGGGTAGAATTGCAACAATAGCTGTTTTCTGAATAAATACCAATATTACATGTATGGAGAATGATTTAGCAATTTCCCCACAAATCTATAATTCAGATCAATCTTCACTGGCAAGCACTGGGGGGGAGGAGATTGTTGACAAGCTGCTATAAGTATTTTCTAGAAATACTCTGCTAGCCACTGCAGTATCGGCAGCTCTATTGTGTTTAAAGGTAGCTACACAGAAACCATAATCCATGCAAAAACGAGTCTTGCAGGACCCTAAAGTAGAATACATTTATTTTGGCATAGGCTTTTATGGATGAGTTGATTTCATCAGATGCAACAGTGGCTAAGATGAATAAAATGGAAATATGCCCACACACCTTCAGGTAGAGATAGTTGCCATGCCACCATAACCCATCACCAAAACTGGCTGACAATGGCATGGAGATTTCATGTGATAAGAGCTCTGTGCAGCAGCCACCAAGTGTAGACTGTTTCAAGGAGTTTCCACAGTTTTAATTTTATTCACTTCCACTTCCAGAGGCCCAGCTTCTGCCCCCTTTTGCCATTACTGCCAAAGGCCCACAAGTCATTACCTGAATATATCTTCTTAGGACAAAATGCAGGTTTTGATCCCTCGCTATCAGTTACAGGTGACACCACAACTGTATAGACATCGCCACAGGGTATCTCGGTAATATCACAATAAGTCAGGTCTGTGTTTGGTGTACAGGTGAAATTTCCTTTTGAGCCATAAAGATCAGTACTATAGTTGATTGAACCTTTGGATGTCCGCCAGTATATTCGTATGCCATTGTTGCCCAGTCTATATAGCTTAACCCCAGAAGGGCAGCAAGCACCTAAAGGAGGAAAACAACCAAGAACACTGAATTCAGTTTGCTCATTCCTCTTGGGGAATAGACGAGAAAGTGGTCAGATTTCTTTATCAATTGAAATAGAGAAAATTTTCAGAATGGCCTAATAAAGTACCATAGGTTCTCTCAAAGTGTAAGCTTTTAGGAGTCGTCTAGGACAGTAAGAATGGCTAGGCCCAGACAACCACAAGCAGAAGCGGATTCCCAGAAGTGAGCCCTCTTGTTCCTTCTGAAAAGTCTCTGAAAGAGTGTCATGGGACCATCCTGAACAGTGTAGGATGGGATGGGGGGCGGGTCTGCTGTAGAAATAGGAAACTTGCCCAAAGCAAGGAGAGATGCCTCGCCTTGTTTTGCCCAATGTTGTTTCCTCTGTTCTCCACAGCATTCCATAGTCCACACCACTCAGGAGTCTTAACCCTCTGGAAAGAGGGACATGCGCAGAAAGGGAGGGCAGCCCTCTTCTGCAAGCTTCCGTCTAACTTCAGGATCCAAACCAATGAGCATAGATTGAGCATTTAATATGAGGGTGGAAATGTAGAAATACCATGCAGGTACTTTTTAATTAAAAATACATTTTCACATACTTACTAGAATAAAATCCTTTGTATATGCAATCTGATGTTAAGCCTGTTTCACTGATCGCTTTGATAGACACACTGTAGTTGGTTCCACATGTAATGCATCCCAAGAGGCAATAGTTTTGGAGTGTGTGACACCTGGCACGTCCTTTGTGAGATTCCAGAATTGTTATGTACGTCTTTGCGCCGGTCCCAATAGACCAGCTGATGTTTGTTACAGACTGTGTCACTTGAGTTACTGTGAGATCCTCTGGGCAGCAAGGTGCTTGAAAGAACAAAATACTTAGTAAGTGATTGTGTGTGCATTTACTCCATGCACAGAACTACATTCTTGGGGGATATTTTGGCACCTTAGTTGAAAATTTAAAATGATTCCCAATTGCAGCCTGCATCACAAGCCTTTTAACTGGTCACAATAGTTTTTTTTATTTATTCATTGCAGTTTCTAATAGATATAAAGGACATATATCAGGTAAACACAGAACAAATTGGGGGTTCTGTGGGGTGTCACGGACAAATAATAGGTGCAGGTATGCTGTTGCAGTACATTCTGTAACAAAAGGAGCTTAGCACCATAAATAATTTATGCCTTCCAAATTTCTATAGCAACCACTGATAAGGATGTAAAGAAAAAGGTTCCACCAGGCAGAATAGCTGCCACCATAAATATACTGAGAATAAATCTACTGTGCTGATTTTTTATATTTACATGTTAAATGCTACCCCACCCCCACTTTTTATTTCCTGCATCGTATTTTTTCCTTCTATCGCCCCATATCAGGGATGGAGAGCCTAGAACTACAACTCCCATCATGCATGACCATTGGCCATTCTGGCTGGGACTGATGGACTCCAACAGCATCTGGAGGTTCCCCATCTCTGCCCCATATGGCCACCTGCACGCATCAAATGGAATAGCTGGCCCTGCTGGCAGACATAAGTCATTATTGAGACTAATTTTTATTTAATCTCCATGCAAACTTTATATGACTTTTAAAAAAATACATAGAAATTTTCATTAAATTTGGAAGATGTTTAATCATTGATCCATGATACATCATGGATGGGATTCAATGACTAGACCCACTGAAATTAATGTAGTGCATGAGCAGAATGGAAGGCAGGCTATAGGGGTGCCAAATTTTGGCCTCACACAGAGCGCCACTGAAATCTGAAAGACTTACGGTAAGTCCACCCCTGGTACCCGAGGCGGCAGTATGAGCTGGTCTAATCACTCACTGTATATTTGATCAACTGTTTGTATATACTTTTAATATCCTTTGACATATTGCAAGTACTATGACTCCCAATCTATCTTTGTGATACACAAGGAGAAGTCAGTGTTAGCCAGCAGATGTTGTATTTGGATATGGGCGACCTTGGTTCAAACTTCAGCTCAGATGATGAGCTGCTGTCCCCTGTTATAAAATGGGAGCGATACCTAAAAGGTAAATAACATCTCAGCAATTGTAACTTACCTGTCTCCAAAGGCACACTGTAACTAGGCAAGCTGTGACCTGCTTCTGTGCTTGCTACAGTGCTGACGGAGAACAGTGACCCACATGGAATATTATGGATGGTGCATGAATTTCCCGAGCTTGTACAATGCCAAATTCCTGCCTCTCCTTTGGCAGTGACTGTGTACATCGCTTCATCATTATTGGCATGCCAGTGCACACTAATTACAGAAAGAGCATCCTTTGAGACACTTATTATTTCCGGACTACATGGAGCTGAAAGATTTTAGATGGAGCAAATTCAAACTGCATTCTTATTTATGGATTTTATGTTGCACTAAGACAGCTATGGATTATTAAGAATCTATGATCTTAAAAAAACCCAGTGTTGCAAAGGCTGTATCCTCTCTGTCCAAGGTTTGCTCCCCTCCCGAAACATTTCACTTAAATTTGCATGTGGGTGTATTTTCAGCCCTTAGAAAACCAACCTAGAAATAAATACATTCTCCATAGCACAATCAGTTGAAAGTCCTAAAAGGTCTTAGGGTACCACATTAGAGAGGTTAGTAGCGGCTTAATGCCATAATGTTTTATGTACAAATTCAGGGGCACAGTGCAACAAGTTGTTGTACAATGCTGATATATAGAGCAAGGATGGGGAACGGGGTTGTTGGACTCCATCATTCATGACCATTGGCCATGTTAGCAGAGGTAGATAGAGACTGGAGCCCAGCTTCATCTGAAGGGCCAGTTTCCCATTCTTGGTACAAAGACCTGCCCAAAAACCAAAGGAATTAGATCCATGTTCTGTTTGGTTTGGCAGACTATAGTCAAAATGTGTTTTTAAACTCATTTGAGACATAGTTGTTAGCAGCAGCAAGAACAGCAATGAACATTTTTATTTGAAGTTGGCAGTAAATCATACTTAGCATTTAAATTTCAAGAATGGATAGGATTGCAGCTCTAAAGGAATCAGTGGAAATGTTAATCCCAGAGTCAAAACACACAGCTGGAGTGTAGTTAAGATGTCAGAACAGCACAAACAAAACCGTCCTGCATATTCAGAGCTAGTGTGTTGGGGGAATGCTATCTCAAAGTGTCCCTGACATGTTAGCTTTATATATGCAAAATATTTTAAATGGGAGAGCACTCAAATACTTTATCTCCCAGAAGTACAGTCTAGGAGTGGTGCAATCCAGCAAAACATACATGAGACTAATGAGTGTGCAAAACAGAGATCAGATTTTGAAACAGAAAGCATTCTGAACTCAGAAATTCCACTAGATATTTCCTTCCACTAGATATTTCCTTCCACTCAAAACAGTATGACAAATATACTCAGTTCAGTTCCAATATTTCCAATATATTAGTTACAATGCAGTACTGATTCACCTTTACAGCTTGTACAGTTACTTTTTTAACTTGTAAACTGAAACTTGTAAATTGCAAACTGAAATAGTACCTGTTGCCACGTGTTTAGATGTGCATGATGTATTGCTGCCTCTAATTTCACTGAATGAATAAACAGTTATATTGTACTGGGTGTTACACTGGAGTGCAGACAGGGTGCAAACTGTCGCAGTATCATTGCATAGCAATTCGTTGGTCCAATCCACAGCTTTGGTTTCATACATTTCAGCACCACGGACAGGAGACCAAACAATCTGAACTGTATCACTAGAAATGAACACTGGGTTAACATCACTGGGGCAGCAAGGTGCTAAAGGAAAAAAGGGGAAATGCAGCAATATTTATTTTACTATTCATTCATTCAATTTGCATACCGCCTTTCATTGGAAGATCACAGGGCAGTTCACAACATAGAAATACAAAATGACAACACAAAATATATAATAAAATGAAAACACAAGCAAAACAAACCAATAACACCCCTCCCACTGACACACAGAAGGCCATAGAATGTTAATTAGCCAAACACCTGGTTGAAGAGAAAGATTTTCACCTTGCACCTAAAGGTATGTAATGAAGGTGCCAGGCAAGCCTCCTTGGGGAGTGCGTTCTACAAACGAGTTGCTACCACAGGAACAGCCCATTCCTGTGTTGCCACCCTTTGGATCTCTCGTGGAAGGGGCACACGAAGAAGGGCCTCAGATGGTGATCGCAAGGTCTGTATCAGTTCATATAGAGGCGGTCCTTGAGTTATTGTAGTCCTGAGCCATTTAAGGCTCTAGAGGTCAAAACCAGCACTTTGAATTGGGCCTGGAAACAGCTGGTGCAGTCGGGCCAGGATTGGTGCAATATATAGGAATACATTAGAGCAGGGGTGTCAAACTCAAATTCATCGGGGGCCGCATCAGCAGTTTGGTCACCCTCAAAGGGCCGGTTGTATCTGTAGGACTATGTGTCCACTCTTTATTATCATAAATTATTGTCACTGCATTCAATTATTACTGTTTTTTGTAATAATGTAAGTAATAACTAGCTCTGAAAGCAGAAACATAGTCAGAATAATGGCAAGTAGATATTCAAATGTACAATTATTGTACAATTTATTGAAAAATGATTTTTGGTAACAGACAGTAATTTTTTTTTTAAACATACAAATATATTTTAAACATACAAATACTACTCTGAACATTTATTATTCCAAAAATGAAACCTTCATATGGTTGTAAATATTAAGATTATACCAGCAAGAATGAGTCTTTCTGTAAAAAAGATTTTTAAATCAAGCCTACTGACTAGTGATTTAAATCAAATCCACCCTGTTTACCACTGAATTGGAGCACAAGAAAGTGTTTCCCCTCCTGTATGTTTAGTCGGAATCTCCTTTCTTGTAACTTGAAGCCATGGGTTCCAGTCCTACCCTCCTTAAGATATTTGCAAATGGCTGTCATCTCTCCTCCCAGCGCTCCTCGTAAGGCTTGGTTTTCATAACCTTGAAGGATATGATCTGTCCCCTCCCACTTGCTACTCCTCCCTCATTAAAAAAAAAAAGTATATGGGGAGGGAAATTTTGCATTGCAGGGGGTTGGACTAGATCAGCGTTTTTCAACCGGTGTACCGTGGCACAGTAGTGTGCTGCAAGACACCGGCTACTGTGCCGCGGGAAGACACCGGCTACTGTGCCGCGGGAAGACACCGGCTGCTGTGCCGCCCTGGGCCGCTTCCGCTTCCGGGTCGGTCCGGGCTGGCGTCGCCTCGGCTCCGCTTCCCGCTCGCCGACCGCCGCCTTCGCCGGGGCTGCCGGGCGCTTCGCCCGCTGCCTCTGCCGCCCCGGTCGCGGTCGGGGACGGGCGGGAGGTGCCGGTGCCACCGGGCTCGCTCGGGGCCGAGTGGAGGTGCTGCCGGGGGGGCTGGGCGCGGGAGGCGGAGGGGGGGCGGGCGCCTGGCCCGCCGATCTCCCGCTCCGTTTTCACCCGCCTGGGTCCTTCCCCTCCTTCCCGCCAGGGCGCGCGGACACCCCGCCCCCCGGGGCGGGGTACATGTGGTGGTGGTGTGCCGCGAGATTTTTTTCGTGGGACAGGTGTGCTGTTGCCCCGAGGAGGTTGAGAAACACTGGACTAGATGGCCCTTGGGGGTCCCTTCCAACTCTCCTATTCTTTGCTTCTGTAAAAACAACCCCAAATCCTGAGAACTTGCAGGGGAATCCTGGGAGGCAGGGAAGAGAGAGAGAAGGAAAGGAAGGAAAGAAGGAAAGAAAGAAAGAAAGAGTGAGAGAGAGAAGGAAGGAAGGAAGGAAGGAAGGAAGGAAGGAAGGAAGGAAGGAAGGAAGGAAGGAAAGAAAGGGTGAGAGAGAAGGAAGGAAGGAAGGAAAAAGAAAGAAAGAGAAGGAAGGAAGGAAGGAAGGAAGGAAGGAAGGAAGGAAGGAAGGAAGGAAGGAAAGAAGGAAGAGATTGGAGATCTCAGCGCAGCGCAGCACCTCTCTCAGCCTCGGTTCTGATCTCCCGCGAGTGTCAGAGGCGGGCAGCAGCCGTGATTTTTGTTTGGCCGCTTGTGATTTTGTTTGGCGGCTGAAGTTTATCCCTCTTCTTTTAGCTGAGCCTGGTGAGGGGCTGGGAGACAGAAGCGCTCAGGTTTGCTGCCTCTTGGTGGCTTCCTCAGCCGGCAGAGGAAAGGGAGACCGAGACACACAAACAACACCAAAGAAAAAGACAAGAGGGGAAACCAACGGATGGGTTATTTTCCCTTTTGAAAAGCAAAACAAGGATGTGCCTGCCCCAGTGGTGGGGGAAGGGGAAGCCGCTTTGACAAGGAGCCGGGGAGGGAGGACGAGGAGCAACTTTGACGTTGCTGCTGCTTGGGGGAGGGGAGCCGCTTTGCCGGGAGGGAGAAAATTTAAGAGGGGCGTGGTGGCGGTGGCTGTTGTGGTGGAGGGCGGCGGTTTAAAATAAAAATACGACAGCACAAGAGACGAGGTCGGTCCTTCCTCCCTCCCCTCTGGCAGCCGCTACGAGCTCTCCTTCTCCTTCCCGGCTGGGGCTCCTTTCCCTTCCATTATGCCGAGAGTGGCCTTTAAATCCTCGGTCTGAGACTGAGGTGGGGAAGAAGAACTTGCTCCCTCCTTGCCGGGAGGGAAAGAGCCCCGCTGGGGCTGCCGATTGGCGCAGCCGCGCCATCCGCCCGCCCACCGGGGCTAGCAATTGGTGAAAAGATGCCAAGGCAAGGGGAGGGGGGAAGAAAAGTTGCTTTCTGTGATCCGGGAATTAACCGGGATATTCCTTTTGCCGGGAGAACACCGGGAAACGCCTTAGATTCCGTGTGTTTCCCGGCCAAAACGGGATACTTGACAGCTATGTGACACGGGCCACATGACGAGGTCTGGCGGGCCGGATTAGGCCCCCGGGCCTTGTGTTTGACACCCGTGCATTAGAGGTTAACCAAATAGTTCTTGATGCAATTATCGTTATGTGAAGTCACTTGGACAAGCATCTCAAAACACAGTTTCTGGGGCCCTGGGATCTTCATCTCTTTACTATGCTTGTAGCTTAACAGATGGTCTGCTGATCCACATTTTGCTGCACTTCAGCACCATCACTGCAGGTGGTGGGTATGCAGCTATTAACTCAGCAGGGCTCATATTATACGACACTAATAGAGTACCACTTTGTCCTATTAAGTTACTGATGGTCTGTATTTTCTGGAATGGAGTCAAATACATACCAGTACTTTAAGTTTGCAGATTTAAGTGGATGAAAGCATTCTGTCACCCTAGCAGGACAAATCCACTTCCCCAAAAATGGTCTTTTTACAGTCTGGAAAGTGTGTTAAAAAGTGTGGGAAGAGCTAACAACTAATGGGAAGTGTGAATACACCCCATAAAAAATTAGAATGGATGCTCACTTAAGAATGGACAAAATCTACCCACCATGTAAGCTTTGTGCAAGCAATTCAAGATGAAAGCTGAATAAACAGGTTGTCTGGAGGAGAGATGAGACTAGCCTGGCTTCTTAATCTGAGCAATTCATCCTTCAATAACAGATAGTGAAGCTCTTAGAGTGCTAATTTTTGCTGGGTCACCTACTTGCCACCAGCCCTAACATTTATGTAAAGAAGCTACTTTGTCTCATCTTGGAATCCCTTATATTCCATTTCATCTTAATAAACATGTGAGTACACAAGCACAGAGCTATTTCACCACTCAAAGCTTGTTTCTAGCTTTATATAATGCCCATGCAGATATGCCAAATATACATGCAAAAAATAAATTGGCACTTACCTGTGGTATAGTTAAATATGTCACCTAATGGACTCTGCCCTGCCTTGTTATAGGCAAAGACACTAATAAAATAGGTGAAGCCGCAGTCTGATTGGAAGTGACACTGGGTATGTGATGTGTTGCAATGCACCTCCAAGCCATCATCGCTTTTCACAAAGACCACATAATAATCCCCCAGGTCAACATCTGACCATGACACTGCCATGTAGCCTGGCTCATCCTCTTCAATTATTATACTTTCTGGAGCACAAGGGACTGAAAAGTCAAATTTTCAACAAAAATAATTTTCAGATTCTCATAGTCCAGCTATTAGAAAACTCCAATAAGACCATTAGGAAATCCCCAACTGGTGCATAACCAATGGGTTGGAAATGCTTTTGTAGAACATCTGATCTAATAAATCCACATATGCTGAAGGCTTCAGCTCTTGCTGTGCCCCAGAGCACATACAGCTAATTATAGTGACTGCAAAGATGAACATCTGAGTCATTTCAAAATTGTCATGCAAATGAACCCAACAAAAATGGTTCCTGGTTTGCTTCCTGTTTGCTGACTTCAAATAATCATCTTCACTTCTATGAACATAGGATAAAGACAAAGTCTAGCCCAGTGTACTATTTCCAACAGTAGCCAGCTAGATGCCTCTCAAAGGCCCAACAGCAGGACATAAATACAATAGCCCTCCCTCTGTTGTTTGTCCCCAGCATCCGATATTCAATTATATATACAGCAGGGGACTGGGACCAGATGGCAACATCTGGAGGACCAAAGGTTCGCCTTTCCTGAAGTACAGTCACTGAAATAATAAATTACAATAAGTTATAATGGCTAATGTCTACTGAACAATGCTTTCCCCCTCCACATTCATTTTTTCTGTTCCTTAGACTAGACAAATGGAGAAAAGTTTATCAAAATCAATTTCCTCTACTAAACTCATATTTTTATAAACATCTATCGTGCACCATTTACTTGTCTTTTCCCTCTACGCAATAATTTTCCTTAAAAGAAAGCAGAAACTATTATCTCTTTTCCCTAACACCTATCATCCATTGGCAATTGTATTAAGCTTGTGGTATTCTTCAAGGGACGCGGGTGGCGCTGTGGGTTAAACCACAGAGCCTAGGGCTTGCCGATCAGAAGGTCGGCGGTTTGAATCCCCGTGATGGGGTGAGCTCCCGTTGCTTGGTCCCTGCTCCTGCCCACCTAGCAGTTCGAAAGCACGTCAAAGTGCAAGTAGATAAATAGGTATCTACCTGCGGGAAGGTAAACGGCGTTTCCGTGTGCTGCTCTGGTTCGCCAGAAGCGGCTTAGTCATGCTGGCCACATGACCTGGAAGCTGTACGCCGGCTCCCCCGGCCAATAATGCAAGATGAGCGCCGCAACCCCAGAGTCGGTCACGACTGGACCTAATGGTCAGGGGTCCCTTTACCTTTATTCTTCAAACCATACACTCCTCCATACACCATGAACAGTGCATATGAGTTGCTAAAGATCACGTACCAGTCCTGAAAGTCACAGCCTCTGTAGGTATGCTGGAACCAGCCTCATTGCTTGCTATAACAGACAGGGAATACTCCACCCCACACTCAAGTGATGGAATAGTGCAGGAACTGGACATTGTACTGCAGTTTACTTTGGAGGTGCCACTGTGGGCAGCAATGAGGTAACTGGAAGCACCTTCTGCTAGTGTGAACGAAACAGCAGCTCGCAACGCTCCACTGTCAAAAACCACTTGAACATCTCCCGGTGCGTGAGGCCCTAAAACAAAACAAAATAAACAAAATAAATCTCTCGAATGAAAATAAGGCTGAATGGTGTTTCAGACACAAATGGTATATATGTATCTGGATTTCTGGTGCTGATTTTATGTGCATGGTTTTATGCTTGATTTTAATAATGCACAGGGATTATATGTAGCTCCTCTTTTATTAGGTCGAATCCAATGAAATCCCCATACTAGCAGAATGCTCATGCAGTGGACCTTCCTCTCCTTTTTCTCCCCATGCACTGCCTGCAGCCCTCTCAAATCTGCTCCAAAGGGTTGGGGAAACCACCAGAGCAGATATGGGAGGGGTGCAGGGGCGTGCAGCGGGAGGAGAGGCATTCCACTCATGCAATGACTTCGTTGGATAAAACCCACTGTCTCCAATGGCCAGGACAAATTTACGCAGTTACATTTGAAACTAAATAGTCATTCAAACTCTTTTCCCTTTTGTTTTAAGTCCATGAGTAGTGCCATAGGTGTAAACCTTTCTTTACTGATTGTCACATTTATCTGACTCCTCCTTGACAGCAAGTGTTGGCTTGGCTTTCCAGTTTCCTCTTACTTGTTCTTTGGTTGTAGGTGAAGTCATCTCCAGGTATCCCATTAGCATCCCAAGCATGTGCCTTGATAGTATAGAGAGTTCCTGGGTCTAGACTAGAAAATATCTGGGAGTTGTTTGTGGTGTTTTCTTTCAACATGCTCCCCAAACCATCAGATCTCATGATAGACACAAAGAATCCAACAGCCATATATACAGCTCTCCAGCTCACAACAATGTTGTCATAACTTTGGGAACTTGCTGTCAGGATTGGTGCAGCGAGCACTGTGAATAAGCAAAAAAATACATTAGGTTTAGTGGGATTTTGTACCTGTGCAGATGTGGACAATATATCAATCTATGTTTGCATCATTAGAGCTGTTTCCCACTTGATGATTTGTACTCAGGTATGTACACTAGAGTACAAAATAAATGCATGGTATACACCTATCAATTGTGAAGCAAGCATACATATAACCACAGTTCAGTAAACAGTCCTTGTAAAATGAATGGCAGGGGTGGTCCAATACTTTAATTGCTGCTGCCTCCCCGTCAGAAAAAAATAGATCATGAAGAGGGTCCATATAGGGAAAATACGTTCAGGTGATTCAGATGATCTCTTCCAGCGTCATATGGCTATTAATTGAACAACACAGACAATAGAAAAAAACTTCTAAAAAGATCAAAGCAGGATAGGGTGGGGCAGATGCCTAAGTGTTAAATAATATTCACCAAGCTCCACTGTCTGGAAAGGCCTAGAGAAACAGTAGAACAGAAACAGTTTAAATTCCATAGATGCTAAGATTTTGAAGAGGAACCAGCAAGGTTGTTGTTGTTGTTTGCCTGCATCCACTGGTTTATACAAAGTTTCAAAGCAACTTCAGAAGATAGAATACAGATAATATCCTTTAAAATGCAGACAATTTAAATCCAATACAAAAATGTTAAAAAACCTCATCCAACAATACAGTAATGAAAAGTCCTAGCCTACCTACTAAAATATGAGAAGCACAGTAGAGGGTCACTTAATTTGCAAAGACCTGTATAATGAATATATTTATTAAAAGGTAAAGGGACCCCTGACCATTTGGTCCAGTCGTGTCCGACTCTGGGGTTGCGGCGCTCATCTCGCTTTATTGGCCGAGAGCCGGCGTACAGCTTCCGGGTCATGTGGCCAGCATGACTAAGCTGCTTCTGGCAAACCAGAACAGCGCACAGAAACGCCGTTTACCTTCCCGCCAGAGCGGTTCCTATTTATCTACTTGCAGTTTGACGTGCTTTTGAACTGTTAGGTGGGCAGGAGCTGGGACCGAGCAATGGGAGCTCACCCCGTCGCAGGGATTCGAACCGCCGACCTTCTGATCAGCAAGCCCTAGGCTCTGTGGTTTAACCCACAGCGCCACCTGGGTCCCCAAATATATTTATTAGCCTGGTGCATAAAAACTGACAGTGAAGGTACCAAGTATGCTTCCTTGGAGAGAGCATTCCAAGAACAGGGTGCCACCACTGTAAAGGCTCTTTCTTGCATGGTAATGATCCTACGCCAAAAGTCAATGAGGGACCTAGAAAGATAAAAATGAGGTATTCTCCCTGTTGATTCCAAGAAATAGAGAGTTAGTCAAGGTTATTAGTGTAGTCTTCCTTCCAAACCTAAATCAGAAGTCAGATTAAAATGAATGAGGAAGGATGTGAAACAATTCGGTTGCGAATGTATCCTTAATACCGAACAACTGTGGTGTCTAAATGAGATGAAAATATACCTGTCTTTGCTTTCTTTGAAGGTGAAGGCTGGCTTCTTCCTCCAGTGTTTATAGATCGGATTGTGATTTTATACAGTGTAGCAGCCTTCAGCCCAGTCACAGTGCCTGGTGAGTTTGTGACTACTGTTTCAATGAATGATTCTCCATCCTGTGCTGTCAGCAGGTAACTTGAAGCCCCCGCGACAGATGCCCATTCCACTGTGATACTGTTACTCAATTTTGAATAAGCTTGTTCAATAGTCGGAATCTCAGGAGCTTAAAAAGAAGAAGAAGAAGAGGAATAACATGTTGACATGCAAGGGCATGACTTTGCATAGCTGAATGTGACTGTTTATTCCCAAAGTATCAGCTCCGGTAGGACATGGTTTTGATGGCTCTTTTTTCATTTCTCATTATTCTGTTGGTAACACATATTAGTTTAGCAGTCTCTATTGCGAGAACAAGACAGGCAATGTGTGCCTTAAAAATTGCATTCCTCTTTGTCCTGGTGAGTGCAGGAAAAGCACTTGAGCGGTATGGAATAAAACATTGCTAGGACCTGCAGGCATGCTAAGGGTTCCTAACTCACACACATCATTTAGTCAGAGGTTTTGGCACTCTGCAACTTATGGCACAGAGCCATTGTACGGGTATGACTGCATTGGCCATTGGCACAGCAGCATCTGGTACATCGCTGGGTGATTTATTCATTTGCATTGGACAAAGTCATTGGGCAGTTCCAGGGATGAAGATGGGAGTCACATCTGTACTGCATATCAATGGAATATGCTTTAGCCCCTTTGGAGCCCAGAAGGCTGGGAAATGTACAGATCCATAGTTAAAACAGATTACACACATCAGTAGTTTTCAAACTGAGTTCTGGGAAATTATTGGAAGCCACTCAGGAGGTCCTCAGTGACAACCTCAGTAGGAAAGACAAGCTTACCTGAGGACAGCTTGCTGACCAGGAATGACCTCTGCAATGTGGAGCCACAGTGAAGTGCTGGTTGTGTTCTAGAATGCATGCTTTGCATGCAGAACATCTCAGGTTCAATCCCTGGCAGGCCCAGTCAAAAAGAATCAGGCAGCATAGTGGGAAAGACCTCTGCAAGAGCCTCTGGAGAGCTACTGTCAGTCAAAGTATTATGGGCTACATGGACAAATAGTCTAGTTTGGTATAAGGCACCTTCCTATATTCCTAATCTCTGCTCATACAGGGTGATTGTGATAGGATCTTGTGAACCCAAGTATATGCCCTGGATTGTGCCCCAAAATCCTTTGGAACTCACTAAGCTTCCAAGGGTAGAAAGTCCGAAAATCACCAATTTAAGTGTTTCGGCGCTTGAGATATTTTACATCTAGTGCTTCATATTCAGTATGTGAGAAAACAGTAATTCCCAAACTGTGTCTGCAAGATAAATACTGGAGTGCTGTAAAGAGAATAAATTAATCAAATACCGGTAATCAAAAACTCCTATAAGTCCAGAGCAACCACCCACAGAGAAAGTTACTTGCTGTTTTCTGAGTGATTACCGGTAATTGTCCTGGCCTTGCCTTGTATCTGCTGGGCCTGGATAATTTGCTTGTGTCCCTGTAAGAGCAGTGCTTCATGCAGTAACATTGGAAGTGGGACCCTTTACATAATGTAGAACTAAACCTATCCAAGTGTAAGAGTGAAGTAAATTACTGAAGAATCCCCAGTTTTAATTCAGATAAAAATGATTCAATATAAGCAGTCTGGAAGTACTGCAGTAGAGCTTTAAAAACAAAACAGAAGGAGGAGTAAGAACCTATAACATGGCTGTAAGTGACTTATACTCTGTGTAACGAAATTAAGAAATAAAATTAAATAAAAAGGCATCCAAAATGTAAGCTTGCGTTTTGAAACACAGCCAGCAATTTCATAACAAATAAAAATAGGGTTTCAGAGAGCTTGGCAATATTACAGGAGCTGTTCTTCTGCAAGCACAACAAGCTCTTATTGAACAATATTTCCATTGTATTAAGCCAAGACATTCTTTCATTCAGTGCTAGTCAGCCAGCTGTTCAGATATGTCCCCCTTTCCCACCATGTGTAAGTATGCAAAGCATTCTTTTAAAAAAATGAATAAAGAAGCATTGCTATCCATTTCTCAGATGTTGGCACAGTGATCAGAACCATATCAGGCCTGATGCCATCACATGAAAGCAGTGGAGCCATCATGGAATCCAATGGATCTCTGACTGGCTCAGTCGCTCTCTCTCTCCAACCCATTTTGGGACCTTCCACTGTGGCACTTCCACTAGTCCATTCAATGGGCAGAAAAAGGTGCTCTGTACCAGTGGAATGACGCCAGCTTCACTCTGTAGGCAGAGACTTGCAGGACTAGGCAGAGCAATGCCTCTGCACAATCCAAACTCCCTCCCCTAGCCTGGTGCAAAAGGGATTTGTAATCAAATGCCTACATCTGGCAAAGTTTCACAGTGCCATTGGTGCAATCCTGCTCATAGTTAGGCTGCTTATGTCTCACTGACTTTGATAGGATTTTTAGCCTGGTCCTATGCATGCATACCTAGAAGTACATCCCATAGAGTTCCATGGTTGTTATATACGATTTCAGCCTTATGCAGCTTGACTATATTCAGAACAGCAGCATTGTTCGTTTTCTTTTTTCTGTTAAAGATTAATATAATAATATGAATCTTTTTCAGTCTTATAATCATATAAGACTGAAAAACCCTGGTAGCTTTTATTGGGACTATAGAACAATATATATATCAACTCTATTTATTAAAACCAGGGGTGGGAAAAATTTTTCAGCTGGGAGGACCACTTTCTCTTGTGGGCAGCTTTACAAACCGCACCTGTTAGGAGCGGGCAGGTGAAGAAGTAAAAGTGGGTAGAGTAATGGACATGACTTACCTTTGTACTGTAGGCTACATTTGAGGCATGCAAAAGCCAAAAGTTTACACACACACACACACACACCACCCTCTTTCCTGGCTAGTAATAAGGCAGTAGAACAGGGATCAAACACCAATAAACCAAATGTTACGTATCACACATATATCATACACCACAAACGTAACAGGCTGAAGTTGTGCACTCGTTAAGACAACGACCCCTGCATTTCTTTCAATTGGCATCTTTACAGCAACCATCTTCAAATTCAGTACGGTCTGTCTTTGGGACTTTATCTGTATAGTATGTTGTACAAAGGACTTGATTTACTACTGTGTTGACTTTAACATTATTCTGTATGTTTTGAATGTCGTTTTACCTTTACTTTTGGTGTGAATGTATATGCAAATCGAGATAAACAATGTAAAGTAGAACAGGGATGGCAAAGGATGGCCAGTCTGATACATTTTGGCACCTGAGGCGAGTCACAAAATTGTGATGCCCCCATGCCAGGGAAGGAGGGGTAAGTAAAGATCTACATCAGGACCAAGGGGGTGAGTAAGTTCTACATTAAAAGGTAAAAGGTAAGGGTAAAGGTCCCCTGGATGGTTAAGTCCAGTCAAAGGCGACTATGGGGTTGCAGCACTCATCTGGCTTTCAGGCCGAGGGAGCCGGCGTTTGTCCGCAGACAGTTTTCTGGGTCATGTGGCCAGCAGGACTAAACTGTTTTTGGCGCAACGGAACACCGTGACGGAAACCAGAGCACACGGAAACACAGTTTACCTTCCCATCGCAGCAGTACTGATTTATTTACTTGCGCTGGCATGCTTTCTAACTGCTAGGTTGGCAGGAGCTGGGACAGAGCAACGGAAGCTCACCCTGTCGTGGGGATTTACACCGCCGACCTTCTGATCGGCAAGCCCAAGAGGCTCAGTGGTTTAGACCACAGCGTCACCCGCGTCCAAAGTTCTACATTGGGAACAAGGAGGGGGGAATCAAGTCACCCTTACCCAATGGCTGTTGTGGGGTGAGGGAAAGAAGCACATTCTGAATTGTGCTAGGAGGGTCCAGCCCCACAGGAGACCCCAGAGGACAGACCCAGCCATTGCTCCCCAAGAGCAGGAGGAGACCATCAGCTTCTCTTATTGCTATATATTGCTATAGAGGCGACATGGGGCTTGGGGACTCCTGAGGAGGAGGCAGATCCGGCCTGCAGCCGGAAATGCATTCTTTAGAGGCCAGAAGAAGAAGAAGTTGGATTTGATATCCCGCTTTATCACTACCCTAAGGAGTCTCAAAGCAGCTAACATTCTCCTTTCCCTTCCTCCCCCACAACAAACACTCTGTGAGGTGAGTGGGGCTGAGAGACATCAAAGAAGTGTGACTAGCCCAAGGTTACCCAGCAGCTGCATGTGGAGGAGTGGAGACATGAACCCGGTTCACCAGATTACAAGTCTACCGCTCTTAACCACTACACCACACTGGCTCCCTGCTATCCCTGTGGATCCTGCCACACAAGGCGGTCACCTCACCTTGCCTCATCAGCGGGCTAGTCCTGGTGTGGCCTCAGGACAGGTTGTGGCCTATGGAGAGGCCAAAAGCCAGATAGAGAGGCCCCTAGGCCTGAGGCTCCTCATCTCATACTAACCTGTTAACTGCATAGTCTGAGCCTCAGCCAGTATAACTCCATTCTTGTCTAAGGCGTCCACTTTCACAGTGTGGACTGTGTTGGGAGCTAGAGATGCAAGAGCACCTACAAGTGTGACGTCACTGAAATGGGCTGACGAGGAGTGTCCCACTGTATTCAAAGGGGTTGCCATGGCTCTATATGAAAAGGCTCCGGGGAATTTGGGCCATTGGAGATAAACACTTCTTGACGTCACATCGTAAACGGATACAGTGAAACCTGCAAAAGTATACACAGGAACAGTTAGTCTCCTTACCTTGCAACGCAATAGTCACTGGGAGTTGTCCGATTAAAATCATACTCAAGAGTAGACTCACTGAAATCAAAGGGCTTTTAGACCACTGATTTCACTGATCGGCTCTGTGATTTAGTTGGCTGTCACCCATAGGCTACAATCTAGAAAGCTGGGGGAAATATCAACACCAGCAGTAAGTTTATTAGTCATTCCCTGCACCCATGGAATTCTGGGAGCCTATAGTTTTGTGAAGAAGTTAGGTATTTCTAACACAACTACAAGTTTCCTGGATTTTTTTAAAATTTATTTTTTTTAAGGAAAGCCCCGGAAGTTAAACTGGTATAAAACGAAAAGGCATTTGTTGTGTAGTTATTCCTGTTAATTCATGGGTTTGTAATTACTAGGTTCACGTGCAAATTTTTATTGTTTTGGAGCCTAATGCAACCTACACACTTTAAGTCCAACCCAAATAACTTTATTGTACTAGCCATTGGCCGTGACAAATCTGAATCAAAAATAAGAACAAGCAAAAGGGTTGTCATGCCACAAATAATGATCTCTGTTTAGATCTCTGCATCTCCCTTACAGTTCACTGCTATATTGTCCAGGGTCTTCTTTCTGATCTTTTTGGCTCCCAAAGCAAATAGGGTGACTTTATGAGACACTGAAGCGTTTACATCACTAAGAAGCCATAGGATCTTCTCTGCTGGGGAGAGACATCTTTCCTGTACGGATGGTAAGGTGAAAAATAATCTCCTGGGTCCAATGTATAGTGGGCAATATAGTAAATAGTGCAAGATGTCTTACACCTGCGGTTGCC
Source organism: Darevskia mixta (assembly GCA_034641385.1). Taxonomy (NCBI): domain Eukaryota; kingdom Metazoa; phylum Chordata; class Lepidosauria; order Squamata; family Lacertidae; genus Darevskia; species Darevskia mixta. Next base: position 4,899,526 of record JAWWNH010000149.1, read on the forward strand.
CACATATACAGAGTCTGCCTTCATATTGTATCCTGTTATATCATCTGTCTAGGTCGGCGGAGGGTATAGCTTGAAAATGCAGCTCAGTAAAAGCGAATCTAAGTGAGGCTGGCTGGAGATTCAACAGGTAACTGACTCTAAAATGGACTGTTATTAGAAGAGGGAACAAAGGAGAGCATTTAGAGGATTTGATTGCTTGCAGATCACGTAGTGATTCTGTCCAGTGGCACCAATCCCTTAATTGGCGTTTGTCCATGGATATAATCTCTAGCTTATGGAAATAATAAGAGTTCCAATAACGTTGGGTGTTACATTTCCACCATTGGCTGTTTTCCAATTCCTCATTGCACAGGGCTGGCAAGCGCTCACAAGGCATGGAGGACAGTCTTTACAAGTAATTAAATCTGGTGCAATCAGCTATTGCAGTTAACGCTGGCCATCCAGCTTCCATGTGTAAGAGTGAGGCTGCTGTTCCCTTGGGTAAGGAAAACAGTCTCATGAGAAATTGGTTTTGTACCATTTCTAGCCCTTTAATAGCACTCTCATCCTCGCCCCTCGTCTTTAGGATTATGGCCACTGTTTTACTGACTCACAGCATGATCCTAACCATGTGATTTGTACCAATTGACTACTTACACTGGGTAGTTATGATAATAAATTTATATATATTTATTCAAAAAGGAACAACACTTTCATGACTGGGCATGAGAACAAGGTTTAGGATGATGTGCAGGTATATTTCTGTCAAATACCACTGGGGGGGGGGGACTCCACTCCAAACTTTGCCCAGCCATCTTTATCCAGGTAGTTCTACTAGTAGCAGAATATGGGGAGACCCAAAAAGGGATGTTTTGGGGGTGGGGGCATTAGCGGCTTCAAATCTGCCGGGTTCAAAAACCCGCTGGATTTTAAAAGTTGTGTAAACCCAAGTGGCCAGATTCTTGAATCCTTCTGCCCCGCTGTCTGTGCTAGCCCACAGTAATCCCTGAGTTTGGATTACTATGCCTGACTGCAATCCAATACTTTGGAGCAAGCCCTACTGAACTCAGTGGTACTTCCTTACTGTTGCATTGTGTTGCACAATAAGATGTCTACCAAACATGGGCTTTCATTTTCTCCTGATGCCCACTAAAAAGAATAATGGCAAGAAAAAAATACCTGTCAGATTTTACCTGTGTTCGCTGAAGGAATCTGTAAAAGATGGTAGAAAATTAGTAACACAGAGAAAACCTCTTTTCAGACCCCCCCCCCCCTTAACAGCAGACTCCTAAGCAGTTTACTGATAAGTAAGTCCTAGTATGTTCTATGGGATTTACTACCTAGAGTTTAGGATTTTCTTGAGCAAAACAAGCACAAAGAATGATCACAATAATATATTATTTTATTCTGTCTTGTTAAATCCACACCTTCTACAAAGCTATTGATGAGATTTGACACGGGTGTGCAGATCACATTATGAATTAAACTTTCTCTTCTGAATCTGCCTATTGATCCAGAAAGGGAAAGTTTCCAGTTGTGGACAGACAGGCATTCTAATCTCAAACACATTAACTGGACGTAAATCCCATTGTTTTCAATTAAAGTTTCATTCCCATAATCTATCAAATCTGATAGGAGAAAACCTAATGCACAGGAAAACCTCCATCTCATATTGCTGATGCAGCTGCATAATCTGAATGCAGATTCCCATCTCTGGCAAGAAGATGTGTATTTTGATGTGAAAAGGAATGCACTGTGCACCGGAGGCCACCGGTTCTAACATGCACTACCGGTAGCTGAAACCTGGTAGTCAGGATTCAGTGGAGCAAACTACCTGATCAAATTTACTTCTGACAAGCTGAATGGAAAGCCACAAGAGAAAACTTACTAGGAAGTATGGGAAGTATGTGGCTCAATGCTTCACATGCAGAAGCTCCCAGGTTCAACCCCTGGCATTTCAAGGTAGGACTGGGAACATCCCAGGTGAGAGCCATTGCCAGTTAGCATAGATAATACTGAGTTTGATAGATCAATGGTCTTACTCAGCTTCCTAAATAAATAGCCACAAAATAAATGTACTGAGGTCACATAATGCTCCTTTCCATCCAGGATTCTAGCAGCAATAAGAGATTTCAGAGTTACAAATTAATCATTACCAGAATCACAGATTAAACGAACTTTTAGCCAATTACAATATACCTTTCAAACTGTTTGTGGATTGAAACTGCCTGAGTTTTGAAATAGCAATAAAGATGCATTTTCCTGTTGCATGGTATTATAAGAGGTTTGCACCAAATAATACATAGAAAATAAATAATTAAGTAATTTATTGGCAAGATATTACAATTAACATGTTTTGACTCAAGCTGCACATACAATAGCAAAACCATTTAAAAACAGTATTTTTTTTAATATTGAGAATAAATTTAAATTTATTAATTCAATAGGCAGCAAGTTATTTCTGAAAAATTTTAAGAGATAAACTGCTTGGACTTACCATTTTAATGTTGATGAAAATTAATCCAGAAAATATGAAATGTTTACATCTTCTGCCAATCATTCTTCAAGCTGTACTTCTAATTCCCAGTTCACTTACAGATATAATGAGATTACCAGCCAGAAGTTAGCAAAAAAATAACCTTTCCACCCAAAATAATCAGTAAGTCTTGGAGGCAGTGAAAGCATTCCAAGTTTGTAGCTCCTCCTCTAGCGACAGCTAGCCTATAAAAGCTGGATTATTGATTGACTCCAGTTATGCATTTTTGCCTATTTTGTTTAATCAAATACAATTATTTATGACAGCTGAATAGTGAGGCAAATGCTACACTCCACTGCTTCCGTCTGTGACACTTAATTTTATTGGCTGATAAAAGAATTGATCCAAGTTCTTAGCCAGAAGTGGCTTCAGTTCCTTAGCCTGCAATCCTCTACATGTTTCCCTTGCAGTCCAAATGAATTCAATAGGCGGTACTTTTGAATAGATATGCATAGATTTGTACTATAATACTGTTACACATCCCGATTTCCCACTTGAAGTACAGTATGCTTAACTCTCATTCCCTCTTTCGATGGGAAATATTTATGGTCTCCTAAGTAGCCGATTTCACATATAAAAAGACGTGCGCTTACTGGCTGCCACAGGGTAACAATGCAGTAAACCAGGGGTCAGCACACTTTTTCAGCAGGGGGCCGGTCCACTTGTGGGGGGGGGGGCGGACTATATTTTGAAAAGAAAAAGAAAAAAAGAACGAATTCCTATGCCCCACAAATAACCCAGAGATGCATTTTAAATAAAAGCACACATTCTACTCATGTAAAAACACGCTGATTCCCAGACCGTCCACGGACCGGATTTAGAAGGCGACTGGGCTGGATCCAGCCCCCCATGCCTTAGTTTGCCTACCCATGCAGTAAACAGTTGTACTGGAGGAGCAAGGATGTGGATGCACAATCAAATGTCAAGCAATATGCCTCCCTCTCCCTTTCCTTGTCACAAAATGTCACAGTCTTGTTACTCCCTCCCCCTAAGTGTGTGACATACTTTCTGAATGAACCCTTTTGTTCAATAGCCAGGAGAAATCTGGCAAACAGTAGAAGTGCCATTTCAGATTTCAGCAGATGGCAATTTTAGTATGGGCTAGCTAGAAGATTCTTACAATGTCTCTCTCCCTTGCTACCCTGGGAGCCTTTATAAAATACCTGCTCTGCTCCAGAGGAAGAACTGAGGGGAGAGAGACTGCAGGCAGTGGCTTTCCCACCTGCCTTGCCCCACTCTTCAGCCCTGGGAGCCTTTCCCAGACCATGACTTTGAGAACAGCAGAAGCAGCTGGGAAGAGAGGAGTTCAGGGATAGTTTTAAAAAATAATTTTTTAAGTTGTGTGTCCATATTTCTTCATTTGATCCTTTGACATGGTTTTGTGGTATTTTATGCATTGTGATTTGCTGTTATTTTTTATTGATTACAGATTAGTGATTATTTATTGTAATTTATAAGTGTAAACTGCTTAGTTATTATTTGCTGGTATTTAATTTTACTGTTTACTATTGGATTCTAATGGATTATTGAATATTGCTTTATTTGATATAAAGTTTTGTGACTTTTTATATAGGATCTGATCATTACTATTAATGTTTGATGTTTTATTATTATTATTGTGTGTGTTGGAAGTTGCCCAGAGTGGCTGGGCCCAGTCATATGGGTGGGGTATAAATGAAATAAAATAATAATAATTACTACACTTTGAAATGACTTTGGGGACTGGAGCGCAGAGAGAAGAAACACCATGGTACATCGCCCCAGCTGCACCAAAACATGTCTCTGCAGTATCAGTCTCTACAGCCACAGCAGGTACTGTAACCTTCAAACAATTTGACTTCACCCCCCAAATGCCTCCCGAGACAGACGGATGTCAACCAACCAACCAATAAACCTGGAAAGCAGAATATAAATGTTTAAAACCAACCAAGTTCTGCTCCTGGATCTACTAAAAAATTACCTGTGAAAAATGAGAATGTTTTAAGAATGTTGTGCTTACTTTTTAATATCTGCAGCAGGGACTGACAACCTTTTTGGGGCTGTGAGCTGGTTAGGAATTCTGAAAGAGCACCATGGGCACTAACTGCTCAGGATGCTTCTCTTCCAAGTCCCCTGGGCTCTGCCCTGTCCCAAGTTAGAAAAAAGAGATCATGTCAAGGCTTAGGAACAAATTTTACATACTGAAAATGGGGGGGACGGGGATGACGACAAATAAATGCCCATTCATCTTAGCATCAAGAGAAGTAAAACATAAAATGCATTTGACAAGGGAAGCCAGACCCTCTCCAAGGCTGGATCTATACTGATTTTAAAAAAGTCATAGAAAACACTGTAAAAGCTCTGGATGCAAAATCCTATTGGCAACGGATCACTGCCCTACAGCAGCCTCTGGTGTCACATTTTTATAATGCAGTTATAACAATATATTTGACGAGTGTAGCTGAATCCCCTGGACAGTCCTGGATTTACAGAAGCCATCCTGGTTTCTGATTTGATCCCGGAATGTTCCGCTTTTCCTTAGGGCATCCCAATTTTCATCGGAGAAATGTTGGAAGGCATGGGAAGCATCCTTGCACTTACATAAGATTACATAAAACTGAAGGGTTGGAGGGTCATGTATCACCTCCTGCCCAGGAATACGGCTCTATAAGGGGTTTTGCATGCTTGGGGAAAAGCATGATCTTTTTCCATTTATAATAAACACTATTTATCCAAAGTGCTTGTGTCAACTTTCACGCCCTAGATTACAAACTGGGAGTGTGGCCTTCCATGGGTCACTGTGAAACTACACCTTTCACTCCTTCCTACCCCATAGTATCAAACGAAAACGATTCTTGCAGCACCTGTGACATTTATTACAGCGTGAGATGCTTGTTTTGTTGGTTTTTTAAAAAATGTTTTTATTAACGAATTTTGCTTTTTAATAGGCTAGTCCATCAGGTGCAAGATGTAGATGGTCCCTTAAAAAAAAAAAAGAAGTATTAAAGGTGCCAGACTGACGGGTGGTGGGCAGACCTTTTGGAAAGAGTAACAAACACAACTACCTTTTTAGATTATAACGGAGCCAGATCGTTCTCTTGAGAATTCTTTCTACTCCTTTTAGAAAGAAAACCATTTTCCACACAGGGGAGGAGGGGGCACGCGGCGCAGAATCAGGCGCGCGCCTTCAGATCCCTCTGAAGCCAATGGGGGCCGGGCGCGCCTTAAGCTCTGCAGAGGAGGATCGCGGCGCGAGGACGGACCCGCCCCTTCCCCGCGCTCGCTCGCTTCTGCTGGGAGCGCGTACACCCAGCACGCAAGCTCAGAGGAAAGGCGGCGGCGGACCTGCAAGGCTAGGGGCGTGGCCTTGCTGAAGAGGGCGGGGCGCCGCGCCGAAGGACAGCGGCGGTTGCCTTCTCCCTCAGAGTGCGGCATTCCCCCCCCCTTGTCGCGTCGCGGGGGCAGGGGAAGAAGCAAGATGGCGCCGGCTGCGAGCGGGGACCGGGGGCTGAAGAGCCTGGTGTGGCAAAGTGAGTGCCGGGTGCTGTCGCCACATCTCTCTCTCACGCCCCGCGCTTCTTTTCCTCCCGCCGGGGTAGGGCATAGAGCCCTCTTCCCTCTTGCCCGGCAGCGGCTGTGAGGGAGGCCTCCTCCTCCGCCGCCTGCCTTCTCTCTCTCTCTCTCTCTGCCCCGCTGTCGCGGGAAGACGGAGGGGAGGCTGGCGGGTGGGTGGGTGAGTGAGTGGGTCGTGCAAGGCGCGAGGGGGGCGTTGGTCGGCTTGTGTGTGTGGAGGGCAACGAGGCAACCCCCGATCCTGACCTGTGCCCGTAACGGCATCCTGACGTGCAAGAAAAATGAGGTGAAGCAGTTCTTTCCCAATCTTCTCCACGCCTGGAAATGCTTCACTTGCTACGTTTCTGTATACCGGGCGGCGTTTTAAGGAGGGGGGAAATACGCCTTTCCTCTCTCGCATGCGAGCAGGTGTCGCCCTACGGTGGATTTTCATTTCGTTGGGGGGCATGTAAGGATTTCCAGCCCCCTTCTTTACATGGATTTACATTTCGTTGGGCATGCAAGGATTTATAGCCTCCTTCCTTACATGGATTTTCATTTTGTTGGGGGGCATGCAAGGAGTAAGTTAGGTGGCGAAATAGCCCGAGGTTATTGTGGCTGAATGTATGTTTTTTTATCCTGCGCCCCAGTTTAAAGTCCAGCCGTCCATATTCCCCCCCCCCCACTTGCAGAAGGATGAGGAGAGGGTGGAGCTGGGATTGGGAAGGTACATTGTTGGGGGCCACATTTCCTAGTCCTGGTCGGTAACACCTGGGAGGCAGTGTAAATGGATTGAGTGTTGGGTTTTGGACCTGTGCTTACTGGATATAATTTACTGGCCATAATTTGCCTCACATCATGGTTGAGAATAAAAATAGGATTCCCTTTTAAGAGATCTTCAGATTTAAGGAAATGTTGAAAATTAAAATGGAATCAGGACGGTTGAAGGGCTGAGTAATGCGATATGAAAACTATAAAGCATTTTTGTTGATCTGGGTGCTGTGCGAGTGGTGAAAATCCCTTCAAGCACTGTGTTTTGTAGGATGCAGGTAGCAGTTGTCAATCCTAGAAAGGGTGAAGAAATAGAGGTGGTATAATTTGCAACCAGAGGGACAGCCCATTGGTTTCAATATATATATAGTTTCTTTGCTTTGTACAATATGGGGCTCATATGTATCATTTTTTTGAAACTTAGTTTTTTTTTTCCTTTCAAGAAAAAAGCAAGCAAACACAATGGCAGTTTGTGTTATGACTTACCTTTGCACCTTTCAACTCATAATAACGGCCTCAAGATGATTGTAACCGTTGTTTTCTGCTTCCACATTTTTTTCCTAATTTTACTTCTGTTGTGATTTAATATTCCTGTTTCTGTCTGCATGTATTTAAAAATAAATGGAGCAGATGTTTGGGGGCATAAGGGGCTGGAAATTTTCTGTGATCCACCATCAAAACCTTTTCAATGACCAAATACATCATTATTTTGTTACATTAGAATACAGAGTTCTCTGAAACAGAATGATTGTGGTTATTTGAAGGGTGCATTCATCTTTGACTTGGGACTTTGAAAAATGTAGATCTTGTACATGTACATTATTGTAAGTGATATGGAAATGGCTGTTGTTACTGGTAGTGTTGCATCCTAATACAAGGTGTAACATAAGCTGATTGTGAACATGAAGCCACTGTACTTCTTACAGTTAAATAAAATAAAGAATTTTATTTAAATGTTCTGTGATTGATTACAGACTGTATAGCTGAAAAAGTAATAAAAATAATTTAAAAATGCTTCACAAATTGCAAACTTTGAAACAAGTTTAGACTATAAGGAAGTCATTACTCTTTGATTTACAAAAAGTATTTGTGATTAAAAGAGGCGATAGGTTCCTGTTGGAGATAAAACCTTTGAATCATTGTTAATAATAGCTCTGAGTCAGAGGGTTTCTGAATCCTTGGAGAAGAGTTTTCATACAAAAATGCAGTAGCTTTCAGCACTGTTTAAAGTGGCAGAAAAACAGACTCATACCTGCCTTATATGGTTACTATTATCCATAAATATAATACAATAAAAATATAATAAAAACTCTTAAAGAAGTGTAATATGTATGTTGGGGGGAAGAAGCAGTTTATTTCTACTCACACTGAACTTATTTCCTACTGTTTACTCCTTCCCTGTCCTATATTGCTCCAATATGTATTGATATGGAAGTTAGTGTTAGACAAGACACACATACTGACTCTTAGAGAGGGATGAAGGTTTGCTTTACCCCCCACCCCTAGCTTTGTGTATGTCACTAGTAAGACTGGGGGATTGGTTTTGTGGAGGTGGCAGTGGTGGCCGGTATGCAGGTTTAGTGGAAAGCTCTTGTTTAGTGTAAAAGCTAAACAAATCTTGCTGAAAGTGCTCTAAATGGGAGATGGAAGCAGATGGTGCTGAGCAGGCATCCCCAAACTGCAGCCCTCCAGAAGTTTTGGCCTACAACTCCCATGATCCCTAGCTAACAGGAACAGTGGTCAGGGATGATGGGAATTGTAGTCTAAAACATCTGGAGGGCCGAAGTTTGGGGATGCCTGGTGCTGAGCCTCTGGGTTAGAATGCAATACTGTTGTAGCTGGACAGACTAAGGATACAATCCTGTACGCAATTACTTGGGATTAATTCAAATTGAATTCAGTGGAACATATTCCTTAGTGGACATGCATGTGGTTGTATGGCTAGGAACCTTAAGATAATAGTTCTGACTTGTCTTCACCAACTTCCTATTGGTGTTTTTGTTGAATAAAATAGGTAGTTGAATTTTTCCACAATGCATAATTCTCTATAAATGCAGCGGGGAAGAGGAGGTGATAGCCTTTATTATGGATTTATTTGGTATGAAAATTCAGACTCCACATTCAACTAAAAAATTTGGCCTTGAGAATGACTCAAGGATATTATTGAATAATAGAGCAGGAATCACATTTGCAGGAGAGAAGTGTGACCATGCTGTTGTGGGCTGTTGGCATTAGAAAGCAGTAACTTATTTTATGAAAAATACCTAATACATTGAGTGAGCCGTCTTTGCTGTACGTACTAGTATAACACATTAAAAAAACAAATTACCGGTACATAACTAGCACCAGTTTAAGTACCATTTCTCATGTCTTTTTTCCATTAAGAAATTACACCCTGGGTTTAGTATTGCACTTGCAGCAGCAGTAACCATATTAATACTTTAAAAATAAACAAAACTTGCAAATATAGATACATTAGAGACGAAGCAGTTTTGCAGGTGGAGAACTTCCTGATGAGCTTGTGGGTTTCAGTTTGCTTTTTTGAAGTTCAGATGTGCAGAGAGGAAAATAGTCATGTGTCACATCTTTTGCAGTTAGGAGACATCTAAGAAGTTGTTTATATTTACGGTTCTGAAATGTTACTGTACATACTTCATTTTACTGTTTTGCTGCCATGTTCTTTTCAACATGAAAACTATTTTTTTTCCCAGCTTGTGCCATTAGCAAAAAATTGCATTAAAATGCCAGTTTTTTTTGTAGAAATGAAATTACAGTATGTAGTTGTTTGAACTGTCAGGCTTTTTCCTTACAGAGCTAGATTACTTCACATTGTTACAGTGCTGCTATTTTAACTGCTGGATTTCTTTTTCAGAGCTAAAAGCAGCAGTGTTTGATGACTGTAGGAAAGAAGAGGAATGGAAGGTAAGTTTAATCTTTTTTAATTGCCTCTATCAAATACTGTATAGTAGTTCATCCACCTCTTACACAACATACTTGACTAGGTATCTCCTAGTCAAGTAATGGTGGCCTTTGGAAGGGCTACATATCTGATAGCCGTATCACAGTTCTATAAGTTCTTTTAAGGAAACAATGATACTTAAAACAGTTTCACTCAGATTTTAAATTTGTACATGTGTCCTTAAATCAGAGGCTCTTTGATTTCAGAGGAGCTGTGTCTCAAGCACTTATTGGAACTTAAGACCTTGACTACTTAAAAGTTTGCATTGGGCTTCAGTGTATCCCCACAATCCAGGGTCAAAGGAAAATGTGGATATACCTTTTCAAGAACATAGTATTTAAATTAAATGGGAACTGCTGAAATGCTGCAGAGATATGCATCTACGCTACAGTGGACGCTCGGGTTGCAAACGCGATCCGTGTGGGAGCAGCGTTCACAACCTGCGCCGCTGCATCTGCACACACGCGTGAAGCAATTCGGCACTTCTGCACATGCGCAAAGCGCGATGTAACGTTTCTGCACATGTGCAAGCGCCAAAACCCGGAAGTAACCCGTTCCGTTACTCCCAGGGGTCGGCATGGTGCACAACCCAAAATTGCGCAACCTGAAGCAGCCGTAACCCAAGGTATGACTGTATTTGGAAAAACCAGACAATCATATTTCTATTTACTAAGACTAGATATAAGCAAGCCTTGTGCTTGCTCGTGGTGTCTCTTCACTCTTCCCTTTGCACAAACTGACTTAAACCTCTAATTAACAATAGTTTCCTGTTTTGTCTGAACCACCTTTGGAACAAGCCAGGTTCAAACAATGCATTTAATGCTCTGAAGCCTGCAAGCCTAGTTCCTGCTTTAGATGTAACAGGAAATTATGGTTAATTGACGAGTTCCTGGATTTTATTTTCCGATGTTGCCTAGGGAGCTCTGTGAACAAGCAAAATGCCCATTCATATCTCAGCATAACACTGTTAGTATAACTTCTTCAAATATTTTGACTATTCAAGAAGAACATATTGTAATATTTTCCTCTGTTTTCAGAAGTGAGGTGAGTGGGCATGAGAGGCAGCACCTTTCAGGGTGTGGTGCCACAATTGTGAACCTTTTTTCGAGGAGACACCCATGTGGGTTAATTATTGTTCACCTTTCAGCAAGCAATGAAAATCTAGTTACTTAGGAAATACTTTGAGGCAAATTAATATTAAAAATCAAGCTGTTGTAAAATATATACCAGTAGTTGTGTTCTTTTTTGTGATGGTTTCTTTTGATGCTGCCATGTTTAATTTATAGGATTTATATAATATTTAATGTTTGGAATCTCCTAGGGGTTCTTGGGACCTGAAATGAGGAGTATTATACATTTTATAAATGAATACTTTAGTAGGTACAATGATTTTGATTTATCATTAAGCTCTCATCTTACAACCAGGCATCAAAACCAATTTCAATAAAGAAGCATACAATTAGATATAATTTTCTAAAGCACTACTTCAACATTTTTTATACAGATAATTCTTCTAGATGACTTCACCACAAAGCTTCTGTCATCATGTGGTAAAATGACAGACTTATTAGCAGAAGGGATCACTGGTAAGTACCTTTTAAAGAGAGTTCTGTGATTCTGGCATGTGGGGAAACTTGTTTTGTCAGCATTTGCAGAGGACATCCAGTGGAAACTTATTAAACGAAAAAGTCATGAATTTCAACGGAGCATATGTGTAATTCCCCTTTTTCATCTCATTTCTGTCTGTTACTCATTCTGCTGCTGGATTTGTTACTTTCATCTGTTAACTTTGTCTTCATTGAGTTTCTTATCCTTTTGGTATATGGTTGTAACAGAATAATGAATGGAAGAATTGTCAGGAGGGGTGTTGAATGGAATGTCAGGAGGAGTTTGAGTGTGTCTGTTGCAAAATGACAGTTGAAAGGTGTGTGTGTGTTAGAGACAGAGAAAGGAAGAATTTGAGATGAATGAGTTAACATAGTTAATGAGGAAAGTTAGTCATATTAGATAGGATATTTGAACTGTGAGTATTCTGTATTAAATGCCTACTTGCTCTGGATTACCTTCCTTACTCAAATATATTACTGTGTTCAGATATGGGTGAATTTCTAGGGATGTATCTCATACTGTGTGCCTGTTTAAGACGTACTTGAGTAAGACTATAAAGGGAGAGTCCTACTGCTCTTCAGGTCAGTAGGTAGTGACAGAAGGTAACCAGGGAACATGTCCTGGGTGGGTGGGTGGGAGGAATCCCAATAACACCACAGTTACAAGCTTTTAACTTCATGTTTCTTTTCTCATTCTGTGTTTTTGTCTTGCTCTCACTGAGAATGTGGGCTAAAAGTTCTGTGGCTTGGGGTGGCATAATGTTAATCTGCTTGTATTCCGAACTACAACAGTAGGTAGGGGAATGGCTAATTACGGAATGACTTTGCTATATACCGTAGTTGTTGGATTGTCATCATGCTGCAGTTTGCATGGCTGCCACTAGGTGGCATGATGACAAAAACACAGGCAGAGAGGAACAGGCAGGACAGACTGGGGCAGTTCCCCAGCAACTGCCTGCTCTCCTGCTGCTGTACACCTTCACACCAAACAATGCCGTTTCATACTTAGCAGCATCAGAGACTTAGGAGGAAGAAAGCAGCTGCCCCAGCCTGTCCTGCCTGTTCCTCCACAGCTTGCATGGCCCATGGTTTGGGCAAGCTGTCCGCTCTCTTGGTAAGGCAGCAGGGAAGAGCAAGCAAGGCTGCTCTAGTTGGGGATGGGGGAGCTTCTTGACTGACCCTTCCTGCATGTTGGCTTGTGGGGGGACAAAGCAAGACTTTGAAGGCAGAACGAAGAGACAGCGAAGCGAGCTGAGGCAGTAGCTCCTAGTATATTACGGCTTTGTGAAACATTTGACCGTGGGGGCAGAAGGAAAGTCATGCTTAATGAAGGCGTGGTGGGAAGTGATAACTTCCAAAATGGATTTTGGTGTTAAATTTTATAGTCTATAAACAGCCATATTTAAAGGAACTAAATAAATTTATTTTTCCTTGTTGCAGCTATCCTAAAGGTCAGATACAAAGTAGTTATGCTGTAAAGCTGGAAGTGCCTGAAAAACTACCATGATAAAACTAACATTTAAAAATCTGTTTACATAATAGTGATTGATTAGAATCATTATGTAAATCTATTTAACACCTGTAGGTGGTGAGACTACATGCAGTTTGCGGTATCGTGCTTATTTTGTAAACTAAGTTTGCTAACTGATGCCTGAATTTATTAGCATCACTGATTTCAGGCCTATTTGGGTTTGACTTGTGGTAATTTTGGTCTTTACCAAAGGATAAATGGAAAACCCTAATTACAACACTCATGTGGCTCAACAGTTTGTTTGTTTGCTTCTTTCATCTTAGAGGCATTCCCCTATGAGAGAAAAGGGAGTACTTGCAACCTGCAGTTCTTCTTTTATAGTTCTTCTTTTAAAATTATTGGGTTGGATCCAGATTCGCCCCTCTAAGAATGGAAGGGGCTCCAAGGGAAGGGAGCCTGAATTCAGTAGTGCTCCCTGTTGGAGGTAGGGAGTTGGGTGGGAGTTTCCTAGATTTCCCCTATGGCCCCCATTGCCACCTCTCACATTGTTGATCAAGTGCAGGACTTAGATAATATGTTTTAATATAATTATTACTTTTGATTGTAAGTTTTTAGTTGGCTTGGAATTATTATTAGGAAAAGTGGGATCCAGCATGAAAATGGAGTTTTACCAAATCAGAGATCCATCGTGTACTTTTTATTCTTTTTGCAAATGTAGATGTATAAAATACTGAAGTTTTTTTTTTTTTTAAATCTTATTTTGTAGTTGTGGAGAATGTTTATAAAAACCGTGAGCCAGTCCCTAACATGAAAGCCATTTATCTCATCACACCTACAGCAAAGGTTAGTTGTTGTATTTTTAAGCCTGTTGGTCAGTTTGACTTAATCTTCTTGTAAATAATTTTTTTTTAAATTACCGTGTGATAAAATGTTCATAGGTTACTACTTCATTGAAATGTGTAGTAGTAGTAAAGAGTTGCTGAGGAACAGTGGTCATTGCAGATCAGAATTCTTTTTGAAAGGGCTATACTTTATGTAATTCTCTTTTTGTCAATGGGGTTAGATCCAGAAAAGCACAAGCATACTTGTGCTGCATAACAGAGAATAAAGACCTTGGGAGTCAACAAGCATCTGGGGTGGAAAAGAAGTTTATGAGGTATAGTGCGGCAAATTTATTTGGGAATGATGAGCCTCAGAAGTAAAGGGCATGGGAATGTACGGAGTGCAGCTCCCTTGTTAAGAAGAATCAATGTATTTAATAAGATGATTCCACAATACAGCAGAACGCGGTGACTTAAGATTCAGACTCGCAAACCAACAGCCCAATATTCATAAACTTGTTAAAGCCCATCAGGCCCACCCATCTCATTTGGTAAGATAAATTATTATTAAATTCACTTATTTTGCTTCCTTATTTTCCCCACTTTGATTCCTAGTAATGGTGATGGATAATTAACAAGTGTTGTTTATATATTGATATTTCTTGACTATTTCATTTACATTCCTAAGAATTTGGGTTGGGGTTTCTTAACTATAAGCTCATCAAGGGGTCAATGAACTGAAGTTTGGGAAAGCCTGATTTACACTGTGGTTTGTTAACAAGTCAGGATCATAATCACAAACTGTGATTATAGCTTGTTTGAAAAAAACTATAGTCATACATTTCAAATGCAGTCTTTTCTGCATCTTCCAAATACACTTCTTTGTATGTTGTTTATGATTTGCTGTCCATTTAATACACTTCCTATAAATATGCATATTAATAAAATAAATACAAGTTTTGTTTGCTAATAATTTTCTCTATGCTAATTAAAGCAGTTTCTCCCCCCCCCCCAAGATTTTGAATTGTTCATCTTTGTTTTAGCACTTTCTTTAAAAGGAAATATACATAGAGTTCCTCAGTTATGGAAATTGTACTTCTGCTTAGAAACACAGAATATTTAAAGCTTTTTCGGAGCACTTAAATAGCAGTTGATATTTATATTTGTAGTAGGCAAATTTATTTCTTAAAAACCTTTTATAATCACAAAAAATATAGACTTAAAAAAGTTGAGATATATTTTAGGATAGATGATCCACAATGCCTTGGATCCTATTTGTAAGAGTTGAAATAAATTAGAATGTACTGTTTTAATTGTTCAGTCTGTAGATGGGCTTATAAATGACTTCGTCAGTAAATCATCCAGCAAGTACAAAGCAGCATATGTCTACTTTACTGACTGTAAGTATTCACTGATTGTAGCAAATTCATTTATTTTTTTATTGTAGCCATGGGAGCAGTCAGGATAATGACCTTTGAGCCTTTTGTATATTTCAGATGTGAGGGGATTGGTTATGACTAAAAAAAACCCCCTACATTATTCTTACAAGAGTATTACGTGTTTCCCCACATTCTGTATAGTGCAGTTTCTACCAAGTGCTGCTTTAAGTATTTTGTCTTTGGAATTTCTTCCTGCCAACTTGGTTCCATAGAGCAGCGTTTCCCAACCGGTGTGCCGCGGCACAGGAGTGTGCCGCAAGCCACCGGCTCCTGTGCCGCGGGAAGACACCGGCTGCTGTGCTTCCGGGTCGGTCCGGGCTTCCCGCGCCGACCGCCGCATCGCGGGGCTGCCGGGCGCTTCGCCCGCTGCCTCTGCCGCCCCGGTCTTCCGGGTCGGTCCGGGCTTCCCGCGCCGACCGCCGCCTTCGCGGGGCTGCCGGGCGCTTCGCCCGCTGCCTCTGCCGCCCCGGTCGCGGTCGGGGACGGGCGGGAGGTGCCGGTGCCACCGGGCTCGCTCGGGGCCGGGTGGAGGTGCTGCCGGGGGGCTGGGCGCTGGAGGGGGGGCGGGCGCCTGGCTCGCCGATCTCCCGCTCCATTTTCGCCCGCCTGGGTCCTTCCCCTCCCTCCCGCCAGGGCGCGCGGACACCCCGCCCCCCGGGTCGGGGTGCATGTGGTGGTGGTGTGCCGCGAGATTTTTTTCGTGGGGCAGGTGTGCCGTTGCCCCGAGGAGGTTGGAAAACACTGCCATAGAGCTGCGAGAACAGCTTATAATAAAAAACAATATAACCACAGCAAACAGCAGTCATCCATTAAAACAGCCCTGAAGCATAGACAATCCTAAAGCAATATAGGTTTGGTGTATCAACAGTTAAAACAAAGTAAAAACTAGGATACCATTTATAGTCATACTCTTCCATCCTCCCATCTGCCAGAAATGGCTGCTCTAGAAAAAAACCTTTTAATAATTTACCCAAATGTGAAAACAGTTGCCTTAGTTAGCAATTTTGGGAGAACAAAATGAGGGCCTCATTTTCTTCTCCGTTCAGATTAGGATAACAAAAAGGTTCAGAGCAGTGGGTGGTATGCAGTGTTCCTGTTGTTAGTGCAAGGGACGTGCAGTAGTAGAACCATTCTTTTCTGTGCTTTCTCCTTCAGTCTCCCCCCTTCCTCCCCTCCCATTCTACATGCCCCCCCCCCCTCGGTGAATGCTAGATGGTTAGGTGACTCTCCACAGATATTTTAGTCTGAAGACTTGCTTCTGTTTTGGTACTTAAAAATAGTTTGCCACTACCTATAGGTAAGATATTTTGACCTGGTTCAGCTCCCATAGTTTGGTGTTATGAGAATTAACCCAGCTCGCCTCTGGGCTCACATGCTCACCTATCTCTCCTTTCCTCCTCCAGCACAGTTGCAAGGAGCAGGCTGCTTTGGTTTGGCTAGCCCAGGGGTCAGCAAACTTTTTAAGCAGGGGGCCGGTCCACTGTCCCTCAGACCTTGTGGGGGGCCGGACTATATTTTGGGGGAAAAATATGAACGAATTCCTATGCCCCACAAATAACCCAGAGGTGCATTTTAAATAAAAGCACACATTCTACTCCTATAAAAACACACTGATTCCTGGACCATCCGTGGGCCAGATTTAGAAGGCGATTGGGCTGGATTCCACCCCCGGGCCTTAGTTTGCCTAGTCATGGGCTAGCCTGTGGATGTCTAACCTGTGACCTTCCAGGTGATGGACTCAAACTCCTATCTGCCCCAGCTTAGCTTGCAGGGTCAAAGGTTATTCACTCCTGCTTTAGTTTAACCACAGTTTGGCAAATTGCCTGAAACCTTAACTGTAACCGCTGGAAATAAGTTAGCTGCATAAACCGTGGTTTAAAGTTTGTTCACTTTCATTAATCATAATTAAGTTTAACTACAGTTTGTCCTGGTTCAGATGACACTGTAAATGGTGGCTAATAAAATATTGAATTAAGAACTCCTGAATTCTGTGATTGCGCTGGAGGAGGAGGAGGAGGCAGGAGGCAGGAGCTTCTTGTAACACTAAATTATGGTTTAGTTTTCTTCCTAATCAGACCATTGTGGATGACTCAGAATACCCACATGAAGAAAAGAAAATACTTTTCAATAGATTATTGGTGTATTTTTAAAAAAATTAATATTTAAAAATTATTGGTAAGATATACTTACACCCTGCCTGTTGCATAAAAGAAGTTTAAAGATGAAATAATATGACAGCTGAAAAACCTTTTTCTCCTAGTTTGTGATGACAAACTTTTCAATAAAATGAAGTCATCTTGTTCAAAGGCCATAAGACGGTGCAAAGAAATAAATATTAACTTTTTCCCTTATGAATCACAGGTAAGCTTAATTTACTGAACTTAACTTTTCCATGTTTTCCATGGATTTGTCTATTTCTCTTTTAAACTTTTAAATAACTAATGCTTATTATGTGGAGTCTTGCTTGTTAAATTATATAGTAGTTAAATAAAAATAACCCTGTCAAAAATGACTAGAAAGCTGCATATTTTGAATATTGTCAAATACGCTTTTAATATTTTAACACAATATTTCAACTCCTCTTACATAACGTTGCCAGCCATCGTAGC
Source organism: Darevskia mixta (assembly GCA_034641385.1). NCBI lineage: Eukaryota > Metazoa > Chordata > Lepidosauria > Squamata > Lacertidae > Darevskia > Darevskia mixta. Next base: position 4,917,249 of record JAWWNH010000149.1, read on the forward strand.
TGCAGACAGAAAATTTAAAGTATGTAGGCATTTTCTCCTAAATCTTTAGAAACCAGATAGGGTTTTCAGTGGTTGGAACATATTCCATAAATTATAAAAATCACTAGATGTTGACAGAAAACTCTACAAATGGGAAAAAGTGAAATCAAAGTATAGTTATTCAGATATTAGGTTTATGGTCACCTGCTGAGATTTTTAAAACCTAAAATTTTTAGGTTTTAGACTTCTTTTTCCTTGAAGGTTATTTTGACATTATATTGCCCAGTCATATTGAACTATTGAACTTGATTCTGACCACTTCAGGTTCCATCATCTGTGTAGGTAGCAAAAAGGTTGTACAGTAATGTCTTTAAGTAAGAGGAGAAAGTAGACCACAGTGGTAGAGGAACGGTGAGTGAGAACAAGGAACACATTTCTTCAAGAGGACCAAGGAGATGTGGGGTGGGGGAAGGTATCATTAAGCTGTGTTATACTAGATATTTATTGCGCTTGCAATTTAATAAAATCATAGTTTCAATCTTCTGCTGATATTGCTGTTACATTCTGGTTCCTAAAACAGTCTATTTGGAACCATTTCTTTATTTTAGGTATTTACCCTTGATGTCCCAAATGCTTTCTATCGCTGCTACAGTCCCATCATGGAGAAGACAAATGACACCGTAATGGAGCAAATAGCTGAGCAAATTGTTACATTATGTGCCACTCTAGAAGAAAATCCTGGTGTAAGATACAGAAGGTACAATTGGAAATACTATATTCCAAGTGTTCTGTTAGTTTGACAGAAATGGATTATACGCTTTGAACAGTTTGGAAATTCAACGTTGCCCATTCTGAAATGTTAGGAGGCAATGCAGTTCCCCTGCATGTGGGGAACAAATCTATGAATATATACTGAGGAGTCAAATATTCTGTATTAAAGGGACTTTGTGCTTGTTGGGAAAGGATTGGGTGGAGAGAGAGAGACAAGCAGGGTTGCACACCAGAAGGAACATTGGTGTGTGTGAGACTATTCTATTCAGAAGAGCTTTGGTATACCTAACCAGGTCTTCGGCAGGTACCTAGTTTAGTACAATTCCTTAACACTTTTCCAAACTCCAACTCAGAGAGTGGAGGAGGGAAGAAATGTATAAACCTAATGAAGTTTGTGATGGTTGCTGTTTCCCATGCTAGTGAGCTCCATCCCATACTGAACTCAACAAGTTCGGAATAAAGAACTGTAGGGAAGAGTCATAGCTTAGTGATAGAGCACATGCTTTGCCTGAAAAAAGAAGACCCCATGTTCCAATCGTCGTATCTGTGGGAACTGCTGTGTGGGAAGGACTCCTTCCTATCTGAAACTGTAGAGAGCTGCTACCACCTGAGTATAGACAGTACTGAGCTGGACAGACCAATGGTCTGACTTGAAAAAAGGCAGCTTTGTTTGTATGAAATATTCTGTAGCAAATGATCACTTCCAATTCTAATAAAGCAAATGAACCTAACTAGCTCACGGTCACTTATTTCAGATATCTGTTAGTGTCCTCATAAATGTCAGCAAAAATATATTTTTCTCTCTTTTCAGCAAGCCTTTGGATAATGCCAGCAAACTTGCACAATTAGTTGAGAAAAAGCTTGAAAACTACTATGAAACTGATCAACGAAGTCAAGTAAAGGTAGAGTGAATATTTAGTTTTCTCTAGGAGGCTGGGGATAGGAGAGCCTTGGAATGTAGCTGGGAGGAATGAATGCTGTAAATGTAGGAAAAGAGCTAATAATGCTCTTCCATTTACGAGGGGATGGAATTGAACAAGGTTTTTAAACCACAACACAAAAGGAGAAGCAAACCACAAACCTATACACAAAACTTATTCCATGTAAAGTCTAGCATGTTACTTTCAATAAAATCTCTTGAGGGCAGAGGGGTCTGACATTCCATTTCTTCATTGCTGATTCCTTGAAGGAACCTAAATGGCTTCCCCATGAAATAAAGGAGTATTGGATATCGGTGCACCTCAGGAAAATCTAGGAATATGTTGGGAAGAAGGTTATTGTTTTAATTATATGAGAATAAACTTTAGCCTTTTTTTCAATGTTAGTTTTTGTGTAGCTTTAATTTCCTGGTGCATCGTCTTTTTTAAAAGATAGAGTAAATCTTTTTAGGTTGTACACCACTCTGTTTTCCTTGTTGTATCTTTTAAAAAAAGTGATGCTTTCTGATTTTTAGGGAAAAACCCACTCCCAGCTGTTAATAATTGATCGTGGCTTTGACCCTGTGTCGACTGTGCTCCATGAACTCACTTTTCAAGCAATGGCTTATGATCTGCTACCAATTGAAAATGACACGTACAAGCAAGTATAATTTAATCTCAATTTTTAAAATATACTCACAAGTTCATAAACTCCTGCAGTAACTTCAGGATGAGCTAGTAAGAATACATTCTGCCCTATATTTGTTATCCCATGTTGGCTGAAATGGAACATTCCCTAGAAGGACTGCCTTTGAAGTTCCTTGCTTAAAGGTGTTAAACACTGCAGAGCCAGAGGAGGACTCCTGAGAATTGTGGGACACAGGAATTCCAAAGAAGGATGCTAAAGACACCAGAATGAACCATTTCATTGTCTTTATTAAGAAGGGTTTAGACTTAACAGCAAAAAGTAGCCTGCCAGTTCTCCTTGCATTTTGCACGAGAGACAGACACCACCAGGCAAGCAGATGATGGACTGCGCACACCCAGCCTAAAGTGTATACTGTACATTCTTTATACGGTAAAGCAGCATACGTCACATGGGAACACAGGTGGCCGATACCCAAAGCATTATTGATGTTGCCCCTTTCTGGGCTCGGAGCCCAGTATCTCTGACCCATAGATAAGAATACTGTCAAAGCTAGCCAATTAGTGCACTTCAAAGCGTGTGAATATACACACATACGAGGTCATTGCTACAGCCGCTACCAATTAAGAAATGGGGTCATCTTGACTAACAACATGGCATAAGCAGAGCTTCCAGTACAGTCCACCTTTAGTTCAACATAAAAGGGAAGGGGAATTTGAGTATATTGTAAGTGGTGACATCTTCCTCTATTTAAGTGGTCTGCAGAGAGTCTCATGGAAGTGTGGTCTATTGATTTGATTTGGTCAGTGAACAATCTTGTAGGGCTGAAGCTCAGTGGTAGAGCATCTCCTTTGTATAAAGAAAGTCCCCAGTTCAATCCTGGACATCTCCAGGATGGGGCTGGGAATGCCCTCTATTTGAAACTCTGGAAAACTACTGCTAGTCAGTGTAGACAATACTGAGGTAGATATGGTGGTAGAAATTGTTAGTTTTTTTATCTGGTCAGGAATTATTTTTACCAATGCTGAAATCCTAAATATAGTAAGTAAGCTCCACTGAGCACAGATCCATAGCATCATGCTGCAGGCTAAATCACTTCAGTAACTTTAGTGCTACTCAAAATTTTAAAGCATTGATCTGTCCCTCTGCCAAACAATACCATGTGACTCCACAGCTCCATGCATCATACCACACTTTTGTGGTTTTACTCATTTCAGCAGAGAAAGCTGATATGATAGATATAGACAGACAGACAGACATAGGCACACTTCCTTTGTCCTGAGTCCATACCTGAAGTGCCAATCTAATATTCACAACACACAACATAATTATTTTTTATAAAGTCCTGCTTATTGCTATTAAGATACTAATGTGAAGCCACTTTCTGGATTTGTGTTAATACAAAGAGTGTTATCCCACACTTTCAGACATGTTAAAGTATACAGCCTTTAAGTTCCATTGTAAATAGCTAACAATCAGCTGTTGGTATATGTAGTTCAAATGCAAACTTCCACAGCAAGATTTCAGATTTTCACCATCTTCTACATCTACTTTAGGAATAACTAGTGCATTCAAGAGAGACTCATATTTGTATAATAGCTACTAACTCTTTTTCAATAATATGGTCTTAACTAACTTTCCATTTTTTCCTTTCTTGTATTTCTACTGCCTTCTGGTTGAATCAGTTTTTATGTGAGTTCCTATACATATAAACGGTGTTTCGTGACATAGCAGTAGTAAACTCTGTGGCATTCCCCCAGTTCTTAGGAATCTGGTTAACAGCTGGAAGAATACAATACTAGGCATGTTAGTACCTAGTACCAGATACACGTACATTAAATAATTCCCATATAATAATCTGCTTTGTGATTGTATGTGAAATCAATAGTTGGATTTGAATTACTATATTTTTCCGTCTATAAGATGCCCCCATGTATAAGACACCCCCTATTTTTGGAGACTCAGATTTAAGAAAATGGGGGGGAGATAGCCCTATGTATAAGATGCCTCCTAATTTTTGACATTATTTTTTAGAGGGGGGGAACCTAGTCATATACACGAAAAAATATGGTATTTCCCCAATTTAAAGTGAGAGATTGTTCTCTGCACGTTGGGGTATGAGGAACTGTTTTGTGAACTGAAGGAGGAGATTAATGTAAACAGACCTATATAACAGACAATAGGTTTTGGAATAGGACATTTTGCATCACTGTTGATGATCTTTTATACATTACATTACAAAATATTACAGTGGTACCCCGCAAGACGAATGCCTCTCAAGACGAAAAACTCGCTAGACGACAGAGTTTTTCATTTTTGAAGTCGCTCCGCATGACGAATTTCCCTATGGGCTTGCTTCGCAAGACGAAAACGTCTTGCGAGTTCCCAATGCATTCCTATGGGAAACCGCGCTTCAATGCATTTCTATGGGAAACAGCGCCATCTAGTGGTTCGCAGGACCGTGCTTCGCAAGACGAAAAAACTCGCAAGACGACAAGACTCGCAGAACGAATTAATTTCGTCTTGCGGGGCACCACTGTATTACCCTTTCAGCATATTGTGTGCATGTTTCTTAGGAAATAAGTAGCTCTCACTTTAGAGGGACTTATTCCTAGGAATAATTCCTCGGCTTCCTTGGCTTAATATTTCAGCTTTTTATATCCTAAAAAGCACAACTGTTGCTTTTGTATGTTGTAATTAAGATTCTTGATGTATTCAAAACAAGAGTTTTGAAATCCTTTTCTTTAACTACAAAATATATGTGCAAAAAACTGTTCTGTGTATTCATCTGTTTATATATTACAGTTTATATATTACAACTAATAATTTACTTCCCCCCCCCCCTATGTTTAGGTATAAGACGGAAGGTGCAAGTGGAAAAGAAAGGGAAGCCATTCTGGAAGAAGATGATGACCTCTGGGTGAAAATTCGACACAGGCATATTGCGGATGTGTTGGAGTGCGTACAATTGAACATATTTTGCTGTTTTACATAACATTACTTGATAGCTACTTAAAACTGTGTGTGGTATCGGTGGTATTCAGTACTAGTCCTACTCTGAGTAGGACTTAGCTGAATCTGGCCCATCAGGTTGTATGCAACTAACCTGGCATGCTAGTGGAAGCCAGTACAAGGGCTCCCGCTTCCGCAACAGGGACTGTGTGTTGCGATTCCTGCATTGCAGGGGGTTGGAGTAGATGACCCTAGAGGTCCCTTCCAGCTCTACAGTTCTATGAGTCTATGAAAAGCATTCAAGGAGGTGTGAAGCAGGGTGAGGGGTGTGACCCAGGGAGGGGTCTAGTAATAGCCCTGAGGGCCAGATAAAGAGGCTTAGATGTGGCCCTCAGACATTAGGTTCCCCCCACTCCCACTCTAGGCAAACCATAGGCCACAGCCAAGGAATATAAAGGGAGAGTCCTGCTGTCTCTCGTTAAGTCAGTACAGTGGTACCTCTGGTTGCGAACGGGATCCGTTCCGGAGCCCTGTTCGCAACATGAAAAGGCCATAACATGAAGCGCCGTATCTGCGCATGCTCGCCGCGCGATTTGGCACTTTTGTGCATGCGCGTGACATCATTTTGTGCATCTGTGCATGCGTGAATTGCCGAATCCCAGATGTAACCCGTTCCGGAACTTCCGGGTTTGGCGCATTCGTATCCCGTGACAAACGCAACTTGAAGCAATCTTATCCAGAGGTACAACTGTAGAAGTTGGCAGCCTGTATTTTACTCTGGAGTAGTTGAGTGAGTCACCTTATTGACCACTCGGGGACTTGTGAGGCACCTTGGGAATGTTACTCATACACAAAATAGTTCACTTATTTCTGAGGACTAAATCTACATTTTTTGCTGCTCTTGTTGAATTTCTACTAAATAAACTTGCTTACTACTCTGTGTAGACATACCTGAGAACATTTTATCATTGATTTTGAAGCCTTTAAGCAGTTGTTTATTATTATTATTATTATTATTATTATTATTATTATTCCCACCTTTTCCCCAAACCAGGACTGAAGGTGGCTTACACTAAGTAAAGCAACACAGCTGAAATACAAAAACCTAAAAGCTTATAAATTAGAATAGTTAAAGTAATGAAACTGTGATAGAATTAAGATAATATAAAAGCAAATCTGGTACAAAACAGATAGTAAAAACATCACAACATTATTAAGTCCTTTCCTTTAAAAAAATGTGAGTTCCCCAAATCCTGTGAGAATAAAACAGTCTTCACCTGATGGCGGAAGGAGAACAAAGAGGAAGCCCATCTAGCTTTTCTAGGAAGGGAATTTCAGACTTGTATATATTCTCAATTTAATTTAAAAATATTAAGAAGCCATTTTCTTCTACTCTTTCAGGGAAATACCAAAACTTATGAAAGAAGTTTCATCAAAGAGAAAGGCAACAGAAGGAAAAGTAAGAAATAAATATTTACTTTAAAGTGGTACTAAATGTTTTTAAATTTGTCTTCTGCTGGGTGCAACTACCTTGATACTAAAGACATGGGTTTGGAAGTGAGAATAACTGAATGCAAATCCACTGGGGTTTGTTTTCAAGTGTTTTTGAATTGTCTTTTGTTGGTACTTCTAACCTACTAAAATGGAGACTAAAAATATATATTGGTAGTGCAATCTTAAATATATATTGCAGTGCAATCCTAAATAACAATAATTTTTGAGCGATGAATAAATGTAATCAGTCAATAAATAAAAACACAGAAGAAAGGCCCTATGACTTCAGACAGATACTTTTTACCTTGTAAGTAAACACAGGATTTCAGCCTTAGTAGACTTCTTGAAGCTGGCTATGCATTTCCTGGTCCTCAAACACAAATTAAAAGAAATGTTGATTGTGAAATATTTGAAACTGAAATTTGAATTATTTTCTAGCTATCTTTAAGTAATCTGGCTCAGCTCATGAAGAAGATGCCCCACTTTCGCAAACAGATTACTAAGGTGAGCAAAATGTAATACTGTTATGTGTTTGGATGCTGTGCATTTTTTAGATTTGAGCCTAGATTTGGCTTAGTTTGTGGCCAATCATGCTGGTGTACAAGCATGATTTAGGTGCCCTCCAGTTGTTGTGGATTACAACTCCCATGATCTCTGATAATTAGTGAAGTTGGCTCAGTTTGATGGCAGTTGGTGTCAAATATCATCACCATGTGAACTGCTCCTGGTACAAGTAATCTAACCCCACTGTCCCACTTGCATAGTTAGTTAACTGGCATACTAACAACCTAAAGAGAGATAAAATTGTTCCATAAACAAAAATTCCCTCGTTGGATCAGATCAAGGAACATCTAGTCCAGCATTTTGTTGTCATTTGGCTAGTCAGATTCCTCAGCAGGTTCAAAAGCAAAACATAAAGCTTGTTAGCTCCGTGTCTCTGATGTTTGAGGCATCCCGACTGTTTGTAAATGAAGATTTCATTTCCATCTCACAATTAATTGCTTTTGATAGATCTAAGCCTCATGAATTTGTCTTAATTTTTAAAATGTATTATCATATTAAATTGCGTATCCTATGTGTCAGAAAGACCCCAAAATCTACTTTGCATTGTATTTTCCTGGCTTGCAGGGATTCTTAAGCATGTTTGTTCAAGTCTTTCTAAATTCATTGGGATATACTACTTAAATGTGTGTTACGATTGCAGTTTTAGAAAGTGTTAGGCTGGCCTTAATTAGCATTCTTAAAAATTATAACTGCAACATATTCATGTTCATTATAGCTCCAGCTTTCTTTCTTCCTGTAAATATTGTAGAGTGTGAAGCTTATATTTTGTGGATTGTTTTTAAGAAATAAGATTGGACACATTAAACTTTACTGCCTGTTAATGAATTGTTTGTTTTCTGTTGCTGTGTCATAATTATGTAAAAGTAAGCAAATTTTTGCTTCTGTTTTGCAGCAAGTAGTGCATCTTAATATAGCTGAAGATTGCATGAGTAAATTTAAGAATAACATAGAAAAGCTATGCAAAGTTGAACAGGTATGTGAATCATCCAAGAGTACAATGTTATTTGGACTGAACAAATATTGGGGACAGTATAATAACAGAAATTCTATTGGCTATTCTCCTAAGGAGAGAACTCTGTATCTTGGTGGCTTTTAAAAGCATTTCTGACCAAAGTAGCCTTTTTAAAATATGTTTAGTAAAAAATAACTAATGTTCTTTGCAGTTCTGGAATACTAGTGCAAAGCTACTGGCAAAAAACCAGGGGGGGGGGGGTGTCAGGAGAGTAAAGCAGTGTGTATGGCTATAGTATTGCCATAGCCCTGTTTTCCTGATCAGAAAAGCTACCAGGATAGTATCATAGTGGTCTCTCATTGCCCTTTAAGGGTTAGTTTCAGTAGCTACTTTTGTTCAACAATGGGAAGAGCCACAGTTATGTCATGGCTACTTTATCAACTTCTAAAAATCCAGAACTAAGACTAATGCCCCAGTGCTATACTGAGAGACCTGGTGAGGGGGCAGCAGCAGCAGAGAGGATGCACCAGGATATAAATTTACGAAGTGGATCAAGTGAACTCGTTTCCTTGAGTAATCTACTGCAGGATCAGTTAACAACTGAACTTGTATTGTTTTGCTCCATTACTGCTACTACTATGTGGTTTCCTCTTACAGCATTCCTCCTAGCAATCTAGTACAGTCATAATTGTATTTGGGAGAGAAGGGATAGTTACCTGGAAACACAACATATATGATATGCCTCCAAAATTCTTCCTCCGCTTAAGGCTAAATGTGGATCTGTGGCAACATACAAAAGTATGCTGAAATAATTGCTGTGAACTTGAGAGGATATCTCTTGTTTGTAACTTAGGATTTGGCTCTTGGAACAGATGTAGAGGGACAGAAAGTGAAAGATCAGATGCGAGTCCTTCTTCCAGTACTGCTCAATAAAAATCACGATAGCTATGATAAGATAAGAGCCATCCTCCTCTATATCTTCAGCACAAATGGTAAGGTCTAAATCTTCTATCTACTGTTTTAAAACATAGTTTAATATGTCATACACTGAACTACATGAATGTAATGAAATGTCATGTGTATGCACGTGTATGTGTGACCACAATTCACTCATGCCACCAGAGCATGGCTTATTGAGATAAATGACAGTTATGTAAGAGTTCTTGTTGAAATTACTCTTTTGGAGAAGATGTAGCCAAGTAAATTGTCATTTGTTTGTATGGATAAAAAGCTACCCAGCCCTGATGAATAGATTTGTTTAATCTTAAAATATATCTGGGATAGCTGTAAAAGGTAAAGGTAAAGGGACCCCTGACCATTAGGTCCAGTCGCGGACGACTCTGGGGTTGCAGCGCTCATCTCGCTTTATTAGCTGAGGGAGCCAGCGTACAGCTTCCGGGTCATGTGGCCAGCATGACTAAGCCGCTTCTGGTGAAACCAGACTTTCCTCCCGGAGCGGTACCTATTTATCTACTTGCACTTTGACGTGCTTTCAAACTGCTAGGTTAGCAGGAGCAGGGACTGATCAACGGGAGCTCACCCCGTTGCAGGGATTCGAACCGCCAACCTTCTGATCGGCAAGCCCTAGGCTCTGTGGTTTAACCCACAGCACCACCCTCATCCCTAGGGATAGCTGTATTGGAATGTAATTATTGGATTGCTGGTGAGATGGAGATTTTTCAGGCCTGCCGTGGTGCAAACTTATTCAGAACAGTGCTACAGGTATTAGGGTAGCACTTCATAAAGTGTTTCAAACTTATTAATGCTTACTTAAATTCTGTGATTGAATTTTACTCTAAGCCATTTTGGTTTGGGGTTTTTTAAGTTTCTTCAATGCGCACGGCACTTGGTTAATGAGCAATATATAAATCGGCAGTATATAAATGTAATAAATAAATACACAAATCTCAGAAAGTTACTAATTCAAAATGTCACATTTATTTTTAAATGTGGAAAAAGGAACTACACAAGAGAACTTGGACAAGCTGATCCAGAACGTACAGATCGAAAATGATAGCGACATGATAAAAAATTGGAAGTATCTTGGTGTACCTGTCGTCATCGCAGTAAGAAATGCAGCATTTTTTCCTGTCAACTCTGTGTTACCTCTTGCTTTTTTTCTAAGGCCTGTTCCACTATCCTCATGCCATTAGTGTTTTCTACTACACTTTCCCTTACTTCTGTCTTTGCCATAACTCCAAATTTTACAAAACTCAAATGTAATCAGAGGGTGGTATCAAACTGTCACTCTCGCAGTAGACTCAGTGAAATCAATGGGCAAAATTCACCTAATGAGCCCTGTCAGCTGAACCCCTGCGCAAGACTTTAGCTTGCACAATGGGGCTCCCCCCGCCACAATTGGCTCTGGAGGGGTCAAGAGAACCCCAATAACAATGCATAGAGTGAAAAGAGGGGAGATTGCTCCGTCTGGCAATCTGAAATTCTTGCACAGATGGAACGTTCATCATAATGTGACATTGAATTCCACCAAGCAGATTTAGGTTAATTGTGTCGTAGTTCATTGATTTCCATAGGCCTACTCTGAACATAACTCATTCATGTAGCAGCCTAAGTCATAACTACATGACATAATTCCAGATTAGACCAAATTGGGGAATTTGCTACAGGTTAGTAATAATAATAATCATATTATTAGCATTAAACTCTAGTAAGTTGTATTGTATTGTTAATACGTAATGTCTATATAGTACTTCAGAAAGTTCAGATTGCTTCACACAGATGATTTTCTGATTTGTACAACAACCCTGTAAGTAAGGGGTGGGGCATAAAGCAGGATATTATGGTTTATATAAAACCATGTAATGAATTTGCAGCTGGTGGGAGACTTGAGCCAGAGATTTCACTGGCTTGCATCTCACATCATTACATTAAAGCCCAGCCTCACAGGAAGAATGTGAAACTGACTGCAACTTCTTTGTGCTGACCTCTTAAACCAAACGTTGCAATCCTAAACATACATACACTTTTGAGCAAACCCCTTTGTGCATATTAGGACTTATTTCCAAGTAAACATGAATTTATTGTGCTATAAGAAGTGCAAAATATGCCATGTGCTTGAGAAAAGATGAGATAAAATTGTTTTAGATAGCTCTGCTGTCACTCAGACATGTTTTTGTATGACTCTTGCTGACTCATGAGTTGTGTACAGTTTGAGTAGAGTAGCAAGTATGGAAGCTACTCTGAAGTCATGTAGTATAACTCATACCCTGTAGCAGGGTAACGTGTGGCAAATATAGACTAAGTTAATGGTGTCAAAAGTGATCTTCCACCCCTCCCCTGGGTGTCCCTTGTATGCCAATTATTTGAGAGGGGCAGGGTTGGTAGTGAAGCATGCATGCTTGCAAGTTCATGGCCAACCAATGTTTACAAATCCCTTTGTATAAAAATAGTCTTCCATTAAGTTTTAAAACTTTCATTTTATTATGTACTTACTAAGAGATGTACTTCTGTTTTCGCTTGCCAAAGAAAATATTTTATTCTCTATGATTACTTTTCTTTTAAACCCCTGTATAATAGACTGCAGAACATTGTCTTTGAATTATATTAATTTCTTTCAGTGGTTTATAACCTTTTATAAATGCATTACTGATATTACTCCTAACAGCATTCAGTAGCAATCTAGCTCAATATCTTTGGCTTTTTAGGCTGCATCACAACAGCGCAGATCATCAAGGAAGGATCGTTCCTCAGAACAAACATTTCAGCTTTCTAGGTGGACACCTGTTATTAAGGATATTATGGAGGTAAAATTTCTAAATAAAATAGCTTTTAGTCATGCACATAATATTGGATGTTTTTAAGAAATTATGCTTGTGTGCTGTTGTTATCCCTATTTTAGTTGCATTTAATATAGACCTTTTACTCCTGATAAGTTTTCTGGGGGAATGACCGCATAGGTCAAACATATAGTTGTGTGCTACATTTAATCCAGAGGTGGAGAGCTTTCTTCAGCCCAGGGCCCCTATTCTCTTCTGTACAACCTTCTGGGGAGAAGGCATGACTTGGGGAGAGTCCTGAGGGTGTGATACAGGTTTCTAGAGCAGCATATTCTGAGTCTGATGTTTCACACTCCTAATTTTAAGACCAGTATAACACAATTGCTTCAGTCTAATACAAAAGGTATAATCCAACTTTGTACAAGCAGACTTCCATTTGCACAACAGGAGTTCATCTTTCTCTCCTCTCATCTGCAGTCCTGATGCACCCCAAAAATCTAAATAGGATCCAGATTTGGAGGCAGCTGGTTGGGAGGAGAAGAATATAAAAGAGATTGGAAATCTATTCCATTCATCTATGGACACACTCCTTCCATTGGAAGTGCTATTAGGCTGAGGATGAGAGCACTCTTTATGCTTGCATACTTTCTCCTGCTCATCTTGACATGCTCAGAAAGTAACTTTCAAACTGGGCACAATAGTCAGTGTGCCTTAAACATTTATACTGTTCATCAGAGAATAAGGAGTGATTAAAAAGAGATATGCAGAAATGTATATGTAATTAAAATTGCTGCAGCAGGCAGAAAAATTATTAAGTGTCCACCAAGACCCTCAGCAATTTTCAAGTAGTCCGTGGGAGAAGAAATGGTTTAAAGTGTGGACTTAAGCTATTTATAATTAGGCAGTTCCTTCATTCAGAAAGGTGGCTTCTTCTTCGGAACCTTAACTTCCATTATTTTGTCAACATGTTTACATCAGTTTACCCAAGAAGTGTTGTTGCTATATGCTGGCTTCATGCCTGCTTTCTAGTCATAGAAAATCTGGGGATTTTGAAGACTCAGAATAAATACTTTGTATCACCTTAATTTGTTTAAAGAACCTATTTTCTTCCAGGATGCTATAGAAAATAAACTGGACTCAAAAGACTGGCCTTATTGTTCCCAGTGCCCTGCACCATGGAATGGTTCTGGAGCAGTGAGGTAAGTGATTTAATGGTATTCAAATTAAAAATTGTGTGCATGTTCCCCCTTTAATTTCCAAATGTTCTTTTTTACCACTCTGTTTTACAGTGCTCGCAATAAACCCAAAACTAGTTACTTGGACGACCGGAAAAGTGGATCAAGGCTAATTGTGTTTGTCATTGGAGGCATTACATATTCTGAGATGCGCTGTGCATATGAAGTTTCTCAAGCCTACAAGTCTTGTGAAGTTATTATTGGTAAGCCTGACCAGTTATGCTTACAGGATTGTTGCCTAAAAACTGCTTGGCTTTTGAAGCGATAAGAGCACCAGGATTTCTTTTTGCTTCCTTTTTCTGTCCTTTATTTTATTCCCCTTCTGCTCCCTCTACAATTTGACTTTGCCTCTTAAATTTCTAAACACTACCACCCCTTCTACATAAGACTAAACTCCTTATTTCTGGATTGGTTCTCTTGAATCTTCCTCTTGGTTCCTCTAAGAATCAAGCAATTTAAAATAGCTGTTGTATCTAGTCTGCATATTATCAGAAAGCATAAATCCTCTCCAAGTGTTTTATCCTTGCATTCTCATGTAGTTCATTTCTCTGTCAAGTTGCATCAAATTTTGCAATTATCTATCTGAAATAACAGCAACTGGCAACTCATGTTAGCTTCAAATAGTCTTAGGAGCCTAACTACACGTTGAATGCACATTCATGTAATAGCATGCAGATGGTCTTTCCCCCTCAAAAAATAAACAAATAAAGGAAAAACTGTTTGGGGAAGGAGCAGTTTGAAATGTGTGTGATTAACATTTCCCAGCAAATGTTTCACTATTACAGTCACTTGGCTATAATATGTACTACTGTTGGCATACTGAATTGCTGGTGAAACTAATGGCATCTAGGAGGAAATTAACAAGTTGCCTCAAGGTTATTACTTAGTTCAGGGGTTGCTAATCCTGAGCCTTGGGACCCAAAATACCCCCCCCCCAATACTTCATTGTTTTCGGCAGTGGCAGCAAAAAGGGAGGAAATACACAGCACGGGGGTGAACAGAGAGGTTTAAACCTCTTTACCAAACCCAGCACCCTAATGAGGATACATATTGTCCCTTCCCCAGTTACAAGTTTAATAAGCTAATGTTGTTGGTGACTATTCCTTCAAGATTACATCTTGTTTTTACCAGGTTCCACTAACATCGTGACACCTAGAAGACTACTGGATGATGTAAAAGCACTTACTGTAACAAAATCAAAGGATACAGTCTTTTTTAAGAATGAATAGAGATTATAACGTTCAAAGATTTTCAGCTGTGCTTAACTTAAGAGATATTACGAACACATAATATAAATATTATGGATACAATTTAGTGACAGTTAAGAGTGTTTTAAGTTCAAATGATTACGGTGGGAGAAGTGTTACATATCTGACTTCCCTATTGAAATCAGCAGGTCTTAAAAGTCCTTGATTTGAACTGGATTGTACCCTATGTACATATTTTATAAATCAGTGCTGTATTTGGGACTGTTCTTTTTATAATTTGAAATCTGCTTTCCTTGGGTTGGGGGGAAGGGGAAGGTAATGGATAAGAATAAGATGTATGTAACAGCTTATGTTTTTATATTAATGTACTTGGTTATAGATGGCATTTTGCTGCGAAGTGTTTGGTCTAGAGAATGCTCACCATTGCAATATATCATGCTAGGACTTGGGAAACATTTGTATATATGCTGATGATTTTTCAGTAATAATGTGTAAACTTTCTATCCTGAAAAAATGTCTGTTTCTAAAAATACTATTATAAAAGGGCAATGAGCTTAGCTACAAGAGGAAATGTAAATGTATAGCACAATTTCACAACCACAATTTGGTAAGCTACAAGATTCCATGCAACTTGTAAGAGTGTCATAGACAGCTGCTTTCAGTGAGGTACAAAGTGTAAGTTAAACTTTTCCTGAGAAATCTCAAGACAGAACTATGGTTATGTGTGTCAGGGATTGCATGGTTCTCTGTATGGTATTTGGGTGAAGTTAATCATGAAAGTAATAAACCTTTTATCAACAATCAAGAACTCTGAAGAATATGTTGTCTTAATTACTTGTTTTGGTAATTTTTGTCAGGACTCCGAAAAAGAATGCAGTACAGGGCACATGATAGATAGATATCTATCTATCAGGGCAGATGACTGACTTGCTTCTTTCACCAGCTCGCAAAATGAACTGCAGCATTGGTCAATCCCACATATATTCCCCATATTTCCCTTATTTCTTCTCTAATTGAGGGAGGGAGGAATATAAATGGGCTGTTGCTGGGCAATAAATTAGAGTTTTTTAAGCCATACTGATATAAAAAGAATTGCGCCGCCTACTAAATTATCTGAGTTTGTGTCTAAAATTAAATGACTGGACTAGTCAAATACTGGTAGATGATTCTTCTGTACCAACACTAAGTGGGAAATATACTTATCCTAAGTTCCAAACTGAGCTAAACATACGTATACAATGCATGATTTTGTAAAACCTATTTATTAACTCACAACTTGATAATTTATTTTCTGTTATTTTTATGTAACAGATTTTAGGTTATTTAAGATGAAGAATAAGGGGAGAAATGGTTCTGTCAAGTTTTCAAAACACATTCAGATTTATTATTGGCTAGCTGCAAGACTGGAAAGTGTCTGAATTTTCGCCTTGGCTAAATCTTCTGAAACAACTTGTACCATGTGTTCTGTAGTTTTCTTCAAATTGTTTGCAGTCTGTATAACAGCATCCAAAGTCGAGCTTAATATCTGTTAAGGGGGGAAAAAAACACTGCTCATAATTAACATTACTGATTGGACTAGGGGGGGAAAGTGCACTTGTTTCATTGTAAGGAAAATGTTCAAAGATTTCTCCATTTCCTTTTCTGTAGATACAAGGCTCCCCACTTACCTTTGAATGTGTCTCCTTGATGTGCCTGTTTCTCAGACCACATACTGACCTTCCATGAATATTCCTACTAGTGAGGTATTGTGGTGAAAGGATAATAGTATCATGCGTCCTTGAGTAGCGAGTTTGGGGAATATGTAGATTTTGTCTAGAGCGTAACAAGAAATCACAGGCATATCATATTGATACACAAAAACACATTCTATGTTTAACAGCTAGTGTCTGCTTGCTAGTTCTAAATTAATTATACTACTACTAAGCCCACAAGTAGGGACGCGGGTGGCGCTGTGGTCTAAAACACAGAGCCTAGGGCTTGCCGATCAGAAGGTCGGCGGTTCGAATCCCTGCGACAGGGTGAGCTCCCGTTGTTCGGTCCCAGTTCCTGCCCACCTAGCAGTACGAAAGCGCGCCAAAGTGCAAGTAGATAAATAGGTACCACTCTGGCGGGAAGGTAAACAGTGTTTCTGTGCGCTGCTCTGGTTTGCCAGAAGCGGCTTAGTCATGCTGGCCACATGAACCGGAAGCTGTCTGCGGACAAACGCCGGCTCCTTTGGCCAGTAAAGCGAGATGAGCGCCGCAACCCCAGAGTCATCTGCGACTGGACCTAATGGTCAGGGTTACCTTTACCTTTTTAAGCCCACAAGTGCACCACAAAAGGCTGAATTCAAAAATTACATTTTTTGTTGTGATCTTAAAAGTATTGGCATACATTGCTGCAAATAGAACAAACTTGCCCATGAAAATTACAATTATAAGATAAGTAACTTGGTTTGGCTCAACTCCTGTTTTAAAACTGATGATGCATGTTACCTGTCACATAGCCTGTCTATAAACTCTTCTGGTTGTTTCTTTGTATATATTCTTTGAAGGTTGATGCTTTGCTTCTGCAAACTAGCTAAAAAAAAAATTAAAAAAATACTTTTAAGAAATGCAATTAAACAAGTTCACTGCATTACCTAGTCCCTGCTCCAGCCTACTATTAAACATTGATGATTAAATGTTACAACCACAAGTATAACTGCTCTTTTATTTTTAATTAACACCTTAGGAAAAGAGTGAACATTCTTTTAAAGTGAATGGCACAGGGTGTGACAAGCTTCTAAGGCCATTAAGGCCATTTTCTATATGCAAAAAGCAGGATGTGAAGGGGCTCCACTGAGTATCACAGCTTTTGAAAGGGCATGGGTAATTCCCTTTAACTTTTGTTTAAAAAACTGTCTGAGATTATGCTTATTGTGGTTTTCCCTTTCAAGAAAGAAATGTTTTTGGTACTGTATTAGCTTATGCTTAATTATTAACTCTACGGTAAATCAAGATTTACCACTCTTACACTCATCACTTTCCTTACTATAACTCTTTCTTTGACTGCCTTTCCAATCTCTTTGAGAGAAGTCTGTTGAAACAAAAAGGCGAAAGAAAGTAAACAGCAACTTAGCCCAGAGTCAGCCTGCGTTTTTGTACATAGCTTAAGTGTTCTGAAGACTTTTGTGGAAACTACAAAAATAGGTATTTTCTCTTCCAGAGGAAAACTGCAGAATTTGAGTGATTCAGAGTGTGATGTAGTTATGCAAAAATTGTGATTTGTATATTTTTGTATTGTGTTTAATCTGCATTCTCATGCAGATTAATTTGATTGTACAGCTGACTTAGGCTTGCTGTTCTTGATTCAACAAGCGGAATGGGCACAGAAGTATGATAATACCACTTTGGTGTCTTCAGCTAAATTCGTATAAAGATCAAAATTGTGTGTTAATTATATTCAGAATTTTCCATATACTATACAAAAGAATACCTTACAAAAATTATTCTACCTTCATTTTGTTCTTGTAGACCCATTGTCCATGATCCATGACTTTTAATACTCTTTTCCAGACATACTTCACTGCTTGAACTGTCTAGAAGGTGTGAGAACGAAGTGTCTTCGGTGTCACTACCTAACACCGCACCCCAAGTTAAACAAACATGTTAAGACATATGTAATGTATTGGCCTTAACTTAGAAATGTAAGGCTTGCTTGACTTTGTTAACATCTGTGATGACTGCTGCCATGTCAGTTAAGTCTCTTGGAACAACTGAAACACTAACGTATGTATAAAATTATTGAATATTAATGGAATTCGCACCTTCTCTTTCACCCACAAACAGTCCCATGGAAGCTTACAAGGCACAATAAAAAATGGTGTCAAACCAACAGTAAAAGCATGGAGATTTAACAGCAACAATAACAGATTTAAAGCAGCAGCAAAAACAATTTAGAGGATCATAAATGTGCACAAATACCTCAAAGACTACCTCTCCCCATATAAACTGACCTAGACCCTGCAATCATCTGAGGCCCTTCTTTGTGAGTCTCCTCTGCAGGCCTTATCAGTAGTAGCACCCTGTTTGTGGAATGCTCTCCCCAGGGAGACTTGTCTGGTGCCTTCATTATGTATCTTTAGGTGCCAGGCAAAAGCATTCCACTTCTATGGGGAGAATCCCATAAAATGGTGCTACAGTAGAAAAGGCTTTTTGGTTGCCACCTTCCTAACTTCAGAAGGGCGGTACACATGCAGATTCACCTCTGATAAAGGTATTAATTGATGGCTGGATTTAAATGAAAAAAGATTACCCTTTAGATACCATGGCCCTTCATCATTTAGGGTTTTAACCGAGCTAGGAGGGGAAAGTCAGTCTTCTAACGCTGGAGTAATAGCGGTCCGTACCAGTCAGTCATTAGAACCAGCTGAAGCATTAATTGAGCCCAATGTTACTAAGAATCCCATAACCTTTTAGTGCTATACTTGTATCTTTATCTTTATCTTTATATCTTTATTGTCATTGTACAAGTACAACGAAATTGGATTTTAATAATAATAATTTTTTTTAAGATTCATTTTTAATTTAAACAATTGTTTCCCCAACCAAAAATGTACTCAACACGAGTAACAGCAGTAAAAGCCATACGCAACACTTAAAAATAAGGGAGAGCACTGAGCAGCCGCTGTGTCTATGCGCGCCGCCATCTTAGAACTCTTATAACTTAGAACTGTTATAAAAAATAACAGCAATTTAAACAAAAAACAAAAACAAAACTGAGCCCTCTCTGCTAAGCAGCGGCGGCGGCAGTGGTCCTTTATTGAGCCCATCAGGCCCCGCCCTAGGCCAGGTGGTGAGTGGCCGGACTGGGGCCCTCAGGCGCTGAGCAGGGGAGTCCTCCTGGGTGGCAGCTGCCGCAGCAGTTCTTATAGGCCCGTCAGGCCCCGTCCTAGGCCAGGTGGTGAGTGGCCGGACTGGGGCCCTCAGGACAACCAAGGAAGCTCAGTGTTGAAGTTTAAAATGCATCTAACTGAACACATGGTTTCTTTTGCCTGAATCAGATGGTTGCTTTTGATTGAGACCAGAGTGCACAGGTGCATTGCCCTGATAAATTTTTTATTTATAAATACTTATATATACTTGAAGATGTATGCGTATGCATATGTA
Organism: Darevskia mixta; assembly: GCA_034641385.1. Classification (NCBI taxonomy): domain Eukaryota; kingdom Metazoa; phylum Chordata; class Lepidosauria; order Squamata; family Lacertidae; genus Darevskia; species Darevskia mixta. The sequence continues at coordinate 4,936,833 of JAWWNH010000149.1, forward strand.
CACACACACACACGTACGTATATTGAGCTTTTTTGTGTGACAGTACTCATCCGGCTCCCTCGGCCTATAGAGCAAGATGAGCGCCGCAACCCCAGAGTCGTCTGCGACTGGACCTGACGGTCAGGGGTACCTTTACCTTTACCTTTTACTCATTGATATGGGGGCACCAGCACATCTTTTTTTTGCTGCCTACAACAGCTGTTTTTTGCTAGAAACTACAGAACTTGCAGTTTTCTTTTCCCTATTCCAGCACCACTGTATCTCCCCAAAATCTGCTTCTGAGGATCTCCTAGTCCTCCAGATCAGAATTTTTTTTTTTGGGGGGGGGAGGTGCAACAAGGAAGGAGGAGCCCTGCTGTGCAAGCAGAAGCCCACCCTTGCTACATTCAATCACACCCATTGACTTTAACTGACATCAGATTATTGTAATGTTTACTAGAGATGCTTAGTAGTTCACACTTAAATTCCAAATAATGTGAGGCCTTTTGTTAATATTACCAAAACTTAAGTACCTGATAAATCTGAATCCATCGCTTTTCCTTCTAAGAAGATAGAGTACCGTTCACAGTCTGGCTTTTCTTTTATTGTTTTCCTGTGCTCCATTTTTTTATTTCTGTTGGAAACAGATAACGCAGGAGAGAGGCTTAATTGTACGTTAATAATCAGCACAGAGGTACTTAACATTGCAGTCTTATACTCGTCTACTCAAAATTAAATCCTACTAAATTCAATGGGACTTAGTCCCATGTAAATGGGTTTAGGATTGCACCCTATGAGACATCAGGGATTGTATGCCTCAACATGGTGAGAGTGCACATTTGGTTTGTGTAGAGTTTAGGTTTAGCAGTGTACATACTAACCTGCTGGAATAACAGGGACAAACTTGTCTACTTGATAACTGTATTTTCAGTCTAGGATGTATAATAATATGATCCTTTGCAGGATTCCTCAACTCATCAAGAAACCTGTGATCTGAAGGATAAGTTAAACTTCCTATGAAAAAATGTATATCAGAAAAAATGGATTAGTAGGTGATATCTATTAGAATTATTTTGCTTGTTATTTAAAACTTATATACTTTGCTGATTTATCTTTCTGTACCTCGTTCTTTCAATATAGTTGCGTTGGATTCTTGATTGTATGGATTGGCTGGGGGTGGAGATCTCATTTCCCAATAGCTTAAATTACTGATGGGGTGAAAAATAAAATATGAGCACAATGCATGTCAGAGAAAGGATCAGCACAATATAAAGGACATAGCAAATGTCACCCTTGCTTCCATAATTCTGCAATCAACATTTTAAGCATGAGCCCTAGAACTCTCTTTTTGCAAGCCAGCACTGTTGCGTCAAAAGACCCCCTCACAAAAACATGTTATTGAGGCGCCAATTCCAGATACTCTTTAAAACACTATTAATCATTCCCAGTTATCAAAGCTATAAAGAAAAGTGAAACTGCACATAAGCAATGCAACAGTATAAACCTGGACCATGTATAGTTTTAAAACCCATAATTTATTAATTCTCTACCACATCTTCCCTTAGTTTTCTCTCTTTTACTAAACTAAAAAGCTCTAAACATTTTAGTCTTTCCAAGTAGGGATGGTGCTCCATTTTGTTTAGGCAAATTGCAGCTGGTGTGCGTTTTCTTTTTAAAGTTTCTTATGTTCTTTTTTATTATGGTATCTGGTTGGAGTCAGAGAAAACATTTGTTCGGCTTGTTTGAGCTAAAGTGTATTTCTGTAACACCAAGGCTGGATTTGCTATGTTGTGTGTTTTAGATGTGCTGATTTGTAAATGTTAATATCTGTCTGTCTACAAGTTTGCAAAATCCTACGAGTAATTTGTGATGTGGTGACTACTGGTAGCTGTTACTTGCAAATTATTGTTTCCACCAGCATGACATTGCACATCAGGTACTTCAGGAAGGACCATAGATAAACACTAAGTTCTGAAAACTTTGTGATGTCACAAATTAATATTCAATTGCTCTATGTGGGGAATAACTGCAGTCAACATTCAGGTAGGTAGCCGTGTTGGTCTGCCATAGGCATCTGATAGGTATCTGAAGAAGTGTGCATGCACATGAAAGCTCATACCAAGAACAAACTTAGTTGGTCTCTAAGGTGTTACTGGAAGGAATTTTTTTTTTTTTTTATTTTGTTTTGCACTCAACATGATTCAGATCATTGGCATTGGTCGCTAGCAACTATTGAGAACTGAGTGGTTTTGATTTGATGGTGGCTGAGATTGTGACAGTAGCACAAACGCTGGCATCTTTCAATAGAGCCTTTAATTTTTACAGCTTTAATTACACAGATGGACTATAACGTCTACCCCAGCACAAAAATAGGCAATTAGTGATGTTTAAAAAATGTATATTTTTATTTGAAAATAGGAGATTGTGTTGAATAAGACTTGTTTTGGTTATGATAGGGTTACCAGATGTCCCCGTTTCCCGGGGACAGTCCCCGGATTTGCGAATAAGTCCCCAGACAAATTCCATCCCTGGAATGTCCCCGGATTTCATCTAATGTCCCCGGGAAACGCAGCAGTGGCAGTCTCAGCAGCCCAGAGCAGTTGGCTCTGGCTGGCTTCAGGAGCTGCTCGTAAGTCCCCATATGATGGTGGTGCAGCTTCCGGGCTGCTTCCACATTCCCTGACCCCAGCAACTACCGTAAGCTGTGAAGGGAGGCTTCATGCTGCCTATCGGAGCAGCAGAGCTTGCGTGCAAGCAGGAAGGGGCATTCCTACACAAGTAGGAATGGGATTGGGGCTGCTCTGATGGGAAGGGAGGCATCGCGCTGCCCGAGCCTCGTTGCTGCTGCCACTCTCAGCCCTCCTTCTCCGCATTCCATGCCTGACCCACCACACACCGCTTCCCCACCACCACCGAAGAACCAACAACTCAGGGGGTGCCCAGGCTCATGGAGAAAGGAGATAGAAGCCTCGAAAGGGAAACGTGGCGGTTGAGGTCAAGGCGGTGGCCGCCTCTCTGCCACCACCATCGCTACAGCATCAATGTCATCAATGTATGTATTTAAAGTGTCCCCGGATTCATTGAAAAAAATCTGGTAACCTTAGGTTATGAGCGAGAAGTGACAAAGAGGGAAGGAGTGTGGTTAGAAAAAGAAGGGACGGTGCAAAATCGGTGGTGCCAAAGGAGTCAACTGATACTCAGTTGCCCAAGGGTACACAACCTGAAGCTGGCCTTGTTGCTAATCAGTGCAAATGTGTTATAATTGGAATAGTTGAAAGAGTATATTTTGGAACCTCCGAGATTAAAACTTACCCATCTGTGTTTTCTTGATCACTGTAATCATTTTGATTTCCTCTGCCTAAAAGTGGTTTGTGGGATTGTAGCCCTCCAGACTTTTTAATGGGTGAAAAGGAGCAGTGCTGCTGTATTACAAAACACAATACATTAACAAAGGACTCTTATTATTTACATCGTCAACACCTGCATTAATGCACATTGTTCCTCATACATTTATTTGAATGACAGCAATTGAATTGTCTTATGATGTTAGCCTAGTCAACAGTAATTAATTAGAACCATCTTAGTTTTATCAAGCTGATAAAACAATAAATTAAGAATCAAATTGACTTACATGAGTAGATTGCTTATTTGCTGGGAGTCCTGATTTTTCCAGAGGATTCACTATATCTTCACAATGTTTAGTTTGCAGCTCTAGCTGGCTAAGGGGAAAGCAAAATTCTGTTTTATTAAATGTGTCTTTAATAATAACTCCTTGTAATTTTGATATTTAAAAAAAAACATTTAAAAACAGGTTATAAATTCACTAAACAACTGTTTGCAGATCTGAGGGAGGTACAGAATGAATTGGTACAAATGGGAAGAATAAAGTTACATTCTGTGGGTGAGATCCAACATAGTGAGTGGGTATCTGTTCATGGAAGTCTTCTTCTACAGACATCCCCCATGCAAACAAGTTTTCAAAATATGCTCCAGAGGGGATGTGAGTTGGAACTGGAGGAACAAGAAGAGAATCCAAAAGTCCAATTGCACAAGCAAACAGACATAATTGGATACTGTCCTGTGTGTTGCCCTATACGTCTTCAAGTTCGTATTTCACATTTATAAGGCTTTCTTCAATATGCAGCCATTTCAATGGATGTTGCTTTATAACAAGCCTTTTAACACTAATCCTAGGCACGTTTACATGGAAATGTTTAAGTGAACTCAGCTGGAATGGTCTACACTCCAAAGAAATGTACAACCAGCTCTATGAGCCCAAGAGAGGTTGAATGTGTGTTTCTGAAAAAGAGCCCCCAATGCTGCATAGTAAACCACTTAGAAAACAAGGTGAGTTTCATACAAAACGACTTATGATATGGCATGGAGCTGATTGTTTTACATTCCATATATATTTCAGTCTTTATTATTATTCCAATCACAGACCAGCCACTAAATTACAATCAAACAAATACAATTTTACATTTACAGGCCAGCAAAAGACTCTTTGGATAGGATATGTGTGTGTGTTGTTGCACATTCAGTCACACTAGAATGAACTGTTGAGTGCTAGTGTGGTTGGTAAGGTGCTTTAATCGTCTAGTTTCTACTAATACATGCTGATGCACAAGGTTTGCCACTTTGGTAGTGATATCGTTAGTGGAAGAACATATTAAAATTATAGGGTCTGCTTGGGAATCTAGGTAAAATAGAATGTTTGCATATACCAGGGGTCGGCAACCTTTAAGACAAAAAGAGCCACTTGGACCCATTTCCGAAGGAAAAAAAAACCTGGGAGCCGCTTTTCGCGCCCTAGGCGAGGGGGCGGGGCCATGTTACGTCATTGCGCATGACGTACGGTGCCCCGCCCCCTGCTGCCCCGCCCCGCTGCGATTTAGGCAAGCGTCCATCAGGAGCCTCCTGCGAGATGGCAGCACGTCTGCCAGCGCTGGCCCAGCTCAAATACAGCTGCACGGGCTTTGTCTGGGGCTCGATGCCTCCTCTCCACACACACACACACACACACACACACACACACCAGCTTTTGTGTGCGCGCTGCACGGGCTTTGTCTGGGGCTCGCTGCCTCCTCTCCACATACACACACACACACACACACACACACACACACACCAGCTTTTGTGTGCGCGCTGCACGGGCTTTGTCTGGGGCTCGCTGCCTCCTCTCCACACACACACACACACACACACACCAGCTTTTGTGTGCGCGCTGCACGGGCTTTGTCTGGGGCTCGCTGCCTCCTCTCCACACACACACACACACACACCAGCTTTTGTGTGCGCGCTGCACGGGCTTTGTCTGGGGCTCGCTGCCTCCTCTCCACACACACACACACCAGCTTTTGTGTGCGCGCGCGTTTCACTCTCCCTCCCTCCGGCCCTAGACAGGCAGCGAGTGAGCGCAGCATGATAATGAGCTCTGTCAATTGCCCAGCCGGGAAGCGGGAGGAGGAGGAGGCGCTGCTCTCGCTCTCGGGCTCCGCGCTCGGCTCTGGTTTGCCGTCAACGCGCCCGTCGCAGCTCGCCAACTTCTCTTTCTCTCTGCAGCTCGCTCTCCCGCCGCCCCCCCGACTACACACACCGACGCGACGGGAGGGAAAGGGGAGCGGGAGAAGACACGCCACCCCGGAGCCGTGGCAAAGGTGTAAAAGAGCCACATGCGGCTCCGGAGCCGCGGGTTGCAGACCCCTGGCATATACTGTATGTTAACACTTGGCCATACCTAAGGTTGTTCTTTGGACCTTAGTCAAAACATTTATATATGGCCTGTCAGAATAGGCTCTCTTTCGGATACCAATGGCCAAAATCATGGGCTCATGCACATACTCTTCACATACAGCTTTACTTCCAGTTTATAGTTTAATGCTCACTATATTTTGCTTTGAGATCTGAGTTGCCAAGTTATGGGTAGTGCTTGTCCTCAAAACCAGAACTGTAAAACCACTTTCCAAATATGGGTTGTCGAGAGCAAGCACTAACCATAGCATACAAATTCATGAGAAAGAGCATGCAAGTATTTGATATGTTTTGTGCCTGCTAGGCCATGATTTGGAGATCTGCTGAATTGAGCAAATAGTTAACACATTTAATAGTAAACTTCTATGGATAACACTTACTTCTGATGAAAGGGATGACGTTGGCTACTTTTGTTGGATTGCTGATACATTCTCTGTGAAATCATCTCCATAGGCTGACTTCTATTGTCTCCATACTTTTTATTCTCAGCAATATTCATGCCAGAAGCAGTCTTTTGTGGGGACTCACTAATGTTTGAAATCGCTGGACTCTATGAAAGAACCACATGGGGGAATGGATATTATGACCTACTGAAAAAATATTGCAATTTTCACTCATGTTAATTAAGGAGATTCAAGGTGACCTTAACAGGGTGAAGAAATGGGCCCAAACTAACTAAATGAATTTCAATAGATACAAATGTAAGCTTCTACACTTGGATAGAAAGAGCCAACTTCACAAATATAAGATGGAGGACACCTGGATTGCCAGTAGTACATGTGAAAAAGACCTAGGGGTCTTAGTAGACCACAAGCTTAACACAAGTCAACTGTGTGAGGCAACAGCAAAAAAAGCTAATGCTATTCTAGGCTGCATCAACAGAAGTATACTGTCCTGATCAAGGCAAGTCATAGTCCTGCTCTAGTCTGCCTTAGCCAGACCACGCCTGGAATACTGTGTCCAGTTCTGGGCATTACAATTTAAGAAGGATATTGACAAGCTGGAATGTGTTAAAGGGTTTGGAAACCAAGCCTTATGGGGGAGTTGGTTAACTTTAGCCTGGAAAACAGACTGCAAGCAGATATGATAGCCATCTTCAAATATCTAAAGGACTGTAGCATGGAAGATGAAACAAACTTGTTTTCTCACTCCAGAGGCTAGGATCCAAACCAATAGCTTCAAGTTACAATAAAGTGGATTCTGACTAAACATCAGGAAGAGCTTTTTGACAGAGCTGTTACACAGTGGAACAGACTCCCTCAGGAGGTGGTGGCCTCTCTGTCCTTAGAGGTTTCTAAGCCAAGGTTGGATGGCCATCTGTCATGTATGCTTTAGTTGAGATTCCTGCATTGCAAAGGGTTGGACTAGATGAACTTTGGGGTCTCTTCCAACTCTACAATTCTATTATTCTAAGAAGTTCATAGTTTTGAAGTAATTTCTTCCCTTGTGCAACTACAGTAATGTATTAACACACAGGCTCATAGCTAGAAATGATGTCTGATAAGTTTAAGCATACCCCAGGAAGCCATTGTAAGTTGATACAAAATAGCTAAACCAGGAAAATAATATTTCAGTACAATTTAGCAACAGTCATCCCAAGGAGCACAATTTGATATACAGTATACATATCTGGAAGAGGTCCAAAGGCCTGCTGTTAGCTTAAAGCTAATTGCATGATCCTGTGGAGGAGACAGAAAGTCAGAAGGTCTAAACCTGAAAACTTTCAAAACCTGAAAATCCAGTGAAATGGGACTGGTGTATTAGAGGGGTGTGGCACTATGACAGTATTGCTACATTTTGAGTGCATGTATTGCCACTCTACTATTACATTAATTCAATCATGCAATCTCAGTGAAGATAATGTGATATAAAATAATATGCTTTGTTCTTTATTGGGACTTAATGGTTTACCTCAGAACAACTTGAATAGGGAGAAGCAGATTCACAGGGTGTGAATGATGGTGATGTTACAAAGGCAGAGGAACGTGGGCTGCAGGCAGTCTTATCAATTTTGTCTTTGATATCTTCAAGCAGCATCCCAAGCTTAAATATTTCCCCCTCTACTTTTCTAAATCCAAATAATATAAGATACAAAGTTACATTATAATATCAATACATGCTTCTTGTTCTCATCATTATAGTATTAGAGATACAGTGGGCTAGGTAAGGAAATGAAATGTCAAAAATCACAGTATTGAAAAGGCCATATCCGACACTGCAGCTCCACTGGCGCAATGGATTTCTGCACATGTAGCAGAACTTTCTCTTCCTCTCCTGACCCTTCTAGCCTCCTGTATGCCCTTCACAATCAGCTCAGGAGTGTTGGGGAAGTCCCATTGTACCAACAGAATCCCACTGGCACAGCACGGGATGCAACCCACAATGGTTAACATGCACTGAGTACGGTGAAGTTTGAACTTCAAAATAAGGGTTGCAATCATGAAAAACTTGAGTGCTGCTAGCCACATGACACACCCCAAAGCAAAATTGCAATGCAGGAGGACTACCACAGATACAGAATTCTTCCACATCTTAAGGTTGGATGCAGATAGAAAAGGGCTCTTGTTATTAATAATGTCATGTGCAGGGAAGCTGCATGTAGTGACACACATCAGACATAGTTACACATAGAGAGATGAATGGGAAGGAGCACAACTATCTAGCCTTCACTCCTCTGCCCAATGTCATATTTCCATGTATAGGATCCTTCTGCACAGACATTCCTACAAATTCCTTGTCTCATCTGGATGGATCACTTGTTCGTTTTACTCCCAGCTTGCCTTACTCAGAAAACTCTAGTGGTATCAATAGTGAGTTAATGGATGTTGCCTTCCTCCCTACCACCTCATAGAGTAATCCAATGCCAGTTTCTATGTCTGGAATTGCTGTTTCATATTTGCAAGACTCTTAATATGCATGGAGGACAAACAATGGGGGGAGCCATGCAAGGAGGGCCATGGTTCAGTGGTAGAATAAAGGCTTTGCATGCAAAAGTTCCTAGGTTCAATCCCCAGCATCTCCCATGTGAAACCCTGGAGAGATGCTGCTATTCAATGTAGATAATATTGAGTTAGAGATGGACCAGTGGTCTGACTCAGTATAAGATAGCTTCCTTAAGTTCTGTTCCAAAACCCACATTTGTTGTAACACTTGTGGAAGACATTTTTAAGGGTGAACTGACAGGAAAGGGATGGTTAATTCTTCCTGCACTTTGTTTTCACCACGACTGGGCTTATTTCTTGTATCATCCTGGGAGGCATTTGCAGGAGAGAATTGGTGGGTGACCAAAAGTAAAGTAATTTTTGATGGGCGCCCCAATAATTTTTTAACATAAGCAAGGTTGTCAATGTAAGATTTTTAAATGGTTATATTATTAGTGTATTATTGTTTTTTAAAAAAATACTTGACCTGTTAGGATCAAACTCTCCAATGCTCATTGATGAGTACATGGGATGTTGGTGCCGAAATGTACAATGTTTCTCCTTCGTGGCTAAATAATTCCATTCCAGCTTGTCTAGTTGCTCCTTTAAAAGCCTTAAAATCTTCACAAACAAAATTTGTAACCTTGGTGTTATTTGACAATTTTTCTATAGATTAGTAATTGAAATATTCAGTGCTGTCCTTAAACATGCCATGGACACAGCAATAGCTTCAAACATGACAAGATAAACATAATAATAATAATAATAATAATAATAATAATAATAATAATAATAATAATTTATTATTTGTACCCCGCCCATCTGACCAGGTCCCCCCAGCCACTCTGGGCGGCCTCCAACAAACACTAAAATACATTGAAATATTACAGATTAAAAACTTTCCTAAACAGGGCTGCCTTCAGGTGTTTTCTAAAGGTCATGTAGTTGTTGATCGCTTTGACCTCTGAAGGGAGGACGTTCCACAGGGCGGGCGCCACTACCGAGAAGGCCCGCTGCCTGGTTCCCTGTAGCTTTGCTTCTCGCAGTGAGGGAACCACCAGAAGGCCCTCGGCGCTGGATCTCAGTGTCTGGGCTGAACGGTGGGGGTGGAGACGCTCCTTCAGGTATACAGGACCGAGGCCGTTTAGGGCTGTAAAGGTCAGCACCAACACTTTGAATTGTGCTCGGAAACGTACTGGGAGCCAATGTAGATCTCTCAGGACCGGTGTTATGTGGTCATGGCGGCCACTCCCAGTCACCAGTCTAGCTGCCGCATTCTGGATCAATTGCAGTTTCCGGGTCACCTTCAAAGGTAGCCCCACGTAGAGCGCATTGCAGTAGTCCAAGCGGGAGATAACCAGAGCATGCACCACTCTGGCGAGACAGTCTGCGGACAGGTAGGGTCTCAGCCTGCGCACCAGATGGAGTTGGTAGACAGCTGCCCTGGACACAGAATTAATCTGCACTTCCATGGACAGCTGTGAGTCTAAAATGACTCCCAGGCTGCGTACCTGGTCCTTCAGGGGCACAGTTATGCCATTCAGGACCAGGGAGTCCCCCACACCCATCCGCCCCCTGTCCCCCAAAAACAGTACTTCTGTCTTGTCAGGATTCAACCTCAATCTGTTAGCCGCCATCCATCCTCCAACCGCCTCCAGGCACTCACACAGGACCTTCATTGCCTTCACTGGTTCTGATTTGAAAGAGAGGTAGAGCTGGGTATCATCCGCATACTGATGAACACCTAGCCCAAACGCTCTGATTATCTTTCCCAGCGGCTTCATAACACGAATATCTAAAGTAGTTTACACCAGTATTTTAAAACGTTTATTATACTTAACTGAATGCCTGTTTTGTCAAAATGTTGCACTTGAACAATACTGTTCTACCGAGAATTCTATATGTCTGTGCAGGTGGCGTTCTGGCACATGTGAACTGCCCTGTACACTTCAGTGGAAGAGAAGGCAGCAACACATGAAGAAATATGCATATGGAGCTGCCTGCTCGGCAGAAGTGCATGAGGTGCCGCTTTGGGCTTTACAATTTATGTAAGTATCATTACTTATTTTGTTTAAATAGTTTTGTAAATTTCTTTTAAGCCACCCAGAGATTTCTTTTGCAGTAGGCAACTAAGAAATTTGATTAATCTTAATCTATGGGTGCTTACATCTGTGGCCTGCAGGGTATACTTAAACAAATGCCTTCACTCCCCTTCAGGAAAATCTCCGTTAATTCTGAAGGTAATTTAGGAATTAAGGTAATTGAAGGAATTTCAAATTATAATTGCCTTTATATCAACACCTGTGGTCATAAAACTGCTCCATTAAGACTGCAGTCCTAAATAGCAGGGGTGGCTAATCTGTGCCCTTTCATATGTTGGAATTCATCTCTCAGCAAGACCAGGGATGATAGAAGCTGTAAACCAACAATATCTGGAGGGCCATAGGTTACCCACCTCTCCTGTACAAACATTTAGAGAAAGTATGATATTACAACTTCATATTAATCTGAGATGATGAAAATGATTTATTATTAAGCACAGATTAAGGTAACTGAACTTAGTTCCCATTTAAATCTATGAGATGTAAGTCGTGACTCACCTGTCTCACTTATTGCAATGGAAACTAATTTTAACTGATTTAAGCAGCAATTTTTATACTTCATTCTGAGTATAAGATGTAAAGAATAGTGCTGCTATTCTAGATTTTATACATTTTATTTTTAAATATAATTTTTCAAAAACAGAGTTTTAAAATGTAATAATTTTGTTTTCAAACACAAAAAAGGTATTCACCTGATGGCGTTCTTCCACTGGGACTACATCTTGTGTAAGACAGTTAGAAAATGTTTCCACCTTAAAGGAAAAGGGATGCAGTTCATTTAAGCTTTCAGATGCAGTATTAAGAAAAACAAGGTGTTTGTTTCAAATATATACAGTATTGTATTTAAAATAGAAGTATTTGTATTACTTTTGATTTTAGCTCTTCTGACTGTTCCTTTAACATCTGAGAAAGCTTTTCTTCTTCGGTAACGTTTTGCAACAGAGGCTGATTCCCGGATGATTGTCTTGCTGCATCAGCTGAGGGTAATGGCGAGATCATTCTTTGTGACTGCAGTTCTACAGAACAATATGACAAAAGTGCTAATGTGATCTGTATGCTATTTCCTTCATATAGTGTACAACAGCAAACAGGCGGAACAGCGGTGGCTTAAGCTGAGGCCCTCCAGATGCGCTCCAGTTCCCGTCAGCATAGTCCAATGGTCAGGGAGTTGTAGTTAAACAACTTCTGGAGGGCTATACAAGTAAAATAATAATTGTATTCTAATTATTTGAATAGTCCATTTGAACTACCTGAGAAAGGTGACTGGGAGAAACCAACCATGGGCTTCACAGGGACTGTTACAGGTAGAACTGTAGACATTTCTGTAGTTATTCCAGGACTTTCTGATTTAATGCCAGGATTTGGTCTATTTTTATTTGAGCAAGGAGGTATCTGTAAAAATATACAAAAACTAATTGTGAAGTACAAAATCAGCACCCACAATAAAAACATTTACTTGCCTTTCTCTTTATGATACCCCACCCTCACCCCAAGCATCTACTGGCACAAATAATAACTTGGTAAAATTAGGCAAGCAATATCCAAACACCAGTATATTTTAATTTATTTAAAAGATGTATATACCACTCTTCAATGGAACTTTCAGGGTTTACAAAAACAAGGTGAAATACATAGCAAATTGATTAGACATCTTAGGAATGTGCTTGCAATGCATTATACCATGCACTGCATACTACAGCTGCATAAACAAAACATTTGTATTCAGAAAAAATATATTAATATTTTGTAGCAAGAAAAGATATTAAGAAAAACTGACTTCATGTTATAGGAGACTTACCTTTGTATTAAATCTTAGATGATCAATATGATTCTGAGCCTCAGCTTGTTTTGTCAGTAGCTATTATTTCAATAGATATAAAAAAGAGAAAACAATAAACATATATTGTATATGGAAAGCAAAAATAGCAATTGACTGTGAGCAATACTTTTCCCATAGCCAATGTCATTCATTAATGTTCTAGCTGCTCAGGAAAAATCTATATTCAAATAGAGTAAGCGCTGTAAAGAAAACAAACAAACAAAAAAAGGCCAGGAAAATCCTCATAGAGAAGCTAGGCTCAGGAGATACTGGATGCTATTACACTGGGAGATGATTGCTGGATATAATGGGAACTCTGGAAAAAGTGCCTAATGGTGGTAATGCATCTGAAAGGGGAAAAATATAGATATTGGGCTAGGAAGCAGTGCTATGAGCAAAGGATAAGGTTAGGGTAGAAAATGCAGTCTGGGATCCAAACTGGTGGTTGGGCTCATTAATAATAATAATAATAATAATAATAATAATAATAATAAATCACATTTTCCCATAATGAGAGTATATAGGCAGATTACAACTAAAACAGAAACTACTAAAACATAAAAATCAATAATTTAACAACAGGAATAGAATTAAAATATATACAGATAAAAGATTACATACAGATGGTTACATGGAAGGGGCTTATGCTAATGAAGAGGAAATATCTTATTGCTATAATTTATTCAGTGCCAATATTAACCAGGCACTATACATAATAAAAATGATATACAATAACTATGCAAGAAATAGATGTAATCAAGTTTCAATAAGTTTTTCTTACATAGGAGTAGATAATGTGTATACCACCATCTAAGAAGATAACAAATGTTTCTGTTTTTCTGGATATATTACCCTTGGAAAGCTCAGGTTGGTAGAGGTTTCCCAAGCAGTCCATACTGCAGGGCGGTTAGACTGGAGATAATGGCTTGGATCTTAACAACTGCCATTACATCCTTTCCAATATAGTCACATGAGATTCCAAAAAGCTGGCCAGGGAAACTCAGGAACTGTATGGGGCATGGCACACAGAGTGGGAAACCAGCAGAAATCATGGGATGACCCTTTTATGGGTAGAAGTGCTTCCTATTTGCAGTAGGTCTCCTTTCAATCCCAGCCCACATGTAAATTCTTCAGCACAAATGTAAGGTATTAGGCTGCACTCTTCACTTTGCACTCCAGCTAATATTTATTCCTTTATATATAATAATAATAATAATTTATTATTTTTACGCCACCCATCTGGCCAAGTTTCCTCAGCCACTCTGGGCGGTTTCCAGTCAAATGTTAAAACAATACAGCATTAAATATTAAAAACTTCCCAAACAGGGCTGCCTTCAGATGTCTTTTAAAAATAGGATAGCTGCTTATTTCCTTGACATCTGCTGGAAGGGCGTTCCACAGGGAGGGTGCCACTACCGAGAAGGCCCTCTGTCTGGTTCCCTGTAACCTCACTTCTCGCAATGAGGGAACCGCCAGAAGGCCCTCGGCGCTGGATCTCAGTGTCCGGGCTGAACGATGGGGGTGGAGACGCTCCTTCAGGTATACAGGACCGAGGCCGTTTAGGGCTGTAAAGGTCAGCACCAACACTTTGAATTGTGCTCAGAAACGTACTGGGAGCCAATGTAGTTCTCTCAGGACCGGTGTTATGTGGTCCCAGCGGCCACTCCCAGTCACCAGTCTAGCCACCGCATTCTGGATTAATTGCAGTTTCCGGGTCACCTTCAAAGGTAGCCCCACGTAGAGCGCATTGCAGTAGTCCAAGCGGGAGATAACTAGGGCATGCACCACTCTTGCGAGACAGTCTGCGGGCAGGTAGGGTCTCAGCCTGCGTACCAGATGGAGCTGGTAGACAGCCGTCCTGGACACAGAATTAATCTGCGCCTCCATGGACAGCTGTGAGTCCAAAATGACTCCCAGGCTGCGTACCTGGTCGTTCAGGGGCACAGTAACCCCATTCAGGACCAGGGAGTCCCCCACACCCGCCCGCCCCGTCCCCCAAAAACAGTACTTCTGTCTTGTCAGGATTCAACCTCAATCTGTTAGCCGCCATCCTTTACTTTTAACTCTCACTATGCTCATAGGGTTTACTCATTATAATAAACATCCTTAGGGTTGCCTCCACAGATTTAAGGAGTCTCCCTGGTTTTTTATTTTACATTTAACAAAAAAAGAAAAGGTAGGCATTCAGCTTATGGACTAGTTTGCTGTAAGCTCATGGTTAGTGAGGAGAGAGCTTAACCACAACTTATAAGTCCTAGTTTGGATGAAATGCTAAGAAATCAGTGTGGCAGCAAAATGTCAGCAAAGGAGCTGCTAGGTTCTCTCTAAGAGTTCACCCATTTGCATGGTTCCACTAAGTCAAAGTTTAGTGTGTTGCACAAACCAGTGTCTAGAGACACACAGAAATCTGTAGCTGGCTGAGTTGTTACAGGTATAATAAATACACCCAAGATTGTGCTTGGCTATCAATGGCAATTCCAATTATGTGCAATATCACCTCTTATCTACCTCTAGTTGTTGGTCTAGTTCAGGTGTGCTAATTCCCTTTTCTTCATTCTTGGTTGCAACAGAGTCCAAAGAATTCATTGCTTCTAAAACATCTTTCACACCTTCTGATTTACCAAGCAAATTTGGGGTGTGTGTGGTCTTTTTAGGTATAGGGCACGAGTTGCTATTTTTTCCTTTAGGTATTTTGACCTTTGGAGCAACCTTAGAAAAATAAGGAAGCCGATTATGAACCTGACGTTGACCATTTTTGAGATTATGCGAAGTTGTTTCCAGAAAATATTTGTGCTCTTGGTACACTTCTTTAGGGGTAGAGAAATAATGGAAGTCTTCATTAACTGCATGTTCTTTCTCAATTACAAGTTGAAGATTATCTTCTTTACAATCTTTTCTGTCACAAGTGGGATTCACACTTTTATCCATTACAAACTCCTTAACTTCAGTCAAATCCACATTTTTGTCAACTAATTCAAATTTTACTTCTCTTTCTGAATTACAGCATTCGAGATTTTTTTCTTCTTCCTTTGGTAAAGATATACTTGTACTTTCTGAAATCTTAATATTATTTAGGATAGTTTCATCAAAACTTTCAGTAAATGATATCTCTGGGAGAGTCTCAGAATCAATCAATTGGCACAAACTTGATAATTCCTCTTGGGGAATATGGCGTAAAAGGATATCTGAAATGTTTGAGTTGGATAGATGTTGATTTCTTCCTAAACTGTTAACATCCCAAGCAAGTAACTCCTCTGTTGCCTTGGGAGATTCCATGTCATTTCCCCTTTGCAATGTTGCCAAATTTATTTTTGTTTCAGGCAGTTGTGTTTTGCAGTCTGATTTTTCTTTTGAATGACAGATCATGTGAGAAGGTGTCAAGGTGAAAACATGCTGAGATCCATCTTCTGCAAAAGTGGAGTTTTCTAGGTTTCGTGAATCACACTTGTGTTGATAGGTATTTTGTAGATCTCCATCATAAGGCAGATCTTCTTGCTCATCATCGGTATTGTCTTCAGGGTAAAGCATATCAAATACTATATTATTCGCTTAGCCTTCATACAGTTAGACTGTTCTTACCTACAATACCTGCTCATATTCTGAGCATGTTCAATATGACTTTCACTGAACATCAGCTTTCAAATTCTGAAATATTTGAGAGAACATGCATATTAGCTGAACTAAATAAAACAGTACAATAAACTTGCAAGTCTTCCTTTTCCCTACTCTAAAACTTTCTGGAGTCCATTTCACATGCTCCTTATAATTAATGCAATTAAAATCTTTGGGGTTGCCTAAGGATCTAACCTAGAATGAAGGAAAATTATATCCACAATCAATGGTGCCAGTTAGCTGCAGCTTAACTAAGGCTACTGCTATTCCTGAGGTGTTGGCAACGTGGAACAAAAATCAGTTCCCTTATCCACATGATGTAGGGCTGCCCTGTTATAAGCTCCTTTTGGGGTGAAGTCTTGGTAATTATTTAGTCCCAGAAACCTCACTACATTTCAAAAATATGCATGTTTTGCTGAACTACACCTCCACTATTTGAAATTTATCAGTGGCTCATGAACACGGAGTTATGGATGCATAACCAAACATATACCCGGTAGTACTTCAACACTGGGATGGAAATTTGTTGCCTTCCATACAGCTATGGATTAACAGTGTGCAAGCCCTGTCCTTATTTGAGATAGCAAGGTTTCAATGTGAACATTAAAAAGGGAATCTGAAGAAGTGTGCATGCACACGAAAGCTCATACCAAGAACAAACTTAGTTGGTCTCTAAGGTGCTACTGGAAGGAATTTTTTTATTTTGTATTTTGTATTAAAAAGGGAAATAAGATAGAACATCTGGTGATATTTTATCAAAACAATCCTTATATACTCTTGCCTGAGGTAAATCCACTGAAATTTAAAAAAAAATGGGATTTTGTTTTTTTATCCCAGGCACTTTTTTCAAACAGAAAAAAAACTCTGACTAACCTGCATCACCAGATAAATTTTTATTAGCCCAAAATTTTACAT
Source organism: Darevskia mixta (assembly GCA_034641385.1). Lineage (NCBI taxonomy): Eukaryota > Metazoa > Chordata > Lepidosauria > Squamata > Lacertidae > Darevskia > Darevskia mixta. Next base: position 4,953,932 of record JAWWNH010000149.1, read on the forward strand.
TAACTGGACAAAAGAGCACTCTTTATGTAAATCTGAATGGCTTTTCTTGGGATATCTGCAGGTCTATTCCTGTGTATATTCTAAAATAAAAAGTGCACTTGAAGTATAATTTTACTCCCCCCCCCCCCGAGGTCTGGCTTTGGGTTAGTTTACATGAACTAAACATTTCTTAGTTTCTATATATGCAAACCAACACATTTTACTTGGCTACCAAAGTAGCTTGGAACATCAAGCATTTGTCAAATGCTAGACAACATTGCTAGAGTCTAAACTGCTTTGGGGTCTAAGTTACAGCTTGTTATATACCCTCTGGCAAATGCATGTAAACAGGCAAACAGAATTTAAATTACACCTTAAATATTTATTTCATGTCTGCCCCCTGCATCTTTCAATACACACATCCTGCTCATTTCCCATTACATCTATAAAACAGAAACAGTACATGTACTTGTACAGAAAATATTAATAGTTAAATTGACAATGCTCCCTTATACTTACACATCACAGGCAAATGTCTGACTAATTTCCTAGGCAACCAGTATAGTTATAGCAAAATTCTTGGAACGTTTTCTGTTGCCTACTACCAGACAGTTAAGACTCTGACACAGCAATGCTTTTTCATAGTGGATATATTTAATTACATAAGCTGTAACCTTATATTGAGCCTAGCAAACTGGAGTAGCACAGTATCTTTATAAATGCAACAAGACACCTTGCTATTTATTATTCTGGTTTCATCCTGCTATTGTTCAGTGGGATCACAAAGGGAATATAGAGTAACAAGCCATCATTTTCCAGTCCTGGGTGGGAATGTCAAAATGAGCCTAGTCTCACTTAACAACTAACTTTTGTTTTCATTGGGACCTATGAAGGAGTATTTCGAATGAGTATTGGATTTCTTAACTTCTGAAGCCTTTAATGTCTTAAATCTGTTTATTCCACCTACACAGTGGAGACTTTTAATTATTTATATGGGAAGGTCCATGCAAGTTAATTATTTATACTATTATCATGGCCATCATCTGTTACTGCTTCTTAAGATCAAAAGCAAATGTTTGCATCCTGAAATGTTTATAAATTATCTAGACAGGCAATCTCTAGGAATGTTTCATATTAGCATGGCTAAGAGGGAGTTGGAAAGGGAGGAGACCGCTGTGCATTCATTTGAAAATCCTCAAAGGTATTTTCCATAATTACTTTGTTTTGTATTCTAGTCCATTAGAATCTTCTTATGAGGAGTCCCTTTACACATGGAAGCTCAGTTTCTTAAGCACTAGGAATTAAAAATGTCAGTGACATAGTTTATGAAACAGAAGGAGGAAACACAGCAGGCATCCTGATAATATCCCTTCAGCATCTGCAAGCAGAGGCTTGTTTTGCAGCATCCTAAGGTATGCATGGCAGAGTCAGACTGCTCTGTTCCACTTGCTTATAAAAAAGAATATTTTTGCTAAAACTCTTAATTAGTACATGATTATTTTATTTATTGCATTTATATCCAAGTAGATCAAGGTGGTGTAAATGGTTTTTCTTTCTCCCAATTTATCCTTGCAACAACCCTGTTAGACTGAGAGAATGTGACTGGCCTAAGGTCACACAGTGGTTTCATGGCTGAGCAGGTATTTGAACTCTGGTCTCCCAAGCTCTAGTTTGTTTATACACTTGTAAGATAAACTATGGCTGATATAAGTAAACTAGCATCCAAAGCATAACACACCTTGTACCTCTTCATATATATATTTAGCTGTACTCAGGTTCCAGATGCAGCCTTGCTGCTAGACAATATCAAGCTTCCTTGATGCACCAGGTAAGCATGCTTTCTGATGAGCACATCCCATGTGCTGAGTGAGAATGATGGGTGTGTTCCCATCTCCACCCCTTCCTGTATGAATTTATTAAGGTTTATTGCCAAAGGCTTGAGGCAGGTAACTATAATTATTTTATACTGTCCCTCCCTTTCCGTGGCAGTAGAAACATTTATAATGTTCCTTAGCCTAATTCACATGGTAAAGGGCAAATGTATTTTACTGCATATAGGGAGACTCTTCAAAGGCAGCTTGACCCAATATTAAGCGTTTGGTGATTCATATGGGGCCATCAGTTTCTTGGTGCATACGCAACAGGAAATTCTTCCCACCAGGAAGGATGAACTAATGCTTTATCTAGATATTATTACTTGTCTTTTGCAGCAACGTTAAAGTCAATCATATTTATTATAGTTTGCATCCACACCTCATCAGATAAATGAAAAACTTTTCATTTCCCTCTTACGTCACTGTTTACAAACCCCAACATCATGTGCACCATTGTAACAAGAAAAGTGCCAAAACAAACAAACAAACAATTCCTTCCAGTAGCACCTTAGAGTTGTTCTTGGTATGAGCTTTCATGTGCAGGCACACTTCTTCAGATACACTGAAACAGAAGTCACCAGACCCATATTTTGTTTTGACTACGGCAGACCAACACGGCTACCTACCTGTAACAAGAAAAGTGGCCGTACTCAAATATTGATTAGTGTTTGGGCAGCAAAACAAAAAACAAAAGCCGCTCGCTGCCTCAGCGTGTAACTGAGATGAACACTTTATGCATCTGATGATGTGGGCTACAGTCCACGAAAGTTTTATGGTAATAAATCTGGTAAAGTCTTTAAGGTGCCACAAGACATCTCGTTGTTTTTGCTCCGGGCTTTACGTTAGCCTTCCCGGTCACCGTGGGGGCGCTCCGGAGCGAGGTTTTACACAAAAGACAGGAGTTTTTATTCCGAAATTAAATAATCCGGAATAAAGATTTGTTCTTTCGCAAACCTATGTACACCAGAGTAAAGCATCGAATGCACTTTAGAGGGCGGGGTGGTAACCCAGGCTACGTGGTCTTCTGTGTCCACACTAAGTAAACACTCTCGTTATGGACACAAATACTCATCTGCTCCGAAACCTCAGCGCAAACCCCCTTTCCTCGAAGATAACTACCTTCTGCCCCTGCTCGGGCTCAATAACTACTTTCCTTCCAATCAAATCCCGGCCTAAGCGACTGTCAGCTTTTAAACCAATGAAAAGTGGAGCAGGCCGAGGCGAAGAAAAAAAACCGCCCCGCCTCACTCGCCTTCTCATTGGCCAATGCGAAAGATGCGGGCGGCGGCGGTTGAAAGATTACACCGTTTAAACGGGAGGAGAGGCCATCTCGGTACAGCGCATGCGCTCGCGGGCGGCAGTTATCCCACCCACCCCTTTCCCGTCACTCAACCAAGCAGGCAAAGGCATGATGGGGGTTGGTTGGGGCGGGGCGAAGGGAGCTCGATGGTGCGATGCTATTGGCTGGGACGGTTCAGAGCGAAGCGTGTTTGTGAGAGTGCGCGCGCGTGGGGTGGGGGCGCCCCTCCCTTTCGGGGCGCTGCTGCTTTGAGCTACCGAGCTGCTTGGCGGCTCCCCTTAGTGCCTTACCCTCGAAGGGGCCGGGAGGTACCGGACGGGGCGAGCGCCGAGCTCGAGGAGGTCTGGCGAGCTGCCCCGGGTGGCGGAAGCTTTGCTGAGGGAAGAGTGGAAGTCGCCCGCCCTCCTTCGAGGGCTCACCCGAGCCCGGTAACGTTGGGGAGGGGCTGCTAATGGCAATGGGGGGAACATCACAAGAGCGGGGGGGGGGACCTTTGTGGGGAAGGGCGAGGAATCCACCGCCTGATATCCGCGTGGCGGCGGTGAGGAAAAAACACGACGGAACAGCTACGGTGCTTGTTTGTGAGGAGAATACCGAGAGTCGGGGTTTTTCTTTTTTTCTTTTTTAAGGGGAGCCATTTTGAGGAAATCCTTACGGGGCCAGGCATCGATTCTCGTTAAGCCCTTGACTGAAAGCGGAGCTTCTTATCGATATACAGTATATATATATATATATATATATATATATATATATATATATATATATATATATATATATATATATATATATATATATATTATAATCAGGTGTGAGGGAGCTCTCCAGCAAGCTGGCCACACGTACATCCGTGGAGATGTCTCTAGGGCTAGGTAGGAGAAGCAAGGCAACCCTCGGAACACCAGATACAGAAAAGCAGCGGAACGAGGTTCCCTCTTGTGTGGGAGAAAACTTGGGGGCTTCTGCCATCAGTTTAGGTATTTAGCTGTAGGCCCTCTTTCCCTCCCTTGTACTTCGCAGGTTCTGCCATCCCTCTGTATTGGATGCCACTTGAGTTGCCTTCTTGAAACTCCCTATTCATCTTTGCTTAAAGTTGCATACAAATATCCCAGTCTCTGTGTGGTATTTTGGGCATAAAGAGGACCTACTACTCCAACACCTGAACAAGAATAATTGGGCAGCGTGCCTTCTTTGGATGCACTACCCTTCAAATTGTTTCATTGCAGGAGTGGAGTGTCGTTTTCCCTAAATGAAGTTGCTTGTGCCTGTGTGTAAAAAAAGGATTAAATACTCTGCAACTATTTCAACAAGTGTGTTCTTATTTATATTGTATTGTTCAGTACTGGATTAAGTATTTTCAATGCTTTAATTCAATTTATATGGGTAGCATTTCATCCAAGCATATAAAAATAATTGTAGGTGAACCACAGGGAGCTAAACTGACTTGCCGTCTGTTCAAGAACTATAAGTAAAAAGCAGGTGTGCCCATTGCCAGTCAATGAGCCAATTATTGGACCTCATCCATAATTGGAATTTACTGGCATCCCCATAATAACCACTTGAGCCCCCTGAAAAGTTGCTTCTGAAGGGGGTAGGAATCTCCTTTGGAAATGCTCTCTGCTCCTTGATAAGGCTCTTCAGGTCCAGGGTTTAAACAACTTTATTTTTACATACGTTTATATCATCTAAACCAGCATTTCCCAACCAGTGTATATCATCTAAACCAGCATTTCCCAACCGCTTCCGGGTCAGTCCGGGCTGGCGTCGCCTCGGCTCCGCTTCCCGCTCGCCGACCGCCGCCTTCGCCGGGGCTGCCGGGCGCTTCGCCCGCTGCCTCTGCCGCCCCGGTCACGGTCGGGGACGGGCGGGAGGTGCCGGTGCCACCGGGCTCGCTCGGGGCCGGGTGGAGGTGCTGCCGGGGGGCTGGGCGCGGGAGGGGGGGCGGGCGCCTGGCCCGCCGATCTCCCGCTCCGTTTTCGCCCGCCTGGGTCCTTCCCCTCCCTCCCGCCAGGGCGCGCGGACACCCCGCCCCCCGGGTCGGGGGGGTCGGGGTGCATGTGGTGGTGGTGTGCCGCGAGATTTTTTTCGTGGGGCAGGTGTGCCGTTGCCCCAAGGAGGTTGAAAAACACTGATCTAAACCAGCGTCAAAGGCTGCTTATGGGAATAACTTATTAGGAGATGGACTGTTAGCACATCATAATTCAATATGAAAATATCCTATTGGTTTCTTGTTTTAATTTTTTTAGGCTGCCTTTCAGGATGAAGTCCTGCCTAGGAGGCTACAAATATTAAATGATTAAATAGTTTCAGTAACATAACCTCGTTTAAAAATACAAATTTCAAATATCAGAAATGACCATTTAAACCACATTTTGAACCAGAACAGAAATAAACACTGATCAGTAAAGCTAATAATAAACCAATAAGCATGTTCAAAAATATCATCTAGTCAAAAGTCATACAAAATAAGTAAGACTTTAGCCCTTTTGGAGACCAGAATGGGGCTAACTGTAAATCCCTTGGGAGGAAGTTTCACAGAATAGATAAAGTGGGATTGCCTTACGAACTTTTTTGGGACGGGGCACATTTGGAATTTTGAGAAAATGCCACTGGTGCCAGTCACAAAATGGATGCTATGAGGCCATGGCACAATACAAAATGGCTGGCATATCAAAAAATCCAGAAAAAGACAGGACCACTAAGTCTTGCAGAGAAACACCTTCCCCAACAGTGGGGGAAGAGAGAAGCTCTTTGCACTTCTCTTCTGTTCAGAATGGATGGGAGGATGGTTGTGCAATCCTGGCATCCAATGAAATATGGGCATGTTTCAGGGTGTGTTTAGTGTAGGAGAGGCTCAGCCTGTGTACCTGAGCATGAAGAGCAAACATTTTTTGTGCTTATGGTGGATTTTTGAGTGGATATTTACAGATACCTTTTGTGGGCACGATAGGAGATACTGGCAGGTATGACGTTGCCTTTGGGCATCATGTAGGTTACCTACTGCGGCGCCATGACAGAGAAAGCTTTAGTGCCTGCCAGTCTAATGGATCTTAATAGTAGTCCAGTTGATCTTTGGGCACAATCAGGTTCAGGTGTGGGTAATCAATCCATCAAATAGCCCAACTTAAAGTGGCTGTCAAAACGAACATTTTAAAATGTATTGTTTAACTTCCATTTGCTTACTACCTACTAAACAGGTTTTCACTGAATATTATAAAATGGGGTTATGTACTAAGGCAGAGCTTTCTAAACACTGTGTCGCGACATGTTAGTGTGCCAGCTACAGTGTGTAGGTGTGTCATGTGAACACTTCCCATGCTCCTCCCGGGGCTGGAAAGGGGTTATTTTAACCTCTGGTTTGCTAGTAAAACTGAATTACTGTGTCGCTGAACGATGCATGTCTAAAAAGTGTGTCACCAACATGAAAAGTTTGGAAAGCTGTGCACTAAGGAATACAGTATGTGACTTTAGGAACAAACTTCCCACAGTCTATGGCACAGCTTTGCTGAGGGTCCAGTCCAACTACCGGTAAATACTGCTGCAAAAAACGAAAAATGTTGAGTGGTAGCTGAAGCAGAGATAGAAAAGTCTTTTTCACTTTTGATGGGAAAAAGATATTTTTAAAAAATAGCTCATAGGTTCCTGTTAGTTTTTCAATGTTGGCATTTTTAAAATGTTGGCATTATTATTATTATTCTATATCCATGGTAAAGCTGGAGGGAACTTTAAATACGTGATGGCAACACCTCCTGGTGTAATTTCAAGACACTAAACAATAATGCCTCTGTGTGTTACAAGTTTGCTGTAGAGAAGCAGGACTAATTGTCTGAGAGATACTGCATGTTCCTTTGGATGCTCTTTGTTTGAAAGTTCCAGCCTTGAATTTCTGGTTGAATTGACTTCATTAAATGATCCCTGTGTTGTACTGTTGATGTTGTCTCCCTAGTTCAAATATGCTCTGGGGACATTAATGAGCAAAGTGCTAATTTAGAATTAATTCCATGCTAGTTTAGGGCCAGATTAGGCATTATGTCAATTGCATGAATGCAATTAATGTGCATATTTTAAATATATAAATAACAGAAGGAGTGGTGGTAAGCAGCATTTGGACCAGTGAGTAGTTTACAAAAGTTTCAAACAGCATCAACTGATAATGACACTTTAAAACACAACAAAATGTTAGTGTGTTGTGTAGCTCTCCATGGTGCCAGACTAGCAGCTATGTCACCTTTGAGGATTTTCCATACCACTATCCCCACCTTATGGATACTATCCCCACCAGTATCTATGGATACTGGGCATATTCAGCCCTTATGTGACTGTTTTTTAATTTCTCCCATTTAGTGGCTTTTCTTTTAGCAAAACTTGTACATCTGCAAACTTAGAGCTTTACCCGAGTCTGCTGATACCTCCCTCTTGTGCAGGGGTTTTGGCTTCAAGAAGATTTGTTATTTAGACCACTACCGGTATTAGTTTATTCAAACTGGTCTCCCCACAACAAGATGTTGCTGTGCATCCCTGATTGTGTGTGTGTTTCCTGAGCTTGTTCCTGAGGAGTTTGAAGAAACAAAAGTTAGCATCATGTGTGTGGGTGCTATGCTTTTAGTTATAGTGCTTTTTAGCTTAGTGCTTGGGAGGTCTTCTTGAACAATTTGGGATGGGACCTGGGGGCTCTTGGGGGGGTAATCCCAAATCAAGTGGGGGGGGGTCCACCTAATTTTGGAAGATTTTCCCATTATGCACGAGCCCACCATATTTCAAAAGGGACCCTAAGGTGTGAAGGGGGCAGAGCCCCTTATGGTATCCTGCTTGGAAAGTAATTATAACTGGTCAGTGATCAGCTTCTGTAATTGAAGCTTTAGGAGGCAGACAGGATGCTTGAAAGCATGTGTGGAAGGAGTTATCATCGAATCATAGAATTGTAGAGTTGGAAGTGAACCCAGAGGGTCATCTAGTCCGACTCCCTGCAATGCAGGAATCTCAACTATATGATACATGATGACAGATGGTCATCCAACCTCTGCTTAAAGAAGCGTTGATTGAATGGGTCCAAGAAGTAATGTTTGCTTCTGAGAGGAGGCAGTCTTGGTTGACTTGAAGGTTATGGCTGTGTTACTATTTAAGAAAGCCACACTGTACCATGAGAATTGTAACTTCTCTTGTTCAAGAAGGGGATATTTGCCTCTGAACAAGATGTCACAGTTTTAACTGTCAAAGCCATGTGCTGTTATTCTGTTGCAAGCCTGTTTTGTAAGCAGCTGCTTGGTGACACGTCTGAAAGATTGGGGGCGGGTCAGAGAAGATGAGTCTGGATCAGGTAGATTCTGTTTGATTGGTGTGGCAAATGACAGTCTCTGATTGGCTGGAGGTTCTAGTCAGTGAAGAAAGGGCAGTTAACTGTCACTGTGGAGAAATAACATCATTTGAAAAAATCAGTTGATGGAGGTTTGAGGTAAAGTCCAGCAGAGAAAGGTAGCATTGGATAGAGGTGAAGTTGCATAGCCGAAGCTTGAATATTAAGCTGTTCTTTCTTGGTGTGATAACTATATTTTGCTGGTGAAGATCAGAAGAAGTGAGCTGGTGTTGGGCAAAAAATGCTTCTTACTAAAAAGTTTCCATAAGTTTTTGAAAGCAGCTAAACTGTCCAAGCAGTCAGAAGTACAGCTGGGGCCTTGGTGCCAGAGGCAGATTGTACCCAGTAGCTGAAGTGGGTTATAAAATAATTTTTCTGGAGGTAAAATCCTATTGGAGGCTACTGTCAGCAGTCATGTCTCTTGAGTCCTTAGAAATTTATAAAGTACATGAAAGACTCCTAAATTTCCTTAATGTACAAAATATCTCTTTAATAATTTTAGTTAATGGTTCATTCTTTCTTCCGTGTTGGTGCCAGTCTCATGCTTAAGCCTATTATATCCACAATGAGGTTTTAAAAGCATTTGAAGATCTCTGAGTTACTGTTGCAGGGAGTTCCATAGACACTGAAATATACAAATTAAAGAAGCACAAATATCTAAACTTGTGTTTATAAAAAGTGGGTAATCCTTTCCTATATGGTTTTATTGCTGCTTTTGAATATTGCTGTTCTCAGTGGTGAATGTTATTGTTTATATACCGGTAGTTGTTTTATTGTAAACTAGAGAACTGGATAGTGAGCTCATCAACCAGTCAATGTTTAAATTCCAGGTAAAGTTATAAAAATCTGAAATATTGGAGATGGCTGTTCACAACATAATCTAGCATCTGGCCTAGATGCTGATGTACTGTAACATTCAGCCTACCTGCATAGACTGTGGAATGTGGAAATGCCACTAATAAAGTACATTTAAGTCTGACTTCATTGGAAATAGCTTCTTACTGAGCATACAGGAATTTAAAAGTGCTATATTTTGCCTGGGTTGTGTACAAAATGTGTAGCATGTTTATCTTCAGTAGTGATTTTATGAGAGGTACAATGGTACCTCGGGTTAAGTATGCTTCAGATTAAGTACGCTTCAGGTTAAGAACTCCGCTAAGAACAGAAATCATGCTCTGGGGCCCAGCGGCAGCAGGAGGTCCTATTAGCTAAAGTGGTGCTTCAGGTTAAGAACCCTTCAGGTTAAGAACGGACCTCTGGAACGAATTAAGTACTTAACCCGAGGTACCACTGTATTTAATTTTGCTTATAATGGGATTGCATAGTCTGTCATCTCTGGTTACTAAATGTACAGTTTCAGTTTCGACATTTGAACAGGTAGTTTGGTTTTGGGAAGCACTCTACAGTATATTGGCTTCCAATCTTTTGAATAATTTTGAAAATCTATTTGGTTAAGTTAGAGACGAAGATTTGTGATTTGAGGGCTAGAACTTTCAAGTGGGCATGATTGTTCACACATTCTTTGTTGTTTTAACAACTCTGGTATTAAAATGAACCTAGGACAAAGTGTAGCAGTATTTTGGAGTTTGCTCCCAGTTTTCTAGCTATATGTAGTACTATATAGGGTTATGTTAGAGGAAACATATGGAATACTTGTTGGGAAAGTAAATTGGTATCTTACTGCTGACATGTACTTACATTTTGTGGTGGAGTGAGACTACCAATATTATATCCACTTGCATAGATGCTTTGAATATATTTTTTGTAATATGTTTATAATGCACATTTGTACTTATGTTTAGTTACACCCAATTCCCTACACAACCTTTTTTTATTGGTTGAGATTCAAAAAATAATTAAACTTGTTCCATGAGCTTGAGCAGACTTTAGACTTATTTTTCTTGAACAGCAGCCCCCAGAGCTATGCAGCAAACTTCTTTTGAAACTGAGTGGCATTTCAAAAACATTTTGTTACTTGGCATGGGAATTAGCTATTGAAAGAGGGTCAAATAAAAAAATTCGTTGGGCTAGCACCAACTAGTTTCCTGGACCTAGTCTTCTGAGAGCTAAAACATTGATTGTAGTGTAACATTTTCTTCTTGTAACTGTTTGAATGTAACTGAATGCAACAACTCCAACTAAATCAGCTTATTGTTTAGTTGTTTTTTAGACTTTGTTGTTGCATGGATCACTTGAACATTGCTGGGGGTTTCAGTGTATCATCTACTAAACTTATTTTTTCAACAAATCAAAGCACACACAACTCATATTTTAATATTTTTTGTGATTGTAAAAACCAACACTGTGGGTGGTATTTAAGTTTTATTCAGAATAAACCTGTTGAAGTTGATGAATGTGACTAAGTTAGGACCATTAATTACAATGGGCCCGCTCCGAGTACAAATTAGTTGAAAACCACTATTTATTATGAAAATCCTGGGCCCTCTGTCAAAGCCACAAATAAAGGCCCTTTTAACTGGTAAATTCTTAGGAAATATTTTGAAAATAATGAGCCTCAAGCTAAAGCCTTGTTTAGTAATTGACCCCTGATCAAAATTACCTCTATTTCTGTCAAGGGGAAAAATAATAAAGTAGAGGACCAACTAGAGTTTCTCAATTGTTTCACAATCTTTCTTCATAAACTATTTGACAACCTTTGCTGTATAGTTCATAAACCAGAAATTAGCATCATGCCCACATGCTTGCTCCTATCTCATCCATCGGGTTTGTAAATTATATTGTGGTTTAAACAAGTCACCATTTCCTATTATGTCTGAAATATTTAATCATGGACTCACAAGCTGTGATTCAAAACTAGAATGTAATGGGAAAATTTAGTCTAAACAGACCACAATATAAGCACCAGAGTCAGTGTGCGGGGGGGGGGGGGGAGAGTGTAGCATGACACTTATTCCTGGCTTAATATACAGCTCTAAATGCTGCCAAAATGATGAGCTCTTCTCTGTCACCAGTCAGCATTATATTTGTTCATTCTACTAGTAGCAAAATTGTTCTTCTGTTGATTTCTGAACCACTTTTTATTTTTTTTACTGTGCATGCTTCTCCATTTCATGATGCACAAATATGAAAATCACCTGGGAAATGCTAAAGAGTTCTGTGTTTGTTGAGTGTTAGCTGTAAGATCAGCACTAGCAGCAGGAACACTTCCTTTCTGCTGCTACAAGCCTCATCTGGAGGACAAATGAAGCCAACTATGAACCATCTGGCTTAGTTATAAGATCCTTCTCCCTCAGAACAGTTTTAAGCCTGGTTACTACAATTTAGAACTAGCAGCATGAATTAGATTTTATTGCCCTGTTAGATTTTATTTCATTTTTATTTCACATGCTATGACTATGTTAACTTTTATCATTCTAATCCTATCTGACTGTGGCATGGTTCATCTGTAAAGAAAATGATTATCTTGGATACAAGCAAAACAATCATTTCAGCAAGTATCCTGATAAGTGAAATAACCATCATGTGATTTAAATGTCTTTTGAGTCAGTTGTAAACTCAGTTGTAGGCTGCTTTTCAGGGTAGCATGTAAAGCTGAATCTAAACCTGCATCCTTGAAAGTAAATCTAATTGAAATTGGTGGTTTTTTTTCAGAATAAGCATGTCTAGAATTCAACTAGAATTGAAACTATGTCACAAGTAAAGCAAATGATAAAACGGTATCTGTACTGTATTTGGCATCTTGAGCTGGAACTGAAGTATGGACCAAGAAATTCTCTTAAATGATGACTTATATTTAGTTATGAAGAAAAAGGGCATGTGTTCATAGTTGTGTGTGCTATTCACAATTAATGAGCTATTTATGTATTTTTGTACTTGGGTATCCAACCTGAAAACAAAATATTAGATGAAAATTGACTTATAAAACAAACAAACACCCCCTATTTGCATTATTTGTTTATGATTGCTCAGCAGTTACACTTCTTTTTTCATTGGCTGTGGATTGCTGTGATGATAAAAACATAGTTTGAAACAATAGCATATTTTGTTCCCTTTGCAGAAATACAACAGATTGAGCCACAGATACAGCCCATCAACTTATTTCTGAACATTTAAGTGGCATCTGACAAGGAGCTTCTTTTCCGTTAATAAAGACGACTACTGCAACAAGAACATAAAATTTATTAACTCCAATTTGTTAATACACTAACTGGGACTTTGTCGTAAAGCACTTCCTCATAACCTACTGGCTGTCCTGCATGCAACATACTAGCTATTGTCTTTCCTACTCACCATGCAACTCAGTGGAAGAAAATGTTTTGTTAAACATGTGTGAAGGTCATTCATTTCATGTTCGTTACAGGTAAGCATGCTTACTAATTTTTTAATATATATACTTTTAAAAGGTCAGCAAAACAAGGCTTGCATGTAAATTGCACGTTACTTTTTCAGAAAACTTCATAGACCTTTTTTTAGCACAGTGGTGGGGAACTTATTTGGCTCTGTTGGTCAGATCTTTATCTGGTCCTACCTCCAAGGACCAACTTAGATAGTGGGTGGGATAACCTGTCGACAGTGATTTGGTGTCAGGATTGACAGGTAGGTTGTCCCTGCCAACTTGTCAAAATCCCTTGTGCATTGATTTTCAAACACCTTACAGCCAACTACAGTAGTGTCTACTGTGGCAGTTCTCTTAGAGAGAGAAAGTCAAGAAAGCTGCTATAGAAGTGGGTTGTGTTCCCTCTGAATAGAAAACAGTGAGGTTTTTTGGTGATGGTCAGTCTCAGTGCTAAAGGGGCGAGTGTGGGAAATAACCATGCAGTAATAGCAGCAAAAATGAAGAAAAAGCGCTGGCCAAGCAAGTAATTATCCTTATGAAATGAACAGAATTGTTCTAGAAAGACCAGTTGTATGCATCTGATTCTGTACCTCACTACATGAACCACTGATCAAATGTTTAGAAAAGGATCAGTTATTTGCAAGCCCTGTTAAAAGCAAATGAAATCTGCCTTTAATAATGAACACATAGATCTGCTTTACTTTATCAAAAAAGTCTGCTAAATGAATTAGGAAATATCACATGAATTACTTCATAGGGATCTCAGTGTGCTATTTGGTGTTCATCTAGGCAGTCTTTATCCACTACACAACTGTATGCACAAAGCCTTACATATTCTATTTCTATTCCTTTCTTGATTGGGACTAATGCTGGCAAAATACTCTAGTGCTGTAAAATTAAGTTTCTGGATTTTATATGACTACGTGGCTCCTTTCCTTCTAGATGTATATGACCCATTTGCATTTTACTTATGTATACTTTTTTATTCTCCAGACAGAAAATGAAAAACAAGATACAGCTCCTTTAGCAACAAGCAGTATATCAATCAGAAACTCTGAACTCTGAGTAAATGTGGGTTTAACTGCATGTGATGAAAAGCAAGTGTCTAAAGACAAGTCCAAAGATAGAAGTTTCTTTTTACTAAGTTCAGTAAAAATATGTATTATGTATATCAAGACATGACATTAGGCACCTATATTTGGTAAAAACTTTAATAAAACAGAAGAGGAAAGAAATTATGGGAAAAACACATAAATGGGAATCTTTTAAAATCTTTTAGAAAAATGAAACATGTTTTCCCTTTAAAGGTCAGGAGAAGAAAAAAATAGAAATGTGAAAGGAATAAGTAGACACTTAGAGAAGCTTTTGGTTTGACAGAGATAATGGAACAATAGAAAGTGCAAATAGCTTGCACTAATTATTTTCCATCATTTTTAAAATTGTAAATTTTTGTTAATCAAGAGCTTAAGCACCTCCGCCTGTGGGAAGATGCAAACATCTTTTGGATATAATGACAGTGCAGGGATAGAAAGTGCAAAGCATTCTCATATACTTCTATTGCAACTATGGCCCAGTTTCTTGTTAGCTTAATATAGAGGGGGACAGAAAGTTGATCACTATCTTCTAGTAGATCTCTGGGTGTTTTACAGTTGATCAGCAGGGATTTCTGACTCTTGATTATTTATCAACAGCAACACTAACCCCCCCCCCCCTGTTGAAATTAACAAAGCTGGAGCAGCTGAGGTTATCAAGAATGGGGTTTTATTTGGAAGAACTGTGAGCTCAGCTCTGGTCTCGAAAATAAATCCCTGGGGCCAGGCTTCCTTAGTTCTAAATGCATGCTTTTGCACATGGCTCTGGTTGGCTCTTGGAGATTATGTAAAAATGAAGTATATCTTGCAAGCCTGAAGTTTGTTCATCCCTGACTTAAGATGCATGTGTGGTAGTGGTTGGGAAACAAAGACACTTGCTAGCATTCACATTCTTTCCCACAGTTGCTTAAAAGAATTTAGGACTAAATTTTTACGCAGAAGTACCAACTCCTTGCATTTAAAAGAATGAAGGGAAAAGGCATTTTATAATAATTTAGAAGCTTAAAAAAGAAAAGATGGAGAAATTCTAAAAGGAATGGAGGCAAAATTAGACAATGTGTTGTGATTTATTAGAATAGAATATATTTTTATTGTCATTGTCCCCTTCGGGGACAACAAAATTACTAGACCAATTATTAGACCAAAATTGAAAATTATATTTGAGAAACATTTTGTTCAGAGAAGAATAATTCTGTTGATTATATGTAGAACCAAAAACATTAAGATTAAGCAGCAATATGTTGGAAATATTTACACAGAATCTAAAAAACTGTCATATGGTAAGCCAGGACATTATTTATCTTGGAAGTGTACAAACCAGCAGAGTTCTCTTTTTCCCCAGTCAGCATCCTTAACAATATATCCTTTTATAGTACTGGAAGAGATAGTGAAAATACGAAACTGCTTTTCTTGTGACTATTTGATGAATTCCTAAAAATGTATATATTGCCCCCCCCATTTGATTTTTTTTTGTATAATGAGCATTTTTTTAACATTTCATAAGGTTTTAAAAACAGGCATAGTGCAGTTGTAAAGCGTTTGCTCAGCTGCTAATGCTGTTCCTGTAATTAAAAGCAAGTTGTATCTAACCTCAGTTAAGGCCCAGCTTTTAGATCCAATGAGATATCTGTAAATAGCTTTTCTTCCCAAAGCTGCTTTGATCTCCAGTATGGCATACCAAAAAATTGCCTTCACACAATTGAACTGGAGTTATTTGCTGTTACCCCTTTGTAACAGAAAGCACTTCATCTCTGCATCCCTGCAAGCTCTGCTCTTGAGTCATAAAAATACTTCCAGTATTGTGTCCATCTATCCTTAAGCCACTTTATCCATAATATAATTTTCATAAAATTCTGCTTCATTTGACTCTGTGCTTTAAAATCTTTATTAAAAATCTAAATCTACCCATTACTTAAAATGAAAATTCAGGAAAGAATAACCATAAATTTATCATGCTAAATGATAGGAAAACCTCTACATGTTGATGAGCACTATAATTTCTAAATGTCAAGTTAATTGAATGTGACATTCAACATGAAGTGCCCGGAGAGAACCTCTTTGGAGGGGATAGGATTAGGTAAGATTACCCAATAGCGTGTCTTAATTCTTTTGTTGTGGTGGTGTTACATACTGTTGTAGTCAATTTTGTTTTTATCCAAGTCATGTTGGCCAGACATCGTTCTAACAAAATGAAAGAAGTTGGCTTTTAGTTCTGTTTAAGATATTTTGGCAAGTTTCCAAATCTATGGTATGGCTGGCCAACATGAGACACTAGACTTACAAATGAAATATAAGATTTATTCTGTACGATTCCTGACTAATAGGCGTACACTATTTTTTTTTAACAAAAGCTAAGAATGTCTATCATATCCTTGTGTTTAGGCTGTGGAGTGTCAAAGGCTAAGAGGTACAGTATACTTTTGGTAATTTCTTATTACTTATAGTCTGTGGTACATTAATTCTGCATTTGTTTTGACTAGAAATTTTAAAATGTCCTGTTGCATAATATTGAAGAAATATATGTTATTTGGTATATACAATGTTGGGGTTTATGTTGCCAGTTGACAACCTATATAGTGTTTGGATGGTATTTTAAACAATTGCACAATTTAGTAACGCAGTCAGGTGCTGTACCGTACTAACTGCTTATGTGACTTCATGCTCCAATTTCTCTAGTATGGGTAAAAAGCTACATATCACTTTTTAAATGCTTTTTGTGTGTTCTGTGTATTTCTGTAGTCCTAACTGCTGGACTATATGCTTCATAATGTTAATTGTCTTCTTGTAGTAGTAGTTATGAATATATGGGCAGGATTCAACTAATTTGTTCCTCAGGATATTTTGGATAGTAAACTGACTCACTGTTTGCTAGAGGATAGTTTTGTTATATGGATTTACAGCTGGTTGGAATGATATACTCAAAGAGTGCATATCAATAATTCCTCATCAATTTGGTTTCAAGTGGGGTGCAGCAAGTCCTTGTTTTAGGCCTGGAATTCTTCAGATTTTTATGTGTGACTTAGACGAAAGGGTGTAGTAACTAGTTTTCAAATTTGAGGATGACAGAAAACTGGGAAAGATAGCTAACGTCTCAGAATACAGTAGTAAACCTAAAATGTTCTCGATGGAATGGAAAACTGACTGAAACATACAAAATCAAATTCCACCAAGGTACCGGTATATGCAAAGTTCTGCTGTCGGGTGGGGAACCAAATGCATGTGTAAAGAATTCAATAGAGGATTCCTGGCTTGGCAGAAAAACGTGAAAAGGATCTCTGGATTGTAGTCAATCACACATTGAACATCTGGATGCTTTACTTTAAAGGTAAAGGGACCCCTGACCATTAGGTCCAGTCATGACCGACTCTGGGGTTGCGGCGCTCATTTCGCATTATTGGCCGAGGGAGCCGGCGTACAGCTTCCGGGTCATGTGGCCAGCATGACAAAGCTGCTTCTGGCGAACCAGAGCAGTGCACGGAAACGCTGTTTACCTTCCCGCTGCAGCGGTACCTATTTATCTACTTGCACTTTGATGTGCTTTCGAACTGCTAGGTGGGCAGGAGCAGGGACCAAGCAACGGGAGCTCACCCCGTTGCGGGGATTCGAACCGCCGACCTTCTGATCGGCAAGCCCTAGGCTCTGTGGTATAACCCACAGCGCCACCCGCGTCCCACCAAGGATAAAAACAAATTGCAATGGGGTTCAATGAACAACTACAAATATGGTCAGGGGTGTGGAAAGCAAGTCCTCTAAAGAAAAAACAACTGAGGGTGTTTAGCCTGAAGAGAAGAAGATTTGGGCTTGGGGGAGACACATGATAGCACTGTTCAAATATCTGAGGGGCAGTTGCATAAAATGAGGTAGGGCTGTATCTAATGGACTAATCTAGTGGAAGGTAGATTTCAGTTGAACATTATCAGAGCAGTTCAACATTGGAACAAATTACCTACGTAGATGGATGGTGAGCTTTAGCTGGAGTTTTTCAAGCAGAACATATATTGGGGATGCTCTTACTCAGCATTTCTTGTATTGAGCAAGGGGGTTGACTAGATAGTCTGTAAGGCTGCCCCCAACTGCCTCTCAGCATGGGCTTCAAATAAAGCCTGTACTGCAAGGAATTTGATTTTTAGTCTTTTTGCCTGTTTTCTAGTCATTGTTATATGTAATTACATCTTGCCCCCCCTTTTCCTTTTTCCTCTGTGATAATATGCTCAGTGTTCTGACTTGGTATTAAGTATTGGCTTTAACCCACTTAACAGGCCGAGCTCTTTAGAAGCCAGAGAAAGAGGGATGGAAGATTTCCATGGTCTGTCTTTCCAGGCTTCTCCCAAATAGTTCAGGCAGGGAATGAGGAAGGAATTCCTGCTGGCTGAATTGTACCCAAGAGAATTGCAGTCCAACTTGCACAAATAACTCATTCTTTCTCCCTCCTGTAAAGGTTGAATCCAAGAATATTTATATGTGAAAGTTGGCTGGGTAAGAGCTGAGAATCTTGATTTTGAAGCAGTCATGCAACCAGTTCTAATACAGCATCAGTATTGCTATATATGCATATTTTCCATGTGTGTTTCCCCCCACCCCAAATAAATAAAAACAGGGTAACTGTCAGCACTCTTTCAGAGAAGATGGGAGGCAGTACATCTGATTTTAAGAGCTTGCATAGGTGGCAAAACATGCACTCGCGTTTCTTATTGTAAAAGCCCAACACTGCAACCGGGAATCTGGAATTAAACACATAGATGGTATATTTTGGTGGTACAATTAATTTTTATCTTAAATCACATTGCCACTTGAGATTCATCAGCTAAGAGATTCACGATCTTCTTTCCACTCTCCATGTTTCTGTGTTGAAGTCGCAACATAACAGAGCAATTCAAAGCATGCAACAGAGCAGTCTAATAAGGTCCAAACCAGACAGAACAGGTGGTGGCAGCAGCAGGGGGTAGGATATCAGTGATTTAGGTCACCCACAGTTCTTGTTTAGCTGTCCCATGGGGCTGTGTTGAAGAGTGGGACTGTGGTGCTCAGGAAGAGGGGATTTAACCTTTCAACCCTTCCTTTCCATACTCTTTCCCCAATATAAATCATCTCATTTATTCCATTGTGTGGAGAGGCATGCGTAGTGCACAGTCAAGACATACCCAAATAGACATTATATACCAGGGGCCCTACAAATGCATGAACTGCAACTTTTTGCTCTGCACTACAGTTTTGTACTCTAATTATGCTTACCACTGTAATCTAAAACCTGTTGTGCTTGATTAAGGTCTTTTTGGTAGCTTAAAACATGAAGCAGTGTCTGCTGCTTATGCAGGACAGGCACAGCGATATTCAACCATCAGTCCAGTAAATTGATCTGAAATGTAGCCTTGAAAATAGCCATTACTGGGTTGGAAATCAACCCTTGCCACTGTTGTGTGAAATGGGCTGCACTATAAGGTCCTTAATTGGGAAGCTAGTAAATAAGTCATATTTCTGGTTGCATGTGCTGAAAGAAGCTCCTCCAGGTGACTAGGTGTGGATTCCTTCCAGTAGCACCTTAGAGACCAACTAAGTTTGTTCTTGGTATGAGCTTTCGTGTGCATGCACACTTCTTCAGCTTAAGTGTGCATGTACACGAAAGCTCATACCAAGAACAAACTTAGTTGGTCTCTAAGGTGCTACTGGAAGGAATTTTTTTATTTTGTTTTGACTATGACAGACCAACACGGCTATCTACCTGTAACTAGGTGTGGATTGTTTTCTACTGAAAAGCAGATACTTAACCTCTTCTTTCAGGCTATTGGTGAGCTGCAAAATGACTAATGATGTGTTGGTGGGCTACCAAACATGTTTATTAAGTGTATGTGGTGCTTAGGATTGCTGCTGCAACCACACCCTCTGCTTTTATAATAATGTATATGTAATAAGGGCATCAGCTGTTCTAACATAATTGGAACTTAATTTTAATTTTGCAAAATCATATTAGTGCTTAAGTGTGCACTTGAACTAAGCATATTTTATCTATGTTTAAGTAAAAGTGCTCAGCAAGGGATTTTGTGTGGGTTTTAGGTAGGTCTTAATGACAGCTGCAGGGAATAGCAGTATATTGGAACTCATGGCGTCTTGCATTTCATCTCTGCAGAATGGAAGCTTCTTGCCTGGAGCTTGCCTTGGAAGGGGAGCGGTTGTGTAAAGCAGGGGACTGTCGAGCTGGTGTCTCTTTCTTTGAAGCAGCAGTTCAGGTCGGAACAGAAGACTTGAAAACCCTCAGTGCGATTTACAGCCAGCTGGGCAATGCCTATTTCTACTTGCATGAGTACACAAAAGCTTTGGAGTATCACCACCATGATTTAACCCTTGCAAGGTAACTTTAGATTTTGATTCCTTCAGGATCCTCTAGATAGCAATTACTTTTTCTGTTTGTGAATAAACTTTGTTCAGTGAAATTGACCAGATATACTTGACCATATATTGAACACATGATAATGGAAGGTTGCTGGGTATAATTCTGTCAACAAAAATTTCTTAATGTAATTTCTGCTAATTATGTGATGAAATATGCTAATAGGATTTCATGAGCGTGGCCACAGATGTGCCTAGGGTATTGTATAAGCAAGGCATGCATTGATCACTAAGACACACTTAATTTGTCTCGGGTTTTAATTTGTATTAGTTGTGTATAACTAATCTTCTTTCTGCCACCTGCATATCTGAAAATACAACCTTAGAAAGCAATGTGTAAAATATCTACTGGAAATTACTTTTTCAAAAAGGGTTTCCTGACACTAATATTGTGGTGTTGCAGTTAATTAATCTTCATTAAATTTTAAAACACATGCGTTTTACTCTCAAAATAATATTATACACTTCAAAGAAACAAACCGGCACAGCATAAGATTGGCAGCCAGTAAAATACTACGTAAAGAAAAAGTAAACACATAAATGCAGTTTATACCATATCCAAAACATATCCATCAGGCAGGTAAGTTTGTTATTCATTCTTCTCATTGTTGTTCTTAAAAATATTCATTAGTTTTTCTAAGTCCAGGTCCCTTAGTGAACATCAAGAGCTGCAGATGATTTGGGATAAAGGCAGGGAGGTCTCATAACAAGACCTGAGCTGGCATGGGCATGTTAGCTCCCAGCAGGACTGAGGCTGGTTGTACACTTCAAAATTGAAGTAATACACATAGCTTTCTAAATCCACCCCCACCCCCAGTAAGATAATTTAAGTTCAGGGTATAAGATTACCTAGCTGCACCAAGTTGTAATTAAATTCTAAATTATAGTACATTTACTGTGCAATACTATGCACATGTACAAGTCCTATTGTTTTCAATAGTTCTTAACATCCTAGTGAGAGCATTTAGAAATGGAGCCATAGCATTGTAGCAGTTTGACCAATTTTAAAATATCTCTAAGCAGTCTTTGCTAAGCCATTAGCTGGAATTAATGTGATCATGTGTTGTCTAAAATACATAAATAAGGCTTAATACTGAGTTAACATATTTAGGATGGGACTCAAGTGTGTTCAAATTGTAATGAACATGTGGTAACTAATGTAGATATTTAATAGGAAAATATTTCTGTTTAAGGTAGGTTGAAGTCCACATACGGTATAAAAGTGGCAGAAATGAGTTCATATTTCTTTCGATTTTCAGGACCATTGGGGACCAGTTAGGAGAAGCTAAAGCAAGTGGAAACTTGGGAAATACCTTAAAAGTCCTTGGAAATTATGAAGAAGCAATTGTCCGCTGTCAGAGGCACCTCGACATTTCTAGAGAGCTAAGTGACAAGGTAAAAACACTTGCTATATTTACCATTGTTAAGGGGGGTGGGCAGAGACAGGAAGTGTTCTTTTAAACAATGCTACAGCTAAAGATTTATTTGGTTCAAGTGATTCCAATTTTGTTCAGTTCCCCAGGAAAGCTTTCCCCATGAAAGCTCCTCTAAGCACTTTGTCCAGATCACAGCAGCATCTTCTCACACAACCTCTGCCAGTGATCTTCCTCCAAAATAAAGCTCACTAGAGTGGAAATGTGCTTTATTTTTACCTTTCCATTTATTTATGCATTTATTTATACAGTAGGGGATGCAGCCCTACTTGCTTTGCTTGCCAATCCTCCTCTTAGAGCTTACTAAAATTCATTCTCTCATTCTCTTTATACAGTACCACTGTTTGTCCCTCCTGCTCCATTGGGAGTTTCAATCCACAAAATTGGGAGGGCACCAAATTTACTGTCTCTGACCTGATAATACATTGGCTGTGTAGAGAACAAAAGAGCATCTCATTCTAGCTCTCTATAACCTTTATGGAAATCTGGGTACCAGTCCAGACTGGTCTTAAACACCATTCGCCATTTTGCTTTTCTTAACCTCTTCTCGTGCCTTTCATCTTTGTTAAAAGCAAATAGGTGTAGGAATCTGCCAGTTGCATGAACCATGGGAAATCGTTCATAACCAAGTGCTTGGTAGCACCTCCATATTCCTGAGAACTTGTTTTGATAGTCTAAAAAGAAAGTTTTGTGCCTACCGATCCAGGTAGCATGTGTTTGGATCATTAAAAGAGGTCTGTGTGGAGTTCCTGTAGTCTGCAGATGTGGCACCTGATAAAACATTTTTGCAAATATAGTGAGCCTTCTTGAGGAATGCTGTGGTGAAATGGCTCATCAGAATTGCAGGAAAGGAATGATTGTTTAGTATAAATGGGAAGACATCCATTGTTGAATAGTTGAGAAATGTGCTTTTATATGTCTGGCTGAAAGCATTCATAAGGCAGGAAGTTTGAAATTCATTTACAGCCTTTTCTTCTTTAGGTTGGAGAAGCAAGAGCACTTTATAACCTTGGAAATGTATATCACTCCAAGGGTAAAAGTGTAGCCTGTGCAGGTACCCATGATCCAGGAGAGTTTCCAGATGATGTTAAAGCTGCATTGCGGAAAGCTGCAGATTATTATGAGTAAGTAACAAAGGGAGCGGGGAGAACTATTCTTGGAAGCGGAGTTGATGTAGCTTAAAATAGTATTTCTATTCCTTTAAAATGTGCTTTATATTAGATATGCTTTCAAAACGTTTCTATTTCCCCTTCTCTATATAAATAAGCTCTTTTTGTTTGAAAATTGGTTAAAGTCCAAACACAAAAATAAATTTCAAAAATAGAACATATGTAACATTCAGATGAAACCAGTGTTTAAAATTTTATCTCTTCCCCTTGTCTCTCCAGTTGCAGCAGCTTAATTCTGGCCAATAAAAATGCACTTGCTGATGAATTTCTAAGGAGGGAAATGTCAACAGTTATAGAGTAACTGTCATAAAAGCTGTTTATGTGCCTTTTCAAAATGAAATTAATTCACAGAGAGCACAGTATAGGACACACTTTCAGTTTTCAGTTTATCATAACAGTCACAATGGTATGTACTGTTTCGTTCAAGATTTTATTAGTTACCAAACTTAGTCCTGCATTGTACCTGGAACAGTACCAGAAGCCATGGCTTCAGTCTGGTGACACACATCCCATTTCAAACCATGAGCATATATTTATGAAAGAGGAGAATGAAAAAAAAAATTCTGTAGGAACTTTAACAGTACCCAAAGAGAAGCAAGTTTGCTTCCATTTTGTCTATGCTCTTCCACGTTTTTAGCAAAAAATGTACACTTCCATGAGCTCATAATGAACCAGGTTGTAATGTGAAAAAAATATTATAAAATAGAGTTAAAATAGACCTTGTTCTCATCAGAAACACCATCCTCTGAATCTTTAGTGTGTGTACCTCCCTACTTTTACAAGCCTGATTCATATAAATGTTTTTTACATAGAAAAGCCACTAATAACTGATGGCTTCCTCTGCCCATCTCCCTATTTTTCCTGAATATCGCAATGCAGAGAGGTGGAAAATGGGATTCTGTTTTGGTGAATTTCTGCTCTTCAACAAACTGACCACACGTTTGTAAGCCTCCAAAATCTCTCTTTAGGCACAGGTGTCAACCGTTTTGTGCAGGGTTCTGTTTCTAGCTCGAACGCACATAAGCCTGCCTTACTCTGTTATGCCCTCTTCCAGGTCCACAAGTACCCACATGTTGGCAGTCACACATCTGTTGAACATGTGCAAAGTGGCAACAGCTCTTCAAGGGGAGAATGACATTAAGTTGGGTTAGGCCCCTCTTCCTGTCTCTGGAAGGCAATAAAAGGACAGCTTTGGATCAGGGCTCTTGTGAGGGTGAAAGCATTAAACCACCTAATATTGATGGCTTCTAGCAAAAGTTTTTTTTCCCCCCCTAGCAAAAGTTATTAATGTATTGTGGTCATCGGGTCAGTTCCATGAGCAGGAAGAGCAGCCACCTTCATGGCTGCTAATTGTTATGCATTTCTAACATAAACCTTTTGTTTTTATTTTGTTTCCCTGTTAAATAGGGAGAACCTGACAATAGTGACAGAGCTGGGTGATAGAGCAGCCCAGGGACGTGCCTATGGAAACCTGGGGAATACTCATTATCTTCTGGGCAACTTCAGGAGTGCTGTTACCGCCCATGAACAGGTACAAGAGAGTGCTGTGTTCACGCATAACACTAAGCCATGGTTTGTTTCAACAAACCAGAAGTCATCCTGCAGAGCCGTGATTTGTTTCTCCCAAGCTTGGTTTGTTTTCTGACTGCTCTTGCTTTGCTGTATAGATTGGTGAGCATCTGGGGTGGTATGGCCAAAGACTTTTCAGTTCAGATATAATGCCACACAATAGTCTAAACAAGTCTATAAGCCAAGAACAAACCATGGCTTTACACTGTGGTTTATTGCCAGAAAACAAACAATTGTTAGTCAACTGGGCTGGGTTCAGACAATCCACACTTTGGCTGAAGAAACCTTGGCTTGGTGTTATGTGCATGGCACGCCAGAATATGGTGATAGTTTCCAGCATGATGTATTCTGCACCTGCCATTTAAAAAGCAGGTTTTTATTATTGCTACTATTACTATTATTATCATGTTAACTCCTAGTGATGAAAGATAGTTTATTCAGGATTCCTCTTTACAAAGTATCTGTAACAATGTATGTTCTGAAGAAATAACTGGTTTTTTTACAAAGAAGAAGACGAAGTTTGGATTTGATATCCCGCTTTATCACTACCCTAAGGACTCTCAAAGCGGCTCACAATCTCCTTTCCCTTCCTCCTCCTCAACAAACACTCTGTGAGGTGAATGGGGCTGAGAGACTTCAAAGAAGTGTGACTAGCCCAAGGTCACCCAGCAGCTTCATGTGGAGGAGCGGAGACCCGAACCCAGTTCACCAGATTACGAGTCTACCGCTCTTAATCACTCAGTAACCTGGGATTCTAAAATTTTGTGCTATTGAATTCCATATTGAATGGAATATGAATTCCATTGAATTCATATTGAATTCCATCCTTTTACAGTTCACAACTACTTACTGGATATCAGTATGAACCATTATAAACAGCAGACTTGAGAATTTAAAAGTTGCTTTACTTGGAATTTTGCAGGAAAGAGTTACTGTCCCTTTTTCAGGACACAGTAGTGGGCATATAGGTTCCTAACTATTCCAGAGGAGGTCGTTTATCAGAAATTCACAGTATTTGACAACAGAACCTTTATTTTTCAGCGCCTTTTAATTGCAAAAGAATTTGGTGATAGAGCTGCTGAAAGAAGAGCCTACAGCAATCTTGGAAATGCTTATATTTTCCTTGGAGAATTTGAAACTGCTGCCGAATACTACAAGTTAGTCAATGTATTGTTTAATACCTAACCAAAGTATAATTTTCATAAGTTTTCCAATCCTTTTAGTTTTCATTATAAATTTATAATCCTTCCTTCAGATTTTAGCCTATCTGGTAGGTAGGTTAGACTCAGATATAACTTGCTCTGGACAACCCAGAGAATATTGTATTTGTGTGAGCCTGAATTTCCTATTTTGAACTCCAAATCTAAAGCTCCTTTCAGATTTAGATGTTTTATTTGAATATTGATCAGTTGCCTTCTCTTTCCTGAGTTTAGTTAAGATCTTTTCAAAAGGTCAGTATTGGCAGTCCCCCCTTGAAAATTAAGACCCTCAAAATCAGTTTTTATTAGAACATATAAACAATCTGTGCCACTGAGAACAGAGGGGCGATCTTCTATAGCCTTGACTGTGGGGATGTCATTTGCGTTACTCGTCCTTGGCGAGGTCCTCTCTCCTATTTCCAATGGTGCTGCCAAGTCCACTAAAGGACTAAAACGATTATAAGTTTCAACCGAGTACCTGGCATCCTCGGAGCAGCAATCCTGATTGCGGACAGTCTTAGAATGTTTAGCTTTCGGCGAGGGGATTACCTCCTCCACCTCTCTTGGCCGTTTGCCATGGCCCATAGCCAGGATTTTAAGAAATTATAAAATACAAAGGGTTTAGAGCCCAATTAACAGTTCAAAAAGATTCAGATAAGAGTTTAATGTGCCGCACAAGGCACAAAGTAAAAACGACTTAATAACTAAAAACAAGGTTAAAATAACTTCTGTCTTATCTTGATACTGAGAGGTCTCGGCGTTTCATCTGTCCGCCGCCATCTTCGCCGATGGGTCATTGGTTTGATTCAGCAAGCTCTTCTTACATTTTTTAATGTTCTAAACTATCTTAAGGATCTAACCAATGACAGCTGTTTTAGAATATCATTTTAGGAAAATACTGATATTTTGGGAATGGTCAATGGTAGAGCATCTGCTTGTGTGTGCAGAAGGTCCAAGGTTTAATGCCTAGCATTTCCCAGTAAGACTGGGAATGTCCTCTGCCTGGAACCTTGGAAGAGCTGCTGCCATTCACTGTAGACAAGCCCTGAGCCACATGGACCAATAGTCTTGACTTCCTGTGTTTCTGTGTTCTTACCCTATGGCTTTAGACTGCAGCACTGGTTCTGTGGAAAATGTACCCCATTATTTGATTGGCCTGTTTTTTCTGCAGTTTATACAAAATCCTTAGATCTAGCTGTTGATGGGAAACCTAATTGGTCTGAACTGCAAAGTAGGGTGACCCTGTTAGCAGTGGTGATATTTGCTTTGGCAGCTTCTAAAGTTTGAGCCAGTTTTCTGCCCTCTCAGTAGCATGATAAATACTGTAAATTATATTGTTTTGTTGAAGTTATTACTATTTTATTTATTTCTATTGTGACTCCTAGTCTAAACAATAGAGATTGATAAAGACCCATTGTATGTTTGTTTATGCATATATAGTATTCGTCTAAGGAAAAAGACTGTTTTGGAAATGGGGAGACAATTAGCTATGTATAGGATTATATTTGTATATTAAACATTGAGAGCCACTTGAACTATGTGCAGATACATTCTTGTTAGTCATGTAAGCGAAGGTTATTTCTAGCTGTCTGTACTTTTAGGAAAACACTGCAGCTCGCCAGGCAGCTTACAGACCGGGCTGTAGAAGCACAAGCTTGCTACAGCCTTGGGAATACATATACTTTACTTCAAGACTATGAAAAGGCCATCGATTATCATCTGAAACACTTGGCAATTGCTGAAGAACTGAATGATAGGTAAGGCTTTTAAAAGTCCATTGTTCATTGACAAGAGAGAGATCTTTTTGAGGGTATAAAATTAAGTTCCTATAGAATAATTGTCCTATTCAAATAGACAAAGGTCCAAAGAACTACACTATGCATGCCTAAGAACCTGCTCCTGCCCCTTGGGATTTCCCCCTCCACCCTTTTGAACTGTAGGTGACCATGCCATATCATAAACTCTTTTGAAAATTCCCTTCAGTTTTGTGCAGTGACTTGTCCTTTGACCTGCTACTTTAGAAACAAAAGCCTGGGGCTCACCTAGTTCAATATCTAAAAACAACTCTGGAAACTTCAATAAACAATAATTATTTTTTAAAGTTGTGAGATTTGCATTGGGATTAGCCAACTTTCTGTCACTAAGCTTTGTATTATGTAGCTTTAGGACTTTTAATTGAAATTGTGCATTAATGAGATTTTGAATATTTGAATTGAATATAAACTGCATTCTGTGTTTTGAAACTGCTGTTTTGTTACTGAGAACCAATTCATTTACGTATTACTTTAATTGAGCAACTTGTGGAAGTATGCATGTTCATACTTCTGATTCTCTACAGTTAACATATGAAGTAAGAGAAATGGATCCCATCTGCAGAGACCATAAAGTAATGCATTTGTTGACTGACAGTGTTAAGTGTGTTGTTGCCAGTAAATAAAACAAAAATAAAAGCTAGTTAGCTTTGTTCAGTAGCATTACTAAGAGCGTGTAAACAGGACTTCCTCTCAGGAAAGGAGGGAAGCCTATTTCCCAAGGAATCACAGAATTGTAGAGTTGGACTCTGAGGGTCATCTAGTCCAACCCCCTGCAATGCAAAGAATCTCAACACATGGTCCTCCTCCTATTTGAAACTATACTGGATGCTGCTTAACTTTGCAAATGTGCCAGCAGTTTCAGTGCTGCACCACTAGGAGGACTAGTTGATTCAACAGCCACTGTCCATTGTTCTCTCCCCATTCCTAGGGGGCTAACTAAATTTGAGCCACACCTCCTGACTTCACTGACTACTACAGTAGCTGGAAGAAAGCTAGGCATGTAAATTTGTAGCAACCTAGTGAGCTAGAGGGAGCCCCAGCTGACAAAGCATCAAGGTGAGTTACGCAGATGTGCAGGTTTAGCAGCAGGGCAAGGAGGCCAGGGCACGACTCTCTGCCCCTCCTTTCCTTTAGCTAAAGTAAACCTGAACTCTCAATAAAAGTAACCCCTGCAACTGGAATGTCAGCAGGGGTGTGGGGGCTTTCCAGTGTTTTACACTGTTTTGTCACATGTACAGCTATCTCCCTTTTGGGCAGAAGTAACGGGTGTGTCCAAAGTGCAATGAGCTCCTGATTCTCTTGGAACAAGCTCATTCCCTTGAAGCTAAGGTGGCAGACCAGAAAAGCTAAGAGAGGCAGAAAACTCTGTGAATGAGACATGCAGGGATGCTATAGTTGTGTCCCACTCCCACACTGAGAGCTGTCCTGCTGTCAGGGAGAATGAGGATCTCTGGGAAGGAGAGTGTCAGAAGAGGGAAAACATTTCCTTAGAAAGAACCCATTCCTTGAGGGAAGAACAGTTATGCCTGCATGCTCAGGATGGTTCTTGGGGTGGGGAGTGAAGAAAGTGGATGGAGAAAAGTGTTTCTCCCTCTTTGATAACACTAGAATTGAATGTTGGAAGATTAAGGGCAGATAAAAGAAAGTCCTTCTTCACACAGCACATAGTTCAACTATGGAACTTACTCCCACAGGAGGCAGTGATGACCACCAACTTGGGTGGCTTTAAAAGATTAGACAGATTCATGGGGGGGGGTAGGGCTATAAATGGCTACTACGGTAGCCAAGATGGTTATACCGTACATGGTTGGAGACAGTAATGGTTCTGAATACCAGTTACTGGGATCTGCAGGAGTCGTTATTGTGCGCAGATCCTGCTTAAAGGTTTCCCCTCAGGCATCTAGTTGGCTAGCAAGAATAGGATGCTGAACTAGATAAAGGATTGGCCTGATGCGTCAGGCTCTTACGTTCTTGTTCTTGGTTGATAGTGGTTTGTTTAAATGAAACATGATCTCTGGTTCAGACATAAAGCTAAGCCAAGGATCATGATTTGTTTCTCACATGTGCTAGTGGCACAAAGTGGCACAGACCAGTGCATTAGCATTAAACTATTAACTGGTTTACTGTGGCATATGAACTGACTAGTGTAGGAAAGGGTCCTTACTGGTTTAAGTCAGTTAGAAAGCTAATGTATGGAGCATTTAATAAGTGTCATGCTGTTGAACTGTGTTTCAGAATTGGTGAAGGAAGAGCGTGCTGGAGTTTGGGGAATGCATACACAGCCCTGGGAAACCATGAACAAGCTATGCACTATGCCGAAAAGCATTTAGACATTTCGAGAGAGGTTTGTGGTCATATTCCAAGTTGTTTGTGGTATACTCTTTTTATAAAAATAAGTATGCATATACATTGGAACCTCAGTTTTCGAACGTAATCTGTTCCAGAAGACCATTCGAGTTTCGAAATGTTTGAAAACCGAAAACTCAATACGGAAGCCTCAGTACAATAGGGAAACTCAAAATGGAAGCCGCCTCAGAAGTTCAAGGACTGGGGTTTACATATTTATGGATAGTGTATACAGGAACTTGTTCAGTATGGATATGAAATTACAAAATGCTTTTGATTGCAGGTGGGAGATAAAACTGGAGAACTAACAGCTAAACTTAACCTCTCAGATCTACAAATGGTGCTTGGCCTAAGTTTCAGCACAAACAGTTCAATGATGACAGAAAATCAAATTCTAGATCATAGCGTGAATGGTAAGTATAAACTTCCATGATTATGTATTAAGATTTATCTTAATCATCAACACTCATAGATAGGCTGATACTTTGTGTGATATTCCTCTTATTTTACTTGGGGAAATTATAAGACTGTGTATTTGCAATGCAATGGGGGAAAAGTTTGGCAATCCTTAATCTTCAATACTGGATCTGTTCTTGTATTCTGGTTTTAGAAACTGTTTTTTAAAAAAAGCCACAAACCATTTTTCTTTTATAAGTACACCTATACAGTGGAGTCCCTCAGCAGAACTAGGAGATAATTATTGGCGATTTCCCTGGTCCGTCCCCCCTGCTGAAATCCACTGTAGAGCGCCTCTCAGCCCCAACACCATACATACATACCTGTACATATTAATTACAAAATACCCTAAATATCTGAAAGACCACCTCATTCCTTACAGACCCTGTTGATATTAGCAGAGGGGGTCCTCTTGGTAGTTCTTCCACCATCTGAGGCTTGGGGTGGTGGCGGCCTGTGAAAGGGCATCCTCTGTGGTGGCTGCTAAGCTGTGGAACTCCCTACTGAGTTGTATCTGGCAACTTCATTATACAGCTTTCAGAGAATGCTGAAGCTGCACCTTGGATTTTGACACTTGAGGTTTATGTTTTTAGGAGCCACCTTATTTTTATGGTTGTAAGTCATTCCAAGTTATTTTTATATTATGCTGTAACCTGCTTTGGGACCTTCAGGTGAAAAGTGGGGGATAAATACATAATTTAATAAAATCTTACCTTGCAGGTAGGCGAGTTCTAATTCAATTATTAGTCTCAAGTAGTAGTGATCTTCGTTGGTCATTTGATTTTAGAAGGTCCAGATAATTTACCCTCATTGTACTTGTTATGAAGCTTTCCTTCAAAATAAACTATTTTTCCATTTTAAGGTGCAAGACCCCGAGTAGGACGTCGCCATAGTATGGAAAACATGGAACTTATGAAGCTTACTCCTGAAAAGGTTGGTGACTGGCTGAACATATTTCATGGGTTGGATCCGGACTACATTAGCTCCCACTGATTTTACTGGAAATGGAATTCAGCTAGGCATTATTAACTTAATATGGATTCAGCACATTAGTCTTAATTGTCATTCAAGCTATAGGGGGAGGGGATGTGGAGGTTGTGGCACTCCCATCTATGCGCCTGCACAGTGCTGACCTCCCTGCTGCTTTGTCCCCCATTCTCTCCTGGTGAGGGAGAGGGTCAGGTCTCTGGCAGCAGTGCCTCCTCACTTACCAGTCCTTTGCAGTGGCAACTACCTTTGGATGTTAGACTAGCCAGAACAAGTTATGCAGGAAGTGATTTTGGTCAAAAATGGGAGAATCAAAATCTGTATTTTTAACTATTTCTGATTGATTGTGAATCTGGCAATAAATGGCACCACTTGTGTGTGCATCTATAGCTGCCTCCCCCACCCCTAAGGTTGTCAATAACTTATGCTGTATTTGATGTTTATGATCTGTAGACCAAATCAGCTGAACTGAAGCAGAGATTTAGTTGATTGACTACATACCGGTATCAGGGATAGAAAATATTTTTCTTCCCTTTGTCTTGAGTACTGTGGGTTATTTATTAAGCCATTTACAGAAGATGACTACATGGAAATACCAGAAATAGCACTGAAAGAGAGAAGATATATGAGCAGAACAGTATTAAGGGTAATAATGTATGGTTCTGTAATTGAGGCATGCTACTGGAAATGAAGGGTACACAAGTACATCCTAAGCAAGATGGAATGATGACTGATTTCTGTGCAGTTTGATGTTCTGAGTTTCTTTCCAACGTTTTGTTCACACATCACAATGAGCCTTAGTTAATGTTTTATTGTCAATGTGCAGATCACTCAATCCAGGGATCTCTGTTTTTTGAGCAAAAAACTAACCATGATCCCTGATTTGGAAAGAATACTAAGCCAAGGGTTGTGATTTGTTGCTCCTGCTTACCAGCAGGGAGGAGCAAAAAAAAATTAAATACAGCCAGTATATTGTTTTAAAATTACGAGGAGCAGCAGCTTTGCTGAGAAATGTGTAAAATGAATTCCAAGTTCACATTTTTAGGGTTGTTTCCTGTGCTATTTCTACTCATAGTAGACCCATTGAAATTAGTGACCATGATTAAGTTTGGTCTATTAATTTCAGTAGACCTACCCCAAGTAACTTCGCTGAATACCACCCTTAGTCTCTACACATGGGGAGTCAAAGGGTAGGAGAAAAAGTTAAAAATATAGTTCAATCTATTCTTCCACTGTCTCCTCTTTGCTTCTGCTTCCTGCCACCCCTTGCACCTCCACCCACCCCCCCGCCATTTGCCTGGGGTCTCCCCTTTTTGCTGCACAGAAATGGGATATTTAAAAATTCAGAATACTTGTGTGTATCTGTAGTTCAGGAACAATCTAAGGAGGCAGAGCTAATTTAAACAGGGGAAAAGTGATAATGAAGAAGGAATAGGCATCACTGCATGAACTTAATTTTAGGTCTTAAAAAGTTATCCTGGACAATTAGTTTAGCATAGCTAAATAATACCTGGGATCCATACTACTTTCCTGAAGTGTAGTGTCACAAAGAAACACTAAAAGCGGCAGTATCTTGTCCCTGGGAAAATGTGACCACCCTCTTGCTGAAAATTTGCATGTCTATTATAATGAAACAGGTTGTAGTGGATACCGCTTGTAATGTTCTAACTTGGAAGACTGAGAACTTTTAAGAGTGTAGGATTTGTTGCCGTAACAGGCTTCTTCCTGTTTTGATATGAGCTACTTGAATTTTTCAAGCTCTGTGGAGATATTGAGCCAAATTAAACCAGCCACTTCAGTGTTAGTAGTGTGAAAATTAAGGCAGGTAGTATTTTGTGCCTTAATGAGAGACTTTCTTCTGGATAGTTTCTTGATATACATTGTCCCTTGTTCCCTAGGTTCAGGACTGGAACAGTGAAATTCTGGCCAAACAGAAACCACTAGTTCCCAAACCTTCAGCAAAACTACACTTTGTAAATCGATTAAAAGGCAAAAAATACAAAAACATCACATCTTCTAAAGTGCTTCAGGATGCTAGTAATTCTATTGACCACCGACTAAGTTCACAGAAGGTATTTGTGGATAAATATTTAATTGCTTGAAAGAAATCTTGAAATTATAGTTTAAACACCTTTTTAGAAGCATATTGGTTTAACTTGTTTGCTTGAGTTAAAAAAAATATCTTAGCAACATCATGATGAAGGTAATTCTAAGTATACATCTTAGGAAACAGTTCCCATCAAGCTCAGTGGATATTTTCTGAATAAGCATGGTTAGGATTCGGGTGGAAAAATCTGTTTGAAAATTTTGTTGGGTTGGAGTGAGAACTAAACATTTGATTATAAAACCTATATCAGCTGCTCAAATACTGTGCTGGCTTTGTTAGGATAGAAATCGATGCTAGCGTCTTAGCCTAAGTGTTGTTTTACTTAATTGGCTCTTCTTCCCTCCCTCTTTTCCCATGCTATTTATTTGTGTGCATAGCTTTTTTTGTAACATGGGTAGAGCAAAAATCTCTCCTGTTGTCTTCAAAAAGTAACCAGTATAACTTTGCCCTGACTATTTTTTTATCTGACTTCTTAAAAGAACAGCCCTGATGTGCCTGGAGATGAAGGGTTCTTTGACTTGCTAAGTCGATTTCAGAGCAACAGAATGGATGATCAACGGTATTGTTTCCAGGACAGGAACAGACTGTCAGTGACAGCTTCTTCTGCACCATCAAGAACATTGAAAAAATGTAACTAATTTTAAAATGTATATAATTCCCACCTTCTGACAGAATAGAATAAAAGCAGCATAATTATTTTCTTCTTCATCTTTCTGCAGCCTTTTCTACGTCCATGGTCTCACCTCACACTGATGAATTTCTAGATCTTCTTGCTAGCTCTCAAAGTAGACGTCTAGATGATCAGCGAGCCAATGCCAGTGATTTACCAGGACTTCGTCTTAATCAGCGCAACAGTCAATCGGTCCTTGGCCGCTTGATGGCCAGTAGCAATAGTGAACCAGATGATGACTTCTTTGACATTTTGATAAAATATCAGGTAAGTCTTGTAAATGGTGCTCTACATGGTATGTAATGTTTTGTGAAGGTGAGGAGGAAATAAACTTTATGCAGCATTATGGTGACATCTGGTTTCAGCGGGTTCTTAAAATCAAGAGGAATTGAAAAATACATGTGCTACTTAATGTTTTTTTCTATTAAAAAGTTAATGAATGCCCTCTGTTAAATCTTAGCATTTTTAACAAATCTCGTGGTAAGTCACCCTCAGATATATTCTTAAAATCAAATAGCTCACCAAACTGCTGTAAGCAAATAAGGAATACTTGAACCTCAACACTGGATTTATAAGCAATCTAATGTTGTCTGGATAAGAAATAATCAGAACATGCTCTGACTTGAGAAAACAGCCCTCTGCACATTTCTCAGCTTCTGAACAGACTTTGCCTGACCCTCACAATTGCAGATTTCTTATGAAATGTCATTTTTTCTCCCTGTTGAAATGACTATACATGCCACTAGAATTTTGTTTTAAAAGCCTGGATTGAAAGGAGTTTTCTATAACAATACATTGCCCAGGACCGGTATGAGGGCTAGACCACTCCGAAGTCCCTTTGCCACCAGTGTGCCAAAGGAAAAACAAACTGCTGCCGGGCACTGGTGGCAGTTTCACTCACAATATACCACCTGGTGAAACCACCATTGCACTCTGGCCATCGTATAAGTTCCTCCCTTGGCTGCCTGCCCTGCAGCAGAGAGGTCTAAGGGAGCCCCCACTCTGGCTCACACAAGGCAGAGATGTCGTGGGTGCTCTGCTAGGCCTGTCTGCTGAGGGGCAGGCAGCCATGCACCCCAAAAGAGGTAGTGCACCCATGCCAAGGTGGTGGTGAGACAGGCACCTTGGCACAGTGCTGCCTTGGCAGAAGGGGTTATCTCTTTCTACCGGCCCAACGGTTGCACTGCATCTTTACTCCCAGGGTGACCCACCACCCTGGGAGGAAAGAAGGACCCCACCCACCAGGGCGAAGGCAGTCAGACTTGTGGGCTGGGGTCAATGCAGCTTATTTCAACATAGTGGTGAATTGCCAGACTGTAATGTTTGGCTGGTGATACATTGTAATATTGAAAACCTGACAATCGGCCAGCCCTACTTCCCAAGCATCCAACAACTAGCTGTGAATCCTGTGCAAGGGAGAAAAGCTATTTCAGTTGGAATAAAGTTTACTATAAAGCAAGTGATATTAAATTATCTAAAATGTGCAAAATATTTGCAGAATATCAAACACATTTCTTGACAAGGTGAAGTAGTGGATAACATAACATTTATAAAAAGATAATATAGTGAAGGAGGCTTGGAGGGCCTTGCAGATTAGATAAAAACTGATTTACACAGCTTGCTTATAAAGTGCTCTGACTTCATAAGGACAAAATACAAAAGGAAGCTATAGAGTCTTTCCATGACATAACT
The DNA here is from genome assembly GCA_034641385.1 of Darevskia mixta. Lineage (NCBI taxonomy): Eukaryota > Metazoa > Chordata > Lepidosauria > Squamata > Lacertidae > Darevskia > Darevskia mixta. The sequence continues at coordinate 4,989,649 of JAWWNH010000149.1, forward strand.
GACTATTCAAAACAAAGAGCTCATATACTAAGGGTCTAGTAGGAAGAGATTGTTAAAATGTAGATTAGGAAAATTTAAAACTATTTTGTTCTTGTGTCACACTTTTCCTATCATGAAAGGTACAAAAATGTTGGCTAATCTTTCAGATAAGCAGTTCACATCCCTCAGTATTCTTAAAATAGGTTCAGGTTGTGGTAGCTGACTTTGAAGTATATGCTCAAGCATACCTGAAAAGGGGTTCCTCTTTAATCTGGGCTAAGACCTCTGTATCCATTCATAGTACACTCGGGTGTAGTTCGTAGCTCTGGCTAAGAAGTGTGATGAGATGCAAGTTGAGTCCTTTATTCTTTTAGCTGACATCCATTCTTCTCCTGTATGAGAGATGCTGCATCGAGACAACCTCCCCACACCCATGGAAACATTGGCAGAGACTTACTGATATGTATCACAAATTTGTTCTAAGCAATATTTCCAATTTTAAGCCCACCCCCCACCACCCAAAATGATAGGCTAGCTGCTATTGCTTATTGTACTTTATATTTATTATATGTGAAAAAAACAATAAAAAGAATGAGAACAAGAACTCACCACATTGTTTTCCAACAGTAACAATGGAGAATAGCATACTGACAGGTTCAAAAACACACATCCTATCACTTAAGATTTTCCAAATGTTTCTAGCACTTGTTTTCCAAGTGTATTTGCTGTGGAAGTAAAATAGTTTTTCCAGGATTTTGGTCTACAAAATCTTTTAACCAGCTTCAATTTGGACAACATCTTTCACCATGTTACCAAATTTTAAAAAACCCACAATTCTTTTCTTCCTTCCACTGGAGGAACAGACATAGTACTGCTTCTCTGAGTGAATATTCAAGCAGGACCACACAATGTATATGCTGTTTCTGCTGGGAAAGGACAGGAAACCATGGCTGACAATATTCTGCCAAAATGTGAATGTTACGACTTTTAATAGGTTTAACATGGGCAAACAGGATGAATTGAACTGTGGAATGATTAAACAGTGGATTTTAGCTTTAACTCTTGTCCTACTTTGCTTTGATTTTAGGGCTCTAGACTAGATGATCAGAGATGTGCACCACCACCAATCATCACAAAAGGACCAACTGTACCTGATGAAGATTTCTTTAGCCTTATTTTGAGATCCCAAGGGAAGAGAATGGATGAACAGAGAGTCTTTCTACCCTCTGATTTGAAAAGGGCAAATTCTAATTAATGGACTTCTTCAAAAGCACACCGAAGAGAAACAGATGAATTGTGTAATACTGGAAACAATGCCTTTATGGGAAAACGTTTATGGTACCGTTACTGCTGCCACAGCTTGAAAAAACATATCTTAAAATGTTTGTAAAAAGCTCTATAGAGCGCTATTTCAATTTTCTCTCTGTAAATATTTTTTTGTTTCTTATGGTTTAGTGTTTAAAGGTACTTTTCACGAGCTTATGGAAAAAAATCCAGCTAAAATTATGTAATAGGAAAATTCTAGACTTAACCTCAAAAGTTTTTCTAACATCTAAGAAGTATAGAATGTTCCAAAACAATTGACAAGTATTACATTGGGGTTTTTTTAAAAAGCGAGAAAAATAAATATTTTCATACTAGCTAAACCTGCTGTTTTGTCTGTAAGTAAACAAACTGATCCAAAGAGAATGCAGTTGGTTCTTAACTCAGATAAGTTCCTACCCACCCTGGACTTTTTCAGCCACTCTAGTTATTTGTTACTCCCATTTGTTAAGAGAAGTCTTCCATTACTTCCTGCCTGTTACTGCGTTTTTTTGTTTTGTTTTATGGTGGGTGGGGTGGGGGCTAGATTGCAGGACTGTCATGGCTGAAGATGTGTGCTCTCTATCAGAGAGCTTGCTTTGCATGGTCCTGTCTCCTAGAGGGACTGGGAAGAGCAACCCACTTGAGGTTATTCTCCTACCTTTGAAGAACATGAACTTAGGTATGAACCAACATTCCTTTTCCACGCAATGTTGCTGGCCCTTCAAGCCTTCCTCATGCAAAAACATGACACCTGGTAAAAATTAGTTTTTGATCTTGGGGTAGGGGAAAGTCACAGCTAAATAAAAGTTCTCCTGTTGAACCTAAATAACAGCTTTTACAGATACGAATATAAAAGAAATTTCATTAGTAACATTTTGTAAGAGTTTATTTTGTTGGCAAATATTAACTACAAAAAAAAACTTAGAATATGCTGTGTATATTTATTGAAACTACACCCTCCCACAGAAGTTTTAGCACAAATTTTAAAAGCATTTTAGCAGTAGGGTCCCTTTTAGACTTACATTATTTTCTCATTAAATGTTTTTAAAAGTTGTTGTGTGGAAACAAAGGTACTTTATAAATATAATTTAGGTCTTCGAGAAAAAATGTGCCTGATACCTAATATGCAAAGAAGTACTATAAGAATGAAAACTGACAAAAGTAGATTCATGAACATTTGTTGGTTAGCAGAGGCATTTAAAAAAAAAATCATTTCCCTGGTATAAGGAGGTCTATCAGGAAGCAGTGTTCCTCTGATTTTGTTCCTGTAAATGAGAAGATTTAAATGAGAAGCATACAAGCCATAACCTTTCAGATTATTTTTAATTTCTGTTCCAGTGTGGAGTCAAATATTTAGTAATCTGTAACAGGCAAAGCCACTATCCTGGTACTTTTTGTAATGGTAGAAGGATAAAACTACCGTATGACGTCTTCAAACACAGACTACAGTGCCATTGTTTTTAAATATATAGGAGGCCAAGGCTCACTGCTATGCCAACCTTTACCCTAGCTAGCCCTTCCCTATTCCCTCCACTCCAGATGCATTTATGTCTGCACACATGCAATTTAAACTCGACATGGGGAAATGAGTTTTGGTGAGAATTGGTAATGGAAACTGAAGCAGAACATTGCTGCTCCTTTCTTCAGCTTAATATCACCAAGATGCTGTTATTTAAAGAATGCTGTCAGAGTCTCATTAAACACACTTGGGGCAAATCACTCTAGGCAGCTGTTTTTACCAAAGAATCTAACTAATCCTATGCACCATTACTCAAAACTTAGTAGGGCTTGTTCTCAAGTAAATATGCACAGAACTGGGCCATAAGGTTACCATCTATACCGCCAGTACTAGAGAAAGTTGTTGAATATGAGGACTGGGAATGAGGCTATTGGTTTTTGTTCCTGTTTTTATTATATATTTTGTATTTTTCAGCTGTGAACCGCCCTGTGATCTGTGGATTAAGTGCGGTATAAAATTTAATTAAAATACTACTCTTAGATACTCTACCAACAGCATAAGTTGGATACTCAAGCTTTACAGTACTAAAACACAAACAAACCCTGAACATCTTGTCTATGCTAATTTTCACATTTAGTTTGTTGCTACTATGTCTTATGACTCTTATTATCTTCAAATCATTTGTTCTACAATTCAAATATAGCATGTGTCTAATGCTAAGGAAGTGGCTTGGGCATTTCAGTTTGCATGCTTTAATTGGTTCAATAAAGAATTTACTCTTTCCTTAAGTTTTTAAATATTCAATATAGTACAACTCAAAGATCGAACATTCATGATACTCAATAGTTAAATCCATTCATTTTAATTGGACTACTCTTAAGTAGAATTCAGTTGGATATAATCCTTTGATCTTAAGTCTGAATAAAATAGCATTTGTCTACTAAGCTTGCTTCTAGTAGGAATCGGATACCTAAATGATTTAAGACTTCAACTCAGATGTGACACATTCTTACATTCTCTGAATTTGATAAATAAATTTGCCTGCATTTACCAAGCTTTTGGAAATGGCTATATAAATAGTTGAAATAAGGCAAGAGAGTGCATTATTAAATCTCCACACCCTGTTTTGAGTGTAGGCAAGATTATGCAGCCTAGAATGTAACACAGTTATTCTCAAATTAGCAGATAATAAAGCAAGTGCTCAAACTGCTTCTTTGTTGGCATTGCTGTGCAGGTCTTTCCAGCCTCTGCAGCAGACAAACGAGGGAAAGACGTCTGTGTTTACTCAACAGTGCTACCTCACTAGGAAAGGCAGAATTGGCTGAGGTGTAGATACACCTTTCTGTGATACACAAAATATACTTTATGTAAAACTTACAGTAAAGCTCAAATGTTCTACAATCTTCTCTGTGGGTTCTTCTAATTCACATGAGCGGCTCTCTTTCTTCTTACATCCTGTTATATCCGGAACTTCTTGCTGCACACTCCTGTCCTCTTTAAAGTTACATTTTGTTTCATCTTCATTGCCTCTTGTAAATTCTTGTATGTGGCTAGGTCTGTCCAGTTCAACCAGGCTTTGATCTGTGCTGTTCTCTATTCTATCAGTAGCTTGATCACCTGGTTTGGTATCTAATCCACTCTGCAAGAAGTAACATATCACTGAATTTGTGGAACAATATTAGGTAATCAAAAATCAACAAAAAATACGAACAGTGCAATCCCATACATATATTATCAGAAGTAAGTTCCACTGAGTTCAATGGGGCTTAGTCTCAGAAAAGTCGATATAGGATTGCAGCCTTAATGGGGTATCTCAATCTGTTATTTTAGTAACAGTCTTAGTGTGAAAGGTGGTCCTCTTTGGGTATATGTATGTATCTTAAGTGAGATTTGACCATTATCTCTAAACCCTGTGACAAAATATTTTGTCATATCTCAGTTCCATTCTGTGAATGAGCTCAGTAAAACCCTCTGATGCACAGAAACAGAACTGCACAAAGAAAAACCACTAAAGGGGACACAAATGACTCTCAATGAGAACAACCTTCTATGCTAAGACCAACATTACATTCTCCCATGGGTGTAATGTGGATGGGAGAGCAACGTGGCTGTCTACATATGAGGGATGGCTTGTTGCAGTACCTTTTTTTGCAAATGCTACCACCTCTGAAACAAACAGGTCTAATTTGTAGTGATAAGTACAAGTGTTACGTGTGGACAACATGGCTGCTTGCCATATTTTATGAATGGGGTGTTTATGGAGAAAGCTGCAGCAGCTGCAGTCCTGGTATAAACATGTGTAGTGCCTCATAAACCAATGAAATACAGGCTTTGATTTATCGAGCACTGCTGGAATTAGAAACCTTATTACCTAAAGTGGTCAGGTGAAAAGAGGGAAATAGTGTGCTTGTTTGCCTGAATGTGTGCATTCTATGTATGTATCTTGACAGCCCTGTGAATATTCAAAGAGTACCAAGGGTAAAGAGGAAAAGGAGTCCAGAAGCTAAGAGCTGAGAGGGGAAGATAGCTGAGACATTGCGGATGTTTTTTGAATGTGCTGGACACAGAAACATATTCTGTATGACATTAATCCGGAAGTAACTGCAAGGGTGGCTGAGTTTTTATCAATAGTATCTCTCAGAGTGGTGAATGGCACTATTTAGTGGGAAGAAACTCCAATGAAAATCCTCATTATTACATATTTTTACATGGCTGTTTATTTGTATATATTTTAAATTTTTATATATGGATGTTTTATGATGGGCTATATTTTTAATGCCTAATAAAGGTTTGGTGAAGTAAGATAGAGAATAAAACTAGATAGCAGAGAACAAAATCTCTTCTGCCCTTTGATCAAAAAGGTAGTGATAAGAGAGATAAACAGATAACGGGGGAAAGGCAGTATAAAAGCTGTGGAGACTGAAAGGCTCCTCCCTTTTATATAAAACAGAACTATGACCACAGAAAAGTATATAAGCAGAAGGAGCATATAAAGAAACGAGGTCTGAGAGAGAAAACAGAAACTTCAGAAAGAGGCAATCAACTGGGTCTGCTCCAAGCAAAGGCAGAAAACGAAGTGAGGTCTGACAAAATCTGTTATGTCATAGGGCTTCCAGGCTTCAAGCTACAGGAGACATCCAACACCCAAAGTTTCTTATAAATAACAGTCTAAAACATCTATTGAGTAAAAATATAATATCAACTTGATATTCAAACATACTAGGAATTAAGTGTTTTTCTTAAGACATTTCATTTAGTACCCTGCCCAACATATTATCTATCAACTTACAGGATGGTCTTCACTGTTCTTTTCTTCTGTTTCTGTTTGTGAATTTACTTCTTCTGAAGACTGAAAAAACAAGGTGAATCAAGGTCATTAAATAATTAAGGCTACAAACCCCCAGCTAGGTCTCACTAAACTGAATGAGACTGACTTCTGAACAGACATGTTTAAGTGCACTATACATCTTATTAAACCTAACACGTTTTGATAAAGCCAGCTCCATGCATTAAAACAACTGAAAACGGTTTTGTTCCAACTGGCTTTCCCAGCTGGATAAATGGGTCTTTACCATGTGTATATTTTGTTAGGATTTTAGTCTCGTTTTAAATTTATTTGCTGTTTTTGTTACTCTTATGTGAAAATTGTGTTAAGGTGTTTTTTAGAAGGCAGTTATGAAATTAGTGCATCCCTAGTTGATAGTTGAGGTACCTGTCAAGAATTGTTTTTAATGCAGATTAAACCTCCTGCGTTAATAACTACAGAAAATTGAGTTCTTTTTCTCATTATTTGCAATAAAGATTCCAAACTGAATTGTTAAATTTCCATATACATCTCCTAATAGTATAGTTCTCAAACAGGAGAGAACATATTGGCTAGCCCTTCCGGCCCTGTCCACAGCATGCAAATTACCAACTTTCTGGACCCAGAAACTACTCATCCACAGAGCTTCCATTTTCCCAGAATTCAGGCTCAGTTTATTAGCCTTTATACATCCAGACAACAGCCTTTTTTGGCCATTCTCAAGTCAGGAATTGCATAGAAACAGAATTGGGCATCATCAATGTACTTATGACAGCTTGGTCCAAAATTCCTAATGACCATTCCCCACAGGTTAATGTAGATGATAAATTAGCACTGGGGACAAAGTGTCCTGTGGCACCCATAGCTCAAAAGACAAGGGGCCAAGGAGAACTCATCCAGTGATACCCTCTGGAACTGCCTCTGGAAATAAGACTGGAACCGCTCAGAATAGTGCCCCTGATACTAATCTCCTGTAGATGGGTCCAGCAGGATACCATGGTTAATGGTATTGAAAGCTGACAAGAGTTATTAAGAGCAATAGGGTGATGCTTCCCTTATCCTTTTCCCAATAGAGGTCATCCATTAGGGTGACCAAGGCAGATTCAGCTCCAAACCTGGGCATGAATGAGATTAAAAAGGATCTAGATAACCTGCTTTCTCCAGAAATGCCTGCAGCTGCATCAGCATGACACTCAAGGAGGTATTTGTGATTGGGCAGTTGTTGTTAAATACCACGGGGTCAGGGTGCTTCCCCCCCCCCAAGAAAAATACTATTACCTTCTTCAAGATGTCTGGCATAACCTCCTCATGCAGAGATGCATTCATCACACCAAGAACCTATCTAGTTACACCCCTCTAGCTAGCTTTAACCAGCCATGAACAAAAATGGTCCAAAGGGCATCTTTTTGGGTGGACTCACAAGCACCCTGTCAATGCTATCAGGCTGCAAAAACTGAAAATGATCCCACAAAATGTGGCTTGATGGAAACTTCACTTAGGACTGCATCAATCATGGCACCTAGCTCACTACAGAGATGAGTAGGCCTTCTTTGCCACGTTCATTTCCACAGCAGGCACAATTATGTGCTTTAGCATGTTTGGTAATCTTTGAAGTGGGACTTTCACCATTTGTGCTCTAGCCAGCATCTAGCTTCTTTCATCGCATGAAGTTCTGAGTCAGAACAGCAAGAGCAGTTTCAGTATGGAAATAGTCCTAGGTTCTACAACACAATGCCAGAGACTGCCTCCACCTGCTTGGTCTGGGAGGCTGCTGGACAACAATATATATAGCACATCACCTGATTGCAAAAACTTAAAATATTACCTTTACTGAAGCATCTCCTCTGTCATAAGGTCCTCTCTTGATGGAGTAAATATTGTACGTATTCTCCATATTTTCTATAATGTTGACACCATTTTCACCTGCATGATTTGGTTGCGGATGTAGCATTTGTTCTTGTAATGCTCTGATCCTTGGAGGAACTGCAGGAGGTGGCTGTTTATCCCTTGGAGGAAGTGCAGGAGGTAACTGTTTGTCCCTTGGGGGAAGTGCAGGCAGCTGTTTATCTGTTGGAGGAAGTGCTGGAGGTGGCTGCTTGTCCGAGTAGCTTAACATCCTTAGCGCATTCACGGAGCTTCCAGCCCCAAAGCAGAAACCCTACAGGAGACACCCTTGTAAGTACTCTAACAAACTTTGTTTCCACTCCTCCTTTTAACACAGGTTTTTACATTGTTTTGTTTTGAAAAAAGGATCCTCAAGATCTGTGTTCCTATATATTCATTAAAATAAGATAATTTTTTCAAGAGATTTTCTTCATTATCAACTATTTTTAGTCAGACATAGTGGAAATAGTGTTTCTGTAACTGTCCTATATAACAGAGAAATAAATTCTTAGGCTTATATTCATATTTGATTAGAATAGAGCTTTATAAATGAGTATTAACAATTTACTTTTAGTCAGTCCACCTAACAGAAAATGCCAAATTATGTACCACTGCTGTGGCATTCATGTTAAATAATCCAATTTTCTATTTCATAAATCTTTAAATATGGATAATTTAATTGTTCCTTTGTGTTCTAGAATACTTCACTATGGAGAAAGATTATAATATCCTTGAAAAATAAATTACTATGTATTTATGCCCCAAAATATAAGATATAGATGTCAACAAGTTAAGTCTTCCTTATCTTGTAACACTTCTTTCTTAGGACTAGAAAGAGCATCATTATACAATCACAGCTGCCTCTTCTTGCACAAAGAGGTGGAACAACTGTGCTAGAACTAAAATGCTATTTCTGGAACTACCTTGTCTATCACTCACAGGTAAGTGGCTAATTGTACCCTTACTTCAGTCTTGCTGGTGTTAAATTGTTGAGCAAATCCATTGTTACCGTAGTTGTATCTACTTTCGCAATTTTTAATCCATGTGTGCAATATTGGATCCCACATGTGTCTGTGCATGTACATACCAAAACTGCTATTGCTATGATCACCAGCACTGGAATATGTAGCAGCAATGGAATCTCTTTCATGAGTGCTTTAATAAATTCACCAATTCCTTGACCTATGTGCTTCAATGGCTCCGTTACAAAATTGGTAAATGTAACAGCCAATGCCTAAAACCAGACAGAAAGTAAAATTAGAATGCTAGTGAAGCTGTCAGAATCAAACAAAATACAAATGACTCGGTTAGAAATAGAAAATACCTTCGTTGGAGGAACAAGCCAAATAGGATTTACTAATACGGTTTCATAATACTTTTGACAAGGATCATCTTGGAACGTCATCGAGCTTCTAAACCATTCTATAGTTAAAAAGCAACAAGTCATACAATTAACCACAAAAATAGCGAGTATATTTTGGCTGTAAGAATGAATAAATAACTAGATGTTTTCAGTGTGTAATAAGAAGTCATATATAGACAGTGAGGAGGACGTAAACACTTATATATACTTGTCTTATCAGAGGAAATGATACAAGATCTGGAAAGAAATGATTTTCTAATATTTACACCAACACTCAGGGTATTTTAAAGTATATTTGCTAAACTGGGGGTAAGCCCAGTCTTGAGTGGAAGACATGGCTGAAGCACAATTTGCAGAATGGAATACACCCACCCCCAACCTGCCAGATTGGTACTTGGGCGATGTGGTATAAACCACTGAGCCTTGGGCTTGCCGATCGGAAGGTCGACGGTTCGAATCCCTAGCAGTTCGAAAGCACGTCAAAGTGCAAGTAGATAAATAGGTACCGCCCCGGTGGGAAGGTAAACTGTGTTTCCATGTGCTGCTCTAGTTAGTCATGCTGGCCACACGACCCGGAAAAACTGTCTGTGGACAAACGTCGGCTCCCTCGGCCAGTAAAGCGAGATGAGCGCCGCAACCCCTGAGTCGTTCGCGCCTGGACTTAACTGTCAGGGGTCCTTTACCTTTACCTTTTTAGGTAAGCAATATAGGGGAGGGGAAATGGTAAAAGGGCTAAACAAATGGCAAATGGCACTTTCTTTCCTCAGGAGGAGGAAGTATCCATACCTTGGTCTGCTGCCAAATACTTAGTCCTATTTATTTGCTTTTAGTTCTGTTTTGTTCTGATTAGGTACATAAGTAAAATGTAACAGATACAGAGAAACATGTCATTTTCCCTCTGTATTCTCTTCCCCAGGCCCATTTCTCCTAGCCCTACAATGGGAGAGTGTAGGAGAGAAAGGTTTTTAGAAGTTTGCTAACCTAGAATATACAGGCAATGTTTCAGGAATAATTATGTTTGAATCATTATATTGGCACAAGGAAGAAGTGACCCAGAGAGTAAAATAAGCAATATCAGAAATGTGTTGTTGGCATCTGTCTGTCTCGAGAGGCAATGGAGTGCGCCGCCATGGGTGAAGCCAAACCTCTGCATTAGCAGCACCGAAGTGACCTTGCCGGAACACAAGCCTGAGCAATGTGTATGGAGGTCCTTGGCTGTCTAGACAAAACCCCACTCTCAGGCTCACTAATGTGGTCCAAAGGAAAACAAAGCAATATGTTTGGCAACAGCTTGGAAGTAGGAGTTGCTGGAAGGAGGCATACAAGGAGCCATCCAACCGTCTTAGGTACTCCACTCCAGATTTGTGTAGGGTTTAGAGCCAATCTTAAAAATAAGCATGTTTGCTAAATCAATCAAACAAACAATAATTTATTTAAACCCCCCACCCCAAATCTGGGTTTCCCCAGCCACTCTGGGCAACTCCCAACAGAATATTATTATTATTATTATTATTACAGTGGATCCTCGACTTACGAAGGTAATCCATTCCGACAGGACCGTCGTAAGTCGAAAAAATCGTAAGCCGAGTCCCCATAGGAATGCGTTGGAGAACGCATTCGTAGGTCGAAAAAACCTTTGGGAGTCGAGGAAACCGCATTTAAAACGGCCGCGGCTTCCGATCGGAAGTCGAAAAAATTCGGAAGCGGCGGCCGCTTTGATCCCTCGTAACTCGAAAAATACAGAAGTCGGGGCATTCGTAAGTCGAGGGATCTCTGTATTAAATAATAATAATAATAATAATAATAATAATAATAATAATAATAAAGCGACAAAACATCAAACATTAAAAACTTCCCTAAACAGGGCTGCCTTCAGATGTCCTCTAAAAGTCAGATAGTTGTTTATTTCCTTGACATCTGATGTGAGAGCATTCCATAGGACGGGCGCCACTACCAAGAAGGAAATCTGACATGGAAAGTTAGCAAGCAAAACAAAAACAGCTCACCTATTAGACCATCACTCCAGTGGATCTTCTCAGCACATACAGTATCAAATTTTCCCATTTTTGCCACTTCAGCTTGATGCTGAGCAAAGGCTACCTACAACAGAAACAAAAGGATTTTAACAATTTGACAAAATTATTAAATCAATTTCATTTTGGAATCGTTTTTTAAAAAGTGGATGGAAATCCTACTGCTATCTGTTTCCACAGAGCCTGTGGGAAGTTCCTTATGACTTAATATTTTGATTTATTTTTTTTTGTACTGTATTAATGCAATTTGATGTTACTTGGTAGGATTTGTATCCTAAAAGCAGGATATAAATAAATCCAACTATTATACTTCCAAATGCAGCTGCAACTTTCATATACAATAAAACTGCATAATTCAAAGTTATTAAAAGTCTACTTCTTAAAACATATGATTACTCAAAACAGATTGCACACATGTGGCTCTTGAGGCCAAGCACTCTTCTTTCTGTGACTGAGCCATAAGATTACTGAAAAATAGCAGAGGGGAAAGAGTCTATTGGACCTGCTGCAGCACACTGTTAATTTTATAAGATTGGCACACAGTACAAGAAAAGTTCAAAACTACTGAACTGCTAGTAAATCATAGAGAAGGAAAGACCAATGTGCCAATCTCACTAGACTATAACGAGAACGAACCTGACACATTTTAAAATAGTTTTGCACAAGTGTCCCAAAATAACCTCCTGATTATTACTGGATCAATATCAAAATGTGCCAGATAAGAACATTTTATGTTTTAAGGGTAGCAAGTATGGTAGCCTGAGTTTATATTGAGCTCTGTTATGATTTATGTTATTGAGCTAAATAGTGAGTGGCACAATATTTTCTGTATTTCCAGGGCACATTGATATCCACTTCCCCATTACTACTTAATAAACACTAATAATTGTTTACCTTATATAGGTACATCCAGTTCCACCCAAAACTGATGAGAAAACTGATGAATAAAACACGTTTTAGCTGTGTAAACCAACCAATGCGTGTCCATAGTTCTGTAGCAACTATTACTGAAATGCACACTAAACACAGAAGTACCTTTAAGAAAACAAGAGATAAAAAGAGAGATAAATTGCAAAATAATTATAAAAGCCAAGGCCATTTAAAATGGGAGGAACCTACATTTTTAGCATTTATCTGATAATAGACAAATCTTCCATTCAGCTTCTGCTTGAGGGAATCATGAGCAGTATGCATTAAAGGGATCATGGGGTGGGGTGGCAGCAGGCTCATTTTGGTTTCTTGAAGTAAAACTGAACAATGTGGAACCATTATCATGTTGGTGAACATTTATTAAACCTCATATTCTAACAGCTATAACTTCTTTTCATTTATAATAGCTTGATGGCAGCCAAATGTGAACTGAAATTTAAACAGATGCCATTCAAATTATCACTCGGCCATGAAGCGCACTGGTGGATCTTAGGCCAGTCACTACCTCTTCTCAGCCTAACCTACCTTACAGGGTTGTTGTGGGGACTGAAGAAGGGGGAAACAATGTGTAACACCTTGACCTCCTTGGAGAAAAAAATTACTTTGGACTTTTGCAGTACATACTCCATTAAGCTGCACTCAAGACAATGCTATAAATTTTGAACTGATTCATATCCCTTTATTTTTGCACACCCAGACATAAATGTGGTGCTGAACTCATGGTAGGAAAGCATTCATGGCTAGTGGGCTGAAATTTGGATCACAAATTAAGCAGCCCTGACCTACTACTGCTGCCTGAAAACATTAAGAGATTTTATATACCGTACTCAGCCTTCAGTGGGACAAAGCACTGCATACAGGTTTTATCTTTTTCTGTCTGGTGCAAGCGAGGTACCCATGACTATATTGGCTGTAGAAAAACACCTTACTGCAGAAAAATTATCTCACCATAAAGACATTATATGCATCAGCCCCAAATGTGTCCTCAAACTTCCATTTCCAAACATCAGCATCATGATGCCTAAAGTTAATCAGAATATCACTGAGTGCATCATCCAAAGCAGCTGATTTCCAGCCCTCTTCATTAAGGAACCTGTTGATTTCATTAAATGTCTGTCTTGTAAGGATGATCTCAGCATCATAATGCACATCTCCAGTGTTATCATCAGGCTAAAAAACAAGACAACACAGTTGAATTGGCAACTGACATTTCTTGCAGATAGTAACAGACAAAGTAATCTGACTGTTAATAATAGCTAAGCAGAGCATTACTAAATCACACTGACTGACTGCTGTAGTGACGAAGTCAAAGAGCAAAGAATTCTTATACAGTTTATGTGGAGGTTACATTCTGGGGATTACGCCTAAAGCCAAAATTATGTAAAGTCAAAACACATTGGGTTCAATGGCGGGTGGGACCGTTAGTCTTTTTCTCCATATACTTCCCCCCCCCCACCTTTTCCATTTAAAAAAAATTATTTTGCCAAGCATGTAAAGCTGAATGTGCAGAAGTTAAATGCATGTAAGTTGCTGTACAAGAACTAGTCTGTCAAATAAGACCATAGATTTCTCTGCTTAATATTTTCTAAGTACACATTCAACTACTCTAGTCTCAAAACCAGGGCAAGCCCAATACATTTTGGCACCTAAGACGAACCACAAAATGGTGTAGTCCCCTGCTCCGCCAAGGAAGAAGGGGCAAGTGAAGATCTACATCGGCAATAGCAGGTAATGCATTCCTTGCAGGCCAGATGTGCTGCCTTTGTGGATCTTGTCATCTGAGGCAGTCGCCTCACCTTACCTCATGGGTGGGCCGGTCCTACTCAAACTTATTACCCAGATTCACAGGTAAAGCTGTTGATGTATATACAGTACCAACAGAAGATGGGAGTTCTGTGAAAATCATATATCAAACCTAATAGTGTAGTTATAGAAGTCCTAGATCCAGGGGTTTATTACCAAAAAAATAGCAATGTTAGCTTATTCAGATACTCACAAGACCAAGTCTTCCAGCTTCAATTAAAATCTTATTCAAATATCTCTTAAAAACATGGATGCTATTGTTTTCATATAACTTGGCTTTATCTTTCTTTTCATATTCTTCAAGCTGCAAATAGAAAGTGTTTCAATATCACATTTTACTAATCTTAATTCATGTAGTATATAATACATATACTGTGGCCAGACAATGCCTTAGCCAAGCAATAATTCATTGTACAGTGGTACCTTGGTTTACAACCATAATCCATTCTGGAGCTCCAGTTGTAAACCAAAACAGGTTGTAACCCAAGGCGCACTTTCGCCAATGGGGCCTCCCCCCCAAAATTGTTTGTAATCCAAAAAAAGGGACACGCACTTCCAGGTTTGACGTGGTTGTAATCCAAATTGTTGTAATCCAAAGCGGTTGCAAACCAAGGAACCACTGTAGTGTGTATATTGATTAGACTAACTTGTATGTAGTCGTGCAGATGATTGTGCTGTAAATGTACAAATCTGCACCTGTTGATGTCAACAATGAAACTCTGACTGGTTTTAATAAAATCAGATTGTGGACCAAATAGTTAAAATTAAGAGTATTGATTCTTACCACCAACTATCAATATGAATGCTTACCCAGGAATATATTTCTGTGAAGGTGATAGACCAACAAGATCTGAATTTATGAAAAGACTATGTAAACAATATTTTCATAAATAAAGCAATATATTAAATATGAAGCATCATACATGCAAACAAACCTTAAGAATTAAAGAATCTAGTTGCTTTTGGCACATGGAAACATCCACAATATTTTCTTTTACCCCTGATTTTTGGGGAACTTTCTTATCTTCAGAATCGTCCTGGTTCACCTGCAGTAACTGTAAACATAGGCATTTCTTAATCTTTCTACTGTAATTTATAGACCGAAAATCTCATATCAATATGGTTGCTTCATTCTGCATATTTATTGGAAAAAGAGTAAATAGAGAAAAGAGAGAACTCAACAAAATTTGTTACTCATTGTTGCTAATGCATAAACAAGATATAATACCGGGTACCAACAAAACAATTTAACTAATTATATTGTTTGTAGTATAAACATGCTAACCAAATATGTATTTTCCCTCTTATTTATTGGGGTCTCAGCTCACTGTGTAAATCCAACTGGTGTGATGCAAGTTTCATAATATAATAATATTATAATAATTTATTATTTATACCCTGCCCAAACTTCCCTAAACAGGGCTGCCTTCAGATTTCTTCTAAAAGTCAGATAGTTGTTTATTTCCTTGACATCTGATGGAAGGACGTTCCACAAGGCGGGTGCCACTACCAAGAAGGCCCTCTGCCTGGTTACCTGTAACTTCGCTTCTCGCAATGAGGGAACCGCCAGAAGCCCCTTGGCGCTGGCTGAACGATGGGGGTGGATACGCTCCTTCAGGTATACTGGGCTGAGGCCATTTAGGGCTTTAAAGGTCAGCACCAACACTCTGAATTGTGCTCGGAAACGTACAGGGAACCAATGTAGGTCTTTCAAGACCGGTGTTATGTGGTCTCGGCGGCCGCTCCCAATCACCAGTCTAGCTGCCGCATTCTGGATTAATTGCAGTTTCCGGGTCACCTTCAAAGGTAGCCCCACGTAGAGCGCATTGCAGTAGTCCAAGCAGGAGATAACCAGAGCTCTTGCGAGATAGTCTGCGGGCAGGTAAGGTCTCAGCCTGCGTACCAGATGGAGCTGGTAGACAGCTGCACTGGACACAGAATTGACCTGCGCCTCCATGGACAGCTGTGAGTCCAAAATGACTCCCAGGCTGTGCAACTGGTCCTTCAGGAGCACAGTTACCCCATTCAGGACCAGGAAATCCCCCACAGCCACCCTCCCCCTGTCCCACCAAAACAGTATTTCTGTCTTGTCAGGATTCAACCTCAATCTGTTAGCCGCCATCCATCCTCCAACTGCCTCCAGGCACTCACACAGGACCTTCACCGCCTTCACTGGTTCCGATTTGAAAGAGAGGTAGAGCTGGGTATCATCCACATACTGATGAACACCCAGCCCAAACCCCCTGATGATCTCTCCCAGCGGCTTCATGTAGATGTTAAAAAACATGGGGGAGAGGATGGAACTCTGAGGTACCCCACAAGTGAGAGCCCAGGGGTCTGAACATTCATCCCCCAATTACAGGTAGGTAGCCGTGTTGGTCTGTCATAGTCAAAACAAAATAAAAAATAAAAAAAATCCTTCCAGTAGCACCTTAGAGACCAACTAAGTTTGTTCTTGGTATGAGCTTTCGTGTGCAGACACTTCTTCTGTGTATCTGAAGAAGTGTGCTTCCAATCCCTTTTTTGTAATGACTGTTTGAATTTAAAGGTGCAATCAGAGCTCAGTAAGACTAATCAGTTGATCATTAGGACAGAATGGAATCGTTCCAGTAAGAAAAAACAATGTTCAACTCTAGGTTTATTAATTTGTTACAGTATGTGTTCTGTAAGGGAGGCAATCCATACATCCATGGTGAGCAGGTTCTTTAAAGGGCATCAACTAAACCATTTACTGAACAGCAACTCAAATTCAAAATGTGTACCTTATCAGGCTTTCTCATGGTTCCTGAAGCTGCATCATAGTTCAGCATGTCTGTTGGATCAATCCAGTCATCATTTTGAGTTTCGCTCCCTCCTATCAGCAGGATTACACACAGTACCAAAGGAACTAGCATCATCTGTCACAAAACATAATTGATGGTTTTAGCAGAATCAAAATCCTCTGGGACAAATTGAACTATTTAGTGCTGAGCATTCTTCAAGGTAATCTGCCTACGTCATCTGGTTACTCTAGTTAAGGAACATAGAAATATAACTTAATTTACTTGTTAAACTTGCACCCTATCATTTATGCAAGTAACTCAAGAGTGGCATATAAAGTTATCTCTTGCAGTCCCCATTAAATTCTACCTGCTTAGCTTCCAAACACCTTCAAAAACTTGATCTGCAGCATAATTTTACATGAACATCAGATCAGATTAACTAGTATGTGTGGAAGTCTGAGGTTGCACACTCAAATGAGGGTCATAAAGTCTAGTAAACTTTACCCTAAATCATGGTTGCGAAACTCTGGCATATGTATGGACAAAGGCAAATCTGATAAAAGCAAGCTGTATTAAGCTCCAGTTAAACTTAACTCATATTACTCAAGCCTGACCACAGATATGTTTTTAAAAACAAAACCCAGTCTTCCCATTGACTGCTAGGAGTTTCATAGACCTATTAGTGCCATTCAAAGAATGATACCAATATCCAAACCCACAATTCAAAACATAGGAGACTGAGAAGAGATATGCTAGCCATCTTCAAATATCTTAAGGGCTGTCACATGGAAGAGAGAGCATGCTTGTTTTCTCCTGCTCTTGAGGGTAGGAAACGATGCAATGCCTTCAAGTTACAAGAAAGAAGCTTCCAGCTAAACATCTGGAAAAACTTTTTGATAGTAAGAGCTGTTCAGCAGCGGAACAGACTTCCACGAGAGGTGGTGGACTGTCCTTCCTTGGAGGTTTTAAAGCAGAGGTTGGATGGCCATCTGTCATGGATGCTTTAGCTGAGATTCCTGCATTGCAGGGGGTTGGACTAGATGACCCTTGGTTCTCTTCCAACTCGAGTTTCTATGATGCATATATAGGGTGGGACATGTTCAAAACTTGGGCCAGACAGCAGTTGGGAAACTTAACACCACATTTACAGGGTTCTGGGTGAAATATAATAACTTATAACTCCTTTACTAGTGTGCCACTAGCTAGACAACTTTCTAAGAAAGTCTGGCTGGCATTAAAAAAAGAATTTCACCGAGACTTCTCTGCACACAAACACATTATTTGTTAACAGCAGCATTTTTGGTTCTCAAAAAGATTTGTAAGTTTTGTGTCAAAGAAATGTATCAGTCACCAATGTCATACTGATGTCATACTGACATGTGGGTATCTGAAGGAGTGTGCATGCACACGAAAGCTCATACCAATAACAAACTTAGTTGGTCTCTAAGGTGCTACTGGAATTTTTTTATTTTGTTTCATAATAGGGTTATTACATAACAGTATTGTGAGCTATGGAGTCCTGAAAGAAAATCACTTGCCAAGGCTGCATTCAGTTATGTAAGCCTGGTTGTGGCAAAAGCCATCTAGTTTTAGGTAAACAAAGGGTCCCAAACCTGGAATTGTCTCCATTTGCCAAAATCTCAAACCCCAATACAAGCTCAAATGTTTTTAAGGTAAGTAATGAGAAAATGCAGCTTAGAAGAGCTGGCATTAGGGAGCTAGTATTTGTTTGCAGACAGCTTTCTGGGTCATGTGGCCAGCATGACTAAACCACTTCTGGCGCAATGTAACACCATGATGGAAGCCAGAGCACACGGAAACACCATTTACATTCCCACCGCAGCGATACCTATTTATCTACTCGCACTGGTATGCTTTCGAACTGCTAGGTTGGCAGAAGCTGGGACAGGGCAACAGGAGCTCACCCCATCATGTGGATTCAAACCACCGACCTTCCGATTGGCAAGCCCAAGAGGCTCAGTGGTTTAGACCAGTGTTTCCCAACCTTGGGCCTCCAGCTGTTTTTGGACTACAACTCCCATCATCCCTCACTAGCAAGACCAGTGGTCAGGGATGATGGGAATTGTAGTCCGAAAACAGCTGGAGGCCCAAGGTTGGGAAACACTGGTTTAGACCACAGAGCTGCCTGCTTCACTACATGACCAAGGAACAGAAGCCAGAATGGTGGTCTGTAAGTTAAAGTCAATAGCCGGCTTTATTTTCAACAGCTGGGATCCCTACTGGCCAAGAACCAGATTTAACTATTTGAATGGTGTGCTCAAGAACACACATTTATTTTCCCCTATAGGTAAATACGGGAGGCTGCTGTGGTGAAAAGGGTGATCCGACTGTTAGTGACAGGAGACCTATAGGAATACATACCGGTAGCTTTTGTATACAGATTATGCCATGGCACTCTGCATCCCATGTCCTTAACAGCATCTGCACACACTCCTGCCTACCTGTCTAAATATGGGCACTGTACTATGCTACTGGCAGTCCTCATTTCAACGCTGCACAAGAACAGAACAGCCTACTGGATCAGGTCTGTTCTCGCAGCAGCCAACAACCAGAAGGTCTGTGAGAAGCCCGAAAGCAGAAGCTGAGCACAACAGTAGCATTCTCCCCACTCATGGTTCCCAGGTATCAGCAACTGGGGGTTCAAACAAGTAGGGATAAGTCATTGGTAGGGAATTACAGTAACTGCAGTCAAACATAGCTATGCATAAGTGCATGAAGGCGTTAAGACCAGAGAAGTCTGTTCCAAACTCAGCCATGTAACCAACCAAAGATGTGCCTAAGCAAGCTCCAAGCTTAGAGCAGGTGTTTGAAGCTATCTTTCTGTATTTTCTACCCAATAGTATTCTGCCTGTGTTCTCTTTGCTGCTGCATGGATAAATGCATGAATCTCTGACCTTTGTAAGCAACACATTTTAAACTTACTTAATAGCATGCAGTCAGTTCATTGCAAGATGGGTAGAAAGAATGCTGTTTGCAAGCAGGCTAAATAGGATAAAAGGGTCTAACAACATAAAGCTATAGAGCTGCTTGACTGTTGTTAATTTAAACTCTGCTATTGGGGGCTCTCTCCTGCTAGCAGGGACATAGCTAGGGGGTTGGTCAGGTTGGACCACGCTAAGGGCACAGTTGGGGGGCAGGACGGATACAAAAAAACGCACCTCTCCACTCTGGCTCGGAGTGTGGGCCATCGCAACAGCCAGGGCCTCTCCCCAGTCTGGCCATCAGAGCGCAAGGGATGGATGGGTGGGTGGGTGGGTGATCCATCTCCTTGCCCAGAGCGCAAGGGAGCCCAGATATGCCTCTGCCTCTTGGGAGTGAATTTAACCCCGCATTTTGAATCCAGGCACCCAGATTCTTTTGTTATTTATTCCCCTCCCCCTGCAAAAAAGCCCCACATACCTTTGGGTCACAGGCAGGGCTTTTTCAGCCAGAACTCGCCAGAACTCAACTCCGGCACCTCTCAGGTGGGCGCCACTGCCATTATGAGAGAACAAGGGAGATTCATGGGG